>OZ038498.1:49075558-49153058 GCA_964036315.1 Acanthosepion esculentum
CCGGTCTGTCCTGCTATTTACCTATAGCTGGAGGGAGAAGAGGAGGATTCATATATTTCCCAAGGATATTAGCACGTAAGTGAATGAAATGGATTCGACTGGAATTCGAACTCGACTCTCCGATTCCTCAATCCGAGCTGCTATCCATTACTCCACCGTATCGAATCTCTTCGCGTTTTGTCATGTTGTCAACGCAATGTTTCGAGCAAACCATTCTGCAGACTTCCTGAAATGTACGACCTGTATAAAAAGAGTCTCTTATCTTTCGGCAGTTTACAGCCAAAGAACAACGACAAAATATAAACGACAATAAATAGAACCTTTATAAAATCAATCTGAACAGGAAATCTTATAATGTCAATTATTCTATTTTCTTCTACTTCTTCGGTTACACGTGAAACTTAATACCAGTCGGATTCGTTGCATTCACTTGCGAGCAAATACCCTTTGGAAAGGTACGAATCCTCCGCCTCCTAGAGCTATGGGTATGACTATGGTAGGACTTGTATCTGTAAAAATCATTGTTATCTCAAAAATAAATGTTGATGCAATATTCACTTGTAAAAAATATATATTATTACAATCCCAAATATGCTTCGGTTTTACAAAAAAAAAACGGTTGATAAGTAGTAAAACAAAATCAGAACAAAAAAAAACACGAGCTGCTGTTTTATTTAGAGGGTGAGTAACAACGTCATAATTACAAAAGGGTGAAAAATTTTTAGTAAATTCCGTATTAACACACACACGCATAGATAGATAGATAGATAGATAGATAGATAGATAGATAGATAGATAGATAGATTGAATGTAAATCTATTTAAACTCGGTGAGTGAAAAAACCTGGATAGCACGATTTTCAAATAAATTGGCATCCGAGGAAAAATGTAAAAAAAAAAAGAAAGCACCAGAAACCTCCGAAAAGGGCGAAAGAAATCGTCCAGTGCCTTAAATTTCTGGTACAAAGCAAATAAAAAAAACAAAAAAAAACAGCAAGTAATAAGTTAAAACGAAGACTGCTCAATACACTAAGTAGAGCAAAAGTAAAATAAATATAGCCAGGTACTACTTACCTATGTTTCACCACATGGGATCATCAGGGTGAACTGACTAGTTCACCCTGATGATCCCATGTCGTGAAACCTAGACAGGTAGTACCTGGCTAATTAGCATTTATTTATTTATTATATATATATATATATATATATATATATATATATATATATATATATGTGTGTGTGTGTGTGTGTGTGTGTGTGTGTATATATATATATATATATATATATATATATATATAGAGAGAGAGAGAGATAGATATATATATATATATGTGAAGAAATATAGTCTTAAAGTGACCTATATTTATGGGATAAAGTGCTCAATATCAGAGATAGAGCGTGTGTAAATATAAAAGTCAACATAGAAGTCAACACTTAGAGGCGACAGTCTGTTTCATGCTAGATGCAGGTGGCCTGACGATTGCATCTAGCATGAAACAGACTGTCGCCTCTAAGTGTTGACTTCTATGTTCACTTTTATATATATATATATATATATATATATATATATATATATATATAGGTAGTATATCTTTATTCAAGCATGTTTCTTAAAATATATACAGTTTTTCCTCCCTGGTAACACAACTCTAAGTTTGACGCACAACGCAATCGTCAGGAACTGACAATTGCGTTGTGCATGAAACTCAGAGTGAGGGAAACATATATTTATTATCAATATAAATTATAGCTTTCTTAATATACACTGACCCCTATTTTATTAAGCATCATTGATAATGGTTAAAAGACTTGCCGAAATCCCTCAGATCCAATGTTCACTTGGACATTTCTTACACACTTTATGTCCAAAAAAAGAAATCTCTTGAACGCATGCAATAAAAATATAATACGCTTAATTGCATTGCTTTGTCAGTTACCTTCAATGAAACTTATATAAAATAGGGATTGCTACCCCAATACACAGTATATATATATATATATATATATATATATATATATATATATATATATGTGTGTGTGTGTGTGTGTGTGTGTGTGTGTGTGTGTGTGTGTGTGTGTGTGTGTTAGAGAGAGAAAGAGAGAGAGAGAAATATAGTGTGGTGACGATGATCAATTCGAAAAAATGGAATTTGAAAACTGAGTTCAAATTCTCTTGGAGAAATTACGAATTTACTTCTTCCTCATCTCGGTCCTATTGCCAGACACTGTCAAAATATCTTGTCACTGACGGAGAAGAGAAAAGCACTCTCCCATAATTATTTTGCTCCTCAAGTGGTAACAGATTTTTGCTGTTACCGCCATAGTCAATTTTGTCAGCGTCCAGTAATGTGTGCCCGCAGATAGGTAAACCGTTGCTACCATAGCTGATTCTGTTTACTCGGATTCTGACATCCCACCATAGACCGATGAATTTTATTATTATTATTATTATTATTATTATTATTATTATTATTATTATTATTATTATTATTATTCTGGTCATAATCTCTGTTCGGTCTTTTACAGGTCTCCCTTGCCGCTGTCTCTGTTGTTACTGCTACTGCCGCTAGCAATATCGACAGGTGATAAGCGCCTAGACCAACAACCACTTAGCAACAGAAGGACAAAGACTGAGCATTTAATCACAATCGCTCGGGCAGCTTTCAATTAAACACATCCAACATCAAAGCAGCACTGTCGAGCTTCCACATAAGAGGGAACAAAAGTGGTTGTTGGAATTATTATTGCTCTTATTACAATTAACCTACCAGTGGTTTATTTAGCTGCCACTTGTTTCCCTGTAAGACCCAACTCTTTTATTAATTGCATAATGAAAGGGATAATAGCATACGAAAGAGAGATGAGTGAGTCTTACGCAGGATCGCCCTCACTTGATTTTTTTTTCGAACCCGTCTTCATAAAGTTGATCAGTTATTAAAGAGATTACAACGTTCGTGTCTTTTACTTAGACTATTCGCATGAAACGACACAGGTACCTCGACGTAAGGTAATGGTTAGCGAGGCTAATGTGGTTGAACATTAGTAGTGAGTTCGTAAAATCAATCAAACGTAACCTAACATACTGACTTGAGTTCGATCCTCAGTGAATGACACAAAAAAAATTGATATTAAATAACGCGACAAAGGTTTTTATGTCATAAAATGTATCTAGCATAACTTATTATACTGACTAGTGAGTTCGATCATCACTGGGTGACACATACATAGAAATTGATATTAAATAACGCAACAGTGGTTTGCATGTCATAAAGACAACCTAACATAACCTAACCTTGAAAGCAACACCAGCATTTGGCAACAAAAGTCGTTCGTTTTGTCTTTTTAATCGAACCAGCTTTGTTGTAATTACTGTCTAAATATGATCCGCGACACTATTTACATTATTCGGACTATTGTCCTCATCTTTGTCGCCATATTTATTACAACGTTTCGGCCGTTGTACGCTCTGGCCTTCTTCAGGTGGTTGGAATGTCGAACTGAACCCTTTATTTCGCTCACTGGGGTAGACTGTTCTAGTTCCACGTGCCATGTTTAATGGATGTCAGTTATCAGTTATCTCCTGTTAATTCCCCTCTGCAATTTCTCCACTGCCTTAGCCGGGTACTGAACTCACACTCTTTGGGTCCTGTCACTAGATCTTAACCAACGCCTTTATCCACTGTGCCATGTGTCCTTGAGGAGAACTTAGAGAGGGGAATTAACATGGCACGTGGAACTAGAACAGTCTAACCCAGTGAGCGAAATAAAGGGTTCAGTTCAATAAACTAAAATTTATCGGAGGTGGAGTAGCGGTAAAGCAAATGGGCACTGATAAGAAAAAAGAGGAAACCTGGCCTACATATACTGCGCATAAACGCAATGGGTGCTAATGTAAAACTATATTTTTTTCTTTCCCTACCACCCAAAATGGTTCTCTCACTAAATGAATAGAAATTTTAAAGCACGTGTTTAATAAAATCTTTCTCTGATGTCACGAGCTACATAAAGATCTAATTTAAAAAGACAAACGCTGGGGGTCCGTTCCCCAGATTGTACATCGCCGCTGTTCTAAAAGAAGAAAGTAAGGTTCTCTACCTCTGCCATCCATTTTTATACTATTATTCACCCAATAAAAGACATAAGAGCCACTCAAGGTAGAGGGTTACTGAAAGTTACAGGGGCGTACAAGGAGAGAGTAAAGGGTGCATATTTTGAGGATATGTAGGATATTAGCTGTTTAATCTAAAAGAAATCTCATGTAATTCCATTGACATTTCGAGTAATGATGGGCCTTGAGTCAAGGAAGAGTTGATTAAATTCTGAAACGAATCCATTGAGAGATATTACATATATTAAAGATATTAAAGACAATAGTTCGATATCTACAGAGTTAAAGCAGCTGGAACGTGTCTACCTGTAAATAGGTTTTCACTCAGTTTTTAATGACGACGACATTAGCAGGACGCGTTCTCAGAGTGGTATCTTTGATAATAATCTATGTGCTTTACTGGAAAGCTAACACTAAATACAAGACATCTTGGTGACTTCTACAGGTTTGCGTGAATACGAAACAGAGCTGAAACATCAAATATTTCAGCAAACGATATGACACGTTACAGCAAAAGATATGAGACGTTACAGCAAAAGATATGAGACGTTACAGCAAAAAAATACTGAGGATTTAATCACCTTACGACGTGTGGAAACAGCTGAGACTCGCGGTGCTTCTATCAAGTATTGCATACACAAGCTGCTACCTTAACCGCCCCCCTAAATAAATAAATACAGCCTCTAACATAGATTTTATCCATAATTTTGAACTAGGCACCTACAGCGATTTTACATAGGGTTCAACTTATAAAGAACTAGCAGTATAACCTGTCTTCGACCAGGTGTTTCATTACTGGGAATTTTTGCCGTTCAATTAGAGCAGTTTAAGTTTAAAGTCAGTCCACCTGAAAATCAATTTAGTAACAACAATTGGGTGCAACTGAGGCACATCCCCAAATGGGAGGGGGTTAACAATTTGAATAGTGGGTGGCCCTGAAAAGGGCCTTTTTGCGTTCTCAATCTTGCAAGGAAAGAACATATTCCATAGACCGTCATAATAATAATACACGATAATTTTTATTTATAATATATTTTTTTTATAATTTTAATAATCTTTTGCGTTAGATTTCAACTCTCTAAATTGATTGTACGCTGTTTTTGTTCAGACATTAAATTTTGCCTTTGATTTTTGCACAAAGTGTAAAAAATCAGTTTTTTCGATTTTTCACTTTCAAGGTTGTAATTTTTCCAGCCAATTTGGACTCAAAACCGGCACTGAAGAATTATCTATCAAACAAAAACAATTCATCGAAATCGGATGAAAACTGTGGAAACGCATAAACAACATCCAATCACACACACACGCGCACGCACACACACACGCACACACACACATTTCGAGAATTATAGATATAGATACTGCTCACAAAGGGTAACGGCATAAATCTGTGCAACCTTTAGTTCAGTATTTGCTACACAGTTAAAAAAATTCTTCGATCTTTAGAGTATCTCTTCGTAAACCGAATATAGGGAGAGTGATCTATTGGGGTAGAACAAAGAACGAAAGAAGTAAAGAGTGCTAACGTAAGTATGGGAGAAAGAAAGAAGTAAATAGTGATAATGTGAGTATGGGAGAAAGAAAGAGAGAAAGAAGTAAAGAGTGATAATGTGAGTATGGGAGAAAGAGAGAAAGAAGTAAAGAGTGATAATGTGAGTATGGGAGAAAGAAAGAGAGAAAGAATAAAGAGTGATAATGTGAGTATGGGAGAAAGAAAGAGAGAAAGAATAAAGAGTGATAATGTGAGTATGGGAGAAAAAAAGAGAGAAAGAATAAAGAGTGATAATGTGAGTATGGGAGAAAGAAAGAGAGAAAGAATAAAGAGTGATAATGTGAGTATGGGAGAAAGAAAGAGAGAAAGAATAAAGTGTGATAATGTGAGTATGGGAGAAAGAGAGAAAGAAGTAAAGAGTGATAATGTGAGTATGGGAGAAAGAGAGAAAGAAGTAAAGAGTGATAATGTGAGTATGGGAGAAAGAGAGAAAGAAGTAAAGAGTGATAATGTGAGTATGGGAGAAAGAGAGAAAGAATTAAAGAGTGATAATGTAAGTATGGAAGAAAGAAAGAGAGAAAGAAGTAAAGAGTGATAATGTGAGTATGGGAGAAAGAAAGAGAGAAAGAATAAAGTGTGATAATGTGAGTATGGGAGAAAGAAAGAGAGAAAGAATAAAGAGTGATAATGTGAGTATGGGAGAAAGAAAGAGAGAAAGAATAAAGAGTGATAATGTGAGTATGGGAGAAAGAAAGAGAGAAAGAATAAAGAGTGATAATGTGAGTATGGGAGAAAGAAAGAGAGAAAGAATAAAGAGTGATAATGTGAGTATGGGAGAAAGAAAGAGAGAAAGAATAAAGTGTGATAATGTGAGTATGGGAGAAAGAGAGAAAGAAGTAAAGAGTGATAATGTGAGTATGGGAGAAAGAGAGAAAGAAGTAAAGAGTGATAATGTGAGTATGGGAGAAAGAGAGAAAGAAGTAAAGAGTGATAATGTGAGTATGGGAGAAAGAGAGAAAGAATTAAAGAGTGATAATGTAAGTATGGAAGAAAGAAAGAGAGAAAGAAGTAAAGAGTGATAATGTGAGTATGGGAGAAAGAAAGAGAGAAAGAATAAAGAGTGATAATGTGAGTATGGGAGAAAGAAAGAGAGAAAGAATAAAGAGTGATAATGTGAGTATGGGAGAAAGAAAGAGAGAAAGAATAAAGAGTGATAATGTGAGTATGGGAGAAAGAAAGAGAGAAAGAATAAAGTGTGATAATGTGAGTATGGGAGAAAGAAAGAGAGAAAGAAGTAAAGAGTGATAATGTGAGTATGGGAGAAAGAAAGAGAGAAAGAAGTAAAGAGTGATAATGTGAGTATGGGAGAAAGAAAGAGAGAATGAAGTAAAGAGTGATAATGTGAGTATGGGAGAAAGAAAGAGAGAAAGAAGTAAATAGTAATAATGTGAGTATGGGAGAAAGAAAGAGAGAAAGAAGTAAAGAGTGATAATGTGAGTATGGGAGAAAGAGAGAAAGAAGTAAAGAGTGATAATGTGAGTATGGGAGAAAGAGAGAAAGAAGTAAAGAGTGATAATGTGAGTATGGGAGAAAGAGAGAAAGAATTAAAGAGTGATAATGTAAGTATGGAAGAAAGAAAGAGAGAAAGAATAAAGAGTGATAATGTGAGTATGGGAGAAAGAAAGAGAGAAAGAAGTAAAGAGTGATAATGTGAGTATGGGAGAAAGAAAGAGAGAATGAAGTAAAGAGTGATAATGTGAGTATGGGAGAAAGAAAGAGAGAAAGAAGTAAAGAGTGATAATGTAAGAAAGAAAGAAAGAGAGAAAGAAGTAAAGAGTGATAATGTAAGAAAGAAAGAAAGAAAGAAAGAAAGAAAGAAAGAATGAAAGAAAGAAAGAAAGAAAGAAAGAAAGAAAGAAAGAAAGAAAGAAAAGTGCGATTTACTGCTTGAGTTTCGGATTATGTATTATCATTTTCTTTACTAATTACTCTGTTTTTATATTTCTGTTCTTTCCTAATGTCTTTGACGGATTTAATGTTGCTATATGATCAAAATCACATTCCCTTTATTTTTTTTCTCGCGGGAGGTCATTATTTTTTAATTTCTAAATTCTACGATTTAAAATGTCTGTTTTTTGTTAGTACATCCACATACGTCTTGCTTTATTACCTGTCTATCTACTCCCGCCTCTCTATCTTCTTCATTTCCTCTTTCGTTCATGTTTTTCTCTTCATTTTATTCTCATCTCTCGCTCTCTTTTCTCATTTCACTTTCTGTATTCCTCTTTATATTCAAATCATTTTTCTCGCGTCCATTTTCCTACCTGCTTGTCTCTCTTCTAACTTTTGTGTTTTGTTTGTTAAAGCTTACTCGCCCAACAACTGTTCTAAATCCTTACGAACGATTAATTCTTTTCAAATAAATCAAAATTCCCACAAAATTTCATTTAAGCTTTCAGTATTACAATAACTTGTTTCCTAAAAGAAATAAAATAATAAAATAAAATAAAGCCAACAGTTGGTAATCAAAACGCGAAAAAAAAAATTAATAATTTATAAAATCTTTTAATGACTTTTGGATGTTGCAAGGTGAGTCATGTATTTTTATGGTAGATTTGTTTGTTCTTAACCAGCCAGGAAAACTGATGGTTTGGGAACCAGTAAGAGAAAGCTGTTGAGGGAAAGACATTGAACCAAGGAAAATGACTGGATCGGGAAAGAGACGTGAATTTAAAAAGTTAAACACATAAAAAACGATAGCTTGTGGGGTTGCGTCAAGTGTCTGTCACCCTCAAATAAATGCAAAAATATGCATATGTATGAATTTTTGTTGACGCTGTCTGGGCTTTTATTCATGTGTGTCCACAGACAAATACATAAATAAGTCAGTTCTGTGCCATGCGTGGTACGCGGTTAGGCGATCATATATCTTTCGATACATGACTGACGAAGCAGATTTTTTTCCGCAGTAGGTTGCCATTACTTTCTGCGGTAGACCAGTTGCTATCCATGGCTATAGAACCCGGTCTGTCCTGGTATAGCTGGGAGGAGAAGATGATGATTCATACCTTTCCCAAGGGTATTAGCACGTAAGTGAATGTAATGGATTCAAATGGAATTCGGCTTTCCAATTCCTCAATCCGAGCCGCTATCAATTGCTCCATCGTGCCTCCTTCGCGACACTAAAATAGGACAAAATGTATGTATAGATAGATTTGTTTTACGGCTTATCAACCTTTTGCAGATTATTTAAAGTCAGAAAATAATTTTATGTTATAAGATTTGTTTTTTAGTTAATAATGATTGACTGATACAAGTCCTACTAATTAACTCATACCTGGAATAAGAAAAGATGGATTCGTTCGTTTCCCAAGGGGATTTGCGGGTAAGTGAATATAACAACCCAAGTGAAATTGGAACTCGGCTCTACGATTAACAATTCCGAGGCATTATCCATTACACCACCCGCACATCCAAACTTACAGCACTTGGTATCCCGAAGTGAACGGTAAACCATCTAGGTTCGACGTTGCTTAACCTCGGTGATCGTACGAGAACCGGTGTTTCAAAGTAATATGCCCATAAGCTTACTAAACGTCTCATATATATATATATATATATATATATATATATATATATATATATGCAATTGTTTATATATATTATTTATATATTATATATGCGCGGTATTGGAAAGCGCTCATATTTAGTTGGATTGATGTGAGTTTGTGACCCTGGGTTTTCTCGCTATTTGCGATCGTGTGAAACCCAGGGTCACAAACTCACATTAATCCAACTAAATATATAGAGAGAGACAGACAGACAGACAGACAGAGACAGAGACAGACAGACAGACTGACAGACAGAGACACAGACACAGAGAGAGGGGGGATTTTTTATTTATTAATCCGAAAATATAAATTGTTTGAACCAGATATTTTTATTAAAATTTAAATTATGTAACGATCAGTCTCTGCTCAGCACCTGAAGATTGCGTTGTGCATGAAACTCCGAATAAAATATATATATATTTATTAATATATACTTAATGGCTCTATTATATTAAATCGAGCACTATTTTATTAACACCGTCACTCAATATGCAATATCTTTATATATATATATATATATATATATATATATATATATATATATATATATATATATATATATATATATATATAAACACTTCATTTTGCCATATTTTCTCTTTGAAAGATTTATACATACACCTATATGTGCATATACAAAAAGTAAACCTGCTCAAATTTACTCTTTTGCGCGTGTGAACGCATACACAGAAGAGTGTCATATACTGCAATTTTCAAGCAACATCTTGATAATGAATTCGTTTTTCATTAACAGTTCCCAGTTTTGTACATTTCATGAATAACTACAAGGCCATAGTATTTTCTGTAAGTAGACGAGATTGCTTAAGGACCAAGAATCCACCTTTGTTATTCAAGTCACGAAGTATCGCTTGTTTGGGCCGATGACGAACTGATTTTATCTTCCTGCTCATGCCTCCTTCAAATTCATTTACAAGCGAATAGCCGATAAGTGGAAGCTGTTCTCATGCAGACGAGATGAAGTAAACGATGAAGACGAGAATACAATGAGAACACGTTAACGACGCTCGTGCGATTCAAATCCAATTTGTTGAGTTAGCTTTTATTCAGTACAAGACCGGAAGAATAAATAAGGAATCTATTATTTGAGATTTTATAAGAACAAAAACAAGAGAAAACTTTGGAACGAAAGCCATTAGAATACCACAACCCTACAAGAGTCAAACGGAACAAGTTGAATCGCAGAAAACCAGGTCTAGATTTAGTCTATTATCTCTTCTATCCGAGAGTGTGTCGTTTACAGTACATTTTAGAATTTAATCGGGAAAACTTCCAAAAAAAAAATTTGGATCCTCCATGAGTTTTTGCTTGGCAAGCGAACACAACTATCTACTATCTACAGCAGTCTTTTAACCAGGAATGCGAACCTTACGTTATTCTTCTTTTATTTTCTTTTACAGTGAGGTTCACTCTGTACAGGGTCTAGGGGCCACTTGAGATAGAGGATTACGTTAAGGAGTAGTTTATTTGGATAGGAGGGGAAGATAACGGTTAACTCTAGACTTGATCAGGTTAAGATTGTAGTGATCGGGAGAACATCCTCTTGGGAGTTTGTTCTATAGGGCAGCGGTTCGGGGGAACTTGTGTGGAACTTATTTCTCGCCGATGGAATACGGAGGGAATGTGGGTGGTTTTCGACTATGTAAGCGGATCCAAGTCGTGAAGGTTAGACCTGGAGGGACCCAGGAATGTAGTTCGTCCGAGCACTTTCCATAGAAGTATCGATAGAGCAGTGACAGACTCGCCATATTCCGCTTGTAAAAGAGAGGTTGGAGGGCGGAAACTAATTCTTCTTCAACAAGGAATCGGAGACGCTTTTGAAGTCTATCAAGACTGGAGAGTGAAGACCGGGAAACTCCCGCACAAATATGGCAACAGTACTCCATTTTCGGCCTGATCCGGCGCTTATAAAGATAAAGGACACCATGAGCAGTCAGGTACTTACTGGCGCATCGCATTGATGAAAAATGAGTTCTGCATATCATCAGAAAACGAAAAAACGATAGTTATCAGAAAAGGGGTAACTAGTGCCAACACAGAACCACGTCTCTATACACGGAAGCCATTGCTTTGTGTATGGCGGAATATGAAAGATGCCGTCCATTCTTTCTTTTTATGTGCCATGTCCTTTTAGGACATAAGCGATCATGGCTCTCCACCTCTTCCTATCCCTTGCAGCTCTCCGCAAATTCCTTCCCTCTACTTTCTCTCCCAGACCACGTTCTTTCATCCACTTGCTTAAGCCTGCCAGGTATGGCACGCATTGTTTTCCCTTGTCTCTCTTTTCCTCTATTAGACTCGTGAGTATCAGATTCTTCAGACACTCCTTCCTCAGTATGTGTCCCAGAAACTTCAACTACCTCTTCCTGATGTTAAGTATAAGCCTCCTCCTTGTTTGCATCCTCTCCAAGACCTCATCGTTGCTCACACGCTCGGTCCATGATATCCTTAGTATTCTTCTGTAGAACCACATCTCCGTGGCCTCGAGTCTCTTCTTCATCTTTGAGGAAATCGTCCAACATTCGCTGCCGTAAAGAAGGGCAGATGTCACGTAACAGCTCAGTATTCTTTGTTACCAAAGAAATCCTCTTGTCTCGCAATAATTTGCCCAGCTTTTGGAATGTGTCCTTGGCCATCCGAATACGTCTACGGATCTCAGTGTCGCACTTACCGTCCTCTGTCAAAACGCTTTCCAGATACTTAAACCTCCTCGTCTGCTTGATTCTAGTGTTCCCGACCTTCAAATCGCATTTCGGGCTCATCCTTTTACTGATGACTATGCATTCTGTCTTCTTGCAGTTTATGCATAGTCCCTTCTTCTCACTCTCCGTCGCTACCTTCTGTAGGAGATTTTGTAATTTCTTTTCCGTGTCTGCTATCAGTACTGATTGAATAAACTAAGCATTAAGTCGAAAGTATTCTGCTTTAGTAAACAGAAAATGCGTTATTCTCCACCATAACATTGCAGGAACACACTCTGCAAAACAAACCTAAGAAAAATACGATTGTTTGGAAGGGGCCCCTCATATCATAATATTTACCAGGTGAACTGAATTTTGTTATATAGTTTGTATGTAAAAATTAATACTTCAATTTCTAGGCTCGGTAGAGTCAAAAAGCGTCTCCGCGTCCTTGTGGGTGATGAATTATTTTCCACCCTACAGCCCCTTTCCCACGAAACGTCGCACACTGCTCTATCGCTATTTCCATGGAAAGTGTTCAGACTAACTACAGTTTTTTGTTCTACCAGTTCTAACCTTTACAGCTGAGATCCACCACGCAACCAACATTGTAGGAAACCACCCTCATTCCCTTCGTATTCCATTGGTGAAATTGTAAGTTCCACCTGAGCAGCTACTTTCCACGTACCGCTGCTACCAAGAGGATGCTTTCTCGATCATTACAACTTGTTTAAGCCTAGGGTTAACCGTTATCTTCACCACATATCCCTATAAACTATGCCTCTTACCCTGTAACACTCTATCTCGTGTGGCTCTTGGGTCGCGCAGTGAGTGAACATCATTGTAAAAGCAAAAAAGATGATGAAAAAGACTTAGTAGTTTTATTATTATGACTTCTGAAAGGAGTTGTTAGTTTCTCACAGAATGCTTAATGAATGTAACATTGTATAATAGTTGGTTAGTCCAATAAAAATCTATATATAAATATTAAATAAAGAAGTGACTTAATAAAACAGTAACTTCAGCGATTTTTTTATTTATTTGTAGGCCTTTCATTGAAAGGACATCAATAAATGTATTTCTCAGGAAGATTATTAAATATGAAAGAATACTTTTTTTTTTCTGGTTTTTCAGTTAACATTATTTTACGATATTATACACTACGTGTACTGGGATAATATTTATCTGTAATTTATTGCTAAATCTATAGCTACTTTGTAGTTATGTCTCCCTTGCACTAGTGATAGCAGGTGACAGTGCCTTTGTAATAATAATGAGGGATTGTTCAAAGATGTGTACGAAGGCGAGTAGTGAAATGACCGACTCCGCGAAAGAGTAAAGAATAACAATAAATATTAGAAAACTCTATTTAATAATTGTCACGTAAACAGTTTCTACCAGAAGAAAAGTTATTAAGTTTTGTTTTTTTTTTTAATATACGCTCTTTAGCGCTAGAGGGCGTCGTCAGTGATGTTCTGAATTGGATCATTGGGCAGTTTCGGGTCTTTCAAACATCATACTGACCTCACCAAGTCGACCCCATCAGAGCTGATCGGACTCTGATACGCCCTCTAAAAATGCTTACAGACACTAACTTCTATAATATACCCCGTCATCACGCATTTGATTGGTAGTTGATCAATAGCCAATCACAATGGTGTGTGCTCTATTTAAGTTGTTTGCGGGGAATTTTTTTTTTTTTTTTTTTTCAGGTGGACACCCTTTCATCGGATACTTAGAAGGTAATTATGTTTTTTGTTTTACCCACATCCCAGTAAGATACTTAGTACATCTAATATATTGCTTTTTACAAAAATAAAAGGGAATTCGACCTTAAAAGGACTTTAAAAACTTATTTACGAATAAAATAAATTACAACGAGTTAAACCGAGAGTACAAATAGATATAATTAATAAAATGTTTAAAACATATTGACAAGTTAAAAAAAAAAAAAAAAACCTTTAATCTATCGAAAATAAAATTTTAAATTTAGATTATAAAAAGAAAAAATTACGAAACGGGACGAGGGGTAATTTTAAGACACCCATTCGTCGGATACTTAAAAGGTAAATAAGTTTTCCGTTTTCATCCACTTCCCCTCAAGTATCATTTTACAAAGTTTCTTATATACCGGCATCTTTATCACGTGTGTAAGCTAATTTCATGTGAAATATGGAAATGGGTTAAGAACATCATGATGCATATGACAATATATTACTTGGAAGATTTATTGGGATATATATGATGTCCTACATTTGTCGCTTCACAAATGTGCGCTATTTATCAATAGGCGCGCGACTTTTGGTACCAAAATACTTTTACAAACTTTGGGGGCAGCTTCCTCACACCAAAACAAGGTAAAATGTCCATATAAACACATGTCCAAAATGCTATCGTTGTAAACACAGCAACTAGTAACAAATGTTCAAAATGCCCTCCACTTCCTTCTACACACGCATGTACATGTCGGATCACTGACTGGCGGACCCTTTCAAAGACTCGCATACGGTATATAATGGTCTCGCAGCCCCCAAGACACGTTGATGAAGCGTCTCTACATTATTAATGTCTGCTGCGTAAACCACTCGTTTTAGGTGACCCCACAGATAAAAATCCAAAGGATTGAGGTCGGGGAAAAATGCAGGCCATGGATCCGGTCCTCCCCTAACTATCCATCTTTCACCGTAGATGTCAGCCAGTGCATCGCGAACAATGCGATTAAAATGTTCTGGGGCTCAGTCATGCATGAACCACATACGTCTTCGTATTAGCAAGGGTACATCCTCTAGCAGGTCTGAAAGTGTGTTCGAAATAAAGTCTCTGTAGACAGCTCTTTTAAGACGTGCTGGGAGAACATATGAACCTACCAGACAGTCATCTAAAATTCCAGGCCACACATTAATTGTAAACTGATTTCTAGCCTGTATTGTAAGATGGGGATTCCGATCCGCCCACAAATGTTAGTTGTGTAAATTGTTTTATTCCATCTCTTCCAAATGTTGCCTCATCCGTAAACAAGACTGAAGAGACCAACAATGGATCGGTAGTTTGTGCAATAAAGCATCGGCGAAAGTTCTCCCGTGATGAGTGACCAAACGGCAAAAAACCTTGCACACGTCAGATAAAGAACAAATAGGAAACGTTTATCAATCTAACATATTTCACTTTTATTAAAGTTTCATCCGCTTAAAATAAAAGAGAAACATGTTCGATTTATAAATGTTTCCTATTTGTTCGTTATCTTATCATCCTGTCGGATTCCGATCCATATATGATGTACTTTGATCTTCATATATATATATATATATATATATATATATATATATATATATATAACATAACTTGCAATTGTAGAAAAATAGAAAATTGCCTCTTACATGGACAATGTTTGATTGGCAATATTGTATACAGAGCTGAAGTTGAAGTAGAATGCCTCCCTACAATGAATTATATTAGTTCGACCGAGGGCACGTTTAAAAAGAGATACTCCAACCAACCAACAAACAAACAACCAACCAACCAACCAACCAACAAACAAACAACCAACCAACCAACCAACAAACAAACAACCAACCAACATTTTTAGGATTGATTATGTATCGTAAAAGATGAACAGAACACCCAACGGAAGATAAGATGGAGCATAGCAAGGAATAGGTCAGAGCGATACCGGAGGCGATAGATTTTGCAAATTGTGCCAGGAGAAATTGTTGGCGATCTAGATGCTTCCGAATCCAGGCACGCCATTAAATGAGAGAACGGAAATAATGACGGCATGATTGCATGCAAAAAATATTTAATAACTAATAGGGAACCTGGGTGACACTCACATGCGAGCCAACAAAAAACTACGAGTTCTCCATATTTAAGGCGTAAACTGCGAGCGCCCCACGATAAATATTGTACCTGGCCTTATGATCATTCATTTTTTACGGTGAAACTTGAGTTTCCTAAGTTTCATTTGTTACTTTTCATTTACCTTATGTTTTATAAACTCTACATTATGTTGAGCACTTTTAATTGCCAACTTCATCAGAGTTGGAGTTTGCCAACTACGATAAATAAATTACAGTTTATAAAAATTGCCACACCAAAACAACATGATCTGTTATGATTAACAAAATTCGAATTCTTATGTTTTGAACCCTACCAGCAACATTTCTACAGACCATTTGTTACAATTCTACATCATGTTCAGAAGAATTATACGAAATTGCTTGTCTTAATTCAGGGATATTCTTCGGTTTGAGCCTGTAAACATTTTTCAGTACACCGCACAAGAAAGTGTCCAGTGGTGTTAAGTCTGATGTACGTGATGGCCACTCAATTGTTCCATGTCGTCCTATCCAAATCAGGTCGAAAAAAGGACGTTACTTTTAAAGCCCCTCTCTTTCTTTCTTTCTTTCTCTCTTTCTCTCTCTCTCTCTAACTATCTATCTATCGATATATATATATATATATATGTATATATATATGTGTATATATATATATATATATATATATATATATATATATATATATATATATATATATATATATATATATATAACAACAAGATCCCAAATTACCTCATATGGCGGTAGATAGATGTATTTCAACCTTTAACCGACGAGAAGTTAAATTTCTAATTCCATCACGAAGACAGTCTTTACACCGGGGTTGAATAAGACTGACGTACTTCTTGTCGGTTGAAATAGATCTATCCCCGCTCATTTGAGGCAATTTTGGAATTTGTTGTGTAATTCATATGCTCTGTTATAATAAATACGTTGTGCTCTTTTTGTGAATTAGTTTTAATATTTTAAATTACTAGGATCCACTTGGATTATATACCAACGGATTTAATACCTGTACCATATATATATATATATATATATATATATATATATATATATATATATATATATATATATATATATAATCTTTGTATGGTTTATTTTATCTGATGAGTTATGCATTGAGTTATGCCGTCAAGCTTCTTTTTCGCTACTGCTTCTTTTGCCTAAGATTACCTGGGTTTCACTCATTTTGGCTGACGTAGCCTAATAGAGTATAAAATCGTACGCACGTATATAAAATATATATCTTTTCTTTTTTTGGCTATCAATCGAAGTCTTAAATCATCACAGATGTATAACGCACACAGAATTTAGACGTTAGTATAGACTCGTCAAGAAGAGACTGAAACATATTTTAAATTAAAATGAAAAACTATCCAAGCCTAAATAACTATTTCAGAATCTCGAACAGTATAAACAGTTATCTCCCCTTAAAAGTCATTTCACTGCTGAGTGCTACAACTCTATTCCCACTCCGTTCTTTTCTTTTTTTTTTTTTTTTTTGCACAGTTAAATGACAATACTATTTATGTTCTTCTTTCTCTCTTTATTTTACTCACGGATTAGCACTCTTGTTCGATCGATGCCATCTTCACAGACTGACCTTCGTCGCGCGCCTCTGTTGTTAACACCGACCTGATAATCTTCCCGCCAAACAAAAAAAAACATTCCTTACTTCTGCTCTAAGCTGCGGCCCAAACACAAGCGGTCAGGCATCATTCACAATACCCACTCAATCCCGCGTTTTACTCTCTTCACTTGTCCTCTGATCAATGGACAGCGACTGTAAGAATAAAAAAAAAACAACAAATCATGGCGTTCGAAAGACACGCTGAACTCGACAACTGAGAAGCTGTTTCCTTCGCGTTAAGCACATTTCCCCAAACACGTGGCACGTGCCTTCTAGATCCAACTGAGGATAATCGTAGACATCTGGTTAGTGGCCGTCTGTTAAAAGTCACAGATTTAGAGGCATATTTCTACGTTTACTTGTCAAGTTTCCCCCTTCTGTAATACACATCACGCCAACGTTCAATTGGACAGTTTTGCAGAATTCGTAAAGGCATATGTCAGGTAACTCTACAAGTACCATTGGTACCATATAACCCAGTACATCCTGCCGCATGATCGTGTCATCGGTGACTAAACCGGTTCCCCCAGCCGTTTTTTTTTTCTGGTGAAGAGTGTGGCTAGACACCCAGTAGAATTAAAAACAATATCTGTCAAAATTTTGTAAGATTAACGGTCATCTAATAAAATGGGGTACATTGGGCTACGAAGCTATGTACATAGTCAGTAGAGTGATGACACGGCACCGCTGGCGAAGGGTTCAAGGCAGAAAGTACCCCTGATAGCATTAACGGTCATCGAAATATCAACTATTTCTGATTCTAAACATAAATGTGATTTTTGTTTTCATTTTTCTTAAAACTTCAAAGCCCCTGGTATTCTCAGTATCCTCCTGTAGAACCACATCTCTCTTTCTTCAAGTCTCCTCTTCATATATGAGAAAATTCTCCTGCATTTACTGACATACTCACATATCAGGTTGATGATAAAGTGTATTGCATTATTGTGGACACTTTCCTCTTCATATAATTTCATAGACTCTTTAGTATCAACAAAATATTCTACCTGACTTTCTAGGATCTTAGGCCACTTTTCAGCTGACAACAATTCCAGTTATGATTTAATAAATTCTTTTGGGAATTTTTTTCAAAAAATCTTGAGCCTTTTTAGAACCACTGTAAAATGTGTGTTGCATGGAATAAAAAAAAGTAACAGCCTGAGGTAACAAGTATAGAGAATACATCTCATATAGAAAAAAACTCTATTTAAAAATTCTCACGTAAATATTTTCTAGTAATAGAAAGTTATTAACAGCTTCGCATACGCCGACATTTTTATTAAATGGATAAACTAATTCCATGCATCCTTCAAACGAGTCAGTTGCTCACTGCAGTATCAGTTTGTTCAGAATTCGGTTTGAGTTCCATAAATGAAAATAAAATTTTCCCATTGAATTTCACTTAGGTTAAGAAGCTGGAGGCTGTTAAACGGAACTAATAGCAGATCAGTACTGACTCTGTATCGCTCTTTGGTGGCAATCAGTCTCGGAGAAGGAATTTAAATCTAGTCTAAAGGGAGATGGGTTCCGTCAGGCCAACTTGTTCTGGATACAATCGCTGCTGATACGGTGGTACCTTAACGAACCTCATAGGTTTCGACTCTCTTGTGTTTTGTGTGATTAAGAGAAAGAGCGGGGAGAAGATCTCATGAAACTATTATTAATAATAATAATAATAATAATAATAATAATAACGTTATGGCTAATTGTTATAAAGTGAGATTTTATCTTTTATGCAAGACATAATAGAAGTTTGCCATAAAACATGATGTATCACGTAATATTTGAAGAGCAGGAAGAAATATGCCTGCGGTTAATTTACCATAGTCCTTATTTCTAGCTTTCTTTCACTACCTTCTGTACGAGTTCCTGTAGTTTCCTTTTTGTGTCTGCTATCAACACTGTGTCATCTGCATATCTTATTTTGTTAAGATTATGCCGGAAAATAATGAATCCTAGTAGGACACCTAATTCTCAATTCTAATTCATAATCGCCTCACTGTATAGGTTAAATAAGTCCGGTGAGAAGACACATCCTTGTCTTACACCCCTTTCTAACTGAACCCTTTCGAACCAAATTCTTTATTTGATCTATATTATATTGTTCTCGTTCAGTTGCTGATATCTAGGAATATCACGTTTTATTTCTTTTAGTACCACCCAGTTATTATTCGTCCTGTTTCCATTGAGAAAGCTTCTACTAACCGACACAGGGAATGAATTCCCAATTACTGTGCTACAAAATTCATGAATCGACACATTAATCGATTGGGTTGTTGTCAGGGCGACCATTAACTGAGCTATTCTAAAAAAAAGAGAACATCTTTACGTATGGAAAGCTGAACGAGCGTAGGTAAATTGGTTCAGTTCGAAATACTGTGGTAGTTACCTGGATTGACAGACAACTAAAGAAGGCCGAAGAGTACAATTACCAAAATGCTGCGATAATAATAACAAAGATAATGATATTAACTTGAATGTAAATAATGAAATAATGATAGCTATTCATCTGAGAAATTCAGACAGAAATTTTTACTGGATCCGGTGGAAAATATTATTTCAGTGGGCACCAGTGGAAAGTACTATTTCAGTAGGCACCAGTGGAAAGTACTATTTCAGTGGGCACCAGTGGAAAGTACTATTTCAGTGGGCACCAGTGGAAAGTACTATTTCAGTGGGCACCAATGGAAAGTACTATTTCAGTAAGCACCAGTGAAAAGTACTATTTCAGTAGGCACCAGTGGAAAGTACTATTTCAGTGGGCACCTGTGGAAAGTACTATTTCAGTAGCAACCAATGGAAAGTACTATTTCAGTGGGCACTAGTGGAAAGTACTATTTCAGTGAGCACCAGTGGAAAGTACTATTTCAGTGGGCACCAGTGGAAAGTACTATTTCAGTAAGCACCAGTGAAAAGTACTATTTCAGTAGGCACCAGTGGAAAGTACTATTTCAGTGGGCACCAGTGGAAATATCTATTTCAATGGGCACCGGTGGAAAGTACTATTTCAGTGGGCACCAGTGGAAAGTATTATTTCAGTAGGCACCAGTGGAAAGTACTATTTCAGTGTGCACCTGTGGAAAGTACTATTTCAGTGGGCACCAATGGAAAGTACTATTTCAGTGGGCACTAGTGGAAAGTACTATTTCAGTGAGCACCAGTAGAAAGTACTATTTCAGTAGGCACCAGTGGAAAGTACTATTTCAGTGGGCACCAGTGGAAATAACTATTTCAGTGGGCACCGGTGGAAAGTACTATTTCAGTAGCAACCAATGGAAAGTACTATTTCCGCAGGTACCAATGGGAAGTACTATTTCAGTGGGCCATTTTTACGTAAGCTTCGACTAGTTTAGACTGTTTGGTACATTGAAAACAATGTTTTATAAAATCATTTATTTTCTTCTGATCAAATGAAGACGATTTTGTGCTCGATAATTATATTGCTCCCGTTGGGAAAACTTGCCACTTCACAACTTTCATACCGCCTCTCTAGATTGGGTTGTGCCGTCAAGTGCATTTTGCGAAATTACTCCGCAATTCAACCTATCACAAGTGCATTCAAATGGTTACAGAAACGCGAGATGTGTACTAATTAAACGAGGCTAAACTTGCAGAGAAATACACAAAAGGGTTCCACTCGAGAAGTCAAAACACAAAAATGAACTCGATTTTGAGTGTCACCAAACACAGACTTCTGTGATCTTGTGCAATACAACATCATTAGTTTGTTTATCTAAGAGGTCCTCGTTGTGATCTGTTGACAATATTATAGTTTTTTTCATGGAACGAAACAAGTGCAAATGACGGACCACTTGATTAGCCTTTCGAGAGCTCGTCAATTAGAACATTAAATGACCTAGCCAAAGTGCTTCTAATGAGTGGACAGTGGCCGGTGTTGCACGTTGAGAGGATTCCCTTGATCAAGTGCAAAGAATAACGTGGCCTTAAGCTGGACGAATAGATAGCAAAAATAGAGGATGAGTTTTTCGATCGATTATCTATGCGCTACTAAGTTGTAAATGCAATGATTATGTTAATTTAATTAAGAGAAACAGTTGCTAAGGTGCCAGATATGACCTTTACTCTTTAAGACTTCAATAGAAATGGCAGGTTGGAATAGAAGGGTAGGTTGGAAAATCCATTCACAAATTGCAATAAACTAAGAGTCCCCAAACTTTTTAGACCATCGACCACTTTAATGGAATCCTTAATCCGTCATCGATCCCCTCAGGCATGCACAAAAATATCAATAATAATATTTAAGGGTAAAAATTTATTTTCTCCATTTCCTTTATTGTTATTTCTTGATAAGATGTGGATGTGTAGCTGGCGTAATGGATAGTGGGTCGCAATGAGAGAGCAAATTTACGCGCAAATATCCTTGGAATGATTACATCATCATCATCATCATCTTCTTCACCATCATCATTATCAGTCCCATGACCGAGTAGGATCGAAGGTTCGTTGCACATCCCACTCAATGTTGATACCTGAATAGCAAAGCATATAATAATAATTATATGCTTTGCTATTCTGACTAACATGTTCATCTTGGTTGTTACGCTCACAACGTTTCGACACTTGTACCGTCTGTTCTCCTTCAGGCGTCTATCGTCGTACTCGGCACCCTTGTAAGGATTTTGAACCGAACTCTTTATTCCACCCAAGAGAGTAGATTATCCTCATTCCATTTTCTATGCTTAGAAATATGTTATATATTTCAGTTAATAAACACGAGTGCTCTTTACTTTGTTGTCGATTGTTCGTTTCTCCCACTGAATCATAGCTTGCGACTTTATACTTTCCTTATAAATGTGAGTTCAATCACTGTGTCCGCTAGTGTTAAAAAGTTACATATTCTTGTTTCACGAAAAAAAACGGAAAAGTGAAACAAACTGGAGCGTATTAACTGATATGATTGATTCGTTTTCTACGGGTTATCAACCCATTGCAGGTTATTTAAAGCCAGATTTTAAATTTTTTTTTAGCTAATAATAATTTAAGGATGCAAGTCTTACTAACTAAGCCATAGCTGGTGGAGTCATACATTTCCCAAGGGTATTTGCGCGTAAGTGAATATAACGAACCCAATAGGAATTGAAACTCGGCTGTCTGTTTAGCAATTCCGAGCCGTTATCACCACCAGCAGATCCAAGCTAACAGCATCTGATATCCCCAAGTCCCCAAGCGGTCACCCATTTAAGTACTGAACAAGCTCACAGTTGCTTAACTTCGGTGATTGTACAGGAATGGGTATTTCAACGTAATGTAGCCGTAAACCTAAGTGAGTTATCTCCCTTAAGAATAGAAAACTGAATGAGAACACTGTAGACAAATTAAAGAGTTCAGTTCAAAATTACAAGAAGGTTATCGAGTAAAACGATGATAACCTGAAGATGGTAGGAGTGTAAAACAGTCAAAACTTGACTATAACAACCAATATCAGTATGTAAGTCCAAATAGTAAGGTATATAATGAGTTTTGGGGGGTTTTGTTCACATGTCGGTAAAATAAAATGTTCTTTACTGTCTGCTTTGAGGATTGACGATTCTGAAAACTCAAAATAATTCGGTTGAAAATGTTTACGGGTTAAAAAATATTATTTCTTTATAAATAAAAGAAAATCTCTATCTGCAGTCTCCGCAACATTCCCAGTGTGCACTGCATCCCTAATACCGCGGTCCTCGCGGCTATGAAATTCACGGGCATACTCCACAAGATGCGCTGGACAGATCACGTATCG
Organism: Acanthosepion esculentum; assembly: GCA_964036315.1. Taxonomy (NCBI): domain Eukaryota; kingdom Metazoa; phylum Mollusca; class Cephalopoda; order Sepiida; family Sepiidae; genus Acanthosepion; species Acanthosepion esculentum. The sequence continues at coordinate 49,098,677 of OZ038498.1, forward strand.
AAGATGAATGACTGTCCAAATGTTTTACTGTTCGGTGAAATGTCCATAACTCACAAAATCCGAAGATCCCCAAGGAATGGACAGCAGATTTCCTTCCTCTGGCATCGGCTACCACAAACTGCTGAAAGGAAAACGTGGCAAAGGAATCCTTCAGACTATCTTCCTTTTCTGACAAAGAAAAATCGCAGATTCAATGAAGAGAAGAGAATTTTTTAAATTCAAATTACAGCAGAAATTCAGTTTCACCCTAATTTGTCAACCTTCGCCTGTTACTGCCGTAGCAGGACAAACTTGTGTCGTACTGTCCTCATCAGCCATCAACAGTCCGGCGCTAAAAGTAGAATGACTTCTTAATCCTTCGTTTGAAAAAACAAAGCCACCAACTATTTTCACGTGGACACGCAAAATCTCATGCACACATCTACACTTCTTCTTCCATGTGCCGTGTCCCTTCAGAACGTTGGCGATCATGGCTCTCCAAATATTTATTGGCCTTTGAAGATCTTAATAAATGTTGTCTTCTTACTATCTTTCCAAAACCCTGCTCCACCATACATTTACTCAAGCTCGCCAGGTAGGTTATCCGTTGCTTTCCTCTGACCCTCTATTCTTGATGTTAAGAACAAGTGTCTTTTGTTTCCATTGTCTCTAGAACTTCGTCGTTGCTCACATGTTCGGTCCATGGTATTCTCAGCATCCTTCTGTATTTTTTTGCTCCAAGACTCTTCTTCATCTTATCCACTGTAGCTCTTAATAAATTCTGTCTTTTTGTTATCTCTCCTACACCTTGCTCCGCCATTCATTAGATAGATTATTTTTTTCCTCTGTCCTTCAATCTGTCCTATGAGTATCAAATTTGCCAAGCCCTCTTTCGTCATTATGTGCCCTAAATATTTCAGTTGTCTCTTCCTGATGTTAAGTATAAGTGTTTTTTTCTTTTCTTCGTAAATTTTACACATTAAAAATTAATCCTAAAATATATTTGGTTTTAATTTTGTTGTATTCAACTATTGTGTCATTAAAAGTGTATAAGACCTTTACCCCTGTTGGTTTGATTTTTCCTGTGAGTATCAAATTTTCCAAGCCCTCTTTCCTCATTATGTGCCCTAAACATTTCAGCTGTCTCTTCCTAATGTTAAGTATAAGTGTCTTTTTTTTCCTTTTCTTCGTAAATTTTACACATTAAAAATTAATCCTCAAAAATATTTGGTTTTAATTTTGTTGTATTCAAATATTGCGTCATTGAAAGTGCGTAAGACCTTTACCCCTGTTGATTTAATATCAATTCGGTGTAAGTCTCGTGAATTCTAGACAACTGTCATAGGTTACTCTCGATAACTGACGCTCCAGAAAAAAAATCTAAAGACTATCTAAACAATATAAAGATTTATTCATACCCCATATACTGTCAGATGATCTTCAGTGATGATCCTTAACAACTTGTGTCTTTAAATAATAATAATGTTCACATGTACGTGTTTTGCTTGGGGAATTAAATGAGCTACAGTAAATATCTCGTTCAGTACCACAGAAAGGCTTGTGAGTTGCCTGACCATAACCAGTTGGGCATATCCTAGGTTGAGGCAGCCAAGGCGACTTTTGAGTCATCTAGATACTTAAGAATAACGTCAATCGGTGACAGAGCGACACTGGATTGCCCGACCTGAAGGTATTTCTAACTGGGACCCACTTACAAGGTTATCAGTCAGTTATGTGCAATGCGTGATACACGCTTAGGTGATCATGTATCTTTCGATACATGACTGACGAGGCATATTTTTCCAGCAGTAGGTTGCCATTTCTTTCTATGGTAGACCAATTGCTATCCAAGACTACAGAAACCTGTCTGTCCTGCTATTTATCCATAGCTACGGGGGGGGGGGGGATTCATACCTTTCCCAAGGGTATTAGCACGTAAGTGAATGTAATAGATTCGACGGTTATACGTTTTCTTTAATCAAATCTTCTCGCCATATCACTCACATTTGACGGTGATGCTGCATGTGACTGATATACCCTTATCAAACTGGATGCCATGAGGGATATCTTGATCTTTCTATATTTGTACCCCAGCATCACTTTATTGGCGTACTGCCCGCTCACGCAATAATAATGATCATGTTATTTGAGTAAATAAGATTATAGTATCGTGGATGTTGCCCTCTGAGTAAACATTAGCTTACTAGATCTCATCTTGATGTATTGGATTTCATGTATTTGTACCTCCAGTATCATTTAATCGGTGTGGGGATCTCCCACTCAATAAAAATAATAACAATAATATAAGTGGCGACATGATTGGACTGATAAGAGAATCCATTGGGAAGTCTGTCGTAAATATGACTTCAGTGTAAATCAGTGTTAAAGAGAAGTGGTAAAAACATCAGCCAGACGCAGTGGGTGAAAATGACAGTCACAAGATATTATGTGATTTCTCAGTCCGGACATATCATGTCACTAAAGCACGAAGACCTGACTATGTTGTTATAGATAGGGGGAATAGGAAGTATTAAATTATAGATTTTTCAACATTCACTGCCATAGGGAACTGAAAAATCTATGGAATGGAACTGTTGAAGTAATTCATTTACTAACGGATGCGATTAGAACACCCAATAGAACATTGAAAGAAAGCTTCAGGAAAACTGGAATTGAGATCAAGAATGCAGACCCTCAGAAAACTGCTATCATTTACTCTTCGAGGATTCTCTGAAAATTTCTTGAGTCGTGAGAAGTCTTATTGACACCATACCTCAACAGAATGTTCATTGATTACGTAATAATAATAATAATAATTATAATTATAATAATAATTATTATTTTTATTATTATTATTATTATTATTATTATTACGCTGATGATGATGGTGGTGGTGGTGGTGGTGGTGGTGGTGGTGGTGGTGATGATGATGAGGAGGAGGAGGAGGATAAAAGACATGCATTGTATTAGTATTAACGGCAGTTAAGTAAATAGTAAGTAAATAATAATAATAATAATAATAATAATAATAATAATGATAATAACAATAATAATAATAATAATAATAATAATAATAATAATAATAATAATAATTTGATCTTGAGTTTTTTATTTTTCCTATTTAATGTTTTGTTATTTTTTTTTATAAAAATGATCAGTGGAAAATGTCATGGAACCATTTCTAACCTTAGATCTCTAGTTGGGACCCGGAAGAAAATATGTATACAACAGAAATCAAAGGAAATAATAATAATAATAATAATAATAATAATAATAATAATAATAATAATAATAATAATAATAATAAAAACTGTCAAATTATAAGGACCTACAAATCGAAGTAACAAGTATGTGGAAACTTAAAACTACGATTATCCCTGTTGTGATAGACGTATAGGCTATGATAAAGAATGGCACCGAAAAACATGTGAGTAAAATTCTTGGACACATTAGCATCTCAGAGCGACAAAAACGGAACTGCATATATCAACCGCAAAACCCCCTCTATCTAAACGAAACCGCACAGATGTGCATAATTCCAACATTGACCTTTTCACTGATAGGTCCTTGAACTTGGTAATTTGTAATGTTAATATTCTCTGGCAATATGACACACACACACACATAGCAACAACAACAACAACAACAATAGGTATGTATAGCTGGCCACTCGTATGCGAGGATACTAGGGTGGCTAGTCAATCTCTATTGGCGACTCTTGCTCAGGCGCATTTGTGTTTGTTCAACATTCACAGAGCCCACCTTAGTTACAGTTTCTGGGAAAAAGCGTCGTGTTATCTAGCGTGATCAACCATTTGAACAGGACCGGCACGTTCAATCCCTCAACCACGATGACTTGTGACTTCCTGCTAGTACAGCTATCAACGGTACCCAAGGGTTCCGTTTACCCAATTTCATTCACTGGTATGGTTTGCAGGCACTTTCCAAAGGTGCTACACGCTGGGTTCGACCCTTCCAGTCCGATAACATCAGAAATTCTCCTTCTTAACAAATCGACCCTGATGAGATTTGAACCCGGGTCTTATAGTCAGAATGCTAACATTCTAACCACTCGACCACGTGCCCATTAATAATAGGTATATGCATATGGAAATGAGTGATTTTCGGCATTTATAACTATTTTAAGAATTTCCTTGTGGTTATCAACAAAAGAAGGATAGAAACGATGCTAATAAAACTAAAAATTGTAGTGCTAGGCTTTGTCGACAGAAGCCAACAGTAAACTCACAGTTCTAGTGCATTTCTTCGTGCTTAAAACTCAGTAATGTCATTTTATGATCAATATTTGAATTAATGGTTAAGATGTCATATGAGTCAAAATGCTGATGTCTGACTCTGCAACCAGAATCTCCACCTCGATAATCATATTACACCCTGAAGACACCTCAAGGGGCAAACAGCTCTGATCTTAAAAGCAGTTGTTTGCCCGATTGTTTAACGAGAAAAAAAAGAAATTATCGTCAGCCTCTTTGATGAATTAACTCTTGAAAATACAGCGCTCTCTTTTTCCCTGCATCGTTTTTCATCTCCTTCGCTACCTCCTTGTTCCACTTTTTCAAGTTAACAATTAATTAATTCATTGTGAAGTATCAATAATGAGGAGACAGTTGAGAAGACCAGAACGAGGCTGAGTGATTGTTCTGAAGACGTTGCACCTATCAGATATCATTGGACTTCTTTTAAAGGAGGGGAAAGAAAGAAAGAAAACTTATAGTGATTCCATTTTTTAAAAGAAATCGTTTTCGTTTCGTCGTCTTCTTCTTATTATTATTATTATTATTATTAATTACATGAGCGCAAGGATAGTCCATATTCATTGTCATTCTTGGAACGGCCCCAGATTCCTGACTAAAGGGTTTAGATAATTCCCAGGGAATATTCCTACATTACTGACCGCAACAAGATTAAAATATACAAAAGAATGTGGAATATTTGAGAGTTGCAATCACATGATCTTCAGTGATGATCATTAGTTACCTCGACTTTTAATAATAATAATAATAATAATAATAATAATAATAATAATAATAATAATTGTGTTAACCCGAAATGCAGATTTTGTGATAAATATCCGGAGATAATTGACCATCTTGTATCATATTCCACTGTATTAGAACCCACTGAATATAAAACTCGGCATGATAGAGTAGGCCAATATCTGCACTGGAAAATATGCAACTTTTACGGGAAGGAAAACTGCAAAAAAAAACTGGTATGAACATCACCCAGAACCGGTTACAGAGATAGGACCTGTAACAATTTTATGGGACTTTACAATACACACAGACAGAACAATCAAAGCTGATCCCCCAGACATCGTGGTCCACAAGAACAGAATGTTCTTTTTTATTGACACGGCAGTCCCTGCAGATAGTAATGTATCTTTAAAGATAATTAATAAACTATCAAAATACAAAGATCTTGAAGTAGAAATCTCAAAAATGTTGCATATGAGGATATCAATAATTCCAGTTGTAGTTGGAGCTTTCGGATTGATTGGGAAAAAAATCGACTCATTGAAGGGATTCCTGATAGTCCATGCCTTAAAGAAATGTAAAAAAAAATTATATCTGAAGCCGCAGATAATACTAGACTCTATATACCGTGGTGCTCTTATCCGCGGGGATATGTTCCATGCCTGAATCAGTACACAGTGTCGAAAACTATGTAAATTATATTTTTCCTATACCTACATACCTATGGCAATGCTTAATTTATAACTCAGCCACAATAACAGATTAAGAAGAAAGAACTAATAATAATAAAAATAACAATTATAAATTCTTCTATGCATCATGTCTTTTCAGAATGTAGGCGATTATAGCTCTCCACAACCTCCAATCCTTAGTAGCTCTTAACAATGTTTATTTTTTTTAATATAGCTCGCAATTTACACAAGCACGTTAGATAGGTTACTTGCTGTTTCCCTATATTCCTCTTGCCTTTAATATATCCTGTGCGTGTTAAATTTTCCAAGCCTTTCTTCTTCATTATATGTCTCACTGTAATAAAAGCTATGTGAAATTTAAAATTTAAATGCAAGTTTAATCGTTATCTATTGTCTTCTTCATTCCACTTCTTTTATTGTTCCCGATCCTTAATAATGTTATTCTTTTTCTTATTCTGTCACACTCCGTAACCCCTTACATCTTAGTAACATTATTGCCTTGCTTGGGGTGAAATGATAAAAAAAAAGAATAGAATATTCGTTTATTATCTTAGGAACCGATTTTTTTTTCCATATAAAGTTGAGAATTTTCAGTTTTTACCTTTTTTTTTTAACTTTTTACTTGGCATAATCAAATTGTCATAATCATTATTCTTGGACAGTGGTTCCCAAACGGTGCAGCCGAAGAGGATAGCAGGTGAGGTGAAATGATTGAAAGACAAAGATTTACAAACAGTTTCAAACAATTTATATGCCAAAAATAAATATGATTTCAAAATTTAAAATATTATTATGGATTACTTGTAATTGCATGCATGAGTCCCAGTATAAATAGTTATAAATAATTATTGTGCGATTTTATCACTGTGATATTTTTGCATTATATCAAGTATTAAGAATACAGTAACTAGGATCCGCAAATTGGAAGAGAGCGTTATCAATGATAATAATCTGGCGGTTATCTCCCTTTAATTTTCTCTCTGATTTTGATTTTTAAATCTACTTTTTATCACAGAAAATTTGGTGAGGCGCGAGCAAATTTTCATTGGGCCCAGAGAAAAAAGTTCGAGGACCACTGTTCATTTGGGACCATTCATTAAGCAAAACGTATGGATAGTTTAATTCTAGGATTAATTAATTAAACTGAAACCGCAGATAAAGAGGGAATCGATACATCAGTTTTTTAAATCACGTGTCAGCAAGTCTGCAGAACTAACTCTTCAACCGTTTTATCCTTCTCACTGATTGTGCAAATCTTGTATTTTGAATAATTTTAATTCTTTTTTTGTCTGGAATTCTTTTAATCTCCCCACACTTTCAAAACACGGAATTTCTTCAGTTCTTTAATTCGGAAATTTTTCCATATTTTCTTTCTCATTATATTTCGCCCTGAGATCTGTAAGACCAGCTACATCAGCTACCTGATCAGATCTTCATTTCGTTACCTACCCAACAATAAAATATTCCTTATCTGGTTTGAATAAGACGATCCACTCGAGTTTCAAACTCGCACATTGTAGTGGGAAGGACAACCACATTCGGCATTCCATGGCCTAATAGATAGCGTTGCCGTCGATAAAAATTTATAAAATCTTTCTCTTAAGATAGTTTATCAGACAAATAGGTTTAACTGTTATCGCTCTTTCTATTAGGTTGGTGCAAAAATAATGTCGTTTTCTCACATGAAGTTGAACGTCAAAAAACGACATTATTTTTGCACCAACCTAATAGTATCGATGGCGTTTTCCTTACTAACCTTTTGTTTAAGGTAGTGTAGAAAGTTATGTTTTATCTTATTTTTTTTAATCATTTCACCCAACGCAAGGCAATAAAGCCACTAGGATGCAAGGGGTTACTGAGTGTAAGAGTATATGAGAAAAACTATTGTAGTGGGAAGGACAACCACATTCGGCATTCCATGGCCTAATAGATAGCGTTGCCGTCGATAAAAATTTATAAAATCTTTCTCTTAAGATAGTTTATCAGACAAATAGGTTTAACTGTTATCGCTCTTTCTATTAGGTTGGTGCAAAAATAATGTCGTTTTCTCACATGAAGTTGAACGTCAAAAAACGACATTATTTTTGCACCAACCTAATAGTATCGATGGCGTTTTCCTTACTAACCTTTTGTTTAAGGTAGTGTAGAAAGTTATGTTTTATCTTATTTTTTTTAATCATTTCACCCAACGCAAGGCAATAAAGCCACTAGGATGCAAGGGGTTACTGAGTGTAAGAGTATATGAGAAAAACTACTATTAAGGAGAGAGGACAATAAAAGAACAAAAATTATGAAAACAGAAGCTAATGACTGACTTTAAATTTTTGAAGATCACAGTTGACTGAAAAGCAAGAAGACTGAAGAGAGCTTCACAAGCGAGAAGTACGATAAAAGAATCTGTCAACATAGAGCTTACGGTTACATCTAGCCATTACAACTATAAAATGACGAGAACTTACCGCCAGTCTAGTACTGTGCTTAAGTTCATAAATCTACGTACCATAGCGGAAATTTCATCAGAATAATTACCAGAAAAATATTCATAGAAAAATGCACATTATATCATTATTTTCTCATCGATTTACATGTTCTATCCATTTTAGTTGTTGTCGCTGTTGGAAGTCTTCAAGCGATGTGGTTTCTGTTATTTGATCATATTCTTTGATTGAGATTCTGTAGTGTCAGTTTATGACACCTGATGAAGGATAGTCTTGTTTAAGACCTACAGGGTTCAATTGCCATTTTCCATAATTGATCTGAGAAAACAGTTTCATATAGTTTATCGTTTAGATATTTCTGAACGAGTTGGACACCATGTATGGCATCCATATGAACATTTCGATCTGACGTGGTCATTTAAGATGACTCGATTTCTTGGGTTAATGTTTTGGTTTTGTGGCAATTTGCAGTATTGGGTGAACCTATCCCTAGTGCAGTCTCTTCTATGTTCAATTTCCTTATCTCCTATACTAAATATGTTATAACTGATCCACACACCAAAGTAACTGAATTGTTTCGTATTTTTTAATTCTGATTTTATACTGAATTCGTGGTAGGTGCCATCACTACTTTCATTCCAAATTCCAGATTACAGTTTCTGTTTTGGAAAGGTTTCTTTATATATTATTTGACGATAGTTTGATATAATCCAATCGTTCCTATCAAATCGGGAAATGAAGGTCGTTTTGAACCGGCTCGCTTCCAGAACCTTTCACACGGACGCGGGTGTCCCCCAAGGCTCTAACATTGGATCATACACACTTCCTGATGTCATCAATTCCCAATTAGGCATTTATGTTGATGATGCTACCATTTACTCCTGTCTCAATAGCAAATCCGCCAGAGCTGACAAAGTTAACCTGGCCGCTGCCCTTGAAAAGGACACCCATTCTGTGGTTAACTGGGACAGGAAATGGCTCATGAATTTTAAAGCCTCTAAAACGAAACTGCTCTCCTTTAACAACCATACAGAAACTTTCCTGTCCGCCATCAACATGGCTGATGCTAGACTCATGGAGACCAACACACTGCGCCTTCTTGGCCTCCCGTTCTCAACTGACTTGAAGTGGAATGACTACATCGTATCAATAGCTGCATCTACTGCAAGGAAAATTGGGTCACCGTGTCGTGCCAGAAGGTTTTTCTCGTCAGAGTCCATCTTGCACATATACAAATCTCCCATTCACCCGTGCATTGAATATCTGGTCTGATGCTCCTGCTACTCATCTCGAGGTTCTTGACAAAATCCAAAGAAGGATCTGCAATGTAACTGATCCTGACTTGGTATCTCGACTTCAGTCTCTTTCTTACCGACGTGACATGGCTTCCCTCTGTCTTTTCTACAAATATTTTCATGCCAACTGCTCTGACAAGCTTTTTTCCCTGGTGCCCGGACTACTTAAGTGTGCTACTAGGCTGGCATCTAGGTCCTACCCTTTTACTGTTGAATTAGTTAAATGTAACCACCACTTCTACTCCAACAGTTTCTTTTCTCGCACTTCCCGCCTGTGGAACTCCCGTCTGTTTCCTTGCTTTCCTGATAACTGCAATCTTCAAAAATTTAAATGCAACGTCAATCGACATTTTATGCCTTCTTGAACAATGTTCAGCTTTTATACTTTCCTCGGTCTCCCTTATACTCAGTTTTTTTCCCACCTTCACTCTCTGTAATTCCCTGTGTACCAGTGGCATTCCCGCCTTGCTTGGGGTGAAATGATTAAAAAGAATTATATTTATATATATATAAATATTTTTGTGTGCTTTGTCTGTATGGTCACAAACATTTGCACAAATCCCACTGGGTAACCGTTCCTAGCTGGTCATGTCTATTTTTGCACTTTTACAAGCAAGTACGGAAAATGTGACGCCGCCATCCGAAGGCACCTTGGGACAGCGGAAGATGCCTTCCATAACCTAAACTCAGTATTAAAAGATATGAAAATATCATTAGAAGCAAAGAAAAAAGTACTATAGTGCTGTCCGCCTAGTTGGCAGTGAATGCTGGACAATTTCCATACAGTTAAAGAAAAAACGAAACGACAAAGGCGTGGTTCTACAGATGGATACTGAGAATAACATAGACAGAACATTCGATCAAAGAGAATGTTTGAAAGAAAATGAAAACAAAAAGGACCCTTGTACATCTACATCGAAGCGGGAAGAGTTGAAAGAGTCGACACATAATGAAGTCTTGTGGGCACTTCGACGTGGTGTAATGGTTAACAAGCTGGTCTCGCTAAAGCAATTACGACTGAATAGTGAGTTCGATCCTCACTGGGTGCCCCATGCTACGCTTATAAAAACATTTAAGCACCCCGACGTGGTGTAATTGTTATCAAGCTTGTCTCGCTAAATCAATTACGACTGAATAGTGAGTTCGGTTTTTACAGGGTGCCTCATACTTTCGGCCTTGTGCCACATCTAAGCTTCGCTTAGAAAATCTCCATAACACATAATGAGGTCTTGGAGAATCTGAAAGATTCCCTGGTCCTTGTTGCATTCAGTTAGCGCATTTTACGCCACTGTTGTCACCACTCCCCTCCATCTCACAATTCTGGTCCATAGTGACATTCAAAACAGAATAGGGCAATGCCGGTTCTTTTTGCCACGGGTATGTTGAGCTTCCCTCCAATCAGAAGTTAAAGAAGCATGCCTACAAGGCAGCAGGAAGTTTGAATGAGTCTTCCTTCTCATAGACTGGTTGCCAACCAAGGGAACAGAGCCCAGTCTGTCCTGCTATTTACCCATAGCTGGGGAGAAGATATAGATTAATACCTTTTCCAAGTGAAACGCACTTATGTGAAATGCAAAACTCGACTGGAATTCAGGCTTGGCTCTCCGATTCCTCCATCTGAGCCGCTATCCATTACTCCACCGAGCCTCTCCTCCTTGTTTACTGTGACTAAATCTGATCTCCAAGCTCGACCTTGTTGATCCGTCCGAATTTCAAATTCGCAATGGCTAACGGCTCAGAACGATAAATCGGCGAGTCGAATTCCGTACGTTCACTTTTACGCAAATACCTTCATGAAGGGTGTGAATCCGCCACTCCTCTCCACTCAGCTATGGATTAAATAGTAAAGAATAATGGGCACTTCATCCTTGGTTAGTAACCAGTTTAGGAGAAAGATAACTCTGAATTCAAAACCGGTTGGACATAGGGCTAGCAAGTACATCCCGTAAAAACCAACCCGCTACGGAAAGTTGAAGCTGTGGCCCAGTGCTTCACAGTTGGAGTTCACGGAACTTGAGTGAGTTATTCTCTCAGACAGAGTCTGGTTTGTGCATATGCTATTGGTTTGTGTTGTCAAATCTCAGTCCTTTGAACAATTACCAGTTGAGCGTCGTTCCTACTCAATCTTCTGAGTCATCTTGCTCGCTTATCATCATCATCGTCATTAAAGCCATTTTTCTTTTATCCCTCACTCTCTGTTTTTCCACATTTTTGGGGTAACGTAACGGTTATCGGTACGAAAAATGAAATTAACGAACCAAGTTCACTTTCGCACAAATGCCGTCGGGGAAGGCATGAATCCATCTCTTTTCCATCCCCACCCAGCTATAGTTTAAATAGCAGGGCAGACTGGGCTTTCTAGCTTTGAGTGGCAATCAACCTAGAAGAAGGATAATTCTGAACTCAGAACCGTAGAGAAATCAATATGAAACTATTCCACTATCTTTTCCAAGAAATCATGGCAGTTCACCGATAATAAGGAAATGAATCTGTAGATAACCATTAAAGTCATGAAAAGTCATGGCATCATTTTTTTTTTTGTTTCGTCGGGATTGTTTTAGGTATTTTCAATGGATACAGCAGTAATGCCATTTTCATATTCTACAATGTTTTTAATAATCTGGCAGGATTCAGATATTTTTTTAACTTTTCAATATCTTTCATTTTTAATCGGTGCTCCGTTTGAACGGGAGCATCTTCTATTTGATAGATTTTCTTTTGTAATAGTGACTAGATCCTGTAGATTTCATTTTCTTTCTTAATAATGACTAGGTTTGTAAGATCTTATTTTCTTTCTTTGCAATGACGATATCTGGTGACCTTGTTTGAATTTGGTGAGTCATTTGAATTTAAAATACCCAAAGAATTTATTTTTACCTACTCTTTTTATTATTATTATTATTGTAATTATTATTATTATTATTAGTAGTAGTAGTAGTAGTAGTAGTAGTAGTAGTAAGAGCTTTTCTTTAATTCCCCGTTTTGTTTACCCATGAAGCGAATCCATACATTGGAATTATGGCTACCCTGAGGGTGTGGTAGATTTATTCGATGACTAGAGTCCCCGTTAATATGTGAGCAGTGCCGAGTAAAACGATCTTATGGATTACGATGTTTCCAAGAATTTTAGTTGGTGTATTTTTCTATCCTTTTCTTGATCAAACCGAGTGTTCCTATTACCACTGTCATTGTTGTGGCCTTCATGCTCCGTATTTTCTCAATTTCTTTTTCCACATTATTAAGAAGGTTATAATTTCAGGTTTTCCTTGTTCACTCTTATTAGTCATATTCTTTTCCTTTACTGAAAAGATATTTTTCTTTTATTCCTCCATGCTTCCATTCATATGTATTCTCTATTTATTCATTCAACGCCTTTTTCTCTTCATCTTCTCCTTTCTCATGCATCATCTTCATCGCTTCTTCCTCGTCATCTACTTCTTCATCTTCATCTTTTCATTCTTCTTTTTCATTCGATCCCACCCTTTCACTGTCGAAATGGTTAAATGCAGCCGTCTCTTCTACTCCAATAGCTTCATGTCTCGCACTTCTCGTCTGTGGAACTCCTTTCCTCTTATTTGCTTCTCTGGTAGCTATAATCTCCAACTATTCAAATGCAATGTCAGTCGACATCTCCAGATGCCTTGATCTATTTGCTCCCACTCTCTTGCATGCTAGTAGCACTTCCGCCTTGCTTGGGGTGAAAAGCTTTAAAAAAATTATTTGCATGTTTTCCTTCTTCATTTCTTTCTTATTTTTCTTCATTTCTTTCTTCATTTTATCCATCTCCATTTCCTTCATTTTCATTTTTGTTTTCGTCATATCCTTCTACATTTCCTTCTTCATTTTTTTTCATCTTATCCTTTTTCATTTCTTTCTTCATTTTTTCTTCATCCTTATCCTTCTTCATCCTATCTTTCTTCATTTCCTTCTTTTTTATCGTTCTTCATTTTCTTCTATATGTTTAGTAACTTTTTCACTTTTCCTTGTCATTCTTATTATTTTTACCATAATTTCCTTCCTTACCCTACAGCTTTTTTTTAACTTTCTACCTCACCTGTTCATTCATACTTTTATTACTCTTTCTTTTCTTTTCTTTTTCCATACCTATTATTCTATTCTCATTCTCACATCTTTATTCTTTTTCCTCCTCTTCTTTTTTCTTCATTCCTATTATCCTTATCCAATCCCTTTCTTTTCCCTTCCCTCTTATTCTCACTCCCTCCTGTACTCCTCCTTTTCTTTATTCTTCATTGCGAAGTTTCTTTTACCCCCCACCCCCCATTTTTGTGTGTACCTGGGTTTCGCTGTGATGCCTATGTACACGAAATACAACCTGCCTCACCATATGTGCTGTGTGTAAGCGCATCACTTCTCAACCCCACCTACTGGTTTTATTTCCATTTATTCTCCTCCTCTACCCGAGAGCGCGCAGGAAGTGGGTAGGCGTCTTCATATCAAAATCTACCGTCATAGACAAACCGTTTAACAAGTCATTTCATGCCATGACGGGCGGAAAGAAAATTGAGGTTTATAATGGTGTAATCAGACGATACAGCCCGCCTTGGACTGGTGTTGGCTGCTGCTTTCATTCTGTCATCCACTGTGAGAGACGGGACGACACAGAGACGAACAGCAGAAAGGTGCCGATTGTTGTTGTTGTTATTGTCCTTTGTGCTGTTTCATCCTGTACAGATGGTGAGAGCTGGGCCAACATATAGGCTTTCTCTTTCCGAACAATGGTAACATAAGCGAGTGGGCGGCAATTTATCGAAGCATCACATTTGACTATGATTTCTCATTCCCTCGTTGATTTCTCATATGTATTGTCTTATTGGTTTTACATTTAACACTCATTCTTTCTTTCTTTTTCATTCATTCATTAATTTTATCTTTCTTTTTTCTTTCTTTCGCAATTTGCTATCTAGATTTTCCCCTTCTTTTGCTTTATGTCTTTTCCTAAACTACTCTTTCGACGTCGCTGTGTCGTGTACTTCCTCACCCTCTCACTCACTCAGTGTCCCTCTTATATATATATATATATATATATATATATATATATATATATATATATATATATTAAATAGCTCTGTTTTTTAACATTGAGCACTGTTTTTTCTTACACTAGAGAGTATTTATATGTATTTGTATGTGATCGCCCACTCGTATACCTACCTATATTTACCCATAAGGATATATATATATATATATATATATATAAGATCTCTCTCTCTCTCTCTTTCTTTCTCTCTCTCTCTCTCTCTCTCTATATATATATATATATATATATATATATATACCAGTACCTTGTCTCTTTGTTTTTTTCCATTTCTATATCGATCTCTGACGAAACTTTAATAAAAGTGAAACATGTTAGATTGGGATACGTTTCCTACTTGTTCTTCATTTTATTTTGGCATATATATATATATATATATATATATATATATATATATATATATATATATATATATAATGCGTTTAAAGGCGAGCAGATATTTGCAAACGAAGTGCTAATATTAAAAAATGCAGCGACAATAGTTTCTATAGAAAAATATAAACCATTTTATCTTTTATATATATGTGTGTGTGTGTGTGTGTGTGTGTGTGTGTGTATTCACTTATCCCTCTCTTTTTTTGCATTAACTATGATTAGCACGATATTATTACACATGACAAAACAAGCGAAATGCTTTACTATCTGCCTTGCAAATTATTATGCGCCATGGGAAAACCCACAACTTTCCCAACCACTTCTCTCACCTGTTTTTCTTATTCCGTCTCTCTCTCTCTCTCTCTCTCTCTCTCTCTATATATATATATATATATATATATATATATATATATATATATATATATATATGTATATATATATATATATATACATATATATATATATATATATATATATATATATATATATATATATATATAGATAGATAGATAGATAGATAGATAGATGCAGAGAGACAGAGAGAGAGAGAGAGAGAGATTTATGTCTACTTGGTCTGTCCATTTTCTCACTCCTTACCTGTTACTTCACTTTTGTTTCTGATTCTACCTATGTCTCTAAGTATCTACATATCTGTCTTTATTTTCTTTCTTTCTTTCTTTCTTTTATTCATTCCTTCTTCTGGGCACCTTTTTTTTTTCATTGCTGGTTTTCTTCTTTTTTTTTTCCTTTCTTTCCTTACCACTCTCTATCTCGTTATTATTATTTAACTCTGTTTGAATCTCCTTCTCTTCCTCCCACTACCCTCTCTCATACGCACACAACCTTCTCACTTTTTTCATTTCTTTTCTCTAAACCTATAACTGAGTTCTTAATTTTATATGACCTTTCTTCATCTACCCCCAACTTTTTATTACTCCTTCGAAAAAGCCTAATCATCAAAAAAGCTTTTCTAATTCCCGGCGCGCTGATAATTATTTGATACCAGCGCCATCGCAGAATCCCTTACATTATCGTAATTAGAACGACCATCTCCGCTGACAATCAAAAGCAATAGTAACAGAATTGTAAGAGAAGCCGAGACGGTGTTTATCCTAAAAAGAACAAAACAAATAAATATCCGTGGAAGCAGAAGACCCATTGCCGTTCCTATTGTAACACATTATTCATGGGTGATTAACTTAACGAACTTTCACTTATTTGTTCACAAAAGAAATATCTGATGCCTGAGCGACGAGTAACATTAACTTTTCTTCATAATTCTTTATCACTTTTTATTAGGTACCTCTACTGAAACGGGATACCTAAGTTTTAAAATTAATTTTTTTAAATGAAAAATCTACATTGAAGCTTTTTTTTAAAAATTCAAGCTAATGGATTAAATTTAATATTTCCAGTAAACAAAATATATTGCTGCATTTCAAAAACTAATTTAAATTGACTGGAAAGAGTTTTTATTTTGAAATTGCTAAAAATTGCTGAATTTAGTACCATTTTTAGCTATCAGAAAATATAATTCTCTTCATTAAAATATCTTTCAAAAATAAAATATACTTTTCTGAAACTTTATTTGAGGAATATTAACTGATTTAAAGTTTAATTAATCTGATTTGAAACGAATATTAATTTTAGTTTAAAATGTCGCAGAAATGCATTTTTTAATACTGAGTTAGGTATTTATTTAAAGTTTTAAAAGCTTAAGAAATATAACTTACTTGAGGAATATAATGTAATTTTAACTACCCAGTAACATTAAAAAATTACGAAAATATTCTAACGCTTTATTCTAATCTAATGCGTAATCTAATGCTTTATTGAATTTTAGGTACTTTGGCCTTAAATTTACTATAGTTATCGCTATTATTTTTTTATAATGTCGTGTATGGTCGCCTGTGTTTACAAAAATCAGCACATTTATACAAACACACAAAAATTCGAAATTCTTTCTTTTTTATTGGGGGTCGCTGAATTGTAGTAAGCTTTTTCATTTATGATTCGTAAATATATTTTTTACTTAATAACAATATCACTTAGCCAGTACAAATTAATACAGAAATTTTAAAAATTTAAAACTTTATAAACTATTCTATTTAATTTTTTTTTTAAGTGGAAACAAATCTTGTAAAAATTCATTATTCATCGAAAAAATTTTTCTTCAAGCAATAGTGTCCATAAAATATCTTATTCATAAAACAATTAAAATATTTTCTAATTAAATAATGTCTTGGTTTTATTGCTTTTTATTTTACAGTTCAAAGCAGATTTTCGGTAACTGGGGTTTCTGTTTTACACATGATTTAAATTCTCCAAGGACTTCTGCGTATGACTAATATAAACATTAAGCGGTACAAAATTTAATTTCTCGAAATTTCATAAAATTACATAAGTGAGCGGTAAAATTTTTTACCAAGATTTTCTAAAAAAAAGAAACATTTCTAAAATAATTTCATGAATGAATCCTGAAAGTTTCATTAAAATCTGGCAATTATTTGATTTTTCCAAGCATTTCCAAATATATGTATTTTTCGCCACACAAAAAAACGACGCTAAAATTCCCTTTAATAATCTTTGATCCTTCATTTTTTTTACCAAAATTTCGAACCTTCTGAAAATATAAGTTAATAATCAAAAGATCTTTTGGTCTTACCTCTTAATAATAACATAAAGATGTTGACGATAAACTTTGCTTTTATTAAGTTTGGGGCATTTTTTCATCATGTCATGCTCATTTTTTAACGAATCAGTGGAGGTATCTACTTTTTATGATTACTCAATCTGTATTTAACAAAAGTATTTCTTTTGCATTCCAACTTATCAAACATTTTCTGTAACTACTATCGAAATAGTTTGTATTTGTGAAATTATTTTTTAATCAATTTTGGCCGGTCTTTTCTTCATCTGCTTTTCACCATTTTTTTTTTCTTTCTTTTTTTTTTTCATCCCAAATTTATAGGCCAAATACCTTCCGACCGTTAAAGTCGTGTGAGTTGAAAATTAACAAGTAGCTTTCCATGAGACCAAAATTCGCAAGACAAATCGTCTTTCGTGGACGTCACTTAAACTAATTCGGTCACGGTAGCCATTGGATTGATAGGGTATAAATCAATTCTCCAATTACCTTTCAAAATAGGATGTCTCTTCCTACATTTAGCGCCACACATATTTTCTACTTTTCTAATTGTCAGTACACTTGTATACTTGCCCCATCTGTAATATCCACAGCGTATAGGGGATTTTATAAGCGTAGCTTAGCTGTTGCACAAGGCCGAAAATATGGAGCACCCAATGAGGTTCGAACTCACTACTCAGTCGTAATTGATTTAGCCAAACAAGCTTGCTAACAATTACACCGGGTCAAAGTGCCCAAAATATCCACAGCGTATCATGAAGCCTTCTCTCTATCGGGCTAACTCGGTGATAGATATTTCGCTGCTTGTAAGACGTTCCGATGCATTAGACGCGCCGTAAGTATGATTACTGAATCACGCGAATATACCCAGCATGTGCTAACGAATGCGTAATATACAGTAGTATCATTGTTAAAATGTCTACCATAAATAATGCTGCTTTGTTACCAATAGTTTAAGAAATAAGGAAGGTGTTACTGTAGCAGGAATTTTGTCAATATCCCCGTATCCCAACTGCATAAATATCTTCTTTCAAAACCGTAATTTAATTTTGAATCACTGGACTTGTTTTACTTTCAAGGACTCAGAATCAGATGTAACTGGGGAGCTGATACTCATCCCACACCCCAAAATATATAACATGTCACCGACGTTTCATTTATAGGAGGCAGGGTGGTTTTTGTAGATATTTTATCAGAAAAAATGCATCTTATAAGCAGCAAAATAAGATAGATAGATAGATAGATAGATAGATAGATAGATAGATAGATAGATAGATAGATAGATAATGAGTAGACTGGGATAGATAGATAGATAGATAGATAGATAGATAGATAGATAGATAGATAGATAGATAGATAGATAGATAATGAGTAGACTGGGATAGATAGATAGATAGATAGATAGATAGATAGATAGATAGATAGATAGATAGATAATGAGTAGACTGGGATAGATAGATAGATAGATAGATAGATAGATAGATAGATAGATAGATAGATAGATAGATAGATAGATAGATAATGAGTAGACTGGGATAGATAGATAGATAGATAGATAGATAGATAGATAGATAGATAGATAGATAGATAGATAGATAGATAGATAATGAGTAGACTGGGATAGATAGATAGATAGATAGATAGATAGATAGATAGATAGATAGATAGATAGATAGATAGATAGATAATGAGTAGACTGAGATAGATAGCTAGATAGATAGATAATGAGTAGACTGGGATAGATAGATAGATAGATAGATAGATAGATAGATAGATAGATAGATAGATAGATAGATAGATAATGAGTAGACTGGGATAGATAGATAGATAGATAGATAGATAGATAGATAGATAGATAGATAATGAGTAGACTGGGATAGATAGATAGATAGATAGATAGATAGATAGATAGATAGATAGATAGATAGATAGATAGATAGATATGAACAAACGGATTCACATGACATTTCCACAGCAGGCATCCAGAAAGGGAAGAAGACTGACATACGTACATACATGCACACGTGATCGCTGCGACTCGATTTCGAATAATGTCATCGCTTGATTGATCCCCAAATATGACCAGCGCCGATGTGGCATTTTTTTTTATCCTGTTAGGGTCTTACATTCTCTTGCGCAGATGTTGTAACTATGGGCACTTCTTGCAGTAGGTGTTACATTAATATTTTGGCGAACTTTCATATGACGTTTTAGCGCACCACCTTTCCTCGCTCGTTGCAAGTAGAAATGCTTTATAACGTGTCATTAATGACTTCACTCTCTATGTGGCGTCTTTGATGATTTTTGTGGTCTGCCCTACTTAGATAAAGGCGGCCACATTCCTTACACGTTAATTATACGAACGTTGTAGTGAGAAATCTACTGGTGTACGAAATCTTCCATAACCGTTGATTTCTTTGCCACTAATGTTGTTTCTCATTAGTACAGCCAGTGACCTACACTAAGCCACAGTTTTTGCAAGCTTAAACATTACTGAATTGGTATCATGACTGTGACTTGTAATGCTGGATAAGTCCACTGATTGACCTGCACAATTTATTGTATAGATTGCAAGTGAAATCAGACTGGACGGTATAGTGATAGATTGTGTTTTCGTTGGTGTTGTGGTGGCATGTATGATTAATCAAGCTAGCCTTTGAAAGGCATACGCGCCTACATTCTGTACAGGTGAGAGTCGTTTTAGTCCCTTTTTATGTTCTCCATGTAGAGGGGAGCAGGTTGTATCTCTTCCTATTCAGTCTTTCAAAGTCACTACTACCAGTGTCTTCCAAGTAGACATTTTAGACGCAAGATCTTCCCAAGCGCGGTTGTCTATGTTAAACTTATTAAGTGTTTCCAGTTTTTATAGCGTTTGTGCGGCTTGCACTGTGGATGTTTGCCTTACTTGGAAGTTGTTCTCTAAGCGTAAAAGTGACCAGCCTATACATGTCACCACTTTATAACCATGGACTCGATGCTCGAAATCTTTACTCTTTGCGGCAAAACCGTATCGGGTATTCTCGATCTACACGATATTTTCAGTAACTGACGCAAGCAATTTATATATAATGACCTGCTAGTCTCATTTTCCAAGCACACCGGTCTGCTATCGCGGTTTCCATGTAAACTGTTCTGCTAACGCGATTTCTGAGTACACCGTTTTACTAACCCGATTTACGACTACGTTGGTCTGCTAGCTCGATTTCCCAGTACACTGGTCTGCTAGCCCGGTTTCGGAGTACACTGGTCTGCTAGCCCGATTTCCGAGTACACTGGTCTGCTAGCCCGATTTCCGAGTACACTGGTCTGCTAGCCCGGTTTCGGAGTACACTGGTCTGCTAGCCCGGTTTCCGAGTACACTGGTCTGCTAGCCCGATTTCCGAGTACACTGGTCTGCTAGCCCGATTTCCCAGTACACTGGTCTGCTAGCCCGGTTTCGGAGTACACTGGTCTGCTAGCCCGATTTCCGAGTACACTGGTCTGCTAGCCCGATTTCCGAGTACACTGGTCTGCTAGCCCGATTTCCCAGTACACTGGTCTGCTAGCCCGGTTTCGGAGTACACTGGTCTGCTAGCCCGGTTTCCGAGTACACTGGTCTGCTAGCCCGATTTCCGAGTACACTGGTCTGCTAGCCCGATTTCCGAGTACACTGGTCTGCTAACCCGGTTTCCGAGTACACTAGTCTGCTAGTCCGATTTCCGAGTACACTGGTCTGCTAGCACGATTTCCGAGTACACTGGTCTGCTAGCCCGATTTCCCAGTACACTGGTCTGCTAGCCCAGTTTCTGAGTACACTGGCCTGCTAGCCAGGTTTCCGAGTACACCGATCTGCTAGCCCGATTTCCGAGTACACTGGTCTGCTAGCCCAGTTTCCATGTACACCGGTCTGTTAGCTCAGCTGTGGCAAATCGATCATGATGAGATTCGAACGCGGGAATCGAACGTGGATCTTATGGTCGGAAAGCGAACGTTCTAACGATTCGCCCACGCGCCCAACTATATTTTATATACAGATATATACATCGCTTCAAATCTCCATTTATAGTTGACAGCCTTTGCCATCCTGAATTTGTTCGATCGTAAGCCGTCGGTGGTTGCCATTATCTCACCTTCTCAGCTAATTGCCTCCGTATCTTATGGCACATGCAGTAAAAGGACAAAATATTACCTGTATTCGTATCTGGTAAATATTTGCCCGGTTTAATTAGTACCAGGTAAGTTGCCCCTATCAGTAACCCCAACCCCCAACAGCTACATCTGAAATTTGATACTGCGTGTCACTGTGAGAAGATAGTTACAGTCTGTTTGGCAGCAGAGATATTTGCATATTTGTCATCAACAGCAGTAATCGCAGTTCGCATCCAGGAAAATTTTCAGGGCAAAGAAATCTCCAAATTTAAAAGATTAGCACAACACAGTCTGCCATCCACTTGGCATCTCGACGTTCTTTGTTAAGTTTAGTAAAATATCAAGAATGGTGATTCTTATTGTTTGCATTTCTCTGTTGAAAAATAAAATGTGCGGACGGACGTGCGTTTGTCTACATCGAGGTATGTTAATTTAAAATAGCAATTTTAAAAGGAAGGCGACAAAAATGAAATAAGATGGCACCAAAAGGAAAACAAGTAAGAAAAAAGTTAAAAGCTGAAAAGAAAGAAAGCTAAATGTTCGAAAGATAGTAAAAAGAAAAAAAGAAAAAAAGAAAGAAATTTATAAGTTCAGAAGAAAGAAAGTAAAAAATAGAAAGAAAGAAAGAAAGAAAAAGACTTGACAGAAAGAGAGACGTTAAGAAGAATATATAAATAGGAGAAGGAAAACGTTAAAAAAAGAAAAAAAAAACGTTAACCTTTCAAACAAAAAAAGAATTTCTTCTGATAACGAATGGTGAACCTGAAAGGAATTTAAAACCAGAAAACCTTCATTCTTATCTCCTCACTGGTGTTATTTTTTGTTCTTTTGTTTTTGTTCTTTTGTTTTTGTTTTGCCTTGCATTTTTATCATTTTCTATTTTTTTCTTTTCACCCACGTCATTCGTTCCACTAATCCGTCTCTTCTTTTCTTTCTAACTCTTTTTGGCTCCTTTTCTTTCTTCTTTTTTTCTGTTTTTTTTTTTTCTAACTTCGTTTCGTTTCCTTTCCTCTTCTCCTTCCCAACCCAACTCAGTTCTCCCGTTTTACAAAGAGTGACATGATGGTGTGTCACTCGAGGTGAGACCTCCCGGGTATTAAGTTGCTTCGCGGAGGGCTACTGTCGCTATAGCGATCCGGACAGTATGTGACAATAACCCCACCCATCAGCTCAACAGACATACACGAGTGGCATCGGCTTGTTTGCCTCTGATCCTCACCCCAACAAGTACGGAAGCTTGCTTAACGTCTTGTTGTGATCCGTAAGCGGCCACCCAGCCAACCGTCATTAACGACAGTCGTTCTGGTATTGCCGTCGATTTACGGGTGCTGAGGAAGGGTTTGGAAAATGAATCGAGGTGGGAAGAAGCAAATGGGTTGTACTGCTTGCCACTATCTTTTTTTAACTGCGCAAATAGAAGCTATTTTCAATCCTTTAGTCGGTTTGAAACTGAAATGTTTGGCCAAGAAACGTTTAGACAAGGCCAGGATTTTTTTTGTCAAAAGAAAACGCTCGGATGTTTCAGAGTTATTCAAACTTATTAGTTTTCTTAGATATGATATAAGTATCTTTATTCAAACGTATGGATCTTTATTCAAGATCTAATTACTTTAATAAACAACGGCAGCTGTCACAAAACTATCTCCGAAGAACGTCTGCCTGAAATCAATGATCAAACTGTTGCGTACACTGGCCTACTCAATCTTTCTGTCTGCCTTCGTATCCTGGACATTAAGAGCAAAACTGCAGCAAAGAATCCAAACACTAGAAATGGGATGTTACATAACCTCCCTGGACATCTTCTACATAGACCGCATCACAAATGACGGAGTGCGAGACACCATCAAACGTGAAACAGGCCCGCTGGAAGACCTTACCAAGAAGAACTTGTTCTCCTTATCAAGGAAAGCTAGTTGAAATGACATCACAAGAGCCAACAATATTTCCACTACCATCCTACAAGGTACCATAGAAAAAAGAGGCAGACAAAGGAAAAATGGACTGACGATGTCATTGAGTATAAAGAAAGATCCTTCGCAAGACACAGCTTAGCACGTAACAGAGAGATATCAAGAGAGTTGATACGATGCTCAACTCGTGGGACTGATGATGAGCATAATGATATACACTGTATATCCTCATAATTAGATTTTTTGTTAGGTATTGAATATTATATCAAATATTACCACCAAAATGTGTTTCCTTCATTGAATCAGCAACGAAGGTTGTTTGTAATAAATATAGTTAAAGATTTCATTTTACTGCTATTTTTCCTTGACACTCCACGCTGCGTAACCTACTTAAACATTCTTTTACTGTTTTTAAAGCAAATGGGTCTTTCGTTAATACCAGATCAAGTCTTGGGCTTAAAAAACTATGAAAAAAGGGTTACATATTATGAGGATATGTAGGATAGTTAACGGTTGACTCTCGACATGAAAAGGTCGCGATTGTTGCGTTCAGAGAAGCATTCCCAAATGCAATAGTTTTTAGGAATAAACTGAGTGGAACTTGCTCCTTACCAATGGAATATAAAGGGAATGAGGAAATGTATGTGGCATGGCGGGTTCTGGGCGTGAAGTTATGGACTGATGGGGCGAAGGCCAAAAAATGTAGTTCGCCCGAGAATGCCGTGAAAATAGCAGCAGAGTAGCGAGAGGCTAGCAACGTTTTGTATGTAGGTAACGGGTTAGATGGTGAATCAGAGTTCATCACCCATAAGTTTGTGCAAACATTATTGAACTCGATCGAGGCTAGTAAGAAGAAACTTTTCTGTGAAAGAAGACACTCGATTTCTAACAAAAATAAAAATGGTGCTACTGTCAACCGACCTAGGAGAATACTTTACCTTGAACTCCTGCCGAGTGTATTGTCAACTTTCATTAAAATTAGACAAGAGGTTCTTAAACTAGCGCCATTTTTCGGTTTTTCAGATACACGCTTATCATGACTGACGAGGCAGATTTTTTCCCCGCAGTAGTAAACCAGTTGTCATCCAAGGCTATAGAGGGAGGAAAAGAGGATTCATAGCTTTCCCAAGGGTACTAGCACATAAGTGAATGTAATGGATTCGACTGGAATTGGAACTCGGCTCTCTGATTCCACAATTCGAGCGGCTATCCATTATTCCACCGTGCATCTTGGAAATTTAGTATTTGTTTTCTATATACATTATTATATTAATCCGCGTATATAAAAAACACTTGCATATTATATTTCAACGACTACGTGTGTGAAAAGTAACAAACATGTATAATACATTATAACAACATTATTAAATAAATTTAAATATACATAGCACAACATATAATTATACAATTCATTACACTACATTAGAATGTTTTTTTATCTCAGATGTTTGACAAGTTCTTGATAGGTGAAGATGCTATGTGGATTGTGGTTATGTCATTGTAAAGCATAATCTGTATAGCTGGTAAACTATGTCATATGACTTGATGGTAAATGAATGAATAGATGCACGCTGATTTGCCGCCGTTACGTATTTTGAAAATACAAAGTATGTGTAATAAAAAATTATTATTATTTTGAAAAAAGAACCTAGAAAAAATGAACTAAATGCACAAAAGGAGACATCCATACTTTTTTTTTCAATGAAAATTTATCTCCTTAAGTAGATGAATGCTGTTTGTTTGTTTTGTTTGTTTGTTTGTTTTTGTTTTGTTTTTTGTGACCGTCACATTTACCTTATCATTTTGTATCGTGAGCTGCGGTTAAAAGGAATCCAACGGGTTAATGGGTGGTCTACTAAAAGATAAAATACTTTCTTACCGTGACTAAGATCTCCAATTCTAAGTCCTGATAGCGCATGTCCAGGGTATTTCTCATTCATTTTACACTTGGCGTATCCGTACAGGACCATATCCAGTTCGTCCAAAGTAAAGGTGAAACCAACAAACGGCATTGGATGAGGTGGTGGTGGAGGCGGTGGCGGTGGAGGATGCTGGTAACGGAGAGGCATGACAGTAGGGGAGGCCATTGGTGATGGCTGCGGGCCTGACGCAGGTCCACTTAAGGGTGGGTGACCTGGTGGGCTCATTCCCATACACATTTGGTTGGCCGGTAGACGAAGCCGCTCCATAGTGAATCTAGTGAAAAATAAATGAATATAAAATAATTCATACAAATGCAGTTTTGTTTTTTCATTCATCTTTCATTTATTTTATTTATTTTTTATTTTGTTCTTCTTTGTCTGGTAAATTTTGGTTTTATTTCCCGAGCGCTAAAAATCCCTTAAATTTTTCCAACATTGTCATATTTCCGTGCAAATTTACTTGCTGAACTCGAATTAACAATTATATTTATGAAGAAACCTACCGTTTTGGAGTTATCGACAATTAAAAATCGGACTTCTTGTTGGTCATTCGTCCCCCATTACTGCCATCATGATTACTGATTCACTGCGTAGTACCCAAGCAGGCGTAATAAGAAAATTTGGCCTATTTACTTCTTTTACAGACTTTCCTTGCAGAAAATCACTACACACTACCGTAAAGAAATGTATTTTTTTTTTTTTTGTAAGTGTAGTTTCATTAACTTTAGGGTTAGGTGTTAAGGTTAGGGGATGTTACGGTTAGGATGTGTTGTCTGGCATGTCGGCTATTGGTAGGATGTGTTGGTAGTATTTCGGGTATTGGTAGGATGTATTGGCAGGCATGTCGGGTATTGGTAGGATGTGTTGGCAGGCATGTCGAGTATTGGTAGTATGTGTTGGCAGGCATGTCGGGTATTGGTAGGATGTGTTGATAGGTATGTCGGGTATTGGTAGTATGTGTTGGTAGTATTTCGGGTATTGGTAGGATGTGTTGGCATGCATGTCGGTTATTGGTAGGATGTATTAGTTGGCATGTCGAGTATTGGTAGGATGTTTTGGAAGCATGTCGGGTATTGGTAGGATGTGTTGGCAGGCATGGCGGGTATTGGTAGGATGTGTTGGCAGGCCTGTCGGGTATTGGTAGGATGTGTTGGTAGGCATGTCGGGTATTAGTAGGATGTGTTGGCAGGCCTGTCGGGTATTGGTAGGATGTGTTGGCAGGCCTGTCGGCTATTGGTAGGATGTGTTGGAAGGCCTGTCGGGTATTGGTAGGATGTGTTGGCAGGCATGTCGGGTATTGGTAGGATGTGTTGGAAGGCCTGTCGGGTATTGGTAGGATGTGTTGGTAGGCATGTCGGGTATTAGTAGGATGCGTTGGCAGGCATGTCGGGTATTGGTAGGATGTGTTGGCAGGCATGTCGGGTATTGGTAGGATGTGTTGGAAGGCCTGTCGGCTATTGGTAGGATGTGTTGGAAGGCCTGTCGGGTATTGGTAGGATGTGTTGGTAGGCATGTCGGGTATTAGTAGGATGTGTTGGCAGGCATGTCGGGTATTGGTAGGATGTGTTGGAAGGCCTGTCGGGTATTGGTAGGATGTGTTGGCAGGCCTGTCGGCTATTGGTAGGATGTGTTGGAAGGCCTGTCGGGTATTGGTAGGATGTGTTGGAAGGCATGTCGGGTATTAGTAGGATGTGTTGGCAGGCATGTCGGGTATTGGTAGGATGTGTTGGCAGGCATGTCGGGTATTAGTAGGATGTGTTGGCAGGCCTGTCGGGTATTAGTAGGATGTGTTGGCAGGCATGTCAGGTATTAGTAGGATGTGTTGGAAGGCATGTCGGGTATTGGTAGGATGTGTTGGCAGGCCTGTCGGGTATTGGTAGGATGTGTTGTCAGGCCTGTCGGGTATTGGTAGGATGTGTTGGCAGGCATGCCGGGTATTGGTAGAAATGTGGGTAGTGGTTAGCGGCTAGGAACGAGAAATTGGCGTGTCGAGTTCATTACATTCACATTTACACAAATACTCTTGGGAAACGTTTTGATGATTAGTGAATATAAACACAAGTTAATAAATTGCATATATAAGGCCCTGGAGACTTTTGCACACACCTCATAATAATTTTAAAATTGCAAATATAAATTGATGTCAGCCGAAAACAAGCTTTTTTAGCTTAATGCAAACAGAAAATAAAAAAAAAGTTTTAGCTATTAGTTTATAGATGTCGTTCTTTCGGAAACCTAAAATGTCAGGTTAAATGAACAAGGAAGACACGAGCAAAATGAAAATTCTACTTCACACACACACACACACACACACACACACACACACACACATATATATATATATTTATATATATATATATATATATATATACATATATATATATATATGAACATTGAAGCCAACACTTAGAGGCGACAAGCTGTTTCCTGTCGCCTCTAAGTGTTGACTTCAATGTTAACTTTTTATTTACACACGCTCTATCTCTGATATTGAACACTTTATCCCATAAATATAGCACACCTTAAGACTATATTTCTTCATATATATATATATATATATATATATATATATATGACTTCTCACCAAATTTATTGAATCTATACAGCGCGGCGATCCAAAGAAAACTAGAAGAGTCCTATCAGGATTCTTATTGGTGAACACAATCTTAACAACAACAGCTAGGCAAATGGCACTATGTTGGTGACAGACACAGAAAAAAATGAAAGAGCCCCTAAAGAAAGTAATAAAGGAAAGCGAGAAGAAAGGACTAATTATCAGTTGTAAGAAGACGAATTATGGTCGTTTTGTTTTTGGGACAGCAAAAGATGCGAGTTACAAACTGGAGACGTCAGAATGAAGCAAGCCCAGAAATGAAATATCTGGGAAAATGTTAAAACACTCATAATTATAAGCTGTTTGTAGAATTCATAATGTGGATGGAAATGAAACAATAGCCTAGCATTTTAAGGCTGGTGATATGACCCTTGAAATAAATCAATCACTTAACGACTATTACTTTTTAAAACGCAAATTAAAGGAAACCTTGACTATCAGAATTCATAAATTTTCAGAAGCGTTAATATCATCGAAATATATCATTTATAGCAGTGACGGACTTGGTCTAAAATATTGGTTGCCAGATAACAAAGCGTGCCCATCCACAACTACAATGCTATTATTGAGTTTTCATAACGAATAAATAACATTTAATAAAATACATACGGCAATATGGATACAATTAATATTTTCGTGGAAAAAATGTGCATCTAATTCATCTAACAATTCCTTTTCAATGGACAGCATCACGTATGATTCCAAATTCTCCTCTGACAGCGAATTTCTTAACCTTGTCTTCGTTATATTTAGTTTTAAAAATGTCCTCTCACATTAGATTTGGGTAACTGATATTTTGAACTTTATAAAGTTCGTTTTCCTTTTTATTACTAAGACAGTTGTTTGTGTTTGTTTCTTTATTGCATTTTATTTGATATAGAGAGCCCAGTTCATCAAGAGCCCACTTGCTATCGGGCAAAGCTGACACGGTGGCCAGTCTGCCACTGATTTGTAGAGTATTAAATAAAATTAAAAAACAGACTTCATTTTTAAAAAATGAAGATACTTTTGATGCGTCTTAATAAAACATTTTTTTCCAGTAGTATATGTAAATTATTCCAATGACGTGGAGAATTTCCAAAACGATATTTGGAGTATAATAAAGGGATGTTCTAAAGCAGTGGTTTCCAACCTTTTTTAGCTCATGACCCACTTTGAAACAAGAATTTTTCTGTGTCTCATGAAATTATTATAGTGTAAAAATTACTTGCATTTTATATAGAATATATCCAATAAAGATATAATTATGTCTATTTATTGGACACACACAATTTTACAAGCATCTAAAACATTTCCCATCTCCAATGAAACGACTATTTATTATCAATATTTATTTTTACAATTTTTCCTATATATGGTACAAAACAAAAAACTTTCACAAACAAAAAAAATGAAGACTTAAAGAAACAATTCTTTAGCTTCAAAATATAAAGCCAATTCCAAAATAAGAATAACTATAAGAAAAAAAATAATGTCAAATACATTTATTCAATGAGATCCTATACTGGTATATTCACAAATCAGAGTAGAACAATAATTGCAATGAGCAAAACTAAAATGGTGTAATTTTCTTTCTACAGTCAGAAAAAAACGATGTTTTCAATGCCTGACTAATTAAAAATTCAAACACTTAGTAATTTTTCATAATTTAAATCTATTAAAATTATTGACAAACATTTTATTTCATTAATTTAAGGACTAGCAGTAAATAAAAGCTCTGTGGCCCATATATTAGCCCGGTGGCCCAGTTAAAATTATAAAATTTCTGTGGCCACCTGAAATTTACCATGGCCCATTCTAAAATATTATTTATTGTAACATACACCTAAAGAAGTCAGGAAAATGACATCGTTTGAACCATAAACTAAGATTTTCATTCTAATAGATATGAAAAAATACTTTCATAAAAAAAAAATGTAAAATATTTTAGGAATTCAAACCATAATTCCCTGGGAGAAAACTTGCTATCCATTTTTTATTTCATTTTATTTCTTTTCATTTTAGTATACAGTTTGATCACTTTACTGAAAGTGATTGTTTTTAATTGCAATTTTCCCGAATTTAAAATCAATATTTTCCATAAAGCACCTCCGTCCTTATTTCATATCCATGAGAATATTATCTCGAGATCATAGGACATAAAAGCTGCATGTCGTCGTATTTTAGCACAATTAGAAAACAAACACTTTTTGAGATTGTCTCGAAACATTCAACCTTTGGAAAACGCACTGAAAATCCTTTTTGTCAGTTTCATTGACACTCATAACGTTAACTGTTAACGTTACGCCCGACAAAAGAGTTTCTCAGGTGCAATGATGTTTCCCGACATTACTCTCAAATACACGCCCGAAATCTGTTTGTTTGATATGGGTGGGGTCCTCAGGCGCAGTTAGCTTTCACTGATATTTTAACTGCGTTGTGACGAAACCAGTCGTATTTTAAATAAAACTGATTCTCGCATCAGGTAAATAAATGGAACAGCAGATATAGGAAAACAACACGGTTTTGCAATGCAAGTAAAGCCTTTTTTAATTGATTATGCAAGTTTACTTTGTGTCACTAAGAGGATTGCATTTCGGGCTGAGATTTCATGTCTATAATAAATGTTTGCTGAGTTTTGCTTAGTTTGATACAAAGTCATGCTAATGGGACACCGAGTGATAATCGAACTCACTTCACAGCATATAACAGGGGAACTTTTCCATAAGTATTGCATGTGTGGATGGCGAAAATGGCTCTCCACAGCTTCTTATCTTTTTTGCTCTCATTTATAGTTCTAAAGGGTGTTCCAATAACCTGGACCAATTATAATGTGAATTAAGTTTAAGTGTCTAATGATTTTTTTCTTTTTCTTTCAGATTTGGCGGACATTTGGGAGATATTATTTTTCACACATAACTGCCATGATTTTAATAACACAATCCAATAGAGAAATAAATAAATTTTCACCAATAACACTGATTTATTAACTGCTGACTTTGATCCGTTTTAATGAAACACCCTCATATATAACCCGTCTTAATGAAACACCCTTTACTTTTCTCTTTAGTGGCGCTTGTTTCTCCATCCATTTGCACAAACTTCTTAATCGGATAACTCGTTGCTTTCCTCTGCTTCGCTTGCTTTCTTTGTATCTTGTGATTCTGGAAGTCTCGTTTCATCATTATAGGGGGAAATGTTTGGCGCTATAATTATTATTTGTTTTCAAAATTAAATTAATAAAAATCCGACTAATCCCTGATATTCACAACTAGATTCTGAAGAATAACGAAAGAAAGAAAAAGCAGATTTCCTTAAACTATGGCTGTTTACAATTCGGATCAACAAGAATTAACCCTCCATGCTTTAAAAAAAAAAGAAAAGAATTTCCTGCAACAAACAACTCAGTAAAGAAGAAGTTTGAAATGGGTGAGAAATTTGAAAGCTCCGACCCCTATTTATTCTAGGTTAAACGATGTTAACAAAACATAATTCCCTTTAATCGAATGAGTAGTAAAGTCATTTTTTATGTTCAGAACGTTGGTGGTTATGGTTCTCCAAAACTTCCTAACATTTTGAAGCTCTAAGCAACGTTCGTCTCCTTAATATCCCTCCCAGTCACTGGTTTAACATTTATCTACACAGTCTCGTTAGTTACTTGCTGATTTCCACTGCTCCCTCGTGTCTTCAGTATACCCTTTGAGTGTCAAATTCTCCAAGCTTCCTTTCCTCTTTATGTGTCCCCATAATTTCAACTCATTCTTTCTGAAGTCAGGGCTAAAAGTGAATTTCCCGACTCAATGTCGAAGTCGAATACCGGTACATTCTTTCTGTGGTAGTAAGATAATGTGTTGTGTTCATTTCAGGTCTCTTAATGATTTAAACATGAAATTACGAGAAAAAGGTCAGCAATATATTTCAACATATTGAATATATTGAAGGGTTTCAGAAAATGTTGAGGCTATGACAAGTAAGACTTAAAAGTGGTCATCCTACTTATTATATGTTTCCAACATTGTTACAACACACTGCTAAGAACATTGTCAACAATGACATATTAAGAGTATTAAAACTTGAGATCTTGTCATATCTCACTTTTCTATTTCAAAGCTTCCCTGAGGAGAAATTTGAACCAGTGAAGAAAAGCCTTTGGATAAAAAAAATCCATTTACTTTTCAAAGTCCTGAATCAATAATTCAGTTAAACTTGTTACCTGTAAAGGAAGTTGAATTGCTGTATCTTAATTGTTCCTTCACACTTAAGAATGATTTTGAGAAATTAAATTCGTGCTCATTTTGGGTTACTAATAAAGGGGGATTTCCACTACGAAGTAAAAAGGTTATTTTATTACTAATACCTTTTACAACTACTTACTTGTGTGAACTGGGATTTTCCACATTAATTTAAGACAAAGTACTGAAACAGGTTCAACACTGCACCTGATATGCATGTAGCATTGTCTTCCTGTGTTTTCAGTTGAAATCAGCTGCTTATGAACAAATGATACATTTTTCAAATATTATTTACTTTACCTTTGTGTCAGAATTTCCTTTAAATTTGTTTTTCTAAAAGTAATAATTTTATATTCATACAAATAGATAATACAAACAGATACATGCAATTCCAATATGTGCAGATCATAAGAAATATACATATAAATTGTTGATGCTAAATTAATGAACCTAGTGTCATTGATTTATTACACGCGGGTAGAATGGGTCGCAATGTAAAATATGGTTCTTGCTATGGGTTGCAGTAAATAAATGTTTGAAAAACACTGGTCTAAGGAGTATTTATCAAATGTTTATTATCCAAATTTGGCGCACATCACATGTTCGAGACCTACCTATTTCAGTCCCTGTTCACACAATATCCATTGACTTTGTAATAACTATCTGTATGTATGTTGGTTTTGGAATGTGTTTTTAACTCATGTTATACCAGTTTCTTCTTTTCTTTAAATATTTTCATGGTAATTGTTCTAATGAGCTTTCCTCTTTGGTACCTAGAGTTTAAGAATTTAAGTGCAATGCTATATTGGCAGTTAGGTCTCATTATTTTACAGTTGAAATTGCTAGAGGCAACCGTAAGTTTTATGGTAACAGTTTCTTTTCTCGTACTTCTCTCTTATGGAAACTTCTTCCGGCCTCTTGCTTTTCAATCAACTTTGATCTTCAAAAAATTAAATGTAATGCTAATCGTTATATTCTGTCTTCTTAATTCCTGTTCTTTTATTGTTCTCTCTCTCCTTGGTGATGTTTCTTTTCTTTTCCTTATATTCTTTTACACTCAGTAACTCCTTGCGTTTTAGTGGCTTTATTGTCTTGTTTGGGGGTAAAATGATAAAAGAGTATAGTCTATTAAATAGTTTATTGAATAATCTATAAAATACTATACTACATTTAGTAACATAAAAACGAGGGCTGTGTAGAAGATATCCTATATAGGAGATATCCTCAGGGACTATTGTCAACGCTGTTGTCACCAAGTAATTGGTTAAGGAATAACAAAACAAGAGGTTGCAGATAAATAGTGTATTGAACAGTAAATACAACAGAAGTGTGTTAAACGACTTGGGAGTGTGTATCGGTTGACCAGCGTTCAAACTATATCACCGTTCTCCCGAGGCCTACTTTTCCTACTAACTTTATAGTAAGTGGAAGAGTCCACGATAGCCACATTAAAGGGAAGACATCACAACAAAAGCGTATCAAAAAGTGTATCAATGAATTTTTCCTTGCCGAAAAAAATGCTCTTACTGACATTCCCCAAAGCTTGCTTGTCATTTACGGAAACCTAAAAATGGATGTGAGCACAGTTAAGCGGATGTTAATTTTTTTTCAGTAGTAGAGATGACGACGTTTATGATTCGCCAAGCCAAAACTTGAAGAAATTTACTCTATCGCCTGTAGTGATTTTCAGAAAGAATATATTGTAAAAACATTAATAAGTTTAAATAAAAATATTATATGATCACAAAAGAGACATTTTAAGAAACAACACATTAAACGCATTAGTTGCTCACCGTAACGAGACTGACCACAATTTTTATATTAAAAAAATGCTACTCTAATTAAAAGAGAAAGCAATTCACTAAGGCGAAAATGTTTATAAAGTGCTTCAATCGCTAGTTCATCAACAGTAAACTTACGTCCAGGTTCTTACAACGTTTCACTATTCTTGGCAGATCTTCTGTTATCGCAATACGGGATATTTAATAAAAAAGATGAGAGAAACAAAAAGTAAAAGAATCTAAATAAAATTGGGTAGATTTTTGGTAATGTCAACAAACACTCGTTGCCACTTTCGTAATGCTCGTTATAGTAGAGACTTTGTAATCGCAGATACAACTATAGTAACGCCGTTGAACAATACTGGTGTCAGACGCCTTCGAATAACACTCGCACTAATAGTACTATCTAGATAATACTCGCTCTAGTATAATGATCCGAATAGGGAAATATAGATAAAGAACAAAGTCACGTAATTAACTATCAGACACAATGTGGAAACAACATCGTATTGTTGAATTTAACAGTAAATACAGAATCGTTAACCGTTTGCATTCCATGCGTCATACTTCATTTAACAAACTTTTGTGATGTCAACGAATACTCGTTGTCTCTTTCGTAATGTTCGTTGTAGTAGAGACTTTGTAATCGCAGATACAACTATAGTACGCCGTTGAACAATACTGGTGTCAGACGCCTTCGAATAACACTCGCACTAATAGTATTTGCCCGATAAAACTCGCTCGAAATGTAACCACTGAATAGTAATCCGTATAGCAATCATTATAGAGAAATAGTATAGTGAATATTATAGAGAATAACGACCCGTATAGTAATAGAGGATAGTGTAGAAATAGTGATCACTTAGACGCCACGCTAATTCCCAAATATACATTTCCTTTACCGTCACGTGATCTACTTATTCAAAATGGGATCGCCTGTGTTTGCTCTCCGGTGATCTGTGTTCAAACTCCAGTGTCGGCAACGACACTTTATTCCTATATAACAAGATTATGTACCCAAAATACGCATAAAAAAATTATTTTATCTAAACTTAAAATTCCCAGCGTCCCTCATTCGTGCGCATGTGTAGTCGCATCAACGTAAACAAATATAGTCCGATGAAGTCCTCAAGGACGAAACGCGGCACACGAAAACTTTTTCCACTTTGTCATACATATTTCCCATATATATATATGTGTGTGTGTGTGTGTGTGTGTGTGTGTGTGTAAAACGTATATATATATATATATATATATATATATATATATATGCATGCAATTTTTAAATATGTTATTTATATATTATATATGCGCGGTAATTATTGGAAAGAGCTCAATATCAGTGATAGAACTAACATTTATTTGGATTGTTGTGAGTTTGTGACCCTGGATTTCACGCTATTTGCGATCGTCAGTTTGTCTAACGATCGCAAATAGCGTGAAACCCAAGGTTCACAAACTCACATCAATCCAACTATATATATATATATATATATATATATATATATATATATATATATATATATATATATCAGGTCATCCCATAAGTTCTGTCCGAATTTTGAATAAAGAAAACAAGTGACCAAATGTTACATTTAGTTACAGATTCAATCAACAATGTATTTTCCCTGATTATCTATGACTTCCTTCCATCTATTAACAAGCTTACTAATTCCATTACTGTAAAATTCTTTTGGCTTTGGTTCGAAGAACTCATCAAATGTCAGTTTTAACCTCTTCCTGTGTTACAAAAGCTGTTACTTCCAAATGATTCTGTAAGCTACGAAACAAATGGTAGTCTGAAGGAGCAAGGTCGGGAGAATAAGGTGGATGAGGAATTTTCTCCCAACCAAGTTCTTCGATCTTTTGTGACGTGATTCTTGCTGTGTGTGGTCGTGCATTGTCCTGATGAAACATCACCCGTTTTCGATTCACTAGAGCAGGTCTTTTTTTTCCTCAAAGCTTGGTTCAAATGCTCTAATTGCTGACAGTATATTTGAGCATTAATTGTTGCATTAGGTGGTAAGAATTCAAAGTGGCACTCCTTTGATTGAAAGAAGAACCAGATTGAAAGAAGAACCTTTTGCCCATGAAGTTCCCTTCTCGGCTGTGGCTGGGGTCCTTCCCCTTTACCAAGCCACTGTCTACGACACTTAACATTTCGATAAAAGATACATTTTTCGTCACCAAGTCTATCTAAAAAAGGTGAAACAAGTTGGCGAGAATGGAGAAAAGGGCAGATGTCAACTCGGGATTTGAGGTTGTTTTCAGACAATTCATGAGGTACCCATTTTCCAAGTTTAGGAACTTTTCCAAGTTGTTGAAGATGACGATGAACAGTTGTATGGTTTGAACTGAGAACCACTGCCAATTCCTCAACTGATAAAGCAGGATTTTCTTCAAGGGCTGCTTCAAGAAGCTTTTCATCAAACTCAACTGGACGTCCGGTTCGATCTTCATCTTCAAGGGTGAAATCTCCACCTCTGAATTTTGCAAACCATCTTCTGCAAGTTCTTTCATTCACACATTCCTCTCCATAAACTGAGTGAATGTTTCTAGCCGCTTCGGCTGCTGAGTTTCCTTTCTTGAACTCATAAAGCATTATGTGCCTCAAATGATTCTTGGGTACTTCCATGTTAGCAGGGTTTTAATCAAACAAAATTTAATTTTATTGTTCTCTGAAATAAAATTTGATCAGTATAAATACATCTAAACATAAAAATAATGTTCAGCTCCATTAGACATTATAAAATACTCTTTAAATTTCGTTCATTTTAACAAAAAGTTAAAATTCGGACAGAACTTATGGGATGACCTAATATATATATGCGAAGACTTTTTAGTTGTCAAAACTCATGGAATTCCCAAGAGTCCAGCTATTTACTGTTATTAATTAGATTTATTGGATAACACTGAAATACATTATAGTCTAACAGTGTTACTGCAGTCCCTTCATTTGTCGTAATTTCTGTAAAAAAATAAATAGGAGGCATTACTTTCGGAGCGACCCTTTTACAACGCTTCCGCTCTCATCTCTCTAACTAATCAGCTATCTCAACATAGCTTTCACCTGGTCATATCTTTTGCTATCAAGCATTATCGTAATACTGATATCTTTCAAAGGAACGATCTTCAGTCTCCCGGTTAGGACACAGTGTTAATATTCTACTCCATTCTTTTTTTCTCTGGTGTCAAAACAAGAACACATATCAGTAGCTCAGTGACTTGAGAATTCCCCCCCTTTCTACCTTACAAATAAGGAATCAATTCGCGGTCTATACGCACTTGATGACAACGTTAATTGGTCGGGAGTTGGAACGCTATTCGCCGTCAGCCACGCTCCTCCCTTCTTCCCCGCCTCATCGACTCCTTAAACGTCCGGTGCTGCCCTTTACCTTCCCTAACACTCGTACCCCGTCTGCCCACAAACATCATAGTGGCTCGCACTCTGACGGGAGATGGCGCAGGGTTATACGATGACTACGGTCGCCAGAAACAAAAAAAAATAGTTCTTCTCCATCTAACCCAAAACATTGTCATTGCGCGACATTTTGATCATTTAGAACCACAGATGGTTGGGACTACATGCCACTCAAGGGTAGACGTTAAGAAAAGAAGCGAGAGAAAGAGAGAATGCTATAAGTTTCTAAAATGCCAAAGACAAACAGAGAGAGAAGATAAAAGTGTACAGGAAAAAAGGAAAAGAAAGGAGGCTGCAAAAAATGAATTTATCTCTCTGTTTCAGTCTATAATCTTTATTGATTTTATTGAGATTTAAGCCTTTTATGCCTCGCATCTATCACAGATAGATGGTTAAGTTCTAGCTGATCTATCTTACCCATCTATCTGTGTCACTCGAGAAATATTCGGGAAGAGCAGAAGTAAAGAAAATTAAAGAGAGACAATAGGATGAAAAAAAGAGAGAGAGAACACTGTGTTGTAAAAACGTCATTGATAAATATAAAGAAAGTGAGTGAAAGAAAGAAAGAAAGAAAGAAAGAAAGAAAGAAAGAAAGAAAGAAAGAAAGAAAAACGTGCAAAAACAATAAACAGGATAAAATAAGCAAAAAAATAAACAGGAGTGAAATGCGTAGAAGAAAAAATGAAGGAAAGAAAGAGGATAGGAATGATTATTAAGAAAGAAAGAAAGAAAGAAAGAAAGAAAGAAAAAAAGAAAGAAAGAAAGAATGAAAGAAAGAGAGTGATAAAATAACAAACTGGATAAAGAAGTAAAAGAAATCAATTGCTAAAAAGAATAAGATAAAGCGAAGAAGAAAACTATAAAGAACGTTCATGACAAAAAGAAAATAAAGAAAAATCAATCAATCAATAAAGAAAGAAAGAAAGAAAGAAAGAAAGAAAGAAAGAAAGAAAAAGAAACCAACAGACCGAAAGAAAAAGATGACAATTGGGAACAATAGGATGAATCACAGACAAACTGCGACGACACCGAAAAACCGAAGCTTTGCTGCCGCTTCGCCAGTTGTCCCCACTGCCAAAGTGTGAATGAGCGACTCTAAGAAGGTGAGCCCGGCCAGAAGCGACCGCTCAGAAACGCCCAGTGTGTGAAAAACCAACGTGGTTTAGTTTTGTTTGTATGGTTCATTCTCTTCAAGTGTGGAGACTAAATATAATAACAAGTAACAGAAGACAATGCACTCTGACACAATGGCCGACAATGGTGTATAAACACCGCCTGCTGTCCTACCGACTATTCTTCCATCTAAGCCCTTAACCTTTCTGTCTGTCGATCTTTCAACGTCCCGCTCTTCCTATCAGATCTTCCTCGATGTCTATCAGCTCGTCTCAAGATAATAACAGTATTAATATCACGAAACAGAAATAATAACATTATGAAGAGGAGGAGGCAAGGGAAGACGAGGAAAAAGAAGAGGAGGAGGAAAAAGAACAACACAGTCAAAGAAGCTCGTACAGGAAAACTAAAACAAATAGAAATTACAATGAAAATACTAAAAAGCACAAACTGAAAAAAGAAGAAAAAATACGAGAATACACAGAACAGTTTTGGAGCATTGTGTAGAGAAGACAGTCGAACTTCAGAAAGATCTACTAGAAAATTGGTGCATGAACATTTACAATACAATAGACTCGTTCAAATTACACAGTTTAATGCATTAACTTGAAACGAAATTATTAACATATGTTGATAACAAAGATATGATACACACGAGGAGCTTTTTATGATTACCACAATTTGGGTTTTAAAAAAATGAGCCACATAATCAAAGTAATGATCCGAATACTGATAAACAGAAGGCGAAACAGAATTAGACCGGAAATATGGCAAGCATTGTCAAGTACACATGAACAAGAAATGCGATATTTATTATCAAAATGATATCGGAGAGAGTAATACTAATGCAAAAGGATGTGAATTTGTGTTATAGATTACGTAAAAGCATTTAAAATGGCGCGGCACGATGATCTATTTAAATTGTTAAGAGAATTTGATCTATTGATCAATGGATGGCGGAACGGAGAGGGAAGAAGGCTTAGCAAAGAAAGAAACCCTGCTAAGGGCCACAAGGAAGAGAAAACTGTGGAGAGCCATAATCGCCTACGTGCTGAAGGGACACGACACATAGAAGAAGATAAGTTTTCAGAATAATTATTTGATTGAAGCCGCTCAGCAAAGAAAGAAGAAAGTTTAACTGATTTTACGACAAGGAAAATAGAAACACTGTCTTCAAAAGCGTGACGACACTTCGCAGATATCTCTCTCGAGTGAGACCTCCCATAGAGGATAACATGACTAAAGACTGTGTGTACGCTATCCCGTGCAACTGCGGAAAAGAATATAAAGGAGAGACAGGCCGCCCCTTCAAGAACACCAGAAAGCTGTAACGCGAGGGGAAGTAGAAAAATCAAGCGTGGCTGACCACATATGGAGAGAGAAGGGAGATCACCGTCCCCTGTGGGATCATGTTGAGATCATAGACAGGGAACACCATTGGAAAATTCGTAAACTTAAGGAATCAGCACATATGCTAGGCCAGAAAAATCTCCTGAGTCGACCAACCATAGAAATAAATACAATATGGGAACCAGTAATAAGGAGTGCCAGAGAAAAGCAATGATAACAAAAAGTTGCAATATGAGATCTGGTAAAAACATGAAATGATAACAGCAAAATTGCAATATGAGTACTGGTAAAAAATGATTGCTGAAAAACATTAGGTTTATAATACCCAGAAATTCATACCCAGATGTCAAGGACACATGGCACAGTGGATAAAGGCGTTGGTTAGATCCAGTGACAGACCCAAAGAGTGTGAGTTCAATACCCGGTTAAGGCAGTGGAGAACTTTCAGAGGGAAAATTAGCAGGAGATAACTGATAACTGACATCCATCAAATATGGCTCGTGGAACTAGAACAGTCTACCCCAGTGATCGAAATAAAGGGTTCAGTTCGAAAATACCTTGAACTTTTTTTATTGAATTACAATAACTTGGCATTCTATTGAACTTTTGTTTGTTGAAGTATGCTTTAGTTTATTAAAATATGCTTTAGTTTATTTATTTAATTATTAGTTATGAATTTTAAAAAATAATTGTACATGTATTCAAATTTATAAATCCATCAACATTTTCTATTGCTATTAAATTTGTAAAACCACCTGAAGAAGGCCGGAGCGTACAACGGACGAAACGTTGTGACAAATATGGCGACAAAGATGA
Source organism: Acanthosepion esculentum (assembly GCA_964036315.1). Classification (NCBI taxonomy): domain Eukaryota; kingdom Metazoa; phylum Mollusca; class Cephalopoda; order Sepiida; family Sepiidae; genus Acanthosepion; species Acanthosepion esculentum. The sequence goes on from OZ038498.1 coordinate 49,139,422, forward strand.
GGACAATAGTCCGACTAATGTAAATACTGTACATAATACCTCATCTCAGAAATATAGACAGACTCAGACTTTAGAATTTTTGAGGTCACCCTGAGAAGGTAAAATACGGTAATATATCTCTTGCTTTTGAATAGTTCAACATTGGTTGGACCCTTTCTATTTAATGGATACATGGTTCAGATGCTATCAGAGGTTCTCCAAATTCCTCAGTCAGCTACAGTTTTCTGGGAATTCATATACAAGTCCTGACAATAATGATGGAATTAGCTTAGGGGAGGTTCACTTTTCTTTCTTTTTTTTATTTAGCAGTAAATTAACAGATACAAAACATTTTATTTTATAACTGAACATATTGGTTTCATAAAACATATCTTGAACTAGGGGTTTTCAACCGTGGGTTAAATGGCCCACTCTCAGTGGGATTTCAAAGTTTCAGATAGGGAGGGGAAAATCCTTTACTTTTTCACAAGTTTCTTATTGACTGTAATCTTCATCAGATTAAAATCGGTTAAAATCCCTTGAACTTTTCTTGAACTTTTTTATTGAATTACAATAACTTGGCATTCTATTGAACTTTTGTTTGTTGAAGTATGCTTTTGTTTATTAAATTACGCTTTCGTTTATTTATTTAATTATTAGTTATGAATTTTAAAAAATAATTGTACATGTATTCAAGTTTATAAATCCATCAACATTTTCTATTGCTATTAAATTTGTAAAACCCTAAATAAAAATAATCTGTGTCAAGGTGTATCTATTAATATGGAAAAGAATTAAAATTTTCGATAATATATGCATATTATTTGGAACTTTTTAAGTCGGACAATCCTGGAAAAGGGGGGTGAATGGCATTCTGATATATAAAGAAAAGGGTGCAATGGGCAGAAAAAGGTTGCGAACCGTTGCCTTAAACAAACTAGACTGAATTATTTAAATTAATGGTATAATTTTATTTCAAACCATTCAGGGAAACTTATTAGGGAATAACCTCATGTGAAGAATAAAATTATACAATGATCTTGTAATTTGTATTCCTAAAACAAATTCTAGCAGAAGCCTAAATATCGTTCTTGCAGATCTCAGCAAACAGTTGGGCATGTCTAACTGAAAGGAAACATGGTTCCAACAAAAGAACTCTCAACTGAAACAATGAAGAGGATCTAAAAATCTTTCAAAAAGGCAGTCAACAGTGGAGTGTGGTGGATGACGTTAGTTGGTCCCAGTCAGCTGTGTCTAAATTTTGATACAAATGTAAAAGAAATGGGACGGTTAAAAAAACGAAAAATTCTGGTAGACAACGAAGACTTCAAAGCGTAAGGATAGAAAAGTCAAAATCTTGAAAATAGAAAATGTACAACAAAACTAACGAGGCAGATTTTTTCCCGCAGTAGGTTGCCATTTCTTTCCGCGGTAGACCAGTTGCCATCCAAGGCTATAGAACCCGGTCTGTCCCGCTAATTACCTATAGATGGTGGAGAGAAGAAGAGGATTCATACCTTTCCCAAGGGTATTGACACGTAAGTGAATGTAATGGATTCGACTGAATTCGAGGTGCTATCCACTACTCCACCTTGCCTCCCTAAAAGCGTCGGGATAGAAAAGTCAAAACCTTGAAAATAAAAAAATGTACAACAAAACCAAATGGGTCGAAACAGAAGTCAATGTTTGTGACAAAACTGTAAGGAATCGGCTAAATGAAATGGGATTTACATACAGAAAAGCCAAACAAAAACCAGCGCTAACAAACAGAAAAGAAAATTGGATCAAAGGGAACTAAAGAGAAATAATCATGTCGTGTGGATGATTAAATAAAAGTCATAGTTCACTGATGAATCAACAGCTTGCATTGTCCAGAGCGATAAAACGAGTAAAGATGACTGCTGAAGAAGAGAAGTAAATTTCGCGAGCCATTCATAATATGAGAATGTGTGTGAGTTAAAGGACCAGCAGAGATGGCAATCGTTATTACAACAACCAATGCACCATGAAAATTGTTTTGGTGACGAAGCCGTTTTTCAGGGTGTGATAATGCATCTTGCGACATAGTTAAAGGGATTAATAGCTTCCTTCAGAAAACTAATATAAAGATCAATGACATAGCCAGCGTACAGTTTGTATTTAAATCCAGTTGAAAATTTATGATTGAATTTTTTTTTAATGACTTGCTTGGGGTGAAGTGATTTTTAAAAAAAATCAAGGCGAAGGTGATCATGACTTTCCACAGACTTCTTTTTTTAATAAAGTTTATCCACAGTTTTCGATTTCAAACTTGTCCTTCTCCTGGTATGACTGCTACCCAAAGCTAAAGACCCCAGTCTATGCTGCTATTTAACTTGAGTGTTGAATAGATTCATGCCTTTTCCAGGGGTATTAATGCATAAGTAAACGCAGCAGACTAGACCGGGATTCGAACTCAGTTCGCCGATTGCACTTTCCGCACCGATAAACCGGTGTGCTACCTGCATATCTACAATAGGGTAGTACTATGCCGGAATAGACATTACACTCAAATTTCACGCAGATTCAAAGTAGCCGGGTGCACAGGGGTTTGACTTGGCGGGCAGTCCCGCCGAATGGGGAAGCACGTGACCTCGCAATGTCAACTAGTTTCCAAGCGTAAGAAAGATTTTGTAATACACGTGGCTATATAAACAATTAAGAAGTCAATCATGCGTCACAAACAGAATGCAAGGTTCACGGTCGAAGAAACGGGGATCGCACCGAAGACTGGCTGAGAGTAACTGACGAAATATTGGAGTGAATGAAATGTTAAATAATGAAATAATAAATTTTGTCATCAAAAAGTTCTGTTGAGAACAAAAGCACGAAAGGAGAACAAAGATAAAGAGAGAAAAACAGAAATAAAAAGAGACAGAGAGATGACAAAGATAAAGGAGAAAATAGAGGTAGAGAGAGAGAGAGAGAGATCAAAGATAAAGAGAGTGAGATTGAAAGAGTTAAAATAAAGAAAATTAGAAAGAGAAAATTTTTGTCTTAATTTCTGAGACGGGCTGCTTTTACTGTTGTTTAGGGATTTGTCTGGATCACTTAGCTCGTGGCGAATTTCCTTTTACACATCGTGATGTAGAGATGGGCTGAGAGGTAGTTGGAGAAAGTCAGAATTCTCGCTAGTTGAGAGGAAACGGCTGATCCGTTAGTCTGTCTAGACAGAAACAGCAGAATCTGTCCCAAATGTCACCTACCTAATCACCGACCCCGCCCACCAGTCCGTAGAAGTAAATTCTTGAACAAACAATTAAATATATTGGACACAGGGTGATTCGTGTCTTCATTTCTCACTGCGATGTTAATTTCACCTTTTGTTTTCCTTGTGAACGTACAACCGGGCCTTTCCCAGTTTCTGTGCACACCGACCAACGAACGGAAATCGGCACACAACGCTACTTCTATGAAAAATCTTCAGACCAGCTACATTCCTTAGTTCTACCAGTTCAGACCTTTACAGCTAAGACACGCCATGCCAAGTACACAGAGTCGAATTATCCTTATTTCCTTCGTATTCCATTGGTAAGGAGGAAGTTTCACTGAGGCAGCTAAGAACTACTACTTTCTGGAAAAAAACTCACTACAATCATAAACTCTTCAAGTTTATTATGCTATCTATCCTACATATCCCCATAATCTGTACTTCTTAGTTCTCTAAAGTAGCCTCATTTAGTAACCTTTGAGTGCTTCTTGGGTCTTGTATTGAGTAAACAATAGTATTAAAAGACTACCGTACAAAGGTAATAAACAGATTTTATATTTGGCAAATGTTTTCTGCGCCGATTGGGCGACTTCCCTGGAGTTTTTTTTTTTTATTATTATTTATTTATCTTAAATAAATAACATAAATGAATTGAACAGCGAGTTACAATGAAGCTCAAAAATACATCATATATTTAATTTTAATAACCATTGTATTGGAACAATGTCAAATGAAAATGTTACATAAAATTTCATATAAATATATGGTTGATCCAATTCATCGTAGAATATCAGTTATGGGCCATGCGTGATACACGCTTAGTCGATCATGTATCTTACTGACGAAGCAGATTTTTTTGTCCCCGCAGTAAGTTGCCATTTCTTTCTGCGGTAGACCAATTGCCATGCAAGGCTATAGAAGTCGGTCTGTCCTGCTATTTACCCATAGCTGGGGGAGAAGAAGGGGTTGCATACCTTTCCCAACGACTGGAACTCGAACTCGAACTCGGCTCTCCGATTCCTCAATCCGATCCATTACTCCACCGTGCCTCGTAGAATATAGTCACAGCTTAACACAGTGATTCTCAACCACCGTGCCACCGCACACTAATGTGCCGCGCGATCCTCTTAAGTGTGCCGAGAGAGTATCCTTGGATTCGAAAACCCCTCATAAATGTTCCTTCTAATATTAGACTTCAGTTATGTGAAGATGAATTGGTCACCATTTCTAGTGATCGAAGGCTCAAAATAAAACATTCGATTGTACCCATTGATATATTTTGAATTTCAATATAAAATCAATACCCGACATTAGCTAAAAAGGCTTTATCAGTTTCATTGTAATTTTCTACTTATTTTTATGTGAATTAGGCTTCTCAACACTAAATAACATCAAAAACAAGAAACGAGAAAGTCTACGCTCAGCTGAAGTAGAAATGGTGGTCCGCTTATCGCACATTGAAGAAATCGCGAAAAACACCAGGCACAAGTTTCACACTAAATAAGCTGCACAAATAGTTGAATAAAAACATTGAAAGTAAATTCATATTTTTTTAATCTATGATTTTTTTTCATAACATTTAAATGTATACCCTTTAAAAATGTTGTTAAATCTGCCGTGATATTTTCATTTGCTCCTAGGTGTGCTGTTGCTTAAAAAGGTTGAGAAAAGCTGGCCTAGTATATATAGTTATTAGATCATCAATCACTCAAGCGAAATGGATCAACCACATGTTCCATCTGTCTAAAAACACCAGCTGGCCTCGGGAGACACATGCCTGCCCATAGAAGTTGAGTACCTCTTTATTTTACTGAGCCCTCATTTGTCGTCCGCGACAAGAGAGTCCATCAGATAGATAGATAGATAGATAGATAGATAGATAGATAGATAGATAGATAGATCGCTCCACTATAAATAAGATTTCTATCGGTATATTATTTATTTCCATCGGTCCCCCCTCTGCTCTCCTTGTCAAATTTCACCTCTCGGTAATAAATTGAATTCGGATTTTAGAAAGAAAATTCTATTAGTCACCTGGCGGCTAATAAAGGTTAATTTTGACAGAGACGGTATTTGAGGGCAAATACAAAGGGTGCTAGGATAAATGCATAAGGAGTGCTTTTTTAGAGTTGACAATATTGAAAGAATGTCGTTATGCCAGGTCAAAATAACCTGAATGTTTATTACGACAAACAATGCTATATTTTGAGTTGTAGCGATGTCCATCACCACTTCTGTCGATGTCAACTTGATTTGGTTTCATTCTGTATAATAGGCGTCTATAAATCTACGATGAAAATGTTTGTTCAATTTTCATAAGTTTATTTTAAGTCGTCTGCTTCTTCTTCTCCTTCTTCATCATCTCTGCTTGTTATTTCGTTCATTTTTTCTTTCTCTTCATTTTTTTCTTTCATCTTTTTTGTTATTTTAATTCCTCGTCTGTTCTTTTTTGGTGCAGCATTTTCTTCTATTTTTCTTTCATCTTCTTTCTTTTTTTTCTCTTTAGCGATTTGCTTTCCTTTTTCACCTCTTCTAATTTCTTTTATGTCTTTCCTATTTTCATTAATTACCTATTATTTTCTTTCTTACCATTTTCCTGTTCCATCTCGCCATTATTTTCTCTTCGCCATTAATCCCTTCCTTTGTCTCTCTTTTCTTCCTCTTTTCGGTTCTCTCTCTCTCTCTCTTTCTCTCTCTCTCAACAATTCACCTACTACTTTTTATCGTCTCCTTTCTTTCTTAACATTTTCTAGCTTGCCTCCTCATTTTTCTTTTCATTCATTTTCACTCTTTTCTTCTATTGCCATTTTTCACCCCTTCTCTCCCGCTTCCTTTCACCGCCTTTCTCTTCTTTCTAACTACTCATTTCACCTTATATAAATATCTCTTTCTCTTCTTTCACCTCCTCCTACTTCTCCCCTGCCTTCTCTGTCGTTTATATTTTCCTCTTCCCAATGCTCCATTATCTTCTTCTTACATCTCTACATAATCACTTTCTTAGCCCTGCTCTTGCTTACTCTTTTTTATTTATATCATGTCTCTTTTTTCCCTCTCTAAACATCTTTTCCCTCCTCTTCCTCTCAATTTACAATCTTTCTAATGCTCCCTTTCCTCCACCTTTCATTCTTCTTCTTTATTTCTTCATTCTCCTTTATCGGCTTTTCACTATTTCCCGCTTTCGAGATTCTTGTACCTCATGTGTTATCTACTACGCTTAATCTAGTACGGCACAAGACTAATGGTAGGGGGCAATAGAAAGTAGGAAGATTGCAGAGCGCCAACCATCCTGGAGAAAATCTGTATTAGAAATTTGGGTTTTTACTCGAGTTCGAGCCTGGAAAATACGCAATTATTGCCGCCGAGAAACAGTTTCTTTTCATACTTTATTGTGTTTTTATTTTTCCATTTTTTCTTTTTATTTTTATTTTTCTTTCTTCTTTGAACTCTCCCATACTGCTCATTTTCTTTTCTCACTTGTGTTCTACTCATTCCTTTCTTTTTCACATCACCTTCCATTCTCCTTTATCCGATTATATCTCTCTCTTTCTCCCTCACTTTCTTACCTTTTTTCTTCCTCTCCCCCATCTTTATATCCTTTTATATCGTTACTTCACTTTTCATGTCCTTACTCACCCACTTGCCTATTTTCTCCCCTTTTTATACTACTCTATGTCATTAGTTTACCTTCCCTCTCCTCTCACCCTCTCTCTCTCTCCCTCTCTCTATCGTAATCATTCCTTCTTTTTCGCTGTCCTTTTTTCTTTGTTTTACTTCATTATAATTTCCTCTTGCTCTTTTCGCCACTTTTTTCTTGTACCCCTCTTTCATTTCCCTTTTTTCTTCATTCTTCTCTTCCTCCCTCTCATTATTTTGTCTCTCTCCTCTTGTCCCTATTTAATTACCTTAATTCACTCTTACTTCCTTTCTCTCTTTTCCTCTCTCTCTCTCTCTCCCTCTCTCTATTTCTCTCTTTTGATAATTTTTTCTTTCTCTTTCTTTCGTCCATTGATTATTCACTGCTCTAATGTGCCATCTCGCTTTCTCTTCCTTCAACCTTCCTCCTTTCTTTCTCTTTTTCCAGCTCAGATACCTTCCTTCTTTTCTTTCACTTATAAGAAAGGCCTTCTCTTTTTCGCCATTCGCTCGTTTTTCTATCCCTTCCTCGCTTCTCCTTTCTTTCTCCTTTTTCTGTCAATTTACTCCTCTCTCTTCCCTTACCGTTTATCTCTTTCTTTGTCGGGTTTTCTTTCCTTTTTTTCCATACTTTTTCTTTCTTCCCATTTCTTTCTTTCTTTCTTTCTTTTTCTTTCTCCACTTTCCTAGCTACCCGATGCATGTTCCATGTTGTCCCAGGCACTTGACAAGCGCGCCTCTCTGCTACGGCGAGGATAATTCATCGACATTTTTCGCTGTCTTCAGCCAAAAGTGTTTGTTTTTCATTAAGCAGGAATTCGCTTCCTTTCTCCGGACTGCTTGCCCCAACGATCACCTTTATGGACAACAACCTTGAACGGGATCAGCGGCTATCTCTATGACGACTTCGATACCGACGACCAAGAAAGAAATATTAAGACCACTGAATTTGTAGCCTTTTGTTTGATTTATGCACGATTATTATTATTATTATTATTATTTTCTTTGATTTCTGTCGTATACACATTTCCTTACGGGTCCCAACCAGGGATCTAAGGTCAGAAATGGCTTCATGACATTTTTGTAAAAAACAAACAAAAAAAAACCCTAAGATCAAACACATTTTACATACATAAAGCCCTTCGTAACGTACGAGCTGTACTTGTGAGTTCAATTTTTTTTATTTCTTTAAGGCATGGGCTACCAGTAATCTTTTCAATGAATCTATCGGACCTTTATCCAGTCAATCCGTGGGCTCCAAATAAAATTGGAATTATTGATGTCCTCAAGTGCCACATTTTTGAGATTTCCATTTCAAGATCCTTGTATTTTGATGAGATTATTTTTAAAGATCTTCAAAGATACATTACAGTCTGCAGTAACTGCCATGTCAATAAGAAAGCACATTCTGTTTTTATGGTCTTTGATCACGATTTTTGGGTCATTAGTTTTGATTGTTCTGTCTGTGTGTAAAATCCCATAAAATTGTTGCAGGTCATATTATTATTATTATTATTATTATTATTATTATTATTATTATTATTATTATTTCCTTGGGTTTCTGTTGTATACACATTTCCTTCTAGGTCTCAACCAGAGATCTAAGGTCAGAAATGGCTTCATGACATCTTCCACTGATCATTTTGTATAAAAAAAAATTTAAAACTAAGCTCACACATATTTTACATAGTTAAAGCTCTTCGTAATGTGTGAGCTGTGCCTATGAGTGCCATATTATTATTATTATTACTATTATTATTATTAACCGTCATATATGATGATGGCATTAATTACACAGAATGAAATAGACAATGAGATGAAAAAAGAGACGAAGAGTAGCGAGATTGGCAGGAATAAGATAGATAGATAGATAGATAGATAGATAGATAGATAGATAGATAGATAGATAGATAGATAGATAGATAGGATATAGAAAAGTTATTGGCCCGACCGAAAACGGATTCCACTAAAGAATATCATATTTGGTCATTTGAGCAAATTTTGGCAAGTTCGGAGCATTTCAGCACTTCTTTGCAGATCGATAGATTCCATATTTCTGATTTTGTAATTAAACAAATGTATTGATTGCAATGGATAGCGAAATAGTGTTGTACCAATATTCATCTTTGATAATCAGCATTCAAAATCTTAGCTTTTAGCCTTCTTCGAAGAGTGACTACAAAATCAAGTGAGAGAGAGAGAGAGAGAGAGAGAGAGAAAGAGAGAGAGAGAGAGAGAGAGGATACCAAGCAGTCTGTGAGTCGAACATTATAGCACCCGCACAGCTGGAGACAAATCTCCAACTAATTCCCGAACTAAGCCCCCAGGTATATCCTGTGCCCACCATATATAGCTACTGATATAGTCAGTCCACATTGGCGATAGGGAGTGTGGGACATTCCATTACAACACACACACACATACATACATACATACATACATATATATATATATATATATATATATATATATATATATATATATACACGTCGAGTTGATTTGGGGGTAAAGAATACACCGACGTGAGTAGGGCTAAAATACCTCAACATGGGACGAAGTGTTTACTATACCTCTGTCTAACTTTCTGTTTCTCGTGCAAACCAAACATATGTCTACTTTTTTTATTCTTGGGAAACCAAACCAATCAACCATTCTGTTGTTTATCAAAACGACAAAATATTCTCTCACTCTCTGCACTTCCCTATCCCTATCTCTCCCTATCTGTCTTTCTCTAGTTCCATATCCTCCAATTGTGGAATATGAGGCTACAGGCGTACCATCCTAGGTCTTCAGCCGACCCATTCTAGGACCACAGCCTCAGCACCCTAGTGCCACAGCCTCAAAACTCTAGGCTCCTTTGCGGTTTCCATAACAAGTAAGATTTTCATGTGATGGTGTTGTCAACACAACAGGTTTTGAATTTACAGTTGTCCTTCTCCTAGACTGGTTACTCTACTATTTAACCTATAGCTAGGTAATTAAGGTAGGGATTCATACCTTCCAAAGTCAATGGAATTCGAACTCTGTTCGCCTATTTCTTGTTCCGAGTCGCTAACCATTACACCACTTGCACATCGTTTATTTTGATAAATTTCTGTAAAATTGAAGTTCTTCAAATCACGTGACTGTCTCCATTAGCTTCTCTAATCGTCTCTTCTAGCTGACCAAGTTCTTTCTTCAATGTGCTTAATTGGATTTACATGCAGTTCAATATGTGACAGTCTTTATTAATGTGGATTGCCTTTAAAATGTTAGTAGCCATCAAATAGAAATCAATAATTGCTCCGTCTTCCCTTTTAGTACAATTGAGAAATAGACGGAACCCCAGTGCCAAGGCTTTTAATTTAATCGCTAGAACAAGAAAAATTTCACGTTATAAAGCAATTAACAGAAAAAAAATGTAACACAGTTATATAGGTAATTATCTTTACGCCCACTCGAAAGGAATGTGACACAGATTGAGTTTAAGGGCAAGCCAATGTCTACATGGGCTAGGGATAAAAATTGCTCAACCCCCCCTCGGTATTTCCCGGTTAAGGACGTCTCAAGCACCAGGTAATGGACCTATCCTCCATCCGAGCTACGGATATTGCCTGGGAGAAGACGATCCCTGAGGATGAAGCATATCTATCTATATATCAAATTCTGTGACTTTCGTTTGTCCATCCGTCTGCCCGTCACACTGTCTAAAATAGCTATACATTGACCGATCGAAATCAAATTTGGGTGAAAAATGCAAACAGGCAAGGGGTGACAAAGTACAGTTGGTTTTACTAGGGTGCGTAGTTTAGTACAATAAATTTTCGTTCATTTTTTTTAATTAAAAGTTTTATTATTTAACATAAAAATACCTCCACTATTTTAAAAAAACAATATAATGATTAAAATAACAAATACATATTTAATAAAAATGCAATATCGTTTTTTGCATATCTTTTCTTCAAGTTTTTATATATACAAGAATCCAGTTTCTAGTGTTCGCCCTGCGTTTGTGAGAACTATAGACAAATCACAAGGTCAAATGCTTCAAAAAGTAGGAATTTGGCCCCACAAATAAATATTTACGCATGGCTAGTTGTATGTTGCATGCTCAAGAATAAGAAATCCTATGGATTTAATTTTTGCTGCTAAAAAGGAAAAATAAATAAATTTTCTTAAAAATATTGTCTACCATGACGTCCTATGAAATTAAATTAAATTAAAGAAATTATTAAACCGTAAAGTAGGGTTTTTGTCAAAGTATTTGAAAAAAATTAGCTTATCCAAATTTCATCGATTGGTTTGCGAAATTGAACGAAACGTAGAGTTTGTAAATCTCGACAAAAAATGTTAGCGATAACTTCAACAATACTAAATACTGTCAGGATTTGCGTGTTGCAAAAAAGTTCTAGTTATATTAAAAGCCACAAGTCGGTGTTTTTTTTTCTTCCTGGAGCCATAAATGGAAGATGCTATGTGCTAATTTTTAACATTCACTTTCTCTTTCAGACGCTTTAACATGGCAGCTTCCAATCTGTCAGAAGAAATGCACACTACTAACATCACTAATCACCAACGACAGTGAAATAGAGATATCCAGCTTCTTTAAAGTGGTCAGGTTTCCAAAGGTTTTGTTAGCTACATACTGAAATGTAGCGTTCAAAATATGTTAGAATGTATCTAACAACATTTTTGTGAACGATTTTGAAAACATCAAGTTCTGGATAATGTCTGATAGTGTAGAGTCGAAAGCACTCGGACAAAAACAAGGCAGAAACATGAACTTTGTACAAGTTATTAATAATCTTTATTAAGATATGCAACGTTTTCAAATATTAGAAACATACAGTAAAAATAATTAAACAATTCTCGGGTGTATTAAATGGGACTTGTTATAAATATAATATTGTGTTCATAATACGCTTCTACCTCACTAGAATAGCCAACTATATTTTAAATAGAGGTAGGCGCTTATGACCCTGCCCCAATTCCTTTTATTATCTGTGAATCACAATGCATTCTTGGATATGATAATGTAGTGGTTTTCTGTTGATTCTCCACGATTTATATTCAGAGTTTTCCTTCTCGGACTAGTTGTTACCCAAAGCTAGACAGAGCCTAGTTTATTGTGATATTTAACCTATAGCTAGGGAGAGAAAAGAAGGATCCCTACCATTCCTAAGGGCATTACTGCGAAAGTGAACGCAACAGACTAGCATAATTTGAACTCAGCTCGTCGATTCGACTTTGCGCTACCCGCACATAGAGTGAATAGAATGTTATTCTTTTGTTTTATTTTAACATTCAAAAACTATTAAACATAAGCAAGAAAATGTAGAGTTTCTGATATTTTTATAAGTACAATGCAAGCGTAAAATTACTTAAATATTGCTATCATTTGCGACCGTACGAATAAGCTAGCGCATCTATTAAACGATAACAGGCTAACAAGACCTTCTAAAAAAATGTCTGGTTGATGCTGAAAGCGATGCCCATAAAAGAATAAGTGAAACGGTGAGTATTGTATCATCTCTATGTAACTGGTGGTTCGTAGTAATAAATGAATTAACAAACAGGCAAAATATAATCGGGTGTCTCATTTCTATCTTTGACATCTGCTACCTAAAGAACAAATTAGACAAATCAGGGAATCATTTGTGTGATTCTTTTTGTCCTTTCCTGTATTTGTATTAAATGCCTTTTCTGATACCCATTCGTTAAATTAAAACTTTTGATTTTTTTATATGCTGTGTATGTCATCTCTGTTTATATATTGTTTATTTGTGTGTGCCGTGGATTTTCTTCTTTTATTTGGAAGAAGAAGGGGAAAAAATCAATGACACACACAAGAGAGTCGTTGCTGTTTCATTAGTGATCGCCTAAAGAAAGCAAATTCCCAGTGGCTAACGTTTAGTCGTAACGCAATAAATTTCTATCAACCGAAGAAAACTCCTTTCAGTGTTTCCGTCTTCATTTAATCTAAATTTATTAATTGAATTGCATCTAAAGAAACATAGCATTCCCTGATGTAGGCTTAATAAAGTGTTTCAGGCGTTCATTTTAGAAAACCCGCTTTCAAAAACATGTCATCATCCAAATTTTGTGTGAATCAAAATAAATGCTCACTTTAAAAAAACTAATCTCTCTTGCGTTTTACAAAACGAAAAGATTTAAATTATTTTAAAAGGCACGAGTCGGTGTGCTTTTTTTCTTCCCCGGGCCATAAATGTAAGATGTTACGCGCCAATTTTTAACATTCTCATTTCTCTTTCAGAGGGACCAAGAGCATTAACATGGCAATTTCCAATCTGATAGAAGAAATGCACACTGCTTACATTAATCATCAACCACAGTGAAATAGAGATAACCAATTTCTTTAAAGTGGTCAGGTGTTCAAAGGTTTCATTGGCTACATCCTGAAATGCAGCGTTCCAAAAATACCAGGATGTATCTAATAAAATTGTATCAATTATACTGAAAATACAGTCAAAACTAAAACTGATATTAATTTTAATGAAAATGAATTTGTTGACTTTTGTCGGATTTCTTTTGGACAATCCCTTATGACACAAGGTTTAGTTGATTAAAACATATCAGGTTCCTTGTCAGTTGTGAGTTCAATCCCTAGGTCTGGTAATACTGAAAAGTCACATGCACTGGTTCAGTGGAAAAAACAGACAAGCGACACAAAGTGGAATAAAAATGGTGATTATTAACGTGAACGCGTTATCTCCCCTAAACATAAAAAAGATGAATGAAGACAATCCCCCGTAGAATGAATAAAGGGTTCCGTTCGAATTTCCAAAATGTAACCGAG
>OZ038498.1:49155558-49163058 GCA_964036315.1 Acanthosepion esculentum
CTACAATAAATATCCAATTCAGTGCCACAGATTTGCTTGTCAGTTGCCTGATCAATTGGTCATGTCGCCTAGGGGCTAACCCACTGTGCATCTATGCTTATGAGCAGAAGTGGTCAGACAGCATCATGGCCGGGTTTCAAGAGGATTATTTATTGTTATTGTTTGTTTTGTTTTTAAGGATAACGCAGTCAAGGCGACTTGGTAATCACAGCTAGATACTTATGAACGCCCTCAATTGGAGACTGTCTGAGCGAACTAGGTGTTGTAACTTAGGGAAGGTTACTGAATAGAATAATCAAACGAAGGTTGGTAATGCACGATAATACTTAAGACAAGAACAACACATATAAGATTCGCCAGCGGCGCGTAGAAGTAGTAGTAAACTGCTAGAAGTGAGTCAAGGGAATTCTACAATGAATCTTCAACGGCAGACCAATATACAGTATTTACTACTGCATTTATGTGAATGGGGACATGCACGTTATCGTCCTTAGGTATGCTACAACACTAGGTTACCCGATACCTGAAGATATTTCTAACGGAGCCCACCTGTCGCCATACCGCGCATATGTAGCTGTGATGTCCTTATTAGACTGAGTGTCATGATTGGTATAATGGGCTTTGTATACTTATACACCATTATCACTTTGTTGACGTGCTGCTCTCTCACGCAATAATAATAATAGTAATAATAATGTGGCATCTAAAGACAACAACATTACCTGCTGATACTGGAGCTTTGGGAATTATATCAAAAGGAGTAAACAAATATATGGATCAAATTTCTGGTAGTCCTAAAATATGCTTATAGGCATTGACAACGATAGGGTCACTGGTACTCCGCGCTAGCTGAACTTCGGCGCCCATACAAATATATTTTTAAAAATTTTCACAAGGAAAAAAACTGAAAATGTAGAATCACGTGTTTATTACAATATACAACTTAATACAAGCTAAATAGAACATTCTTACCTAATACATATTTCTAGCCTTTTTTAGATCTGCAAATCTTTTCATGTCACTTTTGTACACCTATCTTCTTTACAAGATCATTTTCCATTGGCAAAATAGCCAAATGATTTAACCTGTCTTGAGTCATTGTTGAGGGATCTCCCCTTTTTACACAAATGGACTCAACCAGGGTATACATATACTACTGCTAGTGAATACCCAAGGAGTCGAGTCGGTCGGTAGAAGAACGTTTGGACAGTCAGACGGTGCAAGAGTCACAGTAACGAGCACGTAGACTCAGTAAGAAGTCATACAGCGATACGTCGATGCCAAAGACTATATATATATATATATTTTGCTACTAACCCGCATTCCTGTAACTACTAACCTGTATTACCAGTTGGTATTTTTACGTTAATACATTTATTTCCTATATTCATTATTGGCGTTTGTTATTATTTGCTACCGGATTTCATCCCGGAATCCACAACAGTCATGGACGACCGAAAGTATGTTTTTATAAGCTTTAGTTTTGGAAGATTCAAAACACATGGTGGCATGATGGCATCCTCGGCATTGATGGCGCCCCGTGCGACTCCCCGAGTCGCCAGTACCTTTTGCCGGCCCAGCTTATAGGTAAATTTCACATTTTACGTAGATTTCTGTCCACATCATTGACCACATTACATATTTTTTTCTTCGTGAGTATATGACATCTCGTCCGTTTGCGTCTACTGATAGAAAACCTTGTCTCTTAACGTCTATGGCTGAGACTTTGGAGAGGGTCAACTGGTGCCACACAAAGCAAAAGAAATAATGATTGATATATATATATATATATATATATATATATATATATATATATATAATTGGAAGAGAAGCCAAAAAACTGAAAAATAAACTGGACTGGGTAAAGCTGGAAACCAAAGGGAGTTTTGAGCCTGTGTCAGCCATTGCTTTGCTAGTGTTAGCGAGGTTAGTGAAAAAGATTATAGAGATTTGAGAAAACATGTAACCACTCAGGATTCAGCGATGACTGCCAAACATCTGGTGTGAACATATATTCCTCTTTCTCAAATAAATATATACCATATTATTAGTAATCATTTTATTGTTTACATAGTGGCACGGGGTTCTATTAATTTATAATTTTCTCTTTTTTCATTGGCGTCACACTTTGTACGTCTTTTGTTGTGGTTAATCATCACCGTGTTTTGATAAATCTACAATTTTAATGACAAAAAAGAAAATATAAATACGTATAATAAATATAAATCATGCAGTCTTTAAAAATACAAATCGGCTTTTATAGGTGATCTAAATAGGTATTTATGTCCTAGTGTTAATGATAATGGTAATATTTGCCGTTTCCCTATAAGGAAATATTTGGCATTCATTGACCGAGCGACCAGTACAGCTTTCAGTTATATTTCATTTATAAATTCTTTCTCTTAAAACAATTTTCAAGAAAATAGGTTATTCAGGTACATTAGCTGTTATCGCTCTTTCCAGTATTTAGAGGGGGGGGGCGAGCTTTCTTCCTTTTTTTTAATCCGTTTCATCCCAAGCAAAGCGGTAAAGCCACTAAAACACAAGAGGCTACTGGAAGAATTAGAGAACTAAGGAGCGAGAACAAAAGAGTAAACAGAAGGAGAGTAGATAGCGATTGACATTGCATTTTAAACTTTTGAAGATTAAAGTTGACTGGAAAGCATGGAGTCGGAATGGAGCTCCACAAGAGAGAAGTGCGAGAAAAGAAACTGTTAGCACAGAATTTACGGTTAGGCCTAGCCAACTCAACTGCAAATTGATGTGATTTCGTCGCCAATCTAATATTCATAAAGTCTAAGTACCATAGCGAAGAGCTCACCCGAACAGTTGCCATGAAAGTATTTATAGAAAGGGCACAGTAAAGCAACTTTACGGCGGTGGTAACGTGACCGAAGCCGAGACACCAGGTCAGGACCAATAATATTGCAGATTCTTCTTTGGATTTTATCAAAGGTTCTCTAGATATATAGCATGAGCAGCGGAGCCTGTCTGGCAGCAATATTCTAAGAATGGATGAATAGTAGACTTACAGATATGCAAGGTAGATTCTGGACAGAAAAAAATTTCTAGCATGACACAGTGAACCAACTTTTATAGCAGCTGACATAGCAATGGATTCCATATAGTCTTTCCACGTTAGCCCGAGAAGGCATAACGAGTTACTCTGTTAGGGGTTAGCATCAGCTATGCTAATGAAAGGCAGAAAGGGGTCTCTCAGATGATTAATAGAAAGCAGTTTAGCTTTAGAGGCGTTGAAATTAACAAATCATTTGTTGCCCCAGTTAACAACAGACTAAAGGTCGTTTTTTTACATCAGCCGCCAATTTGACCTCATCGGACTGATCAGACTTAATATCGAGACAGAAGTAAATGTGTCATCAGCATAGATACCAAATTGAGCAGTGATGACATCGGGAAGGTCGTTAATGAAAATTAAAAACAAAGTAGCAACAAAGATAGAGCCCTGGCGGGATACCTGCATTAGTACAAAATGATCTAGAAGAGTGGCCATTCAGGATAACATTCATTTCACGATCTGATAAGAAAGACAGGATCAGTTAAAAAATTTAGCCGGTGTAACCTTTTTTTTTATATAGTGTGGAACGTCAACATCTTAATTATGTCATTATTTTATCTATCCATTTTAGTTGTTGCTGCTGTTGATAGTCCTCAAGTGATGGGGTTTCTGTTATTTGGTATAGTTCTTTGTCATTATGTAGCGCCAGTATGAGGGAACTCAATAGATGCAAGACGGTGTTCAAAAATTCTCAACCCGAGTCCATTCTAATTTAATGACCAAACATCAGAATACTGATTTTGAGAAGTGGGTTGGGCTGAGAACCTTTCACCGTCGCTTCGTATTTATAATTCAAGTATCCTTTAACTCTAAGCTGAGATTATCATTTAACGACGTGTGTTCGACTGTGCACATATACATACATACACACAAATATACAGACATATATTGACATATGTGTGCGTGCATGTGTGTCTGCGTGTGCACTGTTATCATATTATATAAATTTGTCATGTCTACAAGAAATAAATGCAGGCTTGGGGCCTTTCAGTTTGTTATAAGTCCGAAGCTGATCATCGTTCTACTTACAAGACTAAATGCACCTCGTGTCTAACCGTAAGCCAACAAGACTGGCTAAGAAAATCTTAAAGATTCTTGTGTATCAGGAAAGAGAAGAAAAAGAAGAAATCAAGGCACTAACATAGATAACATCTCGCATCAAATTATAACGTTTAGGCCATTTTATTTTCGTTGTTAGATGTTTGTTCTTTATGGAATTGATTCATCGCTATTACCATAGTTTTTAGCCTCGGCATTCCACCATGTCCATTTACTGAAAAATTGTTCATCTATAAAGACAAGATAAAATATCTCCCCAAAAATTGAAGTATGTCAAAAGGCGGTATTATATATATATATATATATATATATATATATATATATATATATATATATATATATATATATATATATTGAGTTTGTACATATTTCCGTTTTTTAATGGTTTACTTTTCATTTACTTATTTTTTTTTACGGTAGTGTTGGGGAAGTTGGAACTCTATTTAAAGCATGCTTCCCACCATCAACAAGGAGGATTGATCCCGTAAGCTAATATCCGCCCCTAGGGTTGGGCTTTGTACATAAATACAATTCTCCATTAATACACTGCGCCCAGAGCTTAAAACTTGCTATGTGACGGTTATTATAGATGTTTAACCGATTAAATGTAAACTTGCGTATGAATATGAAATACACGCGCGTTCGCACGCACATAAGCAAATATATATCATCCTCATCATGTTAATCCCGCATAAAGACACTTACATATATGTGTGCGTATACACACACATATAAAGAAGACAAAAGGAAAACCTATCTTAGCCGATGCGTTTCGTCCTCTGATGGACTTATCAAGATAAATTTTCCTTTCGCCTTTATTCATATTGTCCTTTTACAGAGATATTTCTAGTTATATCATAAATGTTTCATATATATATATATATATATATATATATATATATATATATATATATATATATATATATATATATAACGACTGTATCTATAAAATATATATGTAACGAGAAGACAAATGTTTATCCGTCAAGTTCCCATAAACTGCAAACGTTTCGATGCTTTTTATACATTTATTAATAAAACAGAATAATAATTAATAATTGTACATTTATTAATAAAACAGAAAATCAGCGTAATATATATATATATATATATATATATATATATATATATATACCTTGTCGGTTCTTTTTAATCAAACTAGTTTGTATATATATATATATATATATATATATATATATATATATATATATATATATATATATATCCAAACAAGTTTCATTAAAAAAACAAGGTCTGTATATATATATATATATATATATATATATATATATAACAAAATATAAACTTCGCACAGCTTATCCACAACTTCGAAGCACAATACTTAACACCTTATCCGTAAATTGGTCTGTGTATTTAATTTTTATTGTACTTTTCCAATTTTCGGATAAGGTGTTAAGTATTGTGCTTCGAAGTTGTGGATAAACTGGGCGAAGTTCATATTTTGTCATTTTTGTTCAAGTACTTTCGACTTTCGCAGTCATTATCATTGTAACATCTGTGTGCTCGTTAGAATTTCTAGGTATTCTAACTACCACACAGTTAGTTCTTGATAATGACGAAAAAAACAATCTAAGACCACACACGTTTTACAAAGATAAAGTTCTTCGTATGGTGTACTGTACTTTTGAGAACATTTTTTTTTGTATTTCTTTAAGGCATGGGCTACCAGGAATCCCTTCAATGAGTCTATCGGAAGTTTTTACCAATCAAACCGACGTCTCCAATTATTATTATTATTATTATTATTATTATTATTATTATTATTATTATTATTATATTCAGTATTTTCAGAAATAATATCTTAATATCTGGCAATTAATGTATGGATAGCAAGCCACAATCAGAATCCTTAGATAATCCTTAGATATAGGAAAAACATAACTACATCCCATTGAAGTTTAGTCTCAGAAGGTTTTGGAAGGTAAAGAAGGTCGAAATCATCCCAGATGTCATTGGTATACTTGGTACGTTGGCTGACAGAAACTTGGCTAAAGAAAATTGTCATTTTATTGCCCAGTGAAACTATAACAGAAAGAAAGACTCTTAGGAACGACAAGAATAAGCTGGAAAGTGATGAACACATAGAGTCAGTTTAAAATTTGAAGATTATTATTATTATTATTATTACTATTATTATTATTATTGGTGTTGGTGGTGGTGGTGTTATTGCTGTTATTAATAATATTATTATTGTTTTTGTTATAATTATTATTATTATTATTATTGACATTTTCGAACAGGCTTTTAAATAAAATTTTATCATATTTTATGATAATGATTTAATGACGCGCTTTAGATGGAATTTGTTTTAAAGACTAAGTAAGCATCTGTTGTGTTCAATCCCGCACTAATGTTGTTGGTGAATGCATTAATCTCTTCTCTCACTAACTATGGGTTCAACAATAGGGTAGAATCGGCTCTCTAGCCTTGAGTGGCAGCCTTTCCAGAAGGACAACTTTGAATTCCAAGCCGTGGAGAAAGCAACAGGAAACCACTCCGCTTCTCTCTCTCAAGAAGTCATGGCAATTCACGGAAAAAAAAAGAAACGGAATCTGTGGAGAACCATGATCACCTACGTTATGAAGGGACATAACATTTTTAAATAAAAACTGTGTTCCAACAGTAAGATACAACAAAATGGGATTGTTTAGAGTTATTAGCATCTTGTCTTAACAATTTTTTCTCTGAGATGTCCGATTAAATTGGAAAAGGTGAATATTGTTATCTTAGTTACCGTTCTTCTTACGGCTTGTTGTCGGAAATACTGCTGTTGTTGGTACTAATAATTTTGTTAAAGTTTCACTTCTCCTGGAGAATATTTTCTCGTGTTAAATCATCATCATCATCATAATCATAATGTTCAACCTTTTATTCTTTTTCTTTTTTTCTCTTCCTCTTATGTTATATTTTCACTGTCATCATAATTATTGATTTCTTTTTTACCTCTCTTTTTTAACTCTTCTTCCTGCAAATCGCATCCTTTTCTTCTTTTTTTTAATTTTTTTTTTCTTTTTTCTCTTTCATCAAGAGTTTCTTTGCTGTCACTAAGGCCTGAATAACAGAAAATCCGAAATCTCCATCACCTTTCTCAGAATTAATAGACTTGAATCTTTCCTCTAATTTCCCTATACTTGTTAACTATTCACTTGCCTATAGTAACTGGGATATTTAATTGGCTATCAAATGACAACAAGTCTCTCACTACGTCACCGTTTTCAATATTCTAACTAATTTCAGTGATGCTATCATTTAAAAGGTTTTGATTCGTCCACAGATTTCCAGTACCAGTAATCATAACTGTTCCAAGCACGCTAACAATGATGGATACAAATGTCTTGTTC
>OZ038498.1:49173058-49188058 GCA_964036315.1 Acanthosepion esculentum
TACCTGTCTTTACCTTGTCAAGCTCAGCGGGTTATCATTTTATATGAAATTTAAAAAAAAATTAAAATACCTACTTGAACTTTAAACTGAAATGCCAGGTAACAAATTCGTACTATAAATCAATCTATTTTTCAATATATTTTAGTAAAAAAAATTTTTTTTTCTAAATACAATTAAGTAATATTAAATTAACTAATTTTTTATAAAATCCTATATTTCTATAATAGTCACAGGGGGGAGCGGTAATTATTTTCTGCCGAAAAGCATCATTTGTAATTGAAATGTAATTTGATTAAAAATAGTTGATCATAAAATCTAGTCTAAAGCCTGCTTTAGGTACTTTAAGCATTTTTTAATTAATGCAGCTAAAAGCAAATTTAAAACTTAAAAAAATATATTTAAATGATTTCGATACGTTTTACGTTTTTGTACCTCATTGAGATGAGTAACATATAAGTTATACTATTTAATGCTGATATATTTGGGGGGTTATGTATTCGAGATATGAAATGTGTATCTGGTCAACAACCTTAGAGAGAAACGTAAAACATAGTATATGTTTTGCATACTACAAAGCAATGAATGTTTGATTTTACATCTACAGACTACATCATATTTATTTTTATTAAAAATGGAATTAGCCTTATTACCGTGTCAATTGTCGTTATGTCATCTGCTATATATTTTTTTAATTATTCCACCTAAATTTTTGTTATCAAAGAAAATCCGTCCATAATGTTTCTATCGACGAAGCAAGTTGGCACCTGTTTAACAAACGCGTTCTTTTAAGACGTTATATTTTGTTAAGGACGTTATTCTCTTTACAAAGGAAGACAAATTTATTGGGAAATCCTCACAATTTTATCGAGAAAAGCTGGGCCCCCAGTTAGTGCATAGTTAATCGGTAAGCCTTATAGCCTCTTTTTGTATATAAGTTTTCAAGGTTCTATAAAAAAAAAAATAAAGGAAAAAAAAACATTCTTCAGTTTTTATCTGTACACAAGTATTAGGCGAACAGCTTATGTTGATCACAGAGAAAATGGCGATAGTTATTATTAGCTCTCCAAAGAGAGACTTTAGATAGCCTGGGGCAGATAGTAATCTTTAAATCAATCTTGTACAAGGTTTGTCCGGAAATTATCCAGCCATTTAATATGAATGGTAAAAGTGATAGCTAGGTTTATGGTACCATTGTCCCTTTCAAAATATTCCAGACCCCATCGTCTCTTCCAATGTTCAAAAATGTTCGATAAAACATTTTTTCGATATCGCCATCGGCTGCCTTCTTTAATCTCGACTACGAACTAAAATCTCCTCCTTTTTTTTTTTTTTTTTCGACGGACATTTTACCTTTGGGTAAAATCCAGAGGTTGCCGGAAATCAATTCTGGAGGGTGATGTGGGTGACGCTGACACACCTGAGTGATACGATGTTTCGCTAAAAAAAAAATAAAAAAACAAAACCTGAAGGAGACGAGTCACCTAGTACACAAGCTCACCCAGTGACGTCTAACTGCCAACTGAGCAAACCCATATCTGTTCGCACATGCACAATAAAATGCCCTCCGATTGATTCTCGAGAGTGGACATCTCGACTTTCATTGTCTTTCAAAATTGCCTCTTATGAGTTAAGACAGCGAGCATAGGAAGAACGATGATTTGATATGTCATAAGGTTTCTTAAGTTATTCACCTTATGATTATGCCGTATAAATATAATATTTAAAATAGTAATAACAGTAGTAATAACTAGTAGTATCCGTTAAACAATTTCACTGTTTTTCTATTTGAAACAAAGAAAAGATTACTGAACTGTTACGTAATATCAATCCTCCTATTTGGCAGGGAATGCTGGACAATCTCCTCGCAGTTGAAGAGAAAGATGAATACAAAAATGTGGTTCTACAGAAGGATGCTAAGAATACCATGGACCGAACATGTGAGCAATGACGAAGTTTTAGAGAAAATGGAAACAAAAAGACACTTATATTTAACATTGGGAAGAGTAAGTTGAAATTTCTAGGGCACATAATGAGGAAAGAGTGTTTGGAAAATTTGATACTCATCGGACAGCTTGAAGGCAAGAAGGACAGAGGAAAGCAACGCATAATCCACCTAGCGAGTTTGAAAATATGGATGGCGGAACAACGTTTAGGAGAGATAACAAAAAGACAAAATTTATTAAGAGCGACAAAGGATGGGAAATTGTGGAAAGCAATGATCGTCAACGTACTGAAAGGACACGGCACATAGAAGAAGAAGAAGAAGAAGAAGAAGAAGAACAAGAACAAGAAGAACAAGAAGAACAAGAAGAAGAAGAAGAAGATATTAATTGATAACGCAAAACATCCCTAGATTATAGAAGATATTTCTTTATATTATTTAGATATGCTTTTCCGAATTACCACAGAAGTGCCATATTGCTCTGTGTGGTGGGGGGGAGTTATTGAATGAGGTTATTGAATATTGAATTTTATATTGAATCGCAGTAAGCCCGTTACTGACTAAAAAGGATCACTTCAATTTATACACACATACACACACACACACACACACACATATATATATATATATATATATATATATATATATATATATATATATATATATATATATATATATATATATATGAAGATCAATAAATGTCTTGGGTAATGCAATCGTCCTGAACCTAATCACGTAGTTTATTAGTGTTCCATCTTTACTAAGTAGCCTCCAATGTTAGACTTTTGCCAGACTAAGTTAAGCTTAGTAAATATTTATAAACATAGGCATGCGTCTACTTACATGTGGATAAATAGATAGATAGATAGATAGATAAATAGATAGATAGATAGATAGATAAATAGATAGATAGATAGATAGATAGATAGATAGATAGATAATATGTACAGACATATATATTGATTAACAATTGTTTCTTAAGCTTTTCACTCTGAAATGCTTATATAAATACAAAAATAAATCACACAGATGCATATACTCGACACCGTGTGTGTGTGTGTGTGTGTGTGTGTGTGTGTGTGTGTGTGTGTGTGTGTGCACGCGTGTAAGTGTCTGTGGGTGTGGGTGTGTGCGTGTGCACACGCGCGATAATGTATTAAACTAAATTAAATGAGAAAAGACATTGTGTCGAACCAAAGATGTTAAATTAAACATTAAAATGTCCCTCATTTCTAAATGTTGACTTAGCATAACTGAATGAAAGTCGTGAATACATTTTCCGTAAATATTTCGTCGTTCTACCGTGTCCAAATCAATTTCATAAACAACGCTAGTACTTTTGAACATTTATATCATAGGATTTACGTGTCATGTGAAAGGAGTTTATGTTCTCGAGAATTAATACGATATTATATGGGAGACAGACGTAGTCATAATTCTTTTTTTTTATCTTTTATTTTTTATTTCATTTCATTTGTTGATGCTGTTTTGGTCAGGAAAGGCGAAATGATAAAAGCCTTAGTGAAACATCGCTCGAACGCACATCCGCACAGACGGACGAAGGTCTGCACGCGCACAAAAGCATACGCGAACACACAAAAAAATTACACCAATGTTAAATGTATATGAAAAGGGAAAAATCGAAAAAAAATATATAAGCAATAAATTCCTGACACTCCCTGAGTGTACAGACAGGTCCGCCTACAAAATTCTGGTGTCGGGGTGCTGAAGATAACATCAATCAGCTAAATAACAAACTTTTACTCACATTAAAAATATATATATATATATATATATATATATATATATATATATATATATATATATATATATATATATATATATATATATATATAAATGGGCACGTGGCCGAGTGCTTAGAACGTTCGCTTTTACCCGGGTTCGAATTTCACCATGGCCGATTTGTCAGGAAGGAAGCTTCCTCATATTATCGGTCTTCTTTGATTCCAGCGTGCGGCACCTTGGAAAAGTGCCTGAAAACCATACCACAGGTTAACGCAAGCCTTGTGAATGAAATTGGGTAGGCTGTACCCTTGGAGCCGTCGATAGGTGTGCTAGCACGAAGCCGCAAGTCATCGTGGCCGAGGGTTTGAGTGTGCTGGCCTTGTTCAGATTGTTGATCACGCTAGATAACACGGTCTCTCCCAGAAACTGTAACTTTGGTCCGCCCAGCATAGTTGCAGTATAAACCACAGGTGGGCTCTGTGGGTGTTGAATAAACACAAATATGCCCGAGCAAGCGTCTGCAATAAGGATTTGCTAGCCGCCCAAGTAGACGTATATCCTCGAATACGAGTGGCCAGCTATATATATATATATATATATATATATATATATATATATATATATATATTAAACATCTTTGGTTAATAAATGGACAATTTCTGTCTATCACTTTTTAAATTAAATATTTCAAATTTCCGAATTAGTTGTTTTGCGTTATCGGTCCAAAGTTCTTTTTTTTTTTTTTGAGTACTTTCGAATGTTGCTACATTCGTTTTCAGGGATAGTTTTGTGTATATTTACATAACTGTTTTTTTGTGTTTTTTTATTTAGTTTTTTTTTTATTCCGGCGTTCTCACGTTTAATGGAATCAATTTCAAGTCGCAACATGGTGGCGTCATATAAAATGTGAAACTGATTTTTTTAAACATACACTTCAATATACGGTCCCTCATGGGTAAAGATACCTTATTTAATGTTGGCTGCTTCACTTTTATCACAGCAGCCTCGGGAATTTGGAGTATTCTTTGCATTATATAAAGATAGATAGATAGATAGGCTTTTATATTGTCTGATGGCCTAATAACATATAATAATAATAATAATAATAATAATTATTATTATTATTATTATTATTATTATTCGAATTTCTTTCGTTTACTAGCTGCACGGAGTAGGACAGTCTCCGTGCGAAAAGAGCGTGTAATAACGGAGCAAGTACTAGATAAGAAACCCGACACGGTCAGTGGAACGAATATAATCTACTCCCATAGATTAAATAAAGGCTTCAGTTCGAAATTCTCTGAAGAAGTGCCAAACGGCTGAAACGCTGTGATAACAACTACAGACGAGGTAAACAAAGCAATTTCTAAAGAATTAATGGATTTTCTTTTTTAATCCGACATATTTTTAATCCGACATATTTTTAATCCGACATATTTTTAATGCTTCAACCGTTATTTTTTAGTGGATACCCGTATTTGAGTAACACTTCGATTATTTTAAACAAAATTTATTTCGTCTATCGGCCTGTGTGCTCGAGAAAACTCAATAAAGGACACATACTATCCAGCAGGACTCGAACCTGCGTCCTCCTATAATTTTTTATACCCAATGCTTTCTTAATTTCATAAAGATTTATTATGTACAGCTATATCTCACCACTGCGCGATCAGAAATTACCCTTCCTGTCTATGTGTATCTGTACGCGAATGCGCAAACACCTCCCCGCCATTTCATGTCTGGTTCTATATCTATTTGAATGACCATTTAAAATAAATATAAGTTTATTACTTCATTGAATAAAAAACTAAGTATACATAACAAATGACAGTTTCTGTGTGAGGAGTACACGAGCGATGAGAGACTTTTTGCTTGTGATTTAAATTTATATCATGAACATTATTATTACTAACAAGTATCCAGAAAGGTAGAGGCTTAATATTAATGACGATGAAAAGGCCACCTGACTTTCCATGCCATTACATTTGTATCACTCGTGTTTATACTGTGTTCTAATAGGTGTTTGGCAAAATAGCAGCGACACTCCTCCTTGTATATCTGGACACGCATGAGCGTGAATGAGCGTTCCAGTGGGCGTATACACACAAATATAATTTACGTCTAGGTCGTTACAACGTTTCACCATTCTTGGCAGATCTTCTATTATCATAATAACAAAAGCGATGGGAACATAGACAAAAAGAATAATTTAAATGAAATCGACTGGATTATATACCCAAAGCACACACACACACACACACACACACACACACACACACACACACATATTACTTTAAATTTTAAATTCTCAGTATCTCTTTCGTTTGTGCGCATGTGCAGTTGCATCAACATAAACAAACTTAGCCCGATGTAGTTCTAAAAAGATGAAACATGTCACACGAAAACTTTTCCATTTTGTCATACTTCTTTTCCCTAAAATTGATCTTGATATATAAATAAATTATTTATCATTATACTACACAAATATATATTAGAGAGAGAGAGAGAGAGAGAGAAAGAAAAAGTAACTGAGCACTAAAGAAAGAAAGAAAGAAAGAAAGAAAGAAAATGAGAGTAACCAGTCCGATATAGACAGGTAGGAACGGAAACAGAAATGAACATAGTAAGAAACAGCCTTAGATAGATAGATAGATAGATAGATAGATAGATAGATAGATAGATAGATAGATAATGAGAAAACATAGATAGATAGATAGATAGATAGATAGATAGATAGATAGATAGATAGATAGATAGATAGATAGATAGATAGATATGAATAGACTGAGAAAAATAGATAGAAAGGAAGAAAACTGCAAAATATCATAATGATACAAATAAATATCGAAATATAACATTTATTTATGTCAAAAAAATAATTATCTCTATATTTCCTAAAATACTTCATCTTGCTTTTTATCTCCCTTAATATATAAATGTGCGCGTGTGTGTGTGTGTGCGCGCGTGTGCGTTATAGATTAAGTGCCCCACTCCATCTAAGCACGACCCATACTAACCCTTTACTCACGTGTCAACGGTCGATCAGAGATAAGCATTTAACAAAGAAATGAATCTCACGTCATTTGTCAGGACCCAATATAGGTGTACAATCCACACAACAATCCGCAAACCCTTTTTCCCTTATCTTCTTCGCATTTGCCACTCCTCTCCCCTTCACCTCTCTCTATTTGTCTCTCTCTTTCTTTCCCTCCCCCCTCTCTCTCTCTCTCTTTTATTTTTAATAAATTTAACCTTTTCATTCTTATTCGTTTCTTCTTGCATGTAATATGTTCGCTTCCCCTGAGCACGAAAAAATCTAAATGAATAGACAAGTCACGAAATGATTTTAAAATGTAACCATAGCCCCGCCGAATCTGGTGGCCATAGAATTTACATTATTTTTTTTAATACAGTGTAACCCGGATATAAGAGAATTGTCGGGACCGGAGAAGAAGTCTCTTATATCCGAGTTTCTCTTATATCCGGGTTTGGTCTATTATATATACATTAACACAGGCTCTAATTTGGGACTAGATAAAAACCTCTCTTATATCCGGGTTTCTCTCATATCCGGGTCTCTTATATCCGGGTTACACTGTACTTATGAAAAATTACTCTCCGATTTGTAAAATTTATTTACAAAAATTTTTAACAATTTCGGAATGGTTTCAGTAGTTGTTCAGACTACTGAACTGATTCTGTTGTTGTTGTTGTTGTTGCTTTTACTTTACCGCGAAGTTTCGATCCAGTCATCAGACTTAGTGCACAAACCATATGGAAAGAAAAAAAATGTATTTTTCCAGAAAATGAAACCAAACAGAAAAGAAATTATTACAAATCTACTGATTGAACCAAATCTTTTTCAGGTAACACGTGCGATTTCAAATCTGTACGGCATTGAAGTCCACACTGATTTATACATTTGTGCGTCAGACCAATATACAGTGTAACCCGGATATAAGAGAGTTGTCGGGACCGGAGAGGAAGTCTCTTATATCCGGGTTTCTCTTATATCCGGGTTTTGTCTATTTTGT
Source organism: Acanthosepion esculentum (assembly GCA_964036315.1). Taxonomy (NCBI): domain Eukaryota; kingdom Metazoa; phylum Mollusca; class Cephalopoda; order Sepiida; family Sepiidae; genus Acanthosepion; species Acanthosepion esculentum. Next base: position 49,180,781 of record OZ038498.1, read on the forward strand.
TTTATTAACACGGGCTCTAATTTGGGACCAGATAAAATCTCTCTTATATCCGGGTTTCTCTTATATCTGGGTCTCATATCCGGGTTACACTGTATCCCGCTTCCGTTTTTATCACCTTCCGGCAATGCGCCCTGTCTATTATTTGGAATGCGTTGCAGAGACGGTATTGTGGCTCCCTTCTCTTTCCAGATAGTGTCAAGAAAAATGTTAGATTTTTAAACTTGATCAACCACTTAAATGTCAGATCCACGTTAAATAGAAAATTAAGCTCAGAGGGAGGAGGTGGGGAAGTTGTTTTTTTTTTCATGACATGATAAACTGGAACTTAGACAGGTCATCATTGACAAATTCGATCAGTTATGATCAAGACAAATTATGACAATTATGATGAAGACAAACTCACATGTCTAATTCTGACCATATGTTTCCTTACCCCACCTTTGTCTTTCAGAAAAGAGGTAACATTTTACTTTTGAAATTTAAAAAAATTATTTAATCACCAGTCACTTACCGTTCGCCTGAAGAGGTGCAACGTAGTGCCGAAACACGAAATCTACTGTGTAGCGATTTTAACATGTTCTAATATCTAAAATAAAATAATAAAAATATATTGCTCTACATTGTATTGAGCACTTTTTTAAATACGAATAACGAAATTTTACTTCATCTGTTCTTTCTTTCATTTGTATATATATGAGATGAGGTTTTATTATTACTTGCATTATTTACATTACTTGGACTGTTATTCTCATCTTCATTGCCATATTCACAACTTTTCGATCGTTGTATGCACCGGCCTTCTTCAGGTGATTGAAATTTCGAACAGAACCCTTTATTTAGTCCACCGGGGTAGATTGTTCTAGTTCAACGTGCCCTGCCTCTTCCGGATGTCTCAGTTATTTCCCTTTAATTCAACTCTCCAAGTTTTTTGGTTCACCACTGCTGTAGCCTGGCATTGAACTCACAACTCTTTGGGTCTAGTCACTGGATCTAAAAAAGATCCTTATCCACTGAGCCATGTGTCGTTGAGGTATATATATATATATATATATATATATATATATATATATATATATATATGTGTGTGTGTGTGTGTGTGTGTGTGTGTGTGTGTGTGTGTGTGTGTGTGTGTGTGTGTGTTATAATTTTATCATATAGACAAAACCATTTAATCACTGCAAAGATGCAACTTTTTGATATTAATGCTGTGAACGTTGGAATTTATATATTACTTTCGTTCTCATCGCATCGGATAGATAGATAGATAGATAGATAGATAGATAGATAGATAGATAGATAGATAGAAATGAATATAATTAGATAGATAGATAGATAGATAGATAGATAGATAGATAGATAGATAGATAGATAGCTAGATAGATAGATAGATAGATAGATAGATAGATGCACTCCAACGATCGCTAGATTTACAAGCAGTTGTGCGCCAGTTTGATCCTCGTAGACTTGTAGTCAGAATGTCAGCTTAATCTATGATTTGTAAATATTATCTGCATTTGGAAACGTATTTCAAATTAAAACTATGTTCGTCCTGAATCAAGCGTTTGCGAACCTCTTCCTATTAAGCTTCAGCTTTACAAATTGTTATTAATATTTCATCATTCGCTCCATATAAAATGTTTGTTTTATTCACAGAAGCAACAAAGACGACTTTTCCATTTACTGTCCTCCTCAGTGACTTCTGTTAGCATTTGTTTACTTGTCTCCATCTCACCCTCTGAACATGTTTGTAGTGCATACATTGACTTCTTGACAAGATGTGCAATACAATAACATAGATTACAAGTAGTAGTAGTAGTAGTAGTAGTAGTAGTAGTAGTAGTAGTAGTAGTAGTAGTGGTGGTGGCAGCAGCAGTAGTAGTCGTGGTTATTTCATTTTCTTCTTTAATCCCATCATCAAGAACAACAATACTATTATTATACGTAGATACATCAATAAGTCCGTATCTTAATGGTGAAAAAGCATTTATTTTACACAACAAATACTTTTTTAGGCCGCCGTGGTATAACGGTTAACGTGCTAGTGTTGTTGACAATGAGTAGTGAGTTTGATCCTCACTGGATGCACCATGCGAAATTTGACATTAAATAATCCAAAAAAATCAGCCAACGTTACTATTGGGTAATGAGTTCGATTCTCACTGAGTGTCTCATACGAAGTCCGACATTAAATAACCCAACAAGAGTTGACGTGTCGTGAGGTCAATTAACTAATCAATTTATATTTCAACATGATATTCTTCCCTGTCAAAGCACTTAATTTTGTAGTGAATATTAATCACATAGATCGAACATTATACAGTGAGATTTCAAGATCCAAATTCTGATATTAATTAAGTGTCAGGTTACAAATTTGCTGATTCACTCCCACATTCCATGCATGTGTTTCCCATCAGATGTGATTGATTTCAATTCTTCCTCGAATTTCTGATTTTTCCAATGTCTGTAAGATTCTTCTGAACTTTCCATTTGCGCTATGAATAATGGATAAAAACGACACTTTCCTATTCCAGAAATGTTCAGTTCTCCAACACAGTCAAAACACTGGTCACTCTCTTGCTCTCGCTACTCTATGCTCTGTTGAAACAGCGATATCCATGATTTGACAGATCTTCATTTCTTTGTTTACAATGACTGGGTCCGATCCTGGCGATTTGCTCAAATGTCACTGCCCACTAAAGTTTTACAGTTTATCTTCATTATGTCAACTTCTTTGTATCTAGGGCATTGGTTTGTAAGATCAAATCCGAGACGTTTGCACAATTGCCAGTGGATCACCATTCATACCCTGTGATGTTGTTATTATTATTATTATTATTAATATTATTATTACTATTATACGTTAAATTTATCTGTAGAATGCTGACACAAACCTAATGATGGTCTCTATATATTCAAACGCTTCAATAATAATAATAATAATAATAATAATAATATTAATAAAAATAATAAATATCCAAAAAAAATTGACCATCTTGTATCAGGTTGCACAGTGTTAGCACCTACTGAATATAAAACTCAGCATGACAGAGTGGACCAATATCTGCGCTGGAAAATATGCAACTTTTACGGGAAGAAAACTGCAACTGATATGAACATCACCCAGAAACGGTTACAGAGATAGGACCTGTAACAATTTTATGGGACTTTACAATACACACAGACAGAACAATCGCCCAGACATTGTGATCAAAGACCATAAAACAGAATGTGCTTTCTTATTGACATGGCAGATCATGCAGATGGTAATGTATCTTTGAAGATTGAAGATCTTCACAAACTATCAAAATGCAAAAATCTTGAAGTGGAAATCTAAAAAGTGCGGCACATGAGAACATCAATAATTCCAGCAGTAGTTGGAACACTCGGATTGATTGGAAAACGGTCCGATAGACTCAGTGAAGGGATTCCTGGTAGTCCATGCCTTAAAGAAATACAAAAACTTCTATGCGCAAGTACAGCTCACACATTACGAAGAGCTTTATCTATGTAAAATTTGTGCGATCTTGGGTTTTTTGTTTTGTTTTTTACAAAAATGATCAATGGAAAATATCATGATGCCATTTCTGATCTTAGGTTTCTGGTTAGGACCCGGAAGCAAATGTTTATACAACAGAAATCAAAGGAAATAATAATAATAATAATAATAATAATAATAATAATAATAATAATAATAATAATAATAAACAAAATATGCCTTCTTATTGATATGGCAGTTCCTGCAGACTGTAATGTATCTATGAAGATCTTCAAAAACTATCAAAATACAAGGACCTTGAAATTGAAATCGCAAAAAATGAGGCACATGAGGACACCAACAATTCCAGTTGTAGTTGGAGCCCTCAGATTGATTGAAAAAGGTTCCGATAGATTCATTGAAGGGATTCCTCGTAACCCAAGCCTTAAAGAAATACAAAAGAGTGTACTCACAAGTACAGCCCACACCTTACGAAGGGATTTATCTATGTAAAATATGTGAGATTTTAGGTTTTTTGTTTGTTTTTTTTTCCTCAAAAAATGCTTAGTGGAAAATCTCATGATGTTATTTCTGACCTTAGGTCTCTGGTTGGGACCCCTAAAGAAATGAGTATACACCAGAAACGAAAAGGAAATAAAATAATAATCTTTTTTCTTTTCTTTTTTTTATCTCCGATTGCCATTTTCTTCATATTCTTTTCCCTTCTCATCGTCATCTGCCATTATCTTTTCTTTTTCGTTTTTCTCACTTTTTTCTTCCTCTCCTCCCTTCCCTCTCTGTTTTATCATTGTTTTCCCTTCCCTTCTTTCTCTATTGTCACCAATATATTTTAGCTTTCTTTCTACTTCTTTTCGTCCTCTTTTTTCACTTCTGTAATTTTTTCTTCTTAATAATAATAATAATAATAATAATAATTTTCTGTCTTCCTCACCTTTTCCCCTTCCGCCATTTCTATTTCTTCTTCATTTTCAATAGCTTCTTCTTCGCTCTCTTCTATTATTTTTTTTTTTTCGTCGGTGTTCATCATATTTTTCTTGCATTCTTTCAGCTATTTTTTTCAAACTACATTTTCTAATTTTATTTCTTATTTTAGATGTATTTTCACTTTAATTCCTTTCTCTCTTTTTCCTTCCTTCTATTCTTCTTTCTTTCATTCTTTCCTTATTTCTTCACTCCTCCTCCTCCTCCTCCTCCTCGTTTAGTGATTGACATATAATTGGATGTTTGAGAAAAGAATAAAGCCGAACATTTAAGTATTTTTTTCATAACATTTTACAGATCCCGACGTTTCAAATTTCTCCGACAAGTCAAAAAAATCTCCAAGATTACACCGGATAATCCCAGATTATAGAACAGAATACAGGAAATTAAAACTTCTCACAGAGACCCTGCCAAAATAATGAATATACATGCATCTATCAAATAAACTAAGAGGAAAAATCTTGGCACTTAAGTAAGATAAAAAAATATATAAAAGACGAAAATGATGTAGCCATGAATATGCAAACTATTGACACTGTCATCATGGGATTTCGATAAAATTCATAAGGGGGAAAAAAAAAGATTTAATTATTAAAATACGAAGCGTTTAAAGACGATTTTGTTGGTCCCTTGATAAATTTATTTATTATTCGGAGGTGGGAATTGGGGAAGGTTGAGTAAGAGACAGAATTTCTAGAAAATAAAATCAACGGTATTTGAAACTCGTACAAAGGAAGATAAGAAGATAAGAAAGAGAAAACGTTGAGAAAAATAAAAAGCAAATATGATTTCCACAAATGCGTCCTTGCAGAACGTTTAAACAAAATTTATACTATAAGTATATATTAAGGAAATAGTTCAAATTCCGGGTTAGTCTTTTGCGTTCACTTTCCCAGCAATGCTCTTGGCAAAACCAAGAATCGGTCTCTTATCCGCCCAGCTGTGGTTTAAACAGACGGGTAGAGTGGATTCACTAGCCTTGGGCGGCAACCAGTAAAAGTAAAGGAAAACTTTGAATTTCAAACTTTGGAGAAGGCAACGAGAAACTACTCCACTCTCTTCCCCAGGGATAAATAGCACTTCACAGATTATAAAGAAAAGGAAAATGTGGGGAGCCATAATCACCACCTGAAAAGATAAGGCATTTTAAGATTACTTCTTTAGCCAACTGCGTATTTCCCAACAGTACGGGTGATCTGTGTTCGAACCCAAGTAACATCCAGGATTTCAAATGTTGATTTGCAAGCCGGGTGGTGTACGTGTGGTGTAATAGATAAAGAGGTAGTGTAACTGTGGCAATTACGAGACGCAGACAGGATGAAACAGCGATTAATCACGGAAAGACCGTTGGGCTCAGAAAGATGGATCATTCTATCTGCGAGTTGGTAAGTGCTCTAGGGTTTTCGCGGACACCTGCAGCAACTGTATGGCAGGTATATAAGAATTTTAGGCAGACATTATTGGCACGTGAAAAATGCTGGCACTTTGATATGGTGACAAGGATTGATGTTCATCACACCATCAAATCGTAACCCAATTCAACGCTGGTGCCACTCAGTCAGCTCACTGTATATTGTAAAGTGTGTCTATTGAAGTTTTGTAACCCTAGACCAGCAAGGGTACCATTATTGAACCCACAGCATCGATTACTGCACCTGAGACAATAAACATTACCACTTGACCGTGGAAGACTGGCATGGTGTCTCCTGGTCAGGCGAATCGCCTTCACCAGTTCATATGTGGTAGAGACGGCATAAAACTTTGGATCCAGTCTGGCAGCAGGGCATGAGCAGAGTAAAAGCCCGGAGGTGCTTCTGCAGTGTTGTTGTTTGGCTCGGTTACAGTTCGCAAAGACCACTGGTTAAAATTTAATGCCACTTAACGGGTGTGACATGCAGAGATTTTGTGGTAGACAATTTGCATCTTTTTGTGTTTGCGTTTTGTTTTGTTTTTTGGGTTGTTTTTTTTTCTCGGTGGTGATGTAAATTAGTTTCAGGGTCACTCAACAGGTACTCCATTTTTTTTGTTGCCACGATCTCCAGATTGAAACTCCATTGAGTCTATATGGGACATGTTGCAGACCTCTCAAAATTCTCTATAGCAACACCCAACAAACAAACTCAGTTACGGCCACACCTGGAACGTAACTAGATGTATATACCCACATCCCTTAGATTCCATGCCATGTCGTATAGTCACCGTTATTCTAGTGAACTAATGAGCTACTTGTAAATATTTGGTAATTCAATATATATACATATATATATATATATATATATATATATATATATATATATATATATATATATATATATATATATATATACACACACAAATTGTAAGAGTAAAATCTAAAAGCTTAAACTATAAAATAAACTGAGGACTCGTTGTCAAAGCCTAAATATAATACATTATAAAAATATATTTAATACAATAACTGGAAAACCCGCAACTCAGAGGAAATTCTGAGGAGCAGATTTTTATATTATTGTATTAGTAATATTATATATATATATATATATATATATATATATATATATATATAGATATATAGATAGATAGATAGATAGATAGATAGATAGATAGATATAAATCACAGACAAAAGTGGTGAAAATTAAAAATTTAGAACGCGAAAGCTCAAAATGTTTCACTTAAAGAAAATGTTAGAGGAGTTTGTTTTTTTATCCGATTTAAGTAATTTTGTGAGATATGCGAAAAATCCGGCGTGACACTGTTATGATATAATCTCATAATTGCGACAGTTTGTTTTCTGCATTCAATTTATGCAAACGCATTTGCA
>OZ038498.1:49198058-49213058 GCA_964036315.1 Acanthosepion esculentum
TTTTATTAAGATTCTCGTATTTTCTCAAACCTTCTCTTAGTTTTCTTAACTTTTTTTTGTTTTCAATCATATGGAAAATGTCTATATCTGTCGATAGAGTGCAAGTTTGAGCATTATGCAAAAATGATGATGTAGCAATAAACGGATTGAATACTTTTAATTAATATTGCTAGCGTCTGTCATATTCATATTTCACAGTATCTTAAGCTTTTTTAGTCACTTGAATATTCCTTCGCCTCCTCCTGCTCCTCCTTCTCATCATAAAGTACTCCCTTAAATATTATTGTTGTTTTGGTTGTTTTGTTATAACGCATTGAGTGTTCTCAGCAGTTTTAAATGATGGCGGAAGCTGGAGGTTAAGTGACAACAAGTCACCTCAATATTCCAACATTTTCTTAACTATTCTATCTATTTTCAGGTATTCTAAAACATTCTACAGATTTTCGATTTCCGCAGTCATTTTTTACTAGATTTTTCCAGACTGTTCCTAGTGCTCTGATAACGACTGGAATAACTGTTACATTTACGTTCCATAAAATACTCATCTAACTGGTAAAGTCGAGATACTTACCAATATTTTCATTTTCCTTCAGATTTTACCACTATTATTATTATTATTATTATAACTATTATCTTTTACTGTTCAGTACAGTTCCTTACCCGTGACTTAAGGTAAATAAATTATTATTATTGTGTTTTGCGCTTGCTTTCTCTAATACTAGTTACCCCCAAGTCTCAAACACTTTTTATGTATATATTTTTTTTATCAATTCACTCCAAGCAAGGCGATAATGTCTCTAAGACGCAAGGGGCTACTGAGAGTGAAAGAGAATGAGAAAACTTTAAAAGGAATCTGAATCGCAATCCTAAACCGTAAACAACGGATAAACCTCTACTACCTTTCAAAAGACCGAGGAGGAGTATGAACGGGACGATAGGCGAAAATATCTACTTCTATTGAGGAAAAAATAGAATTTTAAAAAATAAATAAAAATAAAATTTCAGAGTTTAGGCGGAGACGTAGAAGTATAGAGTTGAAGTAGACTTCACAAGGAAGTCTACTCCTATTCAAAAGACTAGGGAGGTGTATGAACTGGACGATAAGTGATCTTAAAATGCAAACAGATGCAGTGCCACGTAATCAAGGATAAAAAAATGTGATTATGTAGAAATCTACGTAAGATGTGAGAAGTACTCATGCGTAGGACTGTTTTCAATTATTATTATTATTATATTATTATTATTATTATTATTATTATTATTATTATTATATTATTATTATTATTATTATATTATTATTATTATTATATTATTATTATTATTATATTATTATTATTATTATTATTATTCATAAAATATGTTCTTAAATATAAAATATATAACAATAGCATTATCAAATTTAGATTGCTTGTAATTGTTGTTAAGGATCAAATTAGTAAACCGACATCATTAAGGCTTGAATCCACGACGAGGAATCAATCTCTTCGTAATTTAATTATTCGTTGACTGATGTCTACACAAAAATCTTTATTAGTTTATTTGTATTATGTCAGACGTGAGAGTGTTTACATACAAATATTTATGCTATATTCACATTAAAATGAAATTTTTTTAGCGTATATAGATTATATCGTCATGTATATAAACATAAAATCCTTGTCAGTCAAGAAGCATATTTGTTCGTCGTGTCTTTTCTGTAATTTTGTTTACAAACAAGTAAAGAAAAATGTTTGAACGTAAAATTAGAGAAAATATAAAATCAAACAATCAAATAATCTGAAATCAAAGAAATGTTGGTTATACGTTGCATTGAAAATACCTCCCACATAATGGTAAGACATTAGTGGCAATGTTGTCTTTATCAAGCTAATGTCTTACCATTATGCGGGAGGTATATGTTGGAGGTATTTTTGTCACACCCTGTACAAGAGTGTGTTGAAAAATTTGCGCTCCGACCAAAAAGTCCTCAGTTAGTTATGTGCCATGCGTGATACACGCGTAGGCGATCATGTATCTTTCGATACATGACTGACGAGGCAGATTTTTCCCGGCAGTACGTTGCTATTTCTTTCTGCAGTAGACCAGTTGTCATCCAAGGCTATAGAACCCGGTCTGTCCTGCTATTTACCCATAGCTGGGGCGGGGGGAGAAGAGGATTCATATCTTTCGCAAGGGTATTAGCACGTAAGTGAATGTAATGGATTCGACTGGATTCCGATTTCTCAATCTGAGCCGCTACCCATTACTCCACCGTGCCTCATCCAAGAAGCACTACTACCACATAAAACAGTATTTTGGACCAAGAACTTTTCAGTACATCTTCGTATTTACGCATGTGTATGTCAGTTGATAGATAGATAGATAGATAGATAGATAATGAACACTAGAACGCACTACAATAAACAGATAGATAGATAGATAGATAGATAGATAGATAGATAGATAGATAGATAGATAGATAGATAGATAGATAGATAATGAACACTAGAACGCACTACAATAGATAGATAGATAGATAGATAGATAGATAGATAGATAGATAGATAGATAGATAGATAGATAGATAATGAACACTAGAACGCACTACAATAAACAGATAGATAGATAGATAGATAGATAGATAGATAGATAGATAGATAGATAGATAGATAGATATTAACACACTGATATAAATAGATAGATACATTAAATACTTGATAATTGCAATCAATGTATAAAATTATTTCACTGCATCTGAAAGTCAAACTGGTAATCTGAACAGGTGCGTTGGGTGGACGTAATTTGAATGTAGGGTGCATTCGGTTAAATGGCTTTCAAATGAAGGACAATTATTGTGACTAATCATAAAAAAAGAAACAGTCATGGAGTTTATTGCTAGATTTTATGAACGCTGAGCTTTATTAGGTTAATACTGAATTTTAATTTTAGTTTTTATAATGATACTATTTTATATACTAATATAGTTAACTAGTGGGTTAAATATTATTTACTTGGAAGAGTTACAATTACTCAACCATATCCAAATATTTATATCAACACGGTTATTTTCTCTCTTCCTTTAATAATGACACCAAAAAGCTTATCCGTGAATATGAAAGAATCCAATTGAAACTAAGTAGACAAAACTCGTCTAAATTATTCAATTAAAAGTGTCTCAAAGATATATATATATATATATATATATATATATATATATATATATATATATATATATATATATATATATATATATAATTGAAAAATATGGTTTAAAATCCGACAGAATGATTAAATGGGAAATAAATAGGGGTGCCTGATGCAGACGAACAAATAGGAAAACCTGCATAAATTTGCCATGTTTTGCTACTTTTATTGTAACTATTTTATTGTAAGTAATTAGAGGAATCAGAGTAGCGCGGAGAATGTTTCGAGAAATTAAATTCTATTATTTTGTTTTCATTGATCAGCTGAATATTACGTGTTCATATTTTGTGACGTAGTACGTGTGTGTGTGTGTGTGTGTGTGTGTGTGTGTGTGTGTGTGTAAGTGAACACGTGATATGTTCCCGATTAGTGAAAACAAACAGCGTTGACATGTTTCGCTACTTTTATTGTAACTTCATCATGGAATTTTTTCAGGAATGAGGAGAACGCGGAGAATGTTTCGAATTCTATGCCGTTTGTTTACATTGGTCGGTGGAATTCACGTGTTCGCGCGCTCGTGCGCGCGCGCACACACACACATTAACAGTACAAATTGTGGGACACGTGATATGCACTCGACCAATGAAAAAAGAGCGTAGAATTCGTAATATCGAAATATTCTCAGTGATCCCCTCATTTCCAGATGAAATTACAATGAAAGTAGCGAAATATGTCAAATTTATGATGGTTTTCCTATTTGTTCTTTGTTCAATCATTCTGTCGGATGTAATCCATATTTCTCAATTGATGGACATATACATTGTATATATATATATATAATCAGTCGGGATTCGATTCCGGCTTGAAGCAATCGGATGTCTAACCACACTGATAAGCTGTGAAACAGCGAAACAGTTTGTCTGTGGATGACAATATATATAAATATATATATATATATATCATTTTATTAAATACGACAGCGTTATATAAATATTTTGTAATTTCATTGTTTATATTTTCTACATGAGTAATCTAATATATATATATATATATATATATATATATATATATATATATATATATATATATATATATAGTTGGATTGATGTAAGTTTATGACCCTGAGCGAAAATAAGGTGTTCAGCTCGACATTCCAACCACCTGAAGAAGGTCGGAGTGTACAACGGCCGAAACGTTATAATAAATATCGCGACAAAGATGATGACAATAGTCCGAACAATATAAATAATAAAATACAATATAAATATGACCTTGTGAGAACCGCGAAATACTGACTTTTTGCGCAACCAGATGTGTGCAGTATATAACGTAGCGTATTGATAACAGTGCACCATTTCAATTTGACTTTCAATATTATCTCTCTTTATATATATATATATATATATATATATATATATATATATATATATATATATATATATAGTTTTAAGGTGTGCTATATTTACAGGATATACTGCTCAATATCAGCGTATGTAAATATAAATATAAAAGTGGACATTCATAAAAGTCAACACTCAGGCTGTTTCATGCTAGACACAATCGTCAGGCCGCGAGTGTTGTATTTTTCCACCAATCCCGCCAAAATAACTGTTAGAATAGACTTCAACAATCAATCCAAAACTTGGACGAGAAAATTGCTATAACTGCTATATAACGATAAAAAATTACTACGTTACTCAAAAATCGAAAACCGAATAGTGTATATAAAAATATACAAAATAAAAAATAAATTAAAAATAAAAATGAAAAATAAGCAAATAAATAAGAAAAAAAAAGCAAGTAAAAATTAATCCAAAATAAATAAATAAATGAACAAATTACAAATCGCTCCGGCTAAAATAACCGTTAGAACTTATAAAATAAACATAAATAAGTATAATAAGCGACCTAAGCAAATCCCTCCCAATTTTTACCACGTCAATAAAACATAGAAAACCGAAAAGAATAAATAAATATATAAAATAAAAAATGAAAATAAAAAACAAGTAAAATAAATTAGCCCAAATGAATAAAGAAATAAATAAACAATCTACTCCCGCCAAAATAACCGCCAGAATGGATTACCCACAATGCACCACTGACCCATATATATAAATAGTCAAAGAAAAATCCAACACTCGCGGCCTGACGATTAAGTGTTGACTTTAATGTTCACTTATATATATATATATATATATATATATATATATATATATATATATATATATATATATATATATATATAACCTTCAGGTTTGAAGATTGCGTTCAAGCATTAAACAAACCGTCGCCACTTGGTATTGACTTCGGCGTCAACATTCACTCTATCCTTGATATTGAGCACCTTTACTCTTAAATATAGCATAACTTAAAACTATATTTTTATCATGCCATTATATATATATATATATAATATTATAAATTAATAGATTTAAAATATGGTTTTACCGCTACACAGTGATAACCATGTTTCAGAAATGGAAGCTAAAGCCCCTGAATTTAATTTTGTTATTAAACCAAAGACATTAGTTCCATTTCCTCATCAAGCGAATTTTGGAGTAACTTACTTTTTAAAATTTACGGTTGTTAACGGCACAGGAAAGATTCATAGTTTGAGGGTTTCCAAGGTTACCGATAAATCCATTCATCTAGACAAGGGGTGGTAGAGGGTTCAATTTTTAACTGATACAACGAAAATTAAATAAATAAATAAATAAATAAAAATATCTATAAGAACACCGGATTTTATATCTTACTGTTCTTTCCTTTTTATTTATATATACATATATATATATATATATATATATATATATATATATATATATATATATACACGTCTGTGTATGTGTTAGCGCCCGCGAACCGAATGTAATAACCGCTCTCTTTTTTTAGCATTCCTCTTTATGAGTCAGCATACCTGATCACAAGGTCACTACTTCGAAGGAAATGATGGAAACTAGATGATGGATTTTGGACAACAAATTCCACTTATTTTATACTTTGCCTCGATATTCTTTGTCCTTTTGCATATACTTTTCAATCGTTTATATTTCATTGTTGAGGAACATACGTAAACTTTGACATCATTATTTCAAATTGGAATCATCTGCATCAGAAGCCCTTAAAAATATGCTGTGTCATTGTTAAGCCTGACATTATTAGCCATCAGAAAGAGACAAGTCATTGTCACGTCTGACGCAGACGTTATTCCTATTCTTCCAATTTGCCCGAGAGCATTGACATCCTCTCTTGAGAAAATGAAAACGTTCTTTTCCATTTTGCCATCTACCGATGATTACCGAAGTTGTTTTTTTTTTAATATATAAAGTTGTATTTTCTCAGGACGCTTGAAACGAAGACTATAAGTGATGAAAATATAGCGTTAATAATACTTAAGGAGTCAAATCGATTGTCTTCTTCTTACGATTACCATGGACTTACATAAATGTTTTTTATGGCAAATAGATTACTCTAAGAATTTTGTCTGAACATGACTAAAGGACTTACTGATCGATTTATCAGTTAGTCAGTTATGTGAGTGATATACGCTTATGCGATCATATATCTTTCGATACATGACTCACAAGGCAGATTTTTTTCCCGCAGTAGATTGCCATTTCTTTCTGCGGTAAACCAGTTGCCATCCAAGGCTATAGAACCCGGTCTGTCCTGTTATTTACCCATAGCTGGCAGGAGAAGAAGAGGATTCATACCTTTCTCAAGGGTATTAGCACGTAAGTGAATGTAATGGATTCGACTGGAATTTGTACTCGGCTGTCCGATTCCTCAATCCGAGTTGCTAACCATTACTCCACCGTGCCTCCCCCGCTCGATTTATCACAAAAGAAAAAATATCAAAACTAATAAAAAGCAGTTTTTATCGAAATTTTTAATCTTCGATATTTCGCAATGAATTATGGTAGGTGGGCGTATTACTACTTACATTATTTGGACTGTTATCCTCATCTTGATTGCCATATTCAATACGTTTCGGCCATTGTACACCCCGGCCATCTTCGGGTGATTGAAATTTCGAACCGAAATAAAGGGTTCGGTCGAAACGTGAATATGGCAAGTTATAGAGGACAGTTACAGATTAGTTTTCATGAATCTATATCACTTTGATTACGTTTGAATCTCTAGTACGAGGTTATCGAAAACGATACCCCCAACTGGACTAGCGTTCATAATCGCTTCACCGCTTAAAGATGGTTGTCAAAAATTGTTTGCGTAAAAACTGAAAACGTGTTTGAAGGACTTGCTTTTTTTTATTTTTAACTCTATCTCTCTTTCTTCACAAAAAGGGGAGAGAGTAAAAAGAGTAGCATACATTTTATAATATGAATAAATTAATAAATAAGTCTAGAGTAAAACAGCGAATCTATTGTCAGTACTTTGACTCTAAGGAGGTAAAAGCAGTTAAAATCAAGTTTTTCAATCCACTGTTATACCATCGAGTTTTTCTCGTCGTCAATTATTACGTCAGTGAATCCTGATTGCTTGTGTTGAGTCAGTACCCGTTGTCTAACGTTGATATCAATTATATACTATGCCTACAGAGTCAGCTATTTTGTTTCAGGAATAATAGTTTTATATAGTACAAGATAATTCCTTTTGAGTAAAATTAGTTTTGTATCTCTCAAATGTTTTCTGACCATTTTTATCTGTTTAATTCTAAGACCTGTTTAATGTACGTTGTATTGTTGAGCATGTCACTCGTTCATAATGCATACTTAGTCATAATGTTATGGTTGACAACAGCTGACTCGCAAATCTCGCCGGAAACCTCGTATTATCACGTACAGCACACAAAACGCAACACATAATGAATAATACCGCGGTGTTACGCTAGTTCTACATTTCTATATATTTTTGACTGCAATATAATAAGAGGTATTAGGAGGATGGCAAAAGTCGCGGTAGCAGTCGAAAGACAGAAGCCAACTATTCAGTATGCACACACACGCACACACACACACACACACACACATATATATATATATATATATATATATATATAAAACTGCATGGTGTTGACTTCAGTTCCCACTTTTATATTTCACTCGCAAAAAAACAGTTCTTACAATCAACAATATTTTTCAGTTGTAAATAACCTTGAATCTTTGTCGCAGTAGAGAAAGAAGATGAGTTGGTTGTTTACTTTGCCCAAGAGTGACCGGGCACTGTGACAGACTAACGTCACCTATCTCTGAATATGCCCACCTCTCTACTTATCACATTTTTTTAAAAAATGAAATGACGTAAAATATCTTCTTCCATGTGCCGCGTCCATTCAGGACATTGTTGACCATGGCTCAAAATTTATCAAGGACGAAATTTATTAAGAGCTACAAAGGACAGAAAATTGTAAAGAGCCATGACCGCCTAAGTCCTGAAGGGACACGGATCATAGAAGTAGAAAAGCAATATTATTGATATGCAGGGTGTTATTGAAATTCATTTCCTAATCTTGTCGTAAACGTTCCAATAAATTGCAAGGCTATTTACAGTCAGACAAACAATAAACATGATCTTTAGTGAAAAGAGTCTATCAACGTCAAATATTAAATATAAAAGACTACTAATCCTGCGTTGAGAAGAGATGAAAGCAAATGAAAGCAAATGAAAGCAAATAAAAATACCAACAATCTCAGTTAATGTGTTGGTGAAAATAGTTTACTTTTTCATTAATTGTAAAGAGCTTTGGTCCAAATCCCCAATGTACGTTATCTTAATGTCAATCGACATGACCAACTTTTATTTCTGCTTCGATAAAACAAGAGCAATACGTTAAATCGCCAACATGTGAATTCAGAAACAATTGATATTTAAGTGCAAATTACGCCAGTATATACTGATCCATAACCTTGAAAGCCATTACTCCTTACTGAGCAACTCCGTAAACTTTCAGTTTATCAAATTGACGTAACTCGACTAAAATCTAACCCTTGACATCAAGTAAGACACAAGATACTTTGAAGGTGATCAATTCTCAAAAAAATATCTTTTGGCACGTCGATGTGATTTTTTTTATTTCTGAGTTAAGTTAACCTTCTTACAAGACTACATTTATGCATACGACCAACGAGCTTACGACCAACGCCTTATAGCGATTTTCTAAGGTCGAAAGTATGGGATACTCAGTGAGGATCAAACTCACTATTCAGTCGTAATTGATTTAGCAAGACAAGCTTGATAACCATTACGCCACGACAAAGTGCCTTATATGTACCAGTAACATCAGTAATATTGCTAAATTATTTACCGTAATTGTGGAATACGATAAAAAAAATCTATTATATAACTCAAATGTCTAAAATGAATATAATCACAATTAAACGGATTAGAAAACTATAGCGTCAGTGTTTCTTTGGTTAAATAATTGACACGTTATGCCTATTTATTTTGGTTTCGATCCTGTTGAAGTCCGCGGATTAATTTCTTGGTAGCTGTAGAAAATTGATTAAGAAAAATACCAAAGTTTTCTTTCAAATAACTATTTTCCCAAGTACTTTCAATCTCATCTGAGACCATCTTCAGGGGGTTAAATTATCTGTGGATGTGTATACGTATTTCTGTAAATTCGAAACATTTTTACTGTTCGTTTTACTGCGTTTAGTAGCGTTCTGATTTAAATTAAAATTCACGAAGCCCGTTCTCAATGCAAGGGAGGTAACTTTTGTACTTATTAATTATTATTTTTAATTCATATAATTAGAAGAAAGTGTCCACGCATGCTTCTTATAATATATAAAATATATAGGTTAGTTAATAAAAGAAGGACAAACGAAAGAGTACCAATATAGTCAGTACGATAAACATTTATTAAATATCATTAACGGAGCGAGAAATAAACAGAGAAATGGGAACTACTCAACGACAGAAGATACACCGTCTACAAAAATATCTGTCTGTGAGTAATTCCCGTTTTTCTCTGTTTATTTCTCGCTCCATTGTTGAAGGACACAGGCGTGTCCAAAAATTCCGAAATTGAAACTTTTCTTTCCGTGCTTCATTTTTATCATATGGTTAATATATAATAAATGTTTATCGTACTGACTATATTGGTACCCTTTCATTTGTTCTTGTTTTATTAACTAACCTATATATTTTACACACACACACACATATATATATATATATATATATATATATATATATATATATATATATATATATATATATATATAATTGCCAATTCTCTTCAAGACTTACATGAGCATGGTCTTCACAGATCCCTTTTCTTTATTATCTGGAGAATGCTATGATATCTAGTGGAGTGGTTTCCTGTTGTCTTCTCCACGGTTTTGAATTAGGAGTTGTCTGTATCATAGACTGGTTCCTACGCAAGGCTAGAGAACACATGATCTACTATTTAACCGATAGCTGTGGGGGAGAAGAAAGCGATTCATGTCTTTCCTCACTTTCCAATCAAAAGCCTCACCGAATCCTTGTTGAAGAAGAATTATTTTCCACCCTTCAACCTCTCACTGGCGGGATGTGGCGATTCTCTCACTGCTCTATCGCTACTTTCGCGGAAAGTGCTCAGACGAACTATATTCCTTGGTTCCACTTACATTGTAGCAAACCACCCATATTCCCTCTGTGTTCCATCGTCGAGAAGTAAGTTCTATTCAAACAGCTTCTTCCTGCAGACCACCGCCCTGTGAAACAGACTTCTAAGAGGATGTTTCCCCAATCACTACAATCTTAACCTGTTAAAGTCTAGAGTTAAGCGTTATCTTCCGTTCCTATCCATATAAACTACCCCTTAAAGTGACCCTCTACCACGAGTGGCCTCCGGGCCTTGTACAGGGTGAACCTTACTGTAAAAAAAAATTAGAGTTGCGCATTTTCTGAAATAAAAATTTAGGTTTAGTAGCTGCACTTGAAACATTAAGAAATAAAAAAAAAATGAAAAGAAACTCTTGTTATAATTTTATACGTCACCAATATGGAAGGCCAAGCATAGCGAACAGATACGTATTTCAGTCACAAAGAATTGAAAGATTTATGATGATTCCAGATTTATTTTGATTTATCTTTGAACGATTATAATCGATTGGGATAACCAATGGAAATATCGAAATTTAAACAAATTAATGATGCTAAACATGGTCAAACCGTTTAGAACAATGCTCTTCAATCTAAAAAATATTTTGACCAATAATGTGCTTCGTTAAAAATTTCTCATTTAATAATATTATAGGAATTTTATTTTAAAGATGCATTTTTTTCTAAATGTTACTCCAGATAATTTAGCATATCTATGCACAAATTGGAAACGTTAACAGTTATTTAGAAAAATCATTAATCAATTTTCTCAATATTTTTAGCTTATATAATTTTACATTCGTTAAATGAAACATTTCGTTGTATTTAAACAAACAAAAGCAGCTGTTATATAAAATTATAAGAAAATAATAATTACTTTTTTTAAAAATTATTTCTACTTTCACATTGTTTAGACAAGTTATGCATCGTTTAATTATGAAACGACAAAATGGCTGCCTTTATCCTTAAGTTCATTTGAATCAACTATAATAATAAGAATGAACGTTTTACTAACTTTCGTACATTTATTTAGACTAAATACTAAAACATGTTAATAATTTAATTTTCAGCTATACGCGTGATTGGTATTTTTTTTTTTCCATAAAAGAATTCATAAAATTCAACTTTAGAAGAAAACTCGATTGAAGTTATCAATTGATAATTGAGTAGACTGCACTGATTTCTTGATTAACATTATCAAATCTGAACCGAACAACGATAACTACCTTGTAACGCATGTTACGCGATTTATTTTGCTATGTAACGGTTATTTATTGAAATCGCTTTTATCTGAGTTTAGAGGCATTTGCTCCGGTGTTGTCATTCCCGTTCGTCAAATCAATTGTATAACAGAGAGTTGTTCATGTAATATGGACATGATCAGAAATGGAAGAGTCAGTATTGAACTAAATTTATGTTCCCGGGTTTGTCGACTGAACCAGATAATTGTGTCTATCAAAGCCATTGCCTGATGAAAGACTTGTAATGTTAGTCTGCTGTTGTGGCATAACGTTGCTTCGGAGAGACAGAGAGAGAGAGAGAGAGGAATGAATTCGTAGAGGTGAGGTGGCGTAACGGCTATCGACACCAAAAAGGTCGAGTTCAAATTTCGGTTCAGATAATTTCATGTTTACCTCGTTCCTTTGGGAAAGACATGAATCCATTTCCTTCTGCGCTGCATTATCACTAAATAGCTCGATAAAATGGTACACGACTTACATGTCGCAATGTCTGATGGAAAAGAGAGTAGGTGAATTATCACTTTTCCAAAACAGCCTTATTTGTAGTTAAAAGATGTTACCATCATAGTCAATATTGAAGACTGTTCAGTGGGTAAAGTGGGCAAAGGGCTTTGTAAAATATGTGATGACTACTTAATGTCAAAACCCACGCACTCGTTATTGGACACAATGTTTGATATTATTATTATTTTATTTCATTTCATTTCTAGTGTATACTCATTTCTTTCCAGGTCCCAACCAGAGACCTAAGGTCTGAAATGGCATCATGACATTTTCCACTGAGCATTTTTTGAGAAAAAAAAAAAATATATAAATATATATATATAAAAAACAGATCACACAGATTTTACATAGATAAAGCCCTTCGTAAGATGTGGACTGTACTTGTGAGTACATTTTTTTTTATTTCTTTAAGGCTTGTGCTACCAGAAATCCCTTCAATGAGTCTATCGGAACCTTTTCCAATCAATCCCTGGGTTCCTTGTATTTTGATAGTTTTTTGAAACTGTTCAAAGATACATTACAAAATAATAATAATAAAAATTATTACATTGTAACCCGGATATAAGAGACTTTCATATAAGAGAAACCTTATATAAGAGAAATCCGGATATAAGAGAGATTTTCTCTGGTCCCAAATTAGAGCCTGTGTTAATGTATATATAATAGACCAAACCCGGATATAAGAGAATCTCGGATATAAGAGAATCCCGGATATAAGAGAATCCCGGATATAAGAGACTTCTTCTCCGGTCCCGACAACTCTCTTATATCCGGGTTACAGTGTATTATTATTATTATTATTATTATTATTATTATTATTATTATTATTATTATTATTATTATTATATCGACTCGACATTTCGCTCGACAGGATCTATATAAGATTATTATTTGGAACCTGACAAGCGAAACATCGCAAACACCGAGTCGATCTTCGATAAGTATCCTGAACTTTTATATTTAGATACAATAATTACATTTGTAGATAATTATTCACTACTTTACTGAAAAAATACTGTTCACTTTGATATATATGTTAAGTTATATAATTTTACGTATACAAATAGGTGTTTTATATATGTTTGTGTGTATGTGTTTAAATCTATAGAATGTATCGACCATACGTTCTGGTAACAATAAAAGCAATTTAATAAAATGTTGTGATATTTTCATAGCACAATCGATCTGTTTATTTTCAAGTTACCCAGTGTTTTATCATTTCACTACACCAGAAAATAAAGAGCCTTATTTTCTACCAATTTTCCGTTCTTTTAAAAAGCAATTTTGCGCCTTACATTCCCCGAAATCTATGGGTAGTATTTCATATATATTTGTGCGTGTGTGTGAGAGAGAGAGGGGGGAGAGAGAGAGCGAGAGAGTTGAATTTTACGGAAAAATATTAAACTGTGTAACGACCTGCTACTAATTTTTACAACTAGCATCCGTCGAAGTTTTCAAAAAAAAAAACAAAGAAATTGTGCTGTGATTCTGTTATTGTTTTGTCATAAATATTTTTTCACACTTGTTGAGCAACAAGGAATCATGAGAACGCCGTCCTCATTATATGAAATCAATTAAAAACAGGAAGAAAAATCATGGCGAGGGCTCATACCGTTACCAATGGATATCGTCAATAAAAATTGAAGCGAAATCCATTCATAAAAAGCGGGAGTAATAACTGTAATTTTCGATTTTTTTCCGTATATTTCATACTATTGTCTTCATATATAAAATATCTCTTAATCCAAAAATGTTGTGCATCACTTTGTTCGTTGACCCATGTGGCCTATCCATTCACAAAATGTCACTGAAATTCATTAGAGATTTTGGCTAGACAGGAAAATAGATAATCTCCGTTCAGCTTCGTTGGCAAAAGTAATGATAAAACAAAGTCCCAAACTAAACTCGAAGTAATTGATTAAGTTAAGCCTCTGTTTCGAATTCACTGGCAAAGATTTTTAAGATTAGCTTGTTAACCATTACACCACGACGTGCGTTCAGAACTCTTTTATGAACGTATTATTTTACACAGTGAACATGGACAATAATGTCTGTAATGTCTTGGTCAATACATGACTGGTCACTTCGATGTTGGTTTGGTCGTTTGTCTTAGTAATAATAAATAAATAAAATGGCATGTCCCTGAAGGACGTGGGTGATCTTGGCTCTGCACCGATTCTATTTCTTTTTAGTATCTGAAAATTAACATTCTCGGGAAAGATACTAACTGGTTTCCCGTTACTTTCGTCACAGTTTTGAATTCAATGTAGCCTTTCATCTAGACTGACTGCCATCCAAGGTTAGAGAGTCCAGTTTACCTTATTAATTAATACATAGCGGATGGAAAGGAAATAGATGCATTTATTACGTGTGACGAATAAGCCAGAAATTGAACTCGGTCCGTCAGTTCCATTTCTTGCGTCATTAACGCCACCTTTGTTTTAGTAACGAGGCTTATTTCACGTGTGAACCAGTTATTGTTTTGTTATTTTGTCAATACGATGTGATATTGGTGCCATGTGTTCCAATCCTCGAACGAAATTATCAAGAAGACTTTATTGTTCGTCTCGAGTCAATT
>OZ038498.1:49215558-49225558 GCA_964036315.1 Acanthosepion esculentum
GGTACCAGGGACTCGCTAAAAAATGAGCGTACATGATGAAAAATAACCTAAACTAACTAAAAGAAAAGTTTTATCATCAAAATCTTTGTTATTATTAAGAGGAAAGATCAAATGATTTTTTGATCATTAAATTATATTTTTTATCCTTTTTAGAACCTTCAAAATTTTGTTTAAAAATTTTGTTTTCTTGCGTTAAAGGGTAACCATAAATTAGTATAGGAAATTTGAGCGTCTTTATGAGTTGAAAATCACATAGATTTAGAAATTCTTGAAAAAGTCAGATAATTGTAGGAATTTAATGAAACTTTCAGGATTTACTCACAAATGAATAAAATTATTTTAGAGACTCTTCTTTTTTTGAAAGTCTTGGTAAAATATTTTTTACGCCTGTTATCATCCACATTAAATTTTATGAAATTTTGAGAAATTCATTTTTCTAGTGCTTAATGTTTATATTAGTTATAAGGATAAGTCCTTGGAGAGTTGAAATAATCAATTATTTTTTGTCAAGTGTGACCTCCAGTTAGAGAAAATCTGCTCTGAATCGTAAAGTAATAAAATGCAATGAACCTAAATAATCTTTATCTAAAAAAAGGTGTTTAGGCTGTATTTATCATGTACAAGTATTTAACCCTTTACCTAAATCTCGTAATATATTTTCGATCAATGTGCCAAAACCTCATAAAAACACCGTGTTAAAAAATATTTTTTTGTGATATTTTAAATTGAAAATATGTAATACTTGTTTTAATTCAGATTAATTAAACTTTAAATCAGTTAATCATCAGAAAAGTATATTTTATTTTTTAAAGATTTTTAATAAATAGAATTATCCTGCGTTAAAAGATTTGTGAATATAGCCGATTTTTCGATTTTCAAAAAAATAATTCGAATCAATTTTATTATTTTGCTTATTGGAAATATTAAAGTTAATCTAATAGCTTGCAATTAAAATTAAAATAAAACCTCCAAGAAATATTATTTCATTTTTAAAATGCATTTTAAATATTAGGTGTCGCTTTTTGGGTGAGAGATTCCTAGTTTAAAGAAAAACAATGACACGCAAACGTATTTATACATTATTATGAAGATATATCTAAGTGCACATATACGTACAATACAATTATTTTAACACAACAGAACATAATTATTTTGTGGTTTTTAGTTTCCATTATTTCATTGTTTACTTTAACTCTTCAATGATAAGAACGGTTTATTTATCGATTTATTACTCTTCCTTTTTCATCATTTATTCCCGCGATAAAATAGGATTTCAATATTTACATACAAACTTACAAGGTTATACTTAGATGGCCATTATGATCAAACTCCAACCAAGTTTAATATGATACTGTCAGTTCCAAGGGTCTTAACCGTAAGCAGCAACAGTGCCCATCTGACTAAAAGAGGTAAGATCAGGAAAATCTCTGATGTCGGGTGAGAAGTGCCAAAAGAGTTTAAATATTTTTGTTCCTAGTCGCTGCATTCATGGGACTCCCACTTGTGCCATATTATCTACAAACTTGAATAAACATACATACATATATATATATATATATATATATATATATATATATATATATATATATATATATATATATATATATATATATGAATTACATAAAAATAAGTAGCCCGGGGATGAAATGACCATTTGAATGGGATGATAGAGTTTCATTTTCATGTAATTCATTTATATGCTCTATAATAAATGTATTGAGCTCTCTTTTGTGGATCAGTTTTAATATTTTATATTATTAGGATCTACTTGGATTATTTACCCATGGATTTTTACCTCTCTCTCTCTCTCTCTCTCTATATATATATATATATATATATAAAACACCCAATTTTGTTTCATTTATTTTATCCAGATATTATATATATATATATATATATATATATATATATATATATATATATATATATATATATATATATATATATATATATATCAGGTCATCCCATAAGTTTTGTCCGAATTTTGAATAAAGAAAACAAGTGACCAAATGTTACATTTAATTACAGATTCAATCAACAATGTATTTTCCCTGGTTATCTATGACTTCCTTCCATCTATTAACAAGCTTACTAATTCCATTACTGTAAAATTCTTTTGGCTTTGATTCGAAGAACTCATCAAATGTCAGTTTTAACCTCTTCCTGTGTTACAAAAGCTGTTTTTTCCAAATGATTCTGTAAGCTACGAAACAAATGGTAGTCTGAAGGAGCAAGGTCGGGAGAATAAGGTGGATGAGGAATTTTCTCCCAACCAAGTTCTTCGATCTTTTGTGACGTAATTCTTGCTGTGTGTGGTCGCGCATTGTCCTGATGAAACATCACCCGTTTTCGATTCACTAGAGCAGGTTTTTTCCCTCAAAGCTTGGTTCAAACGCTCTAATTGCTGACAGTATATTTGAGCATTAATTGTTGCATTAAGTGGTAAGAATTCAAAGTGGATTATTCCTTGGCAACCCCACCAGATTGAAAGAAGAACCTTTTGCCCATGAAGTTCCCTTCTCGGCTGTGGCTGGGGTCCTTCCCCTTTACCTCTTCCTGTGTTACAAAAGCTGTTTTTTCCAAATGATTCTGTAAGCTACGAAACAAATGGTAGTCTGAAGGAGCAAGGTCGGGAGAATAAGGTGGATGAGGAATTTTCTCCCAACCAAGTTCTTCGATCTTTTGTGACGTAATTCTTGCTGTGTGTGGTCGCGCATTGTCCTGATGAAACATCACCCGTTTTCGATTCACTAGAGCAGGTTTTTTCCCTCAAAGCTTGGTTCAAACGCTCTAATTGCTGACAGTATATTTGAGCATTAATTGTTGCATTAAGTGGTAAGAATTCAAAGTGGATTATTCCTTGGCAACCCCACCAGATTGAAAGAAGAACCTTTTGCCCATGAAGTTCCCTTCTCGGCTGTGGCTGGGGTCCTTCCCCTTTACCAGGCCACTGTCTACGACGCTTAACATTTCGATAAAAGATCCATTTTTCGTCGCCAGTCACAAGTCTATCCAAAAAAGGTGAAACAAGTTGGCGAGAATGGAGAGAAGAGCATATGTCAACTCGTGATTTGAGGTTGTTTTCAGACAATTCATGAGGCACCCATTTCCCAAGTTAAGGAACTTTTCCAAGTTGATGAAGATGGCGATGAACAGTTGTATGGTTTGAACTGAGAACCACTGCCAATTCCTCAACGGATAAAGCAGGATTTTCTTCAAGGGCTGCTTCAAGAAGCTTTTCATCAAACTCAACTGGACGTCCGTTTCGATCTTCATCTTCAAGGGTAAAATCTCCACTTCTGAATTTTGCAAACCATCTTCTGCAAGTTCTTTCATTCGCACATTCCTCTTCATAAACTGAATGTTTGTTTCTAGCCGCTTCGGCTGCTGAGTTTCCTTTCTTGAACTCATAAAGCATTATGTGCCTCAAATGATTCTTGGGTACTTCCATGTTAGCAGGGTTTTAATCAAACAAAATTTAATATTATTGTTCTCTGAAATAAAATTTGATCAGTTTAAATACAGCTAAACATAAAAAATAATGTTCAGCTCCATTAGACATTATAAAATACTCTTTAAATTTCGTTCATTTTAACAAAAAGTTAAAATTCGGACAGAACTTATGGGATGACCTAATATATATATATATATATATATATATATATATATATATATATATATATATATATATATATATATATATATATATATATACGCGTGGCCGAATGGTTAGAACGTTAGCCGTTCATTAACTTTTATTTCGTCAACAAAATTAATTTTCTCGGAATAATTTTTATCAATCCTCATTTTTCCTTCCTAACAAGTTTGTAGGATCTGCGTAATGGCTATCGGTATATAAATAGAATCGACGAGCCGAGTTCAAATTCTGATTGAATCTGTTAAAATCATTTCGGATTAATACCCTTAGGAAAGATAAGAATTGAACTCTCCTTTCCCCGCCCTCCAGCTGTGGGTTAAATAGCGAGCTAGACTGGCTCTTTAATTTTGGTTGGACGCCAACCTACGAGAAAGACAACTCTGAATTCAAAACTGTGAAAAAGATAACGAGAAACCACTTCACTATCTCCCCCAAGAAGTCATAGCAATTCACAGATATTAAGAGAGGGAAGCTGTGGAGAACAGTGATTGTTTACGTCTTGAAAGGATATGGCATTTAGAAAAATAGTTTGTAAAACGTATAACCACATTTTAGTTTGGACCAAATTAATTTGTTAATAACAGCAAAACTAAACTAACATTTGTTATTATAAAAAAAAAACTGAATCATTCTGGGTATGACGATAAACTACATCCGGTAGCAAGGCCTCTGATCGGGAGGTTTTGGGGAGCGTAGAACCATCTCTTAATTGCTGTTGTTTCCGGGTTCACTCTGACATATGATGGTAGCACGTTAGGGTCCTAGCTATGGGCAAATAGTTAACCCCCAAACTGGAGTCAAAACATCATGAAAATATAAAAATACATTTTAATAGTAAAATTACCAGCAATACATTTTTGAAAGAAAAAAATATTACCAGCAATTCATTTGACTTTCGACAAAATCCTTCTTTACAAAAATAGGTCAATGAAACCTGATCTACAAACTGATTTTTTTACAAAGAATACATATTCTATTCCATCGAATCTATTCTAAAAATCTTGTCGTCATTAAATAATCCATTGAGGTGTTGATAGACCCTAAAACAAAATAAACCAAACCAAACCTAAACTGAATAAAAGTATATTGATTTAGATTCCAGAGAGAGAAACTAACTACATATTGATCAGTGATCTTGATATAGATGTTTTTCTCTGCCAGTAAATAAGTTCGTGTGTGACTGTCTCGACCTTTCGATTTTTGTGCATAATTTCTCAAAGGATAAAACGAATGTTACAAAAGCAGGAATGACATCGAAATACAAAGGAACACTCAAAACAATACTTTGCAACTTTTGTTCAAAATACAACTATTGGATGTGCAACAGATTCTTAATGATTGCTCATTCAGAAATATAACTTATCCTGTCACAGCTTGTGTGTGTTTTTTTGCGTGTGGTGTGTGTGTTTTGTTTGGGGGGGGTGCGCGCGCTCGCGTGTGTGTGTGACGTATTTGCTAGATTGTAAAAGGCATATTTTGTCAGGGCATGATGGTGAATAGTGCCCGCCTTTAACTCATTCCGACCCCCTAGCTGTACAGTTCGATATATGAGCACGTTGTACCAGAAGCAGAAAGATTTTCTTTTATATATATTGTTGAGTCTTGACTCAATGTTGAATCTCGCCTATTGCATGGAATAATAATGCAACACAAAATGTACTTGGAACAAGAATGTATTATAACAAGAAAGTGTACACAATAAGTACATATAGTATTTCTGTATATTTCTGGGAAGACGTTCCTGGAGAATGTGTTGACTAGTCGCAGTCGATCAGAGTCTCTAGTTGGATCTCGTGATTCCTTTTTCTCGTCTTCCGGTATCAACCATTATTTATATAGTTGGTAGTCACCTATTCAGATTAGGTGGATCCCACAACAACATATATAAAAAAAACTCGTTAAATACAGTGTAATATATACCTATGTATGCTTGTGTGTATGTAAGTGCTTATATATACATAAATATACACATACTAGTATATATTAAATAACAAAGAAAAACTGTCTTAAAAATTTTACAAATACTTAAGTTTTTCTTAAAATGTTTACGTTTTAATTCTTCATTAAACTTATTTGGAGACTGAAATTCTAAAAAAATGAAAGCTATAAAATTATTCACTCAGTGAGAGCGAGATAAACAGAGAACGCACACCGTGGAGCAATTGCTGCAAATTAGACTTGTGTAGTTAGTTCGACCATCACATCGTGTTTCGTATTTGTAATTATGTGTGTGTGTGCGCGCGAGAGAGAGAGACAGAGACAGAACGAAATCATATTTAAACTCTGGGTCTGACATCTTTGCCCATTAGATAGATAGATAGATAGATAGATAGATAGATAGATAGATAGATAGATAGATAGATAGAAAGAAAAAAAATCTATGAATGAATGTTCACTTTTTCAGTGCAGAAACTTTATCACTTTAGCTAAATGACACTGATCGAATTCTTTACATTTTCAATTGTTTAATATTTTATGACATCATATAAAATGCAAAGAAACAGAAAAGTTGCAACGTCAGAAAACAAATGAAGAAAAATAGATAATTCAGAAGTTTTAACAAGCTTTTCGATTTTATGATGAGAAAAGTGCTGCTTATAAATTAATTCCCACTATTAAAACAGTTCTCATCACAATCAA
Organism: Acanthosepion esculentum; assembly: GCA_964036315.1. Classification (NCBI taxonomy): domain Eukaryota; kingdom Metazoa; phylum Mollusca; class Cephalopoda; order Sepiida; family Sepiidae; genus Acanthosepion; species Acanthosepion esculentum. Next base: position 49,221,857 of record OZ038498.1, read on the forward strand.
TGCATTATATATATACATACACACACACACACACACACACACACACACACACACACACACACACTGGGTGAATATATATTGGATGCATTTGTGAAGTAATTATTAATTTATATAAGTTTCGTTAAATAGCAACAATTACTGGTTAATAATTATTATTATAATTATTATGTACTTATTAACTTATTTTTTTCAAAGGTACCAATTATGTCCCTTTTTTCCGATTAATATTCGAAAATATATTTTCCAATGTTAGAATACTTTTGGCTAGCGTTAAGCATTATCAAACAGTTTTGGTTTTGGGTCATGTTCTTGATTTAAATTTTTTAATATCGTGTTTCCAGTATTTTAAGTATATAAAGACGGTTCCAATAACTTGTACCGATTTTAATGTGAATTAGGTTTTTCTTTTTCTTTCAGATTTAGAGGATATTTGGGCGATATTATTTTTCACACATAATTGTCATGACTTAAATAACATGATCCAATAGAGAAATAGATTTTCACAAATAACACTGATTTATTTACTGCCGACCTTGATCCGTCTTAATGAAACACCCTTATAATCCGTCTTAATGAAACACCATTTATATATATATATATATATAGATAGATAGATAGATAGATAGATAGATATTTAAAAGTATACTTCGTCAACAAATATTACTTTACAAATTATCAGAAAATATGGCAGAAAATATATATATATATATATATATATATATATATATATGCCATACATATGTATATAAGACATACATCTATATATAAATATATATATATGCCATACATATATATATGCGATACACATATATATATGCCATACATGTATATATACAATACACACGCACACACACACACACAAACACATATAGGTATGAAGCATGAAACAGCCTGTCGCCTTTGAGTGTAAACTTCAATGTTCACTTTTATATTTATATTTACATATATTTTCTCTGATATTGAGCACATTATCCCATAAATATGGCACACCTTAAAACTATATTTCTTTATATATATATATATATATATATATATATATATATATATATATATATATATATATGCTATACTTATATATGCCATAAACATATATATGCTATACATATACATATACACACATGTATATATACCATACATATATACGATAAGTATATATATACATACCATACGTATCTATATCATACATATATATATACACACCATACATATATACATATATATATACCATACATATATACATACACCATACATATATATATACACATACCATACATATATACATACACCATACATATATATATACATATATATATATACCACATATATATACATACACCATACATATATATATACATATATATATACCATATATATATACATACACCATACATATATATATACATATATATATACCATATATATATACATACACCATACATATATATATATACATATATATATACCATATATATATACATACACCATACATATATATATACATATATATATATACCATATATATATACATACACCATACATATATATATACATATATATATACCATATATATATATATATATATATATATATATATATACATATATATATATACATATATATATACCATATATATATACATACACCATACATATATATATATACATATATACCATATATATATATATATATATATATACATACATATATATATACATACATACCATACATATATATATACATATATACCATATATATATATATATATATATACATACATATATATATACATACATACCATACATATATATATATATATATACACCATATATATATATATATATATATATATATATATATATACCATACATATATACATATATATATATATATATATATATACCATATATATCTATATAATATGGCGAGAATTTTCCCTATGCTGCAATTCACTCTGCCAGAAATTTGGAAACGGCTAACTGTACAGCTTGGCATTCGCACCGGAAACTCCAATACAAACATTTCAGACAGTACAGAGGATTCTGAAAGATTTGGATCAGCCTAATGGTGATTACGAAGGTGTTTGGAGTGATCACTAATGATGTCGACGTTATACCTCCACTCATCTTCCCACATATCCTCAGATTCAACACGGAGGCCAACATCTAGTGCCTTGAGGAGGTAGTGTTGCCCTGAGTCAATAGGGTGGCTGCTGGAAAGACCGTATGTCTGGCAACTGGACTCTGCGACATGTAACACAAGTAGCAGAACCAATCATAGCTGTCAAACAATTTCTGCGACCACATAACCCCTTACATCTGGCCATCTAACTCCCCAGACTGCAACATAATGTCTGGGGTGCAGTTGAGTGAGGAAGCAACAAAACTCCGTGTAACACTCACCAACTTAAACAAGGAGGCCGCCCAGAAGAGTTGCAAGAGATTCCAAAGTCATCTGGTGGCTGTGGTTGAAGACAATGGGGAATTTACTCTTTATTTTTTGGTAAATATATCTGTTAAAATGTGATATCAGTGTTATTTTAATTTTTGCGTAATTTAGACGACAATTCATCCATTCCCCCATATATATATATATATATATATATATATATATATATATATATATATATATATATATACACATACATTAGGTTTAAGCTGTGCTACATTTATGAGGGAAAGTGCTCAATATCAGAGATAGAACGTATGTAAATATAGATATAAAAGTGAACACTGAAGTCAGCACTCAGAGGCGACAGGCTGTTTCATGCTAGACGCAATCGTCAGGCCGCGAGTGTTGGATTTTTCTCGACTATTTACATATATATATATATATGGGTCAGTGGTGCATTGTGGGTAATCCATTCTGGCGGTTAATTTGGCGTGAGTGATTTACTTATTTATTTATTTGGGTTAATTTATATTACTTGTTTTTTATTTTTTATTTTCGGTTTTCGATGTTTTGTTAACGTAGTAAAAAATACTTAGGTTGTTTATTTAATAGTTCGTTTTGGTCTGGGAAGATAATTAAAGCTATTTCTTCGTTTAATTATTGGATTGATTGATTGATTTGTTTTTGCTTATTTATGTTTGTTTTTATTAGTTCCCACGGTTATTTTCGGGAGGTATTTATTAATTTGTTCATTTATTTATGTGGAATGGTTTCACAGGCCCCCATGACAAGTTGATGAAGCGTCTCTGCATTATTAATGTCTGCTGCATAAACCAACTGTTTTAGGTGTCCCCACAGATAAAAATTCAAATGTTTGAGATCGGGGGAATATGCAGGCCATGTCACCGGTCTTCCTCTATCTATCTACCTTTCATCGTAGAAGTCAACCGGTGCATCGCGAACAATGTTACTAAAACGTGCGGAGCTCCATCATGCATGAACCATATATTAGCAGGAATACATCCTCTAACAGCTCAAAAAATGTGTTCAAAATAAAGTCCCTGTAGACAGCTCCTGTATGACGTACTGGAAGAACATATGGACCTACCAGACAGTCTTTACAATTCCAGCCCACACATTAGTCGTAAACTGACGTTCGTGTTTAGCCTGTATTGTACTATGAAGATTCCGATCCGCCCACAAATGTCTGTTGCGTAAATTTGTTATTCCATGTCTTCCAAACGTTGCCTCATCCGTAAACGATATTGAAGAGAGAAACAACGGATCGGCAATTTGTGGAATAAGCCATCGGCA
>OZ038498.1:49233058-49770558 GCA_964036315.1 Acanthosepion esculentum
GAAATTCGTCTGCTAATTCACTGCTTGTATATCGAGTTCAATCCTTATTAGGTCTCCTACTGTTGTGTTCCTGTAACTGACTAAATAAACTTAGTAAATAAGCACATCACTTGTTTAAACTCGGCACACGTTTGTAGACCATTTATATGTGAATTAACCGTTAGGTGTGAAACAGTTGCATTTTGTGAAAATAAAAATTTAGAAAATTGGAAATAATAAAAAATAAACGAATTATAAATACAAATTTGAATAAATAGAGTGCTTTAAGATCCAAGATCTTTCTCGTTTCTCTTTCAATTACTTAATTTTAAAAAATAAAGTCCAGTAAGTGAACAGGTGAAAACTTTCGTTAATATTTTAATATTTCATAATTTCTTCTTTGTTTGTAATTTTGCTATCAAATATACACCGTAATATATTAAAATAGAATAAAACATGTCTAATGCTTCCAAACTGGAATAATAAAAACTCTCTTACAGACAATTCATAATGACTTTGCTGAGACAGCAAAAGCAAGGATCTCATTTTCTGTGGATCTCTTAAATTTAATTAGATGTCTATTCTGATTTTTTTTTTTTTGAAATAGAATAAAATATCAGACATTAAAAGAAACATGTCTCTTACTACATGGATTTTATGTTCGATTTTTTCTAAAGAATTCGAAATTCGCTAGGTTATTTATGAGGCACTGTTCAATATTAAATCTGTATTGTTAATAATAATAATAATAATAATAATAATAATACTAATAATAATAATAATAATAATATTAAATAGTCTGCCAAGGCATAAAAAAGACTTTACCCTCTTTTCTGGAATTGAATTATTCGTCCAAGTAACAAGACAGTATTGCAATAACAATAATAGCAACAACAAAAACAAGAATAATGCATACATTTTGATTTAATGGATAAAATTCATGGAATTTAAAGATCTCTAAAGGACATTCATTCCAGAAAACAGAGTACATTGTTTTTCTTTTTAAAAATCGGTAAACTGCCTTCTTTGAAACAAGAAAAGTTAAGTTAAATATTTCGTTCCAAAATGCCAGTGTAATAACAATAAATATATATCGAAATAAAATGTATTTGGTAATTTTCTTTATATTTCAATGTCTATTGACATCATCTTCAGAATATTAAATTAACAAAATTACCCACAACAAAGATCACCAGATTGGGCTATAAGTAGTGAACTGATCTATATTTAAAAATTCAGCGCTACTTTAAACTGACTTTCTTATTAATAGTCCAGTTAATTTTTAACGGTATTCAAAAGTAACAAAATTCAAAATTTAGTATGTCTGGGCTTTTAAAACTTGCTCGATCGAACAACCATATCGGCGACTTGTTTGTTAATCGAATATTGATTACGTATAAAGTTGATTTCAAGAGTTACTTTTCTCTTCATATCATAGAATGGTATATGTGAAAGGTGAAATAATAATACTTATTTTATTCGGAGAAGTTAATTTGCCTCGCCATTTAATTAATATTGTTAAATTTGAAATCGGTGAAAAACAAAACATGCAAGTATTAGGAATTCCTTTGGACGCTATTTTCATTCGCATTTAACAGATTCCTTTTTAAATTTACTGTTTATGAGATTTTGATAGTTTGTTTTTTTTGTAAAAAAAATGGAAGGTTCTTTAAAGTATTTAAAAGAAAATGACGTTTCTATGTAAAATTTATCCATTTTTCATAAGGATATTTTCAATGCGAGCCAATCTGTAGATTTCAATCGAAGAATTTTGATACGATTCTAACGAAAACTATCCCAAATGATGACAGAAGGAAATCAATATTAAATGAAGACATAAAAGAAAATAACTTTTGATAAAATTCTACCATTAACTTATGAAGAAAAAGTTGTTACATATGAGGAAAAGTGAAAAGTTCCCGGGCGAACCAAGAAGACTTTCTGAAATCACATGTTTGGATATTTGGCCCGATGTCTTTTAAGCACCACCTCATATATATATATATATATATTAAATAGCTCTGTTATTTAACATTGTGCACTGTTTTTTTCTTGCACTATAGAGTAGATATACATATGTATATATATATATATATATATATATATATATATATATATATATATATATATATATATATATATATATTAAATAGCTCTGTTATTTAACATTGAGCACTGTTTTTCTTGCACTATAGAGTAGATATACATATATATATATATTAAATAGCTCTGTTATTTAACATTGAGCACTGTTTTTCTTGCACTATAGAGTACATATACATACATACATATATATATATATATATATATATATTAAATAGCTCTGTTATTTAACATTGAGCACTGTTTTTCTTGCACTATAGAGTAGATATACATATATATATATATTAAATAGCTCTGTTATTTAATATTGAGCACTGTTTTTTCTTGCACTATAGAGTTGATAATATATATATATATATATATATATATATATATATATATATATTTGTATACGAACGCTCGCTCGTACATTTACCTATATTTATCTATTTGATTATATATATTTCATTTATAATCACTTATATATACATTTTTTTTCATGCATACATATATGCAGTGTGCATATTTGTGTGTGCATGTATTGTAGGAAGATACTGTACTCAATAAATAAATGTACACATTTTCCTGTATTGACATGGAAATGCATGCATATATGTATGTGTATCTGTGAGTGTGTGTGTGCATACATGTGTATTTATCAAATAGGTTAGCAGATATATATATATATATATATATATATATTAGATATATATATATATATATATATATACATTCATACGTACATATATACAAATAGAAAATTATAAAACGGATATATATATATATATATATATATATATATATATAGAGAGAGAGAGAGAGAGAGAGAGAGATACATAGATACATGTTTTATTAATTATATCTCTATGTATGTTTTCTACATTATACTTGATTTATGTATTTTCTCTATGATGTGAATCAGTATATTTCTCGTACTAAATTGTATGAAATGTCAATTCAGTCTAAAATAATTAAATAAAAAACAAATGAAAATGGTTATAAATCAAAAGAAAAATAATTTAAATAATAAAAAGCAAAAGAAAATAATCTAAATAATAAACAAGAAAATAATGTAAATACCCTGGTAGTTGCGGTGAAAATTGTGTTATAACAGGGTAGATGTTTGGTCTATTGCCGTCCATCATGATCCCTGGTTGAGTCCGTAGCAAATTTCCAAACGTCGCAGACATTCTGTTTTATTTTTTCGTTCCAAATTGTGTGTTAACAGCAATCAAAATTCTTGAAATATATGAACAAAAAAATATAATTCCCTTTTTCTCTTTTCCTTTTTTTTTTAAAGATAAAAAGATTTTTCTTTCTTAAAACATTGCATGCATACTTAAACTAACTTGCCCGGTATGTACACGTTATATTTACAAAACAACTCTATTAAAATTTGAATTTAGTCTTTTATTGTTTTGTTTTTTTTTGTAAGTTTAATTTAACTAAATTGATCCATTTTCGTTTTGTTGCTTTGCTATTTGTAAGGTTTTTTTTCAAACAGTTTTCAATTGTTCCTTTTTTTACTGACAAAATTCTTTTTGTTTTCTTTTCTTATAAACATAATATTTCTTTCATGAAGACTTTTTTTACGTCGGCAAAAGTTGTAACTTTTTTGTTTTATCATATTTTTATCATTTTATCCCCTCTTTATTTAAACACATTTTCTTTTGTGTCATAAAATAATTCCATTTCACTTTTTGTTTTGTTTTTTACTCTTCTTCTTTCATAATCAAAATTCCTCGAAAGAAAATATTTCCGTTTTTTTCCGATTTTATATTTTTATCTTCCTTAGAAAGTTTTTTTAGGGTTTTTTTCCCTTCTTTTAATTACTTCGATAAAGCTTAACTTTTAAAAACTTTGATAAATTCTTTCATCAACTGTCTATTCAGTCACTTTTTTTCTTCCAAATTAGACGTGAAATCTTAAAAGGTCCGCTCAAAGAAAAGAAATCCATTAAAATTTGCAAGCGACCGCAGTCTATGTCCGTCTAGATACCTGAGAGCATATAGATAGACAGGTCTTGGTACACCATCACTGGGGTGTCTATATACCACACTGTGTGTCTATGTTGGGACATCATTTAATGATGGGGCGTACACGGTAGGAGACGTCTATTGATACAAAGATATTCAATAGGTATAAATAATATATGTATGTAGATATTTTTACTCCAATATTATTTAAATTTGATAAATATATTTTATATATATATATATATATATATATAAGATGTGCGAAGATAGAATCCTGAATAAATAGATCGAAATAGAGTAGTTAGTTGATAGAGAGGTAAGATGCTCTGTGGGTTTTTGTTCACGAATTAATACTGAATGCGAAAAAAAAGAATATATAAGTTGGCATATCTTGGAAATTTTTCTTTTTTTTTTATTATTTATTTATTGTTTTTGCTCCTATTTTATTTTCTTTTGTTATTATTTTTATTTTCCTACGCATCGCATTCCAATTATATCTCCCCTCTTACTTCCTTACCGACTCTCCCTCTCTCTCTCGCGCGCGCGCCCGCGCACACACGCGTGCACTCTTTCTCTCTCTTTTACACAGTACGCTTCCCCTTTCTCTAAAACTATTTTTCCTTTCATTTTTCTCACCCAACACATTCTCCTGCTGTTCACTTCACATTTATTTTCCCTTCACTTTCCCTCTGTTTCAGTTACCCTCTCCTTTTTTCTTTTTTTTTTTCTTTCTCTTTTCGCTTCTCTTTTTAGCATCCCTCTCCTCTTTTCGTCCCTCTCGTTTTATTCTCTTTCTTTTCTGCACTCAAACATTTCTTTTTCCTCCTTTCGGCAAAAAAAAAAGGAAAGGAAGAAGAAGAAACGCAAACGTCTGTAACAGTAAAGGGAACAGATTTGTCTCCCGCTACCGTCTCCCGTCCCCATAACTAACACGGACTTCTGATAGGGGGAGGTAACAAAGGTCCCTCCCCTTTGTAAGCTGTTCTCGCCGTCCGTTATCGACAGGTCTCCATCCGTTTTCGTCTATGATTCGTTGCAAAACGCCCAGTAAAAGCGAAGCGTATTGAATCTGCGTCTTTGTAGCTCTCCTTTCTATTGGTAGAGGCTATGGCTCATCTCTACAGGGGGCGGGGGCTTGTGATTTTAGATGCCTCCCGTGTGGGAGGATTAGCGAAAGACCCGTTCGTTTAGAGTCTGAGAAGCCCTGGCAATAGACATTCGATATGCACCTGCTAGGAGAGAATGAATGTATAATTACGAGCTAAAATAACAGAGGAGTTGACCTTTGTACACACATCGCGCAACTTACTTTTTATGTTCAAGGAGAGGCTGGGTGGTCGAAGACGCTGACAATCACAAAAAATGAACACGACATTTTGTTTTAAAGAGCAATATTTTTTATTTACTTTTTTTTCTTTTTCGAATAATATTTTTTATCTTAAATATATAAATAATATTTATAGTACCAGCTTTGTTTAATAAACTTATCTTTTCATAAAACTAAAATAAATCTAGGGGTGTAAGTCATAGAAAAAAAAACTATACAAAAGTTTCACCGTCTTCTAAGAATAAAGATAGAAACACAAATTGCAGAATTTTGTTACGAATACCCATTTTGATTGAAATTTAATTGATTAAAATCACTATCTTACACTACCTTAAAAACGTAAATAATAGTTTCATGAATGAGTTTGCTGGTGTTCACGTCATGAAGAGAAGGTGGGGTGTTGAATTCATTTTTAGAAGCAAGTGAAGTTTTAATGGTGCTGGGAATAAACGACATCTACATAAAAAAAATTGATGTACAAAAACTTTAGGATATATTAAATTAAATTAATAATGATCGATAGATTCATTGTAAGCAAATGATCCGCCTGAACTCTGAAATTTTATTCACTATTTTTTCTTCTCTCCCTATAGGAGTAGATAGGTTCGCCTATAGTCCAATCCACACTTCTCCTCAGTCTTTTGAACAAGAGTAGCGGTTTATCCTCTTGCTCCCAGTTTAGAATTGGGTTTCTAAAGTCTGTTTATTCGATTGTGTTTTCCCAATCACAAAAATCTTCAAGTCTAGAGTTAGCCGTTATCTTTCCTGCGTAGTCCTATGAATTTCACTTCTTGCTGTTTCTTGCACTAATACAACCTCACGCATAACCCTCTACTTTGAGTGGCTCTTGAGCCTTATATTGAATGTTAATGGGAAAAAAATGATAAAAACTTTTTCTTTGTTCTTTCTTTTCAAAAAGCTGTTTATTTCCTTATTTGATATTAAAGAGCGTTTCAAAGTTTAGGTTGGCGTATTATTCTAATGTTATCTGCAGAAGGAGACACGGATCATTAATAAAACAATACAGGATTTAATTTTCTGGTAAAATGTCTGTCACTTGAAAGCGCATTCCCTAAAACGATAGAATTAAACGCTGGACATTAAATCAAAACCTGTAGCAACGCCCAAATTTTTTTTTTTTTTTTTTTTTTTTTTTAGAAATAATTTTTTTTTTCTTTTCAAATATATTAAATTTACTTTCTTCCCCAAAATTCAGGCTTACGGACATAACACGTTGAAACTCCGGTTCCCGTACAATCACCGAAGTACGTATCAAGTCATGGATAACGGCTCGGATTGAGGAATCGTGGTTCGAATTCCAGTCGAATCCATTGAATTCACTTACGTGCTTGTTGTATACCCTAATACTCTTAGGTATAGATATATAGCAGGACAGACCGGGTTTAGCCTTGGTCTACCGCAGAAAGAAATGACAACCTTCTGCGGGAAAAAAAATCTGCCTCGAAAGATACAGGTACTTATTTTATATGAAAATACAAAATTGTGGCACAAGGCCAAAGGGAGGAAAAGGGAGAGGCTGGTCTTCCTAGTCAATCCGACTCGCGACCCATTCATTCATTATAATTTGCACATCTGTCACAAGAATTTATCCATCACCTCTAATCCTACATATACCAAAATACCACATACTCGCAGGGGAACCTACAAAACACCCCATGACATAAAAAATTAAAAGTCCATAAATATATATAAATAAAAGTCTCATGATTCCTGAAATTATGGGGGAGGGGAGATGAACATCGAAAACAAACTAAAAAATTAAACAAAAGATACAACTAAAACAAAACTATGTTAGTAGGAACAGTCCACCCATCAAAATAAGAGAGGCCACTGTATTCTGCCACTAGAGAGAATCAAACAGCACATTGACTACTGGAATGAGCAGGGTAAAATAAATGACGGAATGGGAAAATCAAAGGCTGGCCCAGCCGAGATAAAAACAGGTGACAACAAAAAACTGGGGAGTTTGGGAATCTCGACATGCTGCCTCAAAAGATACCTGATCGCCTAAGCGTGTATCACGCATGGCACTTAACTGACTGACTGACTGGTCAGTACCTAGATGGGTAACCACTTGGAGATACCAGGTACTATAAGCTTGGATGTGCGGGTCGTATAATGAAAAATAACTCTGATTTTTTAATCAGAGAGCCTAGTTACAATTCCATTTGAATTCGTTATGTTCATTTAAGTGCAAATAACCTTCCAGGCAATTGTCTTTCTTTTTCTATTCCAAGTTGGAATAATTTGGCTGATTCGCTTCCATTTTACTGCAATTCCATATGTTGCTTGTGTAGCATCTGCCCTCATCTTTATCCTTGAGCTTAATGTATCCATTTTAAAACATCGTGAAACTGATTTAAAGATGCAAAATAAAGTGTCGAACATGCATTTTATATTCAACTATGATTTTCAACAAAATAAAGTCAAATTTTCACTTTTCTGAAAGCAATGTACGCACAAGGGGAAAAGAGCCGAAAAAGTTCAGATAAATTGCTAAGATTTCGCTGACACTGCGCAACCTAAACATAATGCAATAAGAGTTTATTTTATTATATTTTACAAAATAAAATAAACATTTAAAAAATATAATTTTAATATATAATTTCTTTTATAATCCAAGAATTTAAACAAGTCTAAGGGTTTACGGTCATATCAAGTTGAAACACCTGTTCCCATACAATCACCGAAGTTAAACAACGTCGAGCTTGGTCATTACCTAGATGGGTGACGCTTGGGAATACCAAGTGCTGTAAGCTTCGATGTGAGGGTGGTGTAATGGATTAGTCGTCGGAGCGCTGAGTTCCAATCCAGACGGGTTCGTTAAGCGCAAATACCCTTATGAATTCACCTCTTCTAACCCCAGGATATGTATCAGTAAAAACATTATCTTCAAAAAAATTCTTAGAATCTAAAAATACTTTCTGCCTTTAAGTAATCTACAAAAGGTTGATAAACCGTAAAAAAAAAATCAATCAATGAAATAAAAAATTTAATGTTTTCCCCAATAGTTACTTAATTTTAAATATCTATTACCTGTTTATATAAACTGTTGTATAACGAGGAAGATATATTAAATACAGTGTAACCCGGATATAAGAGAGTTGTCGGGACCGGAGAGGGGGTCTCTTATATCCGGGTTTCTCTTATATCCGGGCTTGGTCTATTATATATACATTAACACAGGCTCTAATTTGGGACCAGATAAAAATCTATCTTATATCCGGGTTTCTCTTATATCCGGGTTACACTGTACATAAAATCCGTCATTCACTCTTACGATTACATTTCTTGGCATGTTCTTTTTTAAAATGAGCAAACAGATCTCTATAGCATGACATAAGCAATGTTCTGGTATATTTTTGCGAGGGCAAAAAAGTTTATTAAATCTATAAAAACGGACATGTTAAAACAAGAAAAAAAATTAATTACAAAAAAGAGGGGTAACAAAAAAATAAAATTACCGTAAAATAGTAATATCAAAATACAACGAGATTAACAAAAAAAAAAAAAAAAAAAGAAAAGTTAAACCGATTTATCGTCTCTCTCTAATCAGAGCTCAATCGAGGACAAAAATGTGTACATCGATTTGATGTTCATTTCTAATCGATGTGAACATTTTGTTTGTCCTCGATTGAGCTCTGATGAGAGAAAGCTGATAAATCAGTTTAACTATTTTTTTTTTTGTAATTGTGTTGTATTTTGATATAACCACTTTATGGCAATGTTATTTCGCCTCTTATTTGTTATTAATTTTCCTTTTTATTTTAAAATGTCCGTTTTTATCGCTTTACTATTCTGATGCAAAAACCTTTTGTGAAGTTGGGCACCAATGTTTTTTTTTTAAAATAAACTCATTTTTATTCTGAATTTTTATCTTTAAGATGTTTTTTTTTCTCTCATTTCACAAAAAGAATGCGCTTACACCATCTTAGCATCACGCCGAAGATATATAGCAATTTACTAAGCATAGCTTAGATGCGACACAAGGCCGAAAGTATGAAGCATCCGGTGAGGATCGAACTCACTACTCAGTCGTAATTGATCTAACGCCGACGATATATAATGACACAATAAATTTTTGTCAGGGGGACAAGAATTAAAACAAACACGGTTGTATTTTAGCGCCGACTGCATTTGAATCCAGTATATCTAGATAAGCAATGTGGGGGTAGCATTAGTTTGAATCGTACTGCTGCTTTGTTTCTTAAATACTTGCAGATATAGCATGTAGAAACTCCGGATTCGTTTGTTGGTATCACTTTCGCATGAATGCCCTTAGGAAAGGCCTCAATCCATCTCTTCTCTCCACCAGCTATAGGTTAAATAGCAGGGTAGAGTGGGTTCTCGGGATTTGGGTGGCAGCCATTTTAGAATTTGGAAAACGTTGAAGACAAAAATCACTGAGAAAGCAACAGAAAATCACTCGTTCCCAAGAGATCATGGCAATTCACAGATAAAGAAAAATAATCTGTAGAGAGCCATGATCCGCTATGTCATGAAGGGTTATGCAGCGGCGTACATGGCGTTTCTGTAACTTGGAACGGTCGTAGAATCAGCCGCCCCTCTAAACAATATTTCCAAACTGGACAACCTTTACAGCCATTTATTTTATTTTCCTTGCATATCAAAGACAACAAACGCAACAACAAAATAAGATATTTTTAAATAGTTAGAACAAAGGCTAAAAATGTAAAACCATCTAAAAGTCAATAACAATTTTTAGAATAAAATGTTATGACATTAACAATGCGGACACTTTGAAAAAAAATCCCTAACAACCGGCTCATAGTGAAACGCTCAAAATAAATACCCAGTGTGATTACTTAACCATAAAGTAGAATTCAGGAAAAAAATTGAATAAGGAAAATGCTACAAATAATTTTGCGTACTACTTCATTATTCTAAAACACCAAAATATTTCCCCCACAAAACATGCCCGGACAGTCCCCGTCGCCCCATTTTACGTCCACCAATGGAGACCTAGCATTAAAAAGTATATATTCATAGGCACGGCTTCAATTTTTCTCATTAATGCCAACTGATATTACTACTCCACCATTCTTCCCTTTTGTTTTGGGGTTTTCTTTTCAATTTTTGCACAATCTAATTTTTTAGTGTGGTACAGTGTAACCCGGATATAAGAGACCCGGATATAAGAGAAACCCGGATATAAGATAGATTTTCTCTGGTCCCAAATTAGAGCCTGTGTTAATAAAACAAAATAGACCAAACCCGGATATAAGAGAAACTCGGATATAAGAGACTTCTGCTTCGGTCCCGACAACTCTCTTATATCCGGGTTACACTGTAGTTGAAAAATTGTTGATTAAACGCTAACCGTTTGAGCATTGATTGATTCGGGGAGGGGGGTAGCTTATAAACCCTTTTCCTGTTATTTAAATATTTTTAGATTGTAACCATATTTTATTTTTTTATTGATAATACTGGTTTAGTGATAAGTCTTACTGAGGAGAGAAGAGGTGGATTCATGCCTTTTCCAAGGGTATTTGCGCGTAAGTGTATATAATGAACCCAACTGGAATTGAAACACGAAATTCATTGCATCACCCGCATATCCAAGCTTACAGCACCTGGTATTCCCAAGAAGTCACCCCTTTTAGGTACTGACCAGGCTCGACGTTGCTTACCTTCAATGTGTTTCAGCATTCAGTCCGTTATTAATGTTCACCCGCCCAGGGGGCTACGTAAGGTAAAGAGCTAATAAATGGGGTTGCCGTATGGACGTAGGATGTGGAAAAGTACAGATTATGAGGATATGTACAATAGATAACGGTTAACCTTAGTCTTGAAGCGGTTAAGAGTGTAGTGTTCGAGAAGCATCTTCTCGGGAGCCTGTTCCATAAAGTAGTGGCTCTTGGAACAAAAAACAATAGAAACAAAAAAAAGGCATGTCCGAATGGAACTTCCTCTCTCCTTACAAACGGAATAAGGGAATGAAAATGATTTGACCCAGTATACATGGCATGACAGGATTTAGATGTAAAGGTCTGAACTGATGAAACTAGGGAATGTAGCCAGTCTGAACATTTGCTATGGAAATAGCGATAGAGTAGCGAGAGGCTTGCAACGTTACGTTTTTGGGAGAGGAGTTGTATGGTGGAAAATAATTCATCGCCTACAAGGCTGCGTAAACGCCCTTGAATTCTACCGACGCTGGAATGATGATTTGGGTTATTCAAAATGAACGGGGGAAGGAATCATCAGCAAGATATTTATTGTACAAATGTACAAATATGCCACATGGGCAAAATTGGAATGTAGGGAGGCTGGTCTTCAATAGTCTTACTTCTAACTTAGCTAGTTCCATTTACTGACCCAATCGTCCAAATATTGTTCCTTTCACCAAAACATCTCATCCACACAACACTGCCATACGCATACACCACAATGCCACATCCATTCAAGGAAATTCTACTTAATCCCAATA
The DNA here is from genome assembly GCA_964036315.1 of Acanthosepion esculentum. Classification (NCBI taxonomy): domain Eukaryota; kingdom Metazoa; phylum Mollusca; class Cephalopoda; order Sepiida; family Sepiidae; genus Acanthosepion; species Acanthosepion esculentum. The sequence continues at coordinate 49,244,895 of OZ038498.1, forward strand.
TGTACAGCTTTTGTGATGAGCTGGGCCGATAAAAATTTTCAAACAATAAATTCCCAATGTTCATGATATAAAACTATTTATACAACTAAACAAAACTAGTGTTAGTAACAGACCCCCTCCCCCCAGTCTGGACGAAAAACAATGCAGGATTAATAGAATGATTTTCCATGCACCCGTTCTACAATTATTCACTATAGCACTCACACATTTAAACATGCTAACAAATAAACGAAAACACACACTCAAAAACGAAAGGCATCCCACAGTTTAACCAGAGAACTGCACACTTTGTCATCTAAATGGGGGGGGGGGAAATGAACCCAAAAATTGGGACAAAAAATAAAGGGGCCAATGACCATCCATACTCTAGCTAAGTTTAATCACGCAACTTGAACAAAAAGACAAAACGACTTACTCTAGCCTATCCCTAAATGACAAATGTTTTAATTTAGGCGACCAATATCCTTAAGCCTATGTCACCTCCAGATGTCACTCTAAATTAGCCCCCCTCTCAAGCGAACCAAACGCGAAGCATTCAACCATCTTTCGCCGAATTTTGATGAAAAGAGTCGCTTCCTTTCCGCTCTAATTTTGATTTTAAGCTGGTGCTTAAAAAACAAAACCAGTTGAGAAGAGGAAAACGTCTCACCTCCATAAAATTCCTTCTGTCGTGTCGTCCAAATCACGACTCGCTTATGCGAGTCGTGATTTGGACGACGAGTAAACACATAGTGTTCATTCCTCTTAAACTGCGGCACAACATTGCTACATACGGAGCTGGCCTTGGGGACAAAGGATTTTCAGCCTAGGATGCGGACCATGTAGTCTTCAATCAGTTTGCACAATGGACATACGACGCTACAGGAATCATCAGTGATCAGAAATTAAGAAAAGCGTTAACAGAAATAAGCTTTTGTATGTATAATTTCTACATAATGCGAATTTTCGTTTTGGGTTTGGATTTTTTTTTTTTTCAAACTTTACTCCTTCCGCACTCTCCACCTTTATTTCTCCAGGAGTTCCGAAACTATTTTATCAAGGCTTCACATATGACATCTAGGTGGTGGCTAAAAAAAAAAAACGCAACTATTTTTCTTCTCATCCAACTCCAGGTAGGTCATGCGACCTGTCAGCACATATCGAGGACTTCTGTTAGCGTAAGTAGCGAGATTGTATCAATCGCTGGCTTGCATATGAACGGAAAGTGTTTGCTGATTAATAATAAATATCTTCATGTGCAATATTTAATCAGTTTTCTTTCTAAACATCAGCATAAAAACTTACTTTCTAGTGGACGTAGCTCTTCCTTCAATTGTTCCTTGAACGAACTTGACTATCCTAAATGTAAACTATCTACATCAGACGACTCTAGTTCCAGCCATATTCTAATCTGACTTATCGCACAATTTTTCTTTTATTTACTTCTGTTCGTTCAACAAATGACAATAATTATGTGCTACAGATTTGTGAACATTAACTGACGAAAGCAGACGACACAATGTTTAACTACTTAAACACTGATAACGCTCTCTAAAGAGATCAGTCGAGGTTGACCGCTTTTCACGCTTATTACATTGCGAAAAAGAGATGTTAAACCGGTAGGAATAACGCCTCGTTTGGTTAATGCATTTCATCACTTGAACATTGTACGTTCGCTTTTGGAACACCCACATTTTTACGGCCGACTTCACCGTTAAACAGATATAAACAGACTGGGAGGACAAGGTCAGATTAATGGTTCGAATCACTTTGCGTGACGAGTACTTTAACTTGTGCTGTGTCATATAACGCCAACAGTGGTAGTGTTAGGGAGCGTAGTTCATTATCCGTAAAGGATACGAGAGGGTGTCGAAAAGTTCTCGGCCTATCCTATTTCCCCCACATCTGACCAAAGGATCAAACATCAGATTATATATATAATATATATGTTTCGTTAAAGATGACTGACAAGGCACTACAATTAAGCGTTTTAATTTTTCTTGTGTTTGTACAAGTGTAGAAAAGAAAATGCTTGTACGAACACAACAAAAATTAAATAAAAAGCTTAACCGAAGTGCTTTGCCAGTCATCTTTAACGAAACTTGTATAAAAGAGGGATTGCTCTCCAAATAAACTTATATATATATAATATATATATATATATATATATATATATATATATATATATATAAGCAGTAAAACATAAATCAATCAATCTATCCACAGGCCTATCAATGTAGCTCTATATTTTAAAAAATTTTAAATAATAATAATCACTAAAAATGACTGTAAAACAATTTTTTTTTTTTAAATTGCAAAACTAAATTTTTTATTAATTCGTTTTCTACGGTTCATCAACCCTTTGCAGGTTATTTAAAGCCAGAAAATATTTTTAGATTGTAAGTATTGGGGGAAATAATAATGATTTAGTGATACAAGTCCTACTAATTAACCCATTGCTGGAGGTGGGAGAAAATGTGAATTCATACCTTTCCCAAGGGTATTTGCGGGTAAGTGAATATAAAAATTCCGAGCAATTATCCATTGCACCACTCGTATACCCAAATTTACAGCACCTCGTATTTCCAAACGGCCACCCATGTAGGTACTGGCCAGGCTCAACGTTGTTTAACATCGGAGATCGTACAAGAATTTTAAAAAAATCACTAAAGACTTAATCAGTAAAAATTGCATTTGAGAAACCAGTTTTCATGTATTTTTTCGCCTATAGCAGATGTTTGTCTTTTTGACATTTACTTAAAGGTTTGGTTGCCTTCATGTTTTTTCCAAATGCTCTTAATAGTCAGTATCTTTTATCTCTATTTTTATTCGCAATACCAGTTTCTTCAAATATTTTTAGATTATCACTCTACTTTTATTTCTCGTTACCCTTTTTATTAGGTCATCCCATAAGTTCTGTCCGAATTTTAACTTTTTGTTAAAATGAACGAAATTTAAAGTGTATTTTATAATGTCTAATGTAGCTGAACATTATTTTTATGTTTAGATGTATTTAAACTAATCAAATTTTATTTCAGAGAACAATAAAATTAAATTGTGTTTGATTAAAACCCTGCTAACATGGAAGTACCCAAGAATCATTTGAGGCACATAATGCTTTATGAGTTCAAGAAAGGAAACTCAGCAGCCGAAGCTGCCTAGAAACATTTACTCAGTTTATGGAGAGGAATGTGTGAATGAAAGAACTTGCAGAAGATGGTTTGCAAAATTCAGAGGTGGAGATTTCACCCTTGAAGATGAAGATCGAACCGGACGTCCAGTTGAGTTTGATGAAAAGCTTCTTGAAGCATCCCTTGAAGAAAATCCTGCTTTATCAGTTGAGGAATTGGCAGTGGTTCTCAGTTCAAACCATACAACTGTTCATCGTCATCTTCAACAACTTGGAAAAGTTCCTAAACTTGGAAAATGGGTGCCTCATGAATTGTCTGAAAACAACCTCAAATCCCGAGTTGACATCTGCTCTTCTCTCCATTCTCGCCAACTTGTTTCACCTTTTGTGGATAGACTTATGACTGGCGACAAAAAATGGATCTTTTATCGAAATGTTAAGCGTCGTAGACAGTGGCTTGGTAAAGGGGAAGGACCCCAGCCACAGCCGAGAAGGGAACTTCATGGGAAAAAGGTTCTTCTTTCAATCTGGTGGGGTTGCCAAGGAATAATCCACTTTGAATTCTTACCACTTAATGCAACAATTAATGCTCAAATATACTGTCAGCAATTAGAGCGTTTGAACCAAGCTTTGAGGGAAAAAACCTGCTCTAGTGAATCGAAAACGGGTGATGTTTCATCAGGACAATGCGCGACCACACACAGCAAGAATCACATCACAAAAGATCGAAGAACTTGGTTGGGAGAAAATTCCTCATCCACCTTATTCTCCCGACCTTGCTTCTTCAGACTACCATTTGTTTCGTAGCTTACAGAATCATTTGGAAGAAACAGCTTTTGTAACACAGGAAGAGGCTAAGACTGACATTTGTGAGTTCTTCGAATCAAAGCCAAAAGAATTTTACAGTAATGGAATTAGTAAGCTTGTTAATAGATGGAAGGAAGTCATAGATAATCAGGGAAAATACATTGTTGATTGAATCTGTAATTAAATGTAACATTTGGTCACTTGTTTTCTTTATTCAAAATTCGGACAGAACTTATGGGATGACCTGATAGTTTTTCTCATCTCTCTTTTCGTGACATTGTTAAAGCCAATGTTTCTTTTTGGGGGGTGGGGTTTATTTTCTTTCCAATCCATTCAATTTCTTCTTTGATTGTTCTGTGATCTCTGTTTAATTTTTTTCAGTTTTTTTTTTTTTTGCATTTCCCAACATCTACCAACACACAATATCTTGTTTTCAGCTTAGATCTTTAAAACCATGATAATATTTACATAATTACGTGAAATAGTATTGAAAAATCCATTTTCAGATATTTCTTCATTTAACATATATTTCTTTTTGTGCTGTTTTTCTCACTTGTGTTAATGTGGTTATTTCCATGTTTTTAGCTAATGTTCTTAATATTCTGTATCTTTTCTCTCTGTTTACATTTACAACACCAGATTTAGACATTTTATTGCATTATATATTTTGATCACCTAAGACGCTGCTGAAACTTCACGGCGTTTGACGATGAAAATATTTTCTTACCCTAACACCTAGTTTCAACCATTTCCCTCGAAATTAGTCCTTATGCATGAATAAGCTGACTCGAAAAAAAAATGCTGCACACAAAATTTCACGGCAAACGTCCATGCTACATTCAATTCTCACATGGGCTCTTCAGATTCTTCGAACATTTGGATAGCAGCTCGTATAAATGAAATATAAAAAGTTAAATTAATTCATGAAAATAGATTTTATTAATAAAATAACAAACAAATGAAAGAAAATATTCTGACAAGTAACAATGTTCGATGGTATCATGAGGTTGCCGAACTTCATCTTCTGAAATCGGTGGTCCATGAAATCGTCCATAAAAAGTTGTAAGATCGAAAAGTGTCATCTCGTTGGATTCCATGTCAATGCAAAACAACACACGGTCAACCTGACAAGAGTAGCCAGAGTGATATAAATTTTTTAATCATTTCACCCCAAGCCAGGCAATGAAACTAAGACGCAAGAGGTTACTGAGGTTACTAACTCTATTAAGGACAATAAAAGAACAGGAATTTAGAAGACAGAAAATTAACGATTCATATTCCATTTAAATTTCTGAAGATCAAAGTTGACTGGGAAGCAAGAAGCCGGAATATGGCTGTTTTATTTTCATTTGATTGATTGTTTAAACGTCACGTCTATATTGGCGTTAGTGTTATGTGTGTTTCAATTTTTAAATTCCGTGTTTTTTTTCTGCTGAATTTAAGTAATTAAATGAATTTATCATACAATTTCAAAACATGGCATTTAAAAAGTGAAACAAACATAACAGGTACACAAGCAATGAAAACAAATGCAACATAGAATTTAAAATCTGAAATCTGTAACTTTATCCAATCATTCTGTCGGGTTTAATCTCTTCAGCATTTTTTGAACAGGGCTAAATTTCAAATCCAACGGACGATAATGACCTCATTAGCATAGAACTTATGGTTACATCTAGTCATTTCAACTGTAAAATGATGAGACCTAGCCGCCAATCTAGTACTACGCTTACATTCATAAGGTCTAGGTATCATACAGGAAAGTTCATCAGAACAATTACCATGAAAGTATTTATTAGTAAAGGCACATAGAAGCGCCGTGAAAGTGACTAAAGCCGAGATGCCAGATCAGGACGAATAACATTGCAGATTCTTCTTTGGATTTTGTCAAGAATCTCTAAATATGTAGCAGGAGAACCAAATCAAATGTGACAACAATATTCAAAGCAAGGACGAATGTTAGATTTATAAATATGTAAAATAGATTCTGGCAAGAAAGGGAACCAACTTTACTAGCAACAAACTCATCAATTGACTCAATATAATCATTCCATTTCATATAATCGGAAAACGTTAGTCTGAGAAGGCGCAAGGAGCCACTCTCCTGGAGGTTAGCATCAGCCATACTGATGGAAGACAAAAAGGGTTCTCTCAGACGATTAAAAGAGAGCAGTTTCGTTTTGGCGGCATTAAAATTAACACGCCATTCTGTTTTAACATAGAAAGGGTTGCTGAATGAGGAATAACCAAAACAGAGATTGGAAATGAAATGGTAATGTTTATAACATCAACAAAATACAATACTTGCCAGCGTCGTGAAGTAGGTAAACCACTGCTAGTGGTGGACTACTTAGACAGCATATTACAATAGTGTCCAACGTATTTATCAGGATTGGGACATACCTATTAGTGTTCCTAGGTACGGTATATAACACATTCCTTGTCTCAATTAACAAGGTCATTTTTTCTAGATCAGCTGCCAATTTGGCCTTATTGAACCGATCAGACTTACTATTAAGATAGAAGTAAATCATCAGCATAGATACGGATTTGTGAACCGATGACATCAGGAAGGTCGTTGATGGTAATTACGAACAACGTAGGTCCAAGGATAGAGCCCTGAAGTGGGGGGGTACACCTGTATTAATGGGAAAAAAAGATCAAGAAGAGTAACCGTTCAAGACAACTTTCATTTCAAGATTTGATAAGAAATTATTAGGATGCTTTACCACATCCACTGCACAGACCAGACACGGTTCTTTTGGATTATTATCTTTATAGGTCTTTAAAACGATATTTATGCGGGAAGCGGATTATCTTTTGGATTATCATCTTTATGGGTCTTTAAAATGATATTTATGCGGGAAGCGGATTATCTTTTGGATTATCTTTTGGATTATCATCTTTATAAGTCTTTAAAACGATATTTATGCGGGAAGCGGATTATCTTTTGGATTATCATATTTATGAGTCTTTAAAACGATATTTATGCGGGAAGCGGATTATCTTTTGGATTATCATCTTTATGGTCTTTAAAACGATATTTATGCGGGAAGCGGATTATCTTTTGGATTATCATCTTTATGGGTCTTTAAAACGATATTTATGCGGGAAACGGATTATCTTTTGAATTATCTTTTGGATCATCCTCTTTATGGGTCTTTAAAACGATATTTATGCGGGAAGCAGTTGCACACAAATGGCGCTACTGTTGCAGACGATGCAATTGTGACTCCATTCGCTCGATGACGCGTTCTTTGATTTATGCTCTCGATGGCAAATAAAATTGCTGTTAACATATGTACAATGTTTTATTCAGGCATCAATTGTTCTCCTAAACGAGTTTTATTTAAAAAGATAGACATTCTACGTCGACTGAATTTATCCATCATCATCATTTCCAAACTGCGACTCACATTTCGCAACCCTGACTGCTTAAGATGCAAAAAAAATCCGAAATCAAGGCCATGTACATGCTTTCAATTCACAGTGGTCACCTTCAGTAAAAATGAAAGAAAGGAAAAATAAAAAATAAAAAGGAAAGAAAATCAAATTTTTTTTAAGTAAATAATTATTTTTAAAGTGACTGATTCACGGAGTCGTTGCACGTTGCTGGAGTGACTTTCTGCGTTTTGATTTATTGGATTCAAACAAAACTTCGAAAAAAATTTGCTACCGAAAACACTTTTGATTTTCTTTCTTTCTTTCACTTTCTTTTACTTTACGAGTGAGTAGTTTCGTTGTGGGTCGCTTTACAAGATGACTACAACCTCTGGGAGGTCAAGAGACGGAAAAATCCTACAAGCTTCGCAGCTTCTCAGACCGGCTTAATAAAGCCTACTTATGATATCATGGGTTATATAAACAACTAATATTACAATTATTTGCAGTACATTTCTCTAGTAAAGTAGTTTATAATGCATTTCGCTATATGCTTTGTCAGTCTATATCTAATGATTAGAGTGAATAAATATCTGAACGTATTTGTTTAATAAATCCTACTTTTAATATCACGATAAACAGTATTAAAAATAATTTACAATGCATTTCTCCCGTGAAATATTTTCTAGGGAATTTTGCTTTTAGTGTTTACTGTGTCCCGATATATGCAATCATTAATTTGAATGAAACTTGGGACGTATTTGTTTAATAAATCATCCTTTTAATATTGCAGGTTATAAAAACAAATATTTTTAATCCTAGTTGTTTTATAACCTGTAATTTACAAAGTATTTTTCTAGTAAAATAATTTCCAATAGTTTCTTATATATGCTTTTAGTATTTGTTGTGTCACTATCTACACAGGGTATGCCATAAGTCACGTAGCTCTTTAAAAATATCATTTATCAGATTTTCTCTAGTTTCTTATTTCTTTTTGTTTTCAGAATTTAGTGTTATGAATAATAAAGAGTGGTCTCCCCTTGTTTCGTTACTCTCCTCTTTGAGAGAGCTATTTCTGTTTACTGTTTAAAGTGGGGGAACGAGTAAATACTGCGTTTAAATGACACTGTAGGCGAACATTGTATTCTCAGGGGAATAAATCTTTCTTAAAGCCTACACCTGCGTACTGTTGTCATTACATTTAGATTGACATATAGAAATTAGCCATGGAAAATTCACAACTGAAAAAAAAAAATCTTGGATTTAACCAAACTTTTAGTCACCGGATAATTTCGCCATATTTAAAAAACAATTGTAGCCACCATACTCTCCTGTTCTTATGCCTACCGATTAGTTTCGTTGTGGATGTCTTAAGGAACGTGTAGACATCAATAAACCATAGACAATTCAGTAACTCAAGAATAAGATCTGTGAAAGAAATTCAAGGGCTGCAACCAGTTATTAATCACTGTTGCAGAGAATGCTATCGGAAGAAAAAAAAATTTCCGTATAAAGTCGTAAAATTCTTCATAATTAAATGACAATTGATTTACGGTGTTTGGATTTTCATTCTCTATAAAAACTATTTTTTAATATAAAAAAGAATGTTGGAATTACTAGATTCTTAAATCCTCATCTGACTTCTGGGACACCCTGTATAATCATAACAGTGAATTACCGTTTGGGCGTATTTGATGGATAAATTCTACTGATAATATATCATAGGTTATTGAAAACAACTCGTATTAAAATTAATTTACAATGCCTTTCTTGACTGAAAGAATGTCCGCTTACCTTCTATATATGCTTTATCACTATAATATTTAATCATTTGAGAGAATGAAACTTTGGACATATTTATTGAATAAATTCTACTTACGATATCACAGGTTACTGAAATAACTCGTATTAAAATTGTGTGCAATGCATTTCTCTCTTAAAAATATTTCCCCGTCCTGGGTATGACGATAAACTACATCCAGCAGCAAGAGGTTTCTGATCGGGAGGTTTTTAGGAGCATGGAAGCACCTCTTAATTGCCGTTGTTCCCAGGTCCACCCTAATCCGTGGTGGTAGCACCTGTTAAGGTCCCAGCTATGGGCAAATAGTTAACCCCCAAACTGGGATCAAAATACTATAAAAGTATAAAAATACATTTTTATAGTAAAAATACCATCAATTCATTTTCATAGTAAAAAATATTACTAGTAATACATTTTTGTAAAAGAAATTACAAATGCTCCCAAGAAAAGTAAATTTCAGCATTAAATGACCCATAAGGAGTTGATATGCCGCTAAACAAACAATTTCCAGTGGATTTCTATACATAATATACATGATATTTGTATTAGCCGTGTTGCTATACATATTTAATCATTTGAGTGAAAACCTTGCTGTATTTGCTTAATAAATCTTCCCCGTAATGTAAATAGTTATTCATTAATACTGTTAGTAGTATTAAAATTACTCTTTATTAGTAGTATTTGTTATATATTTACTTTTTATTATGTTAATAGTTGCGGGAAAGATTGTTTGCCTTACAAGCACCCTCGTTTCCCGATTTGGTACCATTTAACCGACATAAAGCTTTGTTATTAAATATATGCCTAATGTAATATAATAGGCATTAGTTGGGCTTCATCAACTTTAATCTATGGTCACATTCATAGAGTACTCAATGAGGAACGAACCCGCTATAATTAACTTGCGAAACAATCACGCTGACCACTTTCCTATGTCGAATGTTACTTGTAATACAATGTAACGTAGAATAAAGCAAAATAGATTGTAATGAATCCATTTGAGTCAAGAAGGCTGATATAATAGGCAGACTAACCAGGAACGTGACTTTTTCGCGTTTAATGCTTCTAATTGTTATTACTATTCAATTGATGACGAGCGTGGATAAGAGACATTTTCCCCAGCCTCTCAATTAACTGTCGGGAAAGGACAGAAAAAACAGAGGAGCAATCGGGAATTTTAGGGCACAATCGATAAAACCTGTTTGTTTCATATTAATTCGTTCTGTTTGTGACAGGCTGTAATAAAAACATCCAGGGGTGATTATAATTACATATCGTCTTACGACGCATCGATAACCATATCTGGAGCGGATAGTGCTAAACTTTGATTTTAAAGGATGTGTAAAATACCGCAAAGAAGTATTGCCCCAATTCTAGGAATTATTCAAACTGGAAACATAAGCCATATTATTTCTTCCGACTTGTTCTTTGTCACCCACATATGCACATTGCGTCCGGTAACACTAAAGCCCCGCCTCGAAGATAGATAGATAGATTTTGAAGAAACTGAAAAACACATCAGTAGCCTGAAATTGATTAATATAAACAAACTGAAAGCAATAGATAGAAAGATATAACTAAAGTGAAATAGATAGACAGACAGACGCTGAATATAGTCCAGAATGGTAACATGTATGTGCGTATATATATATATATATATATATATATATATATATATATATATATATATATATATATATACCCAAGTATAGAATTGGTGTATACGGAATGAATTCCAATAACCAACAAATACTATTCTTAAAAGAGTACTTAATACAGAGTAGAGGAAATATAATTATTTATTCAAAAATTATAACATAAATATGTTATAAAATCACTACAAAAATAGCCATTTCGTTTCAATACTTCTGGTGTCTTATCAAGTGATGGTGTTGAATGTAAAATAAAGGGTTTTTCCTTTATTGTACATTCAACACATATAAAGTGATTTTATAACATATTTATGTTATAATTTTCGAATAAATAATTATATATATATATATATATATATATATATATATATATATATATATATTATTTAGACGTTATTTCTAATGGATACTCGTATTTGAGTAGACGCTCCGTTTATTTATTAAACAGTATATTTATTTATTTTCGTCTACCGGCCTGAATATTCGAGAAATTTTATGCGCTCTCCGACAGGATTCGAACCAGCGTTCCCCAAGGAGAAACTATCATTAGATCTGACGTGCCTCGATGACCAAGCATAATTGAAAAGTGCTTTTAAACACAGATTTCTTTCTCTGACTCTTAAAATAGACATATTTGCTCAGTTTCGTATCCTAACGTAAACAAATCAATTTGTAAAGAACGTTTAAGTAATAAAAATCTGTCAAATTAATAAACAAAAAATCCGTCCCCTTTCTTTAAGAATTGCTTCATTAATGGGTGTTTTAATCGATTATCTGTAATTGCTACAAACATTGTACGTGTGTACACGTGTTTGTTTAAACATTTATGTTTTTGATTTAAACAGTAAAATCAATGTCTACCGACTCAGAGTTCGAAAGAAAATGAGGCTGTCGAGAAGAATCGAACCTGTATATATTTTCATTTTAGACATCCCCCCCCCTGAAAAAAATGTGATGCCTACGCAGACACGTGTACCCATTAAATTCTCCCCACGAACTAATGGCCGTCCTGGGTATGACGATAAACTACATCCAACAGCAAGGCCTCTGATCAGGAGGTTTTGTGGATCGTGGAACTACTTCTTAATTGCTGGTGTTCCCAGGTCCGCCCTAACCGGAGTGGTAGCACCTGTTAGGGTCCCAGCTATGGGCAAATAGTTAACCCCAATACTATGAATGTGTAAAAATAGGTTTTAAAGCCAGAAATACTTTGTAAAATGTATTACCGGCAATAAATTTTTGAAAAAATATATTACCAGCAATATATTTTTGGAAAAAAATATTATCTGCAATACATTTTTGAAAAAAAAACCTATTGAGGTTGATATGCCACAAAACAAACCAAATTGTACATTTTTGAAAAAAAAATATTACCAGCTACATATTTTTTTTTTTTAAGTATTACCAGCTATACATTTTTTGAAAACAAAAATATTACCCGCAATAAAAATTTTGTCGACATTAAATAACCCACTGTGGTTGATATGCCGTAAAACAAAACAAACCAAACCAACCCGAACTAATGGGATGCCTACTCAGACATGTGTACCAACTAAATTCTCCCCACGAACTAATAAGAACAATTCTCATTCACAGTTCCGAATGTTTGCGTGTATTCTTTACGATCATTAATCGTATAGGTCATGCTTGCAAGCTGTAGCCCTTAAGTTGTTACCTCTAAAATCAAAAGTGCAACAATTGAGCTACTGGCACATACGTGCGAAAAGCGTGTCATTTACAAACTGGTGCAAAAATCATGTGACGATCGTTGGGAAGCCGACTTTGCCAATACTCAGATAAATTGATCCTGTCATCACAGCGCGCCAATTGAAATGGTATCTGTGTGACGAATTGATCGCCGCAGATACACTTTCAGTGACGCTTAAAAACGCGCGCGCGCACACACACACACAATTATAAACTAAAAAAAAAATTTCTTTCTTATTTTTCTTCCTCTTCTCACAATATTTGTATCGAGAATAAATATCTGCTTTCTAAATCACTGACCTTTTGGGAAGAGGCGGTAAAAGTGCAAAGCAGCGGAACGACTGTCAGCTGGAAAACTGAAATCGGCGATCCGTGTTCAAAACTGGGGGAGACTGCTTGTTTCGTTTTCACATGAATGACTTTGAGAAAGATATGAATCCCCCCCCCCGCTTCGGGTCTGCCCCATTCACTGTATACTTGACACTAGTACACCACCAATGTAGGCAGAGTAAAATATATATATTTTACTCTGCCTACATTGGTAGTGTACTAGTGTCAAGTATACAGTGAATATATATATATATATGGTGACAGTATGTTTCATGCAATCTTCAGGTTATATATATATATATATATATATATATATATATATATATATATATATATTCGACGGATTGATATGTGACACTTCAGTCCCGCTAGTGACCTGCATACTAGTCCACATATTGTGCAACAGCGTGAATCTCGAGATAGAGCAACAGGAATATTTGCTGACGCTTTTCGCCATTGTCTTTCGTCTCTTAGCTGGTCAATATGACTGATTTCATAATTTCTGATAGCACTCTGACACAAATATGCCCAGTGTATGTGTGTATATATATACATATATATGTGTGTGTGTGTGTGTGTGTGTGTGTTGATGTTTCAACTTGCTCAACAAGCGCTATGCGTGGATCAGACAGTTATCTTATGACATTGGTGACATTAATTGGTCTGTCTGTATCACACGGGACTTGTATCGAATGTCCTCCTGTACTATTCTTCCAATATAATGCCTTTAAACCTTCAGCTCCTTAGCAATGGTGCTAATTGACTTTCTTGGGTCATTATCGATAATGTTCTGCACCTTTTGTACACATTTGGATGTTCTGCTGGCATTAGGACACTTAGCAGGAGTTTGACGTTTGGCTACTGCTGTAGAATTCTTAAAGGCTTCCAGCTATTTGCAAAATTGGAAAACAAATGAACGTGCAACTTTCAAGATGTTAGCAATCTCTACATCACTATGCTCTACCTTTAAGACAACGATTATTGCGTACATTTCCATTTGCTGAGTTAGCAAATATTTATATATATATATGTGTGTGTGTGTGTGTGTGGATACCGATATATATTTCCCTTGATAAAGTTCCTCAGAGAACGAAACGCGTTGGCTAAGATAAGTGTTCTTTTTGCCTTTATTCCCACACACACACACATACATATATATATATATATATATATATATATATATATATATATATATATATATATATATATATATATATATATATATATATATAGCGATAACAGACATAGTGTAAATCCCCAAAATAATAAAAATATAAAATTTGTCATTTAGCTGATTGATGTCATAATATAACATTAATCAGCTAAGGTATTTCTATTAATTATATATATATATATATATATATATATATATATATATATATATATATATATACTTCTTATATGTACAGATCCAAGAGATTGAGCACTTTTACTATAAATATAGCATACCTTATATATATATATATATATATATATATATATATATATATATATATATATAAATCCGACATATTTTAGTTTATTGCTTAAACGTTATTTTTAATGGATACTCATATTTGAGTAAATGCTCTGTTTTTATTTATTTATTAAACAATATATTTCCATCTACCGGCCATATAAAATCTTTGATATTTTCACTGTATTCATATCTGTCTTTCTGCTTTCTCCTTGTCTCTGTGTGTTTCTCTCTATCTATCTATATAGATTTCTGTTTGTACATTTCAGTTCCTCTCTCCCACCCCCAGTCCGGTCGTATCTATCGTTCAATCTATTTAAATCAGTGAATTGAGCATTCCGTGAAATAGAAGATGACAGAGTGGTCGTGAGAATAAAAAAAAAGAAGAAGCACTGTGCGAAGCACTAAATAATCGATAATCGATCTGGGCATGGCCTCGGCGAAGAAATCGAAAATCAATCGAGCTCGGTTAGGCGCTGAAGAACAAAACTGTTCGCCAATATGCAGCGTGTCGATCGACATCCAATTTGTTGCAACTGTCCGCGGACGATTCTATGTCTCGGCTTTATCAGTAGGGTCGGATGATAAGGTCACGGCAAAAGAGGCCCAGCTTCTGTTTTACAAACAGAGACAATACCTTGGAACACACCAGTTTAGAGGGCTTTAATGATTCATCGATATTACAAGGAGATTAAGAAATGTAAAACTTGCAGTATTAAAGCACTTGCATGTATTTCTCAATGGTTACTGTGTGAGATTATGAGATGAGAGGCTTATGCTTCTACTAGAGATTAGCGACTCTTATTACAATAGGTTCCTTTTGCTTCATAACGTGGGCGATCATTGCTCACCACAATTTCCCTTCCTTTGTAGCTCGTAGTAAATTTTGTCTTTTTGTTATCTCTCCTAAACCCTGTCTCGCCATCCATTTACTGAAGCTCACTAAGTAGGTTATGCGTTATTTTCCTCTTGCTTTCAGTATGCCCTGTAAGTATCAAATTTTTCAAGCCTTCTTTCCTCATTATGTACGCTGGAAATTTCAAGTGTCTCTTCCTGATAAGTGTCTTTTTTGTTCCCATTTTCTCTAAATCTTCGTCTTTGTTCGGTCCATAGTATTCTCAGCATGCTTCTGTAGTATTGGAATTTAATTTGAGAACCACGAATACAATATTTTACAAGTTCACATTTTAGCCTATTTTTTCAATCCTCGCTCCAACCTTTTTTATAGCTTTCAAAACCGGCTCCCAACGCCTTGATTCTTATCAGAGATAAGAATATATTTTCTGTCTAATGAGAGAGTTGGAAAATATAAAAAGGAATTCCACCACCATTATTCTTTCCATGGTGCCATAAAGTCCGGGGGAAACCTCACAGCTTGTTCACTTCAACCTTTTTCCTTACTTTCAAAACTGGCTCCCAAAGCCTTGATTCTTATCAGAGATAAGAATATATTTTCTGACCCAGGAAGGGACCAGGAAATTTGTATAACAGTTTTGGAGGGAAAAGTCCCCGATTCTTCTTAGCTTCCCAAATCTCCATAAATTTGGAGAATCTTCGCCTATTTGGCAGTGAGAATTCGACCACTGTCTGTGAGGTCGGCGATAGCAAACACCAGTCAACTTCAGAACCAGCTTCAACAATGAACTATCTACTCGGAGAGCCATTTGTGTTCAGGTAAGATAATATTAACTGTTTCCCAGACATCATCTGAAAAGAAAACAAAATGAACACAGATTAACAACAACAACAAAAAATACTAATAAGTCTATTTAAAATGAAATTTTCTTTTTTCAAAATTCTATCAATGACAACCTTAGCTTAAATATCTACATAGCATTCTAAAAAAAGCAGCTTTGAATAAGTCCATTTGTGTAGTTTATTAAATGGAACACAGCTTCCATATAATGTTGGCATGTACTTAAACAGCGTTTCCCAATATTTGTCTCTTATTGGAACTTAATCTGAGAACCACAAATACAATGTTTTACAAGTTCACATTCTAGCCTATTTTTCCAATCCTCCCTCCAACCTTTTTTCTTTCTTTCAAAACCGGCTCCCAAAGCCTTGATTCTTATCACAGATAATTTTCTGTCAAACGAGAGAGCTGGAAAATATAAAAAGGAATTTCACCATTATCCTATCCATAGTGCCATAAAGTCTGTGGGAAACGCTCTCAGCTTGTCGCAGCTCCAAAAAACTTCGGTCTTATCAGAGATAGGAATATATTTTCTAACCAATGAAGGGGAAAGAAAATTTGTATAACAATTTTGGAGGGAAAAGTCCCCGATATTTCTGAGCCTCCCAAATCTCTATAACTACAGAAAATCTTCGCCTATTTGGCAGTGAGTTATCGTCTGAAACAACAGGTCGGCGATAGAAAAAAAAGCTGTAATCTCCGCTGTCAATTTCAAGAAAGCATTACCTAGTAAGGGCTGTCGAGAAAGAACGTCGGCCCACTACTAAATACCAGTTGAGATCTGCCTCCTTTCACCTGAAAGTCTTCTGTCGTCGACCTAAAAACTCACTCAACTACGAATTTCGTATCTTCCGACAATTTTCTACTCTGCAAGAACTCCGAAGAAAACTGTGAACCCTTAACAACAATCTACTCGCTTAAAAAACTTTTAGGCGTTCAGAGAAATATTATGAGCAAAGCTTTTTTTTCTTTTTCTTCCTTTAAAATTAAATGAATTTTATTCTCCCTTTCTTTCTCTTGTAATTGTGTTTATCCCTTTACCATTTTTTGTACATGTAACTAAACATCTTCTTTAATTGTTACACAGCAAGCAGGAGTTCTGAGTCTTTCTTTATTCGTCCGACTAAAAGAGAGAGTTTGTCCGCTCTAATCTTTCAAGCCGTAGTTGCTTGGTGTTTTTATTCAATTTTGTCGCAATTTTTAAACTCAGCCCTTTCATGTGGGAAAGCCAGGGCAAATTTCCCACAGTAAAACTACATTTCTGTTGCTTCAAGTCTCTTCTTTATCTGTGAGGAGATTGTTCAGCATTCACTGCCATATAGGAAGGCTGATATTACTTAACAGTTCAGTACTCTTTTCTTTGTTTCTAACGAAATGTTCCTTCCTTACTGTCCAGAAAACAAAACCATATTTAAACTAATCAAAGAGACAGTTTCACTTTTCGCTTGTCCAATGTTTGCAAAATGCAAACGAAATGGAAAAGATTATTGCATCTGTTTTTTGTTGTTGTTTTTATTATAAAACATCTGTGCGGACATAGACAACTTTTTAAACCGTTTTTATCATATCAAAATTAATATTACTCTTCAATATTGACTCGTACGAACGAACATTAATAATACGAGCCTTCTTTTATGCATGCCATGTCAGGTCTTGCAGTTGTTTATAATATTAATACATAATACATTTATAATAACTTGCCAGGCATAACCAATCTCGTTCATAACTCTTTAGATATTCCGGCAGTGTTATTTTAGAGTTATCTCCCTTTTACGTTTTCCTCCATCGTAGGTAAACGGTCGCTGCTATTTCCAAACTGCTTTTTTTGCGGGAAGGGGAACTGAATACAGATAAAAGAAAGAATAAAAAAAACTTTAATTGTCTTTTTATGCTAATTGCAGAGAGACAAACGGCACAGTTAAAATAACCCGCGGATATTTTTATCAAGCGAAAAAAATGAGAAGACCATTTACAACAAGCAATTGCATTTTTAATAATCCGCTAACGCCAAGTAAACGAGAAAGAGAGAGAGAGAGGGAGAAAGAAAGAAATGATGCCTCGGGTCGTATTTCTAATGACGTCTTTGTTTTTCTTCTATCAGTCTAAGCGTCATATGCAATGAGCTTAAACAAGTGTCGGCTGACGTAGCAAAAGTAGCCTTTCAAGTTATTAATGATTCCAATGATTTCGCTTCAAAAATGATTTTTTTAATAGAGAGAATGAAAAAGTGCAATGTTCTTTTTTTCTCATTTCGTTAAATGATGTTTATTGTTATTGATATATTGCTATTGCTATTATTGTTGTCTTTATTCTATAACCTTACGCATCATACCATCCATTCCTTTTCTTTCTTTCCTTTTTATTTTCTTCCTTTCTTTCTTTGTTGTTGTTATATAACTTCATTTTCTCTTTCTTTTTTCTTTATCAGTATTATATAACTTCATTTTTCTTTCTTTCTTTTTCTTTATTGTATAATTCAGTTTTCTTTCGTTTTTTCTTTCTTTTAACTCTTCTTTCTTTCTTTCTTTATTTCTTTCTTTGTCTTTATCCTATGATCCGACTCATCACATTATCCATGCCCTTTCTTTCTTTCTTTCTTTTTGTTATATAACTACATTTTTTCTTTATTCCTTTCTTATTTTCTTTGTCATTATTATATAACTCCATTTTTCTTTCCTTTTCTTTATTTTATACCCTTACTCATCACATTATCTATACCGTTTCTTTCTTTTCTTTTTCCTCGTTATTCTTTTCCTCTTTATTGTTGATGTTATAATTACCCTCAGAGTCAGTGTCTTTTTTTGTCCTTTTCATCTTCCGTATTTTCGGACGTCCTTCTCATCTCTGATGTAGGATGGAATCCACCATATTCTGCAAAAATAAGTTTTGAACTGCACAATAAACTCGGTGTATAAGTTTGTAGAAAATTTTTTCTTTTGTCGGCCACATTTCTGTACGCAGGCATATTTATACAAACTCGCAATGCCCGTGAAAAATTCACGGTTCTCCTATTTTATTTTTCTGATGAATCATAATAATTTAATAACTGAATATGCTCCTTGCTAGTTTCACGACTATAAATTACCCTTGAAAATTCCTCTATTTCCTCGTTAAATATTTGAGCTTAACAACCGTAATAAAATATTACAATAACAATCATAATTTTGAATGCAGGACATTATTTAAAGAAGTAAGAGGGTACAAATGAAAAACTGACATTTTTCCATTTCACTGAAGCAGATATTAAACGCATGAGACTGACATCACCTCATCTATCTTCCCTTTTCTTCTTTCTTTCGATAATACCAAACATTGATATGTTTTAATATATCATTCTTCTTGGCCGATTATTTATCTGAGATAATGACAGGGCATAACTTACATACTAAGTACGGGACGAAGGAACACGCAGAATTATAATATATTTCCATATGCAGACACTCAAACAAATCCTTAGTTATTCAGCGCAGCTAAGTCTTTTATTGTGAAGCACCTAGTAAGGATCGAACTCACATCAATAGCAACTTGGACCAAGCTTGCTAAAAATCGATCCATGCTTCTGACATTATTTTTAATGGACACATGTATTTGTGTAGATGTTCCGTTTTTTAAACAGTGTTTATTACGTCTACCGGCCTGTGCACTGTAGAACAATTAATAAAGGAAAAGCTGGAGGGTACAATTTTTTATTAGTTTTTCTCGAGTGAGCAGGCCGGTAGATGTCATAAACACAGTTTTTTTTAATGTTTGAAGTAATAAAAATATCGGATTCGAAACGAATTCATTAATTCTTCAGAAAAAAATATATACACAAAAGAATGAATGGCCCCGTCAAACTTACTTGTTAGTCATTCCTCTACAACTAGTGGCACATGTATACATTTTTTCTATCTCTTTACACACACACACATATACACACACACACACACACACACATATATATATATATATATATATATATATATATATATATATATATATATATATATATATATATATCGACTAGCACATCATGAACGACCAAAATATAACTATCAATATAAGTTAAATATTAGTAGATAACACCAAAATACTCTACACCACCCAATGCAATGAAAGACTCAAAACCCAAGAAGCTATTACTATACAAAATAAACAGGCCATATTAAATAAAGTATCATTCATCACAGGAGACGATATCTTGAAATGCATATGATATAATTAATGTGTGCATATCTTATATTGGCATAAATTTATAAAAAAAGTTATATTAAATAACAAATTAAATAAATTAATTAATTAAATGAATATCTTTTTGCGGCCACGTTCCCAAAGAATACCAGGATGTAAACAAATGAATTCTTACTATTACACAGCCACTACACTGACTCTTGATAATGACTGCGAAAGCCGAAAGTACTTGAACAAAAAAAAATAAAACACATAATATAAACTTCGGACCTGTTTATTCACAACTTCGAGGACAATACTCGATACATTATCCCAAAATTTGAAAAATATAATAAAAAATAAAACAGAATGACCGTGTCGGTTCTTTTTAATCTTACTGGTTTTTATATATATATATATATATATATATATATATATTCGACGTATGAGCGTCAAGCAGCTCAGTTCCTAGGTGATTTGATTATAGTAGTGAAAGTTTTGTGCAGAACTATCCGCACTTTTTGAAGGGCCGAATACAGAGACCTGGTCCCCAAACGACCCTCAGCAGGTTTTGAATTCAGAGTTGTTCTTCTAGACCAGTTGCCGTCCAATCTGTCCTGCTAGTTACCTATAACTGGAGAGAGAAAAAGAGGATTCATACCTTTCCCAAGGGATTCCTCAGTCCAAGCCGCTATCCATTACTCCACTGTGCCTCCTCTTCACATATATGTGTGTTTGTGCGTGCGTGTGTAATTTTAACGCTTCCAAAACGAAACTGCTCTCGTCTAATGATCCGAGAGAACCATTTTTGCCTTCCATCACCATAGCTGATGCTAACATCCACAAGAATGACCTATTGCGCCTTCTCGGGCTAACATTTTCCACTATTATGAAATGGAAAGATTATATTAAATCAATTGCTAGGTCTGCTGCTAGAAAAGTTGGTTTACTGTGTCGTCTTACAGATTTATAAGTCTACCATTCGTCCATACATTGAATATTGCTGCCTCATTTGGACTTGAGCTTCTGCTATGTATTTAGAGATTCTTGATAAAATACAAAGAAGAATCTGCAATGTTATTGGTCCTAACATGGAATCTCGGTTTTAGCCACTTTCTCAGCATCGTAACGTAGGATCCCTGTACCTTTTCTGTAAATACTTTCATGGTAATTGTTCTAATGAACTTCCCTCTTTGGTACCTCAACTTTATGAATTTAAGCACTGTACTAGATTGGTAAAAAGGTCTCATCATTTTACAGTTGAATTAGCTAGATGTAACCATAAGTTCTATGCTAACAGTTTCTTCTCTTGGAACTCTCTTCCGACTTCATACTTTCCAGTCAACTTTGATCTTCAAAAATTGAAATGCAATGTCAATCATTATCTTATGTCTTAACTCCTGTTCTTTTATTGTTCTCTTAATAATGTTTTTCCTCTTCTCATATTCTCCCACACTCAATAACGCCTTGCATCTTAGTGGCATTATTGTCTTGATCGGGGTGAAAAAAATTACAAAAGTTAACATAAATTTTCATTAATTACTAAATCCAACAAATAAAATCCCATAGAAACACATATATCTCATATATACAATATCTCATATACCTGAATAAATTTTAGTATTTTATATGTTAAAATTGGATCCTTGATATTCTATAACCAGTTTTTCAATCATTTTTTTAATTTTTCTATTTTTTAGATTTTAACATGAGTTACGATAGTGATCATTGTTTAGACATTGTTTTCCATTCTAATATATATATATATATATATATATATATATATATATATATATATATATATATAAAGTGAACATAGAAGTCAACACTTAGAGGCGACAGTCTGTTTCATGCTAGATGCAATCGTCAGGCCACAATATTTAATACTGTTATGTACAGTAAATACGGCACAAGGCCAAAAGGGGGATTGGGGAAAAGGAAGGTCATCACTGGTCTTAATCTTAAACTTAGCTAGTCCCAAGCACTGACCCAAGCATACAAAACAATATTCCTTTCACCAAAACGCCACATTCATACTTACCTTTCATGCTACATCCACCAAAATACCTCATGGTCTCTATGAAAGTCCTAAATAACCCCATATGTACAATAAAGTCTGTGGGGGGGCGGGAGTAAAAATTTCAAATAAATATCCCCAATGAATATATACAATATGTCTAAAATTATATACATGAAACTAAACAAAATCATGTTAGTAATAAAACCCCCCCACAATTCCTAAATGTGACAGTAAAATCAATTTCCTGGGCGAAATCGACACGGGACTTTATAAAATAAACATTTATCCATCCCAACCATTCGCACAAACACGCACTGATTCAGCCTCAAACATACGAAAAGCTCACACACTCGAAACGAAAGGCGTCCCGCATCCTCCAGAGAACTAAAATCACTGAGCACCTAAAGCGGGGAGGGATGGGGAGTTAAACAAAAGGAAAAGAAAAAGGGGGGCAGAAAAAAAAGGGGGCCAATGAGCAAACTCACTCTAGCTAAGTTTTACAGAAATTAAAAAACTAAAATACAAATGCAAAAACCCTAAACTATCCTAAATCCAGGGATGGGTTGCCAAGTTCAACCCAGGCAAACAATATCCTGATGCCTAACCAGCATCAAAATGCCACTCAAGGTCAGCCCCTTTCACACGGCACAAACGCGCAAGACTCACCCACCTTTCGCCAAATTCTGATGATGTGAGCCGCCGCCTTTCCGTCCTAATCTTGACTTTAAGCTGATGCCTAAAGAACAAGATCAGTTCGGAAGAAGCAAACTTCTCGCCACCATAGAATTCCTTCTGACGCGTCGTCCAAATCACGACTCTCATAACGCCTAGTAAGCAACAGCACACATAATGCTCAGCCCTCGACATCTGAGGCACCACATTGCTACAGACAGAAACGACATCCAGGACAAAGGACTTTCTCCGCAGTACGCGAACCATGAGGCCTTCAACGAACTTGCACAACGGCACTACCACCGTGCACTGAAAGAAGGCGTGACCAATGGTCTCGACTTCCCCAACGCAGCGGCGGCAGTCTGGAGAATTCTCCAAGCCCGCTGAACAAAGTCTTTTGCCGACCCAGAGGGCTCTACGAATCACCCGCCAGGTGAGTGATGCCTCATCGTTAGTGAGGCATTTCAACCCTGGCGCCCAAGGCCATATTGAGCGAGCCTGCTGCTTCGTAAGACCGAGCTCGCTAATCAGAGCATCTTGAACGGACCCCCGAACTAACACCTGATACAATGCCCTACGAGACAACGCCTGGACGTTGGAGAGGCCTTCCGACGCCCGTAAGAGGCATTTCAGAGCGCGACGACATTCGTGATAGAAGGAGCTTTCGGCTCGGGGTCTACGGCGGGCCTCCCCCTCGCACGAGTGCACACTTCTTAGGGACGGGAAATTTTTCCGGGCGTCTTCCTTCCAGAAGGCTCCCACCTCGTCCGGTTCGCGACACAATCGGTCTAGGAATGCAATGCGAAGCATATGTTGACGAATCTCAATGCTTGGCATACCCAGGCCGCCCTCAGCGGTATGAAGGCAACAGATCTCCCGAGATACCATAGGGGCCTTGCCTCCCCACAAGAAGGAGAACAAGAGCCTTACTAATAAAATTAGTGGGGCAAACGGAAGTGGAAGTACAGAGAGTCGGTACACGAGGATTGGATATATGTGTGAAACACATACTTCCGCCCTTCCCTTCAGGGAAAGCCTCCTCCGAGACCACAGATTAACCGCGCTCTCGGCCTTCTCTCGTACCTCCGACCAATTCATTTCCAACTGGAGATCCGGACCGAACCAGACGCCGAGAATCTTGATCGGCCCATCCGTCCAGAGGAAAGGTCCGGGAAGAGAAACTCCCTTCCACGCACCCAACCGCAAGCCAACAGACTTATCACGGTTGATCTTGGCCCCTGTCACCATCTCATAACCACTGACCTCTTTGCTGACTTCGTCAATCTCGGCTCTGCTCGACACAAGAACCGAAACGTCGTCAGCATAGGCAGAATACCTTGCTGAGGTGGTAGCCCCAGGCAGAGATATTCCACGCAGGACCGGATTCGCCTTTAACTTGCGAAGGAAAGGTTCCAACGCAAGAACGTAAAGCAAAGGCGAGAGCGGACAACCCTGACGAATAGAGCGAGACAATACGAAAGGCTTCGATCTTACTCCATTCACTTCCACCAGCGCACCGGGGGTCGCATACAAGAGTCGGATCCAGGAGCGAAAGTCGGCTCCGAAACCGGCCGACGAAAGGACAGCCTCCAGAAAACGATGATCAACCCTATCGAAGGCCTTGGACTGATCTAAATTGATCAGCGCGGCTTCACCGTCGACTTGTTCTAAGATCAAGCGTACCATATGCAGGTTATCCTGAATAGTCCTGCCCTTCACAGCACAAGTCTGCTCGGGGCCAATCAGACTAGACAGGACAAGCTGCAAACGGTTGGCTAAGATCTTCGCCAAAATCTTCAACTCAGCGTTTAGCATCGTTAAAGGGCGAAAGTTCCCTAACCCATCCCCACCGTTCTTGTCCTTACGCAGCAACTTGATCACACCCCTGGTGAAGCGTTGAGGTATAGACCCCTGCTTCATCCAGTGGTTGAAAATCAGTTCCAGCAAAGGAACAAAAACGGGCGACAGCCTCAAGTACACTTCGTAGGGCAGACCATCGAGTCCCGGAGACTTATCCAGGCCAACCTGCTTCAGCGCTTCCCAGATCTCAGACTCTGTTATGGGACCCTCGCACCCAGCCGCTTCAGCTGCCTCGAGGCAGGGAAAGTCGGCTAAATAGGAGTCGAACTGAGCAGAGCTCAGACCGGGCTCCCTGGTGAAAAGATCCTGAAAATAATCTCGAAAGACCTCACATATGCCCGCGTTTGTAGTCACGGTCCGATTATCCGGTAATGTGACGCACGCGATATGTCGCCGAGACGCACTCCTACTCTCCTCTGCACGCAATTCAGCGGCCATATTCGTCGCCTCAGAGGACATTCTTTTTAACCTAGCCCTAACTACCAGAGCTTGATCCTTCTTGATAAGCAAGGAGGCCAACTCTGCCTTAGCTAAGGCTACATCCCCACTAACACGGGATTTCACGGCCCGATCGACTTTTTCTTCTAAAGCAGTTTGCGCCGCTAATCTATCTCGATTGAGTCGACGACTAAAATCGGCAGCAAACGTTCTAATTTTAGATTTAAGGTTACCCCACCAGGCGTTCCCAAAAACCGCTCCCGACAATTCCCGTTGTATCATTAGTAACAGCTGGTCCCGAAATCCCTGTTCACCAAACAGTGAACAGTTGAATTTCCAGTAACCAGCCAACCTAACCTTAGGCTTATCTAAGTTTACACGGACCCGGACGAGCCTATGATCCGAATAAACTATATAATGGAAACTTGGACACCCTAAGAGCCCTACATCGACTCTCTTAACTAGGACTCGATCGAGGTAGCTCGCAAGCGTCCCAGGATCCGAGTTGCCACTATTAGTCCAAGTCCAAGCTATATCCCGAGGATGCTCATTCCGGTACTTATCGACGAGATCGAACCCGTCGATAAAGCCCCGGAATGGTTTCACATCAGGATTGTTAGTAGCCCGTTTTTTCCCTATACGATCTATATCGGGATCAAGGACGGCATTCCAATCACCCGCTAAAACTACCCGACGAGATGTCGTCAAAAACGGCTCGATCTGCCGAAACAGACCAGGACGCTCAGCATGGATAACGGGCGCATAAACGCCGATGAGACGTAAAGCCTTACCTTTTATGGTAACGTCCAGCACACAAAGCCTGCCCGCCGGATCTGCGAAAACAAGAGTACATACAGCGTCTAAAGACCTGCTCACTAGCCAAGAGACACCCCTCGAACGACCATCAAAACATGCTGAATAAAGGGCGAACCCATTAGACAGCACATCCTCACGATCATGAGAAGAAAACCGGGTCTCTTGCACACAACAGATATTCACCCCGAGGCGCTGAAGGTCGCGAGAGAGCCTCGCCCTGCGAGACTCCAACCTCAGGCCCCGGACATTTAAAGTAGCTAACCAGAGAGCCATAATGAATGCTGATTAGGGTTGCTTATCTGCGTTGAACATGGCTGGGGTTAGGATACCGACAGCCTCTCCCATAGACCCATGGCCCATCTCATTCTTGATGGTACCGTCTTCGGAGATTCCGCCGATATCCCACGGGAAAGTCAATTTTAGTGCTCTATAAAGGGAGGGGTGAACAAAAACCGGGACCCTCCCTGCACAAAACTGCTTCATCTTTTTCAATTTATCATTTTGGACTATGGCGATTGGCGGGGACAAGCTGAACGATGAAATCGCTTCATCCACCATAGCCCAAACTGATTTCGCTCCCGGCTCTGATCTGATTACAGTTAATACCCTTTGGGCATTAGGGAAGTTTCCGGGATCTTCAATGTCTTTGTCCCCAAATTTCTTTACAGATAAGAGGAATTTTAGGCTCTTTATCCTATTCCCGTAATCCCTCGCTTTTTCAGCTTGTAGGGGAGATATTTTGCATATCTCTATGCCTGGGTTAAATATGTGCTTCGGTCTCTTTTTTTTATCCGCACCATCTTGAGTAGGGCTTCTGGGCCTTTTGGTTACTGTTGTGGATAATTTTTTTGAGGGTGAAGGACTGGGAGTGTGGCGAGGAGTACTGGGATGTCTAAAAGGACTGGGGTCTCTACTGAGAGGGATTTGGGACTGGGCACGAGAAGTGGAAGGGGTGGCTGGAGAAGGCTTCACTCTGGAGAGAGGGGTTGACGGACATGGAGTGGGAGGAATAGATTTGGAAGATGTGGAGCGAGTGGCCATCTTTTTAGGGGGAGACTTGACTGGAGAAGAGGGTTGAGGAGACTGCAAGGGGGATTTCTTTTCCGGGGATTTTTTTTGTTTTCTTTGGACGTCTATTAGTTTTTTCAGTTCTTTCAGTTTGACGGTTTTTTCGTAAGACGGTTCATATTTTTTCATATGATCTTCTGATGTTAAAGAGGTCGGGGCGTCGCCCATGCTGTTGCTAGAGGGAGTGGGACTGTGTGTGTCTTTAGTCCCCGAGGCTTCAGGGGACTGAGGACCCGCTGGCTGACGCTTCCCTCTGACCCTGCCAACTACCTGCCATTCCCCTTCTTCCCCCTTCTTAGCCGCAGAAGCGGTGGAAGAGGGCTCTTCGGGGGATGGGGGCTTGGATGGTGACCCAACCGGGGGAACAACCTCTCCGGTCCCGGCAGCTGGCATGCCCATTACAGGCGCGGCGGATTTTGCAGACTCGGTCAGAGGGGGAGTTTGGTCTTTAGTGACCTGAGTCCCAGAGGCCTTCTTCTCTGGGCAGGAAGAGGAGAGATGACCAGTCACTCCACACTTCCAGCAGGCTGGTTTACGACCGGTCACGATGACCGGCAGCTTCAAGTCACTAACGTCAATCCAGTTGGGGACGGAGCTGAAGGCCTTACGATCGAGCATCATATCAAAGCTCCATCCCCCAGTCAGGCTATCACAGGAAGCGGCCAATATCTCCCCGTATTGGTCCAGGAAAGCCGCGAGGTGTTCCCCGATAACCTGAGGAGGGACCTCGTATACTGCCACCCTGGTCCTTCGCCGACCCTCATACTCGGTTCGGAGGATGAGATCCTTTGTGATCAACTCCCTCCGGGTGGCTCTTACGCAATCTTCCGCAGTGGGCAGCAGTACGTCCCACATGAAGAATCCCTTTCCCTTGACAATTCTTAGGGGTTTGAACCCCAGGGACTCCAGTGCTTTAAACACTGTGTCTTTAGTCGACCGACAAATTTTGCGCGAACGCTTGTCGACGACAAAGACAGACACTATTCTTTTCTCGACTCTCTTTAGTTCCACTGGATCCTCCAAGAGCCCGTCTTTCACCACGAGGTGAGCGTAACTCTTGGCACGCTCCAGGAACTCCGCGATGTCGATTATACAATTCGGAGGGGACTTCCAACAAGAGGGCGAATCCCCGACCTCGGTGTTAACTTTTGGCTTTTCTGGGTTTTTATTGGTTTCTTTTTCCAGGATTTCTTTTTCTATCCTGGCTTTGGCAGCCTTTTTAAGGGTGTCTAATATCTCCTCATTAGTAGGGGTCCTTGGGAGAGCAGGATATTCCTCGGGATTGTCTTTATCTGGGGGGTCTTTTTTTGGGTTGAATAAATGCTTCCTCACCGATTTTCGGATGGAAGCAAGGGTCGCTGTCTTTTTTTTAGTAATAAGGAAAGAAGGGGCTTTTTTTTCCTTCTTCTCCATGGTAGAGAAAAATAAAGGGGGGTCAGGGGTGAAGGAATGGGGAAGGGGTAATCAATAAATTTCGCCTAAAGGCGAAACAAAAAAAACAAACAAATAACGCCAAAAGGCGAGAAAAAAATAAAAAGGGGAAAATTGGATAATAAAATAAAACGTTCAAGAAAAAGTAGACAGGAACCTAATATAATTGAAACCTAGCCGAAGCTAGTTAAAAAAATAAAGATGGCCGACTCTAAGAAGCGAGTCAAACCAGTAAATAAATGAAAATTAACAGCTAACTTTAAACGTACAACAATTACAAAAATCAAACAAAAAACACGTAAAACTTAAACACAAATATCGCCTAAAGGCGTAACAATTAACAAAACACGAAAAGGACAATTAAATAATAAAATAAAACGTTCAAACAAGGTAACCAAAGAAAATACTCAACTTCGACAAAAAAAAACAAAATGGCCGACTAGACGAAAAACAATAACAAAAGAAAATACGGAACTTTGGCAAGAACCAAAGCTAGCAACAAAAATTCAAAATGGCCGACCGAAAACAAACAAGTCGAACCAATAAAGAAAATAAACAAATAAATTAGACAATACAACAATTACAAAACGATTTTAGTACAAACAAATTTATAAAACGAAAAACACGTAAAACGTAGAGTTAGGACAGAAACAAGAAATTAAAATTAATTAACGCGAAACACGGACAAGGGTAACACTATATATAAAACGAAGCTAGAAATTAACGGTAAATGAAAATTCTAAGGAAGGCTAAAAAGGCGTGGAAATTAAAACGGGGTAGAAACAAAAATTAACGGGGGAAGGGAATTAAAACGAGAAACTAGAATAGGGGAAAAATGAAAAACAAAGAATTAACGGGAGTCAAAAGAAAAACTAAAACAAAAAATTAAAGGGGAAAAAAAAAACTGAAAATAAAAAGGAAAAAGAACTAAAAGAGGGGGGTAAAAATAAAAAATGGATAGAAGAAAAAATCAAAAGGACTTTTTTTTTCTTTTTTTTTTTTTTTCAAAAACAGTTGCAACAGAAAATAAATAAAATAACAAACTTTAACCAAAATACAGTTCACTCAGAGATTCAGGCAACAAGGCAGTCGTGCAGCGGTCTGAAAAATGGAACACAAAATGACAAGGCGGACAAAACGCAATCGTCAGGCCACAATATTTAATACTGTTATGTACAGTAAATACGGCACAAGGCCAAAAGGGGGATTGGGGAAAAGGAAGGTCATCACTGGTCTTAATCTTAAACTTAGCTAGTCCCAAGCACTGACCCAAGCATACAAAACAATATTCCTTTCACCAAAACGCCACATTCATACTTACCTTTCATGCTACATCCACCAAAATACCTCATGGTCTCTATGAAAGTCCTAAATAACCCCATATGTACAATAAAGTCTGTGGGGGGGCGGGAGTAAAAATTTCAAATAAATATCCCCAATGAATATATACAATATGTCTAAAATTATATACATGAAACTAAACAAAATCATGTTAGTAATAAAACCCCCCCACAATTCCTAAATGTGACAGTAAAATCAATTTCCTGGGCGAAATCGACACGGGACTTTATAAAATAAACATTTATCCATCCCAACCATTCGCACAAACACGCACTGATTCAGCCTCAAACATACGAAAAGCTCACACACTCGAAACGAAAGGCGTCCCGCATCCTCCAGAGAACTAAAATCACTGAGCACCTAAAGCGGGGAGGGATGGGGAGTTAAACAAAAGGAAAAGAAAAAGGGGGGCAGAAAAAAAAAAGGGGGCCAATGAGCAAACTCACTCTAGCTAAGTTTTACAGAAATTAAAAAACTAAAATACAAATGCAAAAACCCTAAACTATCCTAAATCCAGGGATGGGTTGCCAAGTTCAACCCAGGCAAACAATATCCTGATGCCTAACCAGCATCAAAATGCCACTCAAGGTCAGCCCCTTTCACACGGCACAAACGCGCAAGACTCACCCACCTTTCGCCAAATTCTGATGATGTGAGCCGCCGCCTTTCCGTCCTAATCTTGACTTTAAGCTGATGCCTAAAGAACAAGATCAGTTCGGAAGAAGCAAACTTCTCGCCACCATAGAATTCCTTCTGACGCGTCGTCCAAATCACGACTCTCATAACGCCTAGTAAGCAACAGCACACATAATGCTCAGCCCTCGACATCTGAGGCACCACATTGCTACAGACAGAAACGACATCCAGGACAAAGGACTTTCTCCGCAGTACGCGAACCATGAGGCCTTCAACGAACTTGCACAACGGCACTACCACCGTGCACTGAAAGAAGGCGTGACCAATGGTCTCGACTTCCCCAACGCAGCGGCGGCAGTCTGGAGAATTCTCCAAGCCCGCTGAACAAAGTCTTTTGCCGACCCAGAGGGCTCTACGAATCACCCGCCAGGTGAGTGATGCCTCATCGTTAGTGAGGCATTTCAACCCTGGCGCCCAAGGCCATATTGAGCGAGCCTGCTGCTTCGTAAGACCGAGCTCGCTAATCAGAGCATCTTGAACGGACCCCCGAACTAACACCTGATACAATGCCCTACGAGACAACGCCTGGACGTTGGAGAGGCCTTCCGACGCCCGTAAGAGGCATTTCAGAGCGCGACGACATTCGTGATAGAAGGAGCTTTCGGCTCGGGGTCTACGGCGGGCCTCCCCCTCGCACGAGTGCACACTTCTTAGGGACGGGAAATTTTTCCGGGCGTCTTCCTTCCAGAAGGCTCCCACCTCGTCCGGTTCGCGACACAATCGGTCTAGGAATGCAATGCGAAGCATATGTTGACGAATCTCAATGCTTGGCATACCCAGGCCGCCCTCAGCGGTATGAAGGCAACAGATCTCCCGAGATACCATAGGGGCCTTGCCTCCCCACAAGAAGGAGAACAAGAGCCTTACTAATAAAATTAGTGGGGCAAACGGAAGTGGAAGTACAGAGAGTCGGTACACGAGGATTGGATATATGTGTGAAACACATACTTCCGCCCTTCCCTTCAGGGAAAGCCTCCTCCGAGACCACAGATTAACCGCGCTCTCGGCCTTCTCTCGTACCTCCGACCAATTCATTTCCAACTGGAGATCCGGACCGAACCAGACGCCGAGAATCTTGATCGGCCCATCCGTCCAGAGGAAAGGTCCGGGAAGAGAAACTCCCTTCCACGCACCCAACCGCAAGCCAACAGACTTATCACGGTTGATCTTGGCCCCTGTCACCATCTCATAACCACTGACCTCTTTGCTGACTTCGTCAATCTCGGCTCTGCTCGACACAAGAACCGAAACGTCGTCAGCATAGGCAGAATACCTTGCTGAGGTGGTAGCCCCAGGCAGAGATATTCCACGCAGGACCGGATTCGCCTTTAACTTGCGAAGGAAAGGTTCCAACGCAAGAACGTAAAGCAAAGGCGAGAGCGGACAACCCTGACGAATAGAGCGAGACAATACGAAAGGCTTCGATCTTACTCCATTCACTTCCACCAGCGCACCGGGGGTCGCATACAAGAGTCGGATCCAGGAGCGAAAGTCGGCTCCGAAACCGGCCGACGAAAGGACAGCCTCCAGAAAACGATGATCAACCCTATCGAAGGCCTTGGACTGATCTAAATTGATCAGCGCGGCTTCACCGTCGACTTGTTCTAAGATCAAGCGTACCATATGCAGGTTATCCTGAATAGTCCTGCCCTTCACAGCACAAGTCTGCTCGGGGCCAATCAGACTAGACAGGACAAGCTGCAAACGGTTGGCTAAGATCTTCGCCAAAATCTTCAACTCAGCGTTTAGCATCGTTAAAGGGCGAAAGTTCCCTAACCCATCCCCACCGTTCTTGTCCTTACGCAGCAACTTGATCACACCCCTGGTGAAGCGTTGAGGTATAGACCCCTGCTTCATCCAGTGGTTGAAAATCAGTTCCAGCAAAGGAACAAAAACGGGCGACAGCCTCAAGTACACTTCGTAGGGCAGACCATCGAGTCCCGGAGACTTATCCAGGCCAACCTGCTTCAGCGCTTCCCAGATCTCAGACTCTGTTATGGGACCCTCGCACCCAGCCGCTTCAGCTGCCTCGAGGCAGGGAAAGTCGGCTAAATAGGAGTCGAACTGAGCCGAGCTCAGACCGGGCTCCCTGGTGAAAAGATCCTGAAAATAATCTCGAAAGACCTCACATATGCCCGCGTTTGTAGTCACGGTCCGATTATCCGGTAATGTGACGCACGCGATATGTCGCCGAGACGCACTCCTACTCTCCTCTGCACGCAATTCAGCGGCCATATTCGTCGCCTCAGAGGACATTCTTTTTAACCTAGCCCTAACTACCAGAGCTTGATCCTTCTTGATAAGCAAGGAGGCCAACTCTGCCTTAGCTAAGGCTACATCCCCACTAACACGGGATTTCACGGCCCGATCGACTTTTTCTTCTAAAGCAGTTTGCGCCGCTAATCTATCTCGATTGAGTCGACGACTAAAATCGGCAGCAAACGTTCTAATTTTAGATTTAAGGTTACCCCACCAGGCGTTCCCCAAAACCGCTCCCGACAATTCCCGTTGTATCATTAGTAACAGCTGGTCCCGAAATCCCTGTTCACCAAACAGTGAACAGTTGAATTTCCAGTAACCAGCCAACCTAACCTTAGGCTTATCTAAGTTTACACGGACCCGGACGAGCCTATGATCCGAATAAACTATATAATGGAAACTTGGACACCCTAAGAGCCCTACATCGACTCTCTTAACTAGGACTCGATCGAGGTAGCTCGCAAGCGTCCCAGGATCCGAGTTGCCACTATTAGTCCAAGTCCAAGCTATATCCCGAGGATGCTCATTCCGGTACTTATCGACGAGATCGAACCCGTCGATAAAGTCCCGGAATGGTTTCACATCAGGATTGTTAGTAACCCGTTTTTTCCCTATACGATCTATATCGGGATCAAGGACGGCATTCCAATCACCCGCTAAAACTACCCGACGAGATGTCGTCAAAAACGGCTCGATCTGCCGAAACAGACCAGGTCGCTCAGCATGGATATTAGGCGCATAAACGCCGATGAGACGTAAAGCCTTACCTTTTATGGTAACGTCCAGCACACAAAGCCTGCCCGCCGGATCTGCGAAAACAAGAGTACATACAGCGTCTAAAGACCTGCTCACTAGCCAAGAGACACCCCTCGAACGACCATCAAAACATGCTGAATAAAGGGCGAACCCATTAGACAGCACATCCTCACGATCATGAGAAGAAAACCGGGTCTCTTGCACACAACAGATATTCACCCCGAGGCGCTGAAGGTCGCGAGAGAGCCTCGCCCTGCGAGACTCCACCCTCAGGCCCCGGACATTTAAACTAGCTAACCAGAGAGCCATATTGAATACTGATTAGGGTTGTTTATCTGCTTTGAACATGGCTGGGGTTAGGATACCAACAGCCTCTCCCATAGACCCATGGCCCATCTCATTCTTGATGGTACCGTCTTGGGAGATTCCGCCGATATCCCACGGGAAAGTCAATTTTAGTGCTCTATAAAGGGAGGGGTGAACAAAAACTGGGACCCTCCCTGCACAGAATTGTTTCATTTTTTTTAATTTTTCGCTTTGGACGATAGCAATGGGTGGGGTCATGTCGAACGAAGCCATTGCCTCGTCCAACATGGCCCAAATCTGCTTTGCCCCAGTTTCAACTCTTATAACAGTCAACACTCTCTGGGCTTGTGGAAAGTTTTGCGGATTATCTATATCTTTGTCTCCGAATTGCTTCATAGACAAAAGATATTTCAGTTCTTTAATCCTGTTGCCATAATCTTTGGCTTTCTCGGCTTGTAACGGCGAGATTTTGCACACATTTGAGCCAGGATTGTAGATGTGTTTGGGTCTCTTCTTTTTTTCCACTGAATCCTGTGTTGGGCTTCTGTGCCTTTTGTTAACAGGCGGGGGCATTTTAGTGGGAGAAGGACTGGGAGTATTGCGGGGTGTACAAGGTTGTCTAAAAGGACTGGGGTCTCTACTGAGAGGGATTTGGGCCTGGGCATAAGAAGAGGAAGGAGTGGCAGGAGTAGGCTTCACTCTAGAGAGAGGGGTTGAGGGGCGTGAAGAAGGTGACGAGATAGAGGATGTGGGGGGAGTGGCCTTCTTTTTAATGGGTGACGTGTTTTGACGGGATGTAGAGGGTTGAGGAGACTGAGATGTAAGTGTGTTTTTGGAAGGGTATAGTTTTTCTTTTCTTTGTTCGTCAAGTTTTTTTTTCAGCTCTTTAACTTTTTCCGTCTTTTCATATCCAGGATCGTATTTTTTCTGTAGTTGTTCGATTGTTAGAATAGAGGTCGGGGCGTCGCCCTTACTGCTGTTAGAGGGAGTGGGGCTGTAAGTGTCTTTAGTCCCCGAGGCTTCAGGGGACTGAGGACCCGCTGGCTGACGCTTCCCTCTGACCCTGCCAACTACCAGCCATTCCCCTTCTTCCCCCTTCTTAGCCACAGAAGCGGCGGAAGAGGGCTCTTCGGGGGATGAGGGCTTTGGTGGAGACCCAACCGGGGGAACAACCTCTCCGGTCCCGGCAGCTGGCATGCCCATTACAGGCGCGGCGGATTTTGCAGACTCGGTCAGAGGGGAAGTTTGGTCTTTAGTGACCTGAGTCCCAGAGGCCTTCTTCTCTGGGCAGGAAGAGGAGAGATGACCAGTCACTCCACACTTCCAGCAGGCTGGTTTACGACCGGTCACGATGACCGGCAGCTTCAGGTCACTAACGTCAATCCAGTTGGGGACGGAGCTGAAGGCCTTCCGATCGAGCATCATGTCAAAGCTCCATCCCCCAGTCAGGCTATCGCAGGAAGCGGCCAATATCTCCCCGTATTGGGCCAGGAAAGCCGCAAGGTGTTCCCCGATAACCTGAGGAGGGACCTCGTACACTGCTACCCTGGTCCTTCGCCGACCCTCGTACTCTGTGCGGAGGATAAGATCCTTGGTGATCAAATCCCTCCGGGTGGCGTTCAAACAGTCTTCGGCTGTGGGTAGCAGTATGTCCCACATGAAGAACCCTTTTCCCTTTACTATTCTTAGGGGTTTGAACCCCAGGGACTCCAGTGCTTTCAACACTGTGTCTTTAGTCGACCGACAAATTTTGCGCGAACGCTTGTCGACGACAAAAACTGACACTATTCTTTTATCGATTCTCTTCAGTTCCACAGGATCCTCCAAGAGCCCGTCTTTCACCACGAGGTGAGCGTAACTCTTGGCACGTTCCAGGAACTCCGCGATATCGATTACGCATTTCGGAGGGGACTTCCAACAAGAGGGCGAATCCCCGACCTCTGCATTCGTATTAGCGTTGTCTTTCTTTTCAGGTGTGGTCTTGTTTTCTTTGGCTAGCCTATCTTTGGCAGCCTTTTTTAATGCCTCTACTATTTCCTCGTTGGTAGGAATTGGGAGAGACGGGTATTCTTCAGTATTATCTTTGTCTGGAGGGTCATTCTTGGGGTTGAATAGATGCTTCCTTACAGATTTCCTGAAGGAAGCTGAAGTAGTCTTTTTTTTAATCACTAAAAAAGAAGGAGCTTTTTTTTCCTTCTTATCCATACTAATATAGAGGGGAGGGACGGGAGTGGGGGAACAGGGGAAGGGATATTTAATAAGTTTCGCCTAAAGGCGAAACAATAAGGAACAAATAACTCAAAAAAGGCGAAGAGAAAAAAAAGGGAATTTAGACAATAAAAATAAAAAGTTAAATAATAGATACTAAAATTAAAATCTAGCCGAAGCTAGTTAAAAAAAATAAAGATGGCCGACTCTAAGAAGCGAGTCAAACCAGTAAATAAACGAAAATTAACAACTAACTTTAAACGTACAACAATTACAAAAATCAAACAAAAAACACGTAAAACTTAAACACAAATATCGCCTAAAGGCGTAACAATTAACAAAACACGAAAAGGACAATTAAATAATAAAATAAAACGTTCAAACAAGGTAACCAAAGAAAATACTCAACTTCGACAAAAAATCAAAATGGCCGACACTAGACGAAAACAATAACAAAAGAAAATACGGAACTTTGGCAAGAACCAAAGCTAGCAACAAAAATTCAAAATGGCCGACCCAAAACAAACAAGTCGAACCAATAAAGAAAATAAACAAATAAATTAGACAATACAACGATTACAAAACGATTTTAGTACAAACAAATTTATAACACGAAAAACACGTAAAACGTAGAGTTAGGACAGAAACAAGAAATTAAAATTAATTAACGCAAAACACGGACAAGGGTTACAATATAACTAGAACGAAGATAGAAATTAACGGGAAATGAAGGTTATAAGGAAGGCTAAAAAAGCGTGGAAATTAAAACGGGGTAGAAACAAAAATTAACGGGGGAAGGGAATTAAAACGAGAAACTAGAATAGGGGATAAAATGAAAAACAAAGAATTAACGGGGGTAAAAAGAAAAACTAAAACAAAAAAAATTAAAGGGGGAAAAAAACTGAAAATAAAAAGGAAAAAGAACTAAAAGAGGGGGGTAAAAATAAAAAAAATGGATAGAAGAAAAAATCAAAAGGACTTTTTTTTTTTTTTTTCTTTTTTTTTTTTTCTTTTTTTTTTTTTTTTTCTTTTTTTTTTTTTTTTTCAAAACAGTTGCAACAGAAAATAAATAAAATAACAAACTTTAACCAAAATACAGTTCACTCAGAGATTCAGGCAACAAGGCAGTCGTGCAGCGGTCTGAAAAATGGAACACAAAATGACAAGGCGGACAAAACGCAATCGTCGGGCCACGAGTGCTGTTATTTTTCTCGGCTATTTATATATACGGGTCAGTGGTGCATTGTGGGTAGTCTATTTAGGCGGTTATTTTACCGGAAGTCGTTTATTTGTTTATTTATGTATTTGCGTTAAATTGTTTTGCTTGTTTTTATTTTTTTTTATTTCTTATCTTATATATTTATTTATTTTTTTATTTTATTTTGATCGGTGTTTTTATTAACGTAGTAAAATGTGTTTATTTAATAGTTTTGTTTTTGTTTGGGAAGATAATTAAAGCTATTTGTTCAATTTTGGGGTTGATTGTTGTAGTTTGTTCTAATTATTATTTTGGCGAGAACAGTTTTTAATTTGTTTATTACTTCATGTATTTATTTGGGTTTTTTTATATATTTTTGGTTTGATTTTTATAGTCTAACTAATATTCTGGTCATAATAGTTTGCTAATTTGTTTATTATTTACTTTATTTATTGATTTTGTTTCTTATATATATATATATATATATATATATTCATAAAGAAAAACATTTTTATTGAGTTAAAATCTAGAAAAGCTGAAAGCCATTCCATTAGTTTAGCATCCCTAGAGATTTTTTGGCAATGTATGCAAAAGTTAGGACCCTTGTCTTGTATAAATATAACCTTCAACTAAGGCGTTTTGGATGTGATATGTACCACACAAAAACAAATTGCCCAACAATTTATAACTGTTATGGGATCTTACCTGTAACGACAATGAACTCTTCCTGACACTATAAAGACTGCGCCTCTCAAGAGAGACGGATAGAACAAAGTGCAACGAGTCGAGACAATAGTAGTTCACTCTAAACCAGACTGACAGCCATACTAACACCTTCAACTTCTTGTATTATTATTCTGTTTCAATATATCTTTGTTATTACTACTCTTGTGTTCGTGTTGTTCTTCCTTGGTCCTAACTTTGGACCATAACAGTGGCGACGAGGATATTGGACCATAACAATAACAATGCTCTGTATTTATGTTAACGCCAACTTTGAATGGATCTATAATTTTACTGTTTACAATTTTTATTTGGTCGAGCTAGCTCAGATATTTATGAGTCCATCATGCTAACCATCAAGGTCCTGTATCAGGATCGGACGGTCATTAGGGTGGAAATCTGTGTCATAATATATTTAGTCAAAGTAGATGGTTGCTGGGAGACCATCCCACCTAATATCATGGCTAGGTGTCCAGAACAGTAGATCACTCGCGAGATCTTGTGTTGCTCGCCAGCAGTGTCCTGCAAAACACATTCTGCATTCACATAAGATTGTAGAAATATAAGGAATGTGTACATAGAGATGTGATTTAGTTGGATGTTGTCTCCAGAAGATGTTAAATATAACTCTCATCATCCGGGTGTAGATTCCATCTAGCTTAGACACAAGGATTTTATTTCATGTCCAAGAAGTTGTACCATACAGTAGCGCGAAAGCATCTCCGTTTGAGGTTGTCTGGTACATCAGATTTCCAGATTACAACCATTTTATTTAAGGTCGCCTATGCTTTATTTATGCGGATTGTCATATCCTTTTCAGTAGAAATTATTTCGCTTCCTAGATATGTAACAGATTCGACAGATTTTATTGATTCTCTTAAGACATTTTGTATTGAGCCTTGTTGCCTACAATACTACCCCAAAATATTTTTCCACGCCTCTTCTAAGTTTTTCTGTGTGACTATTTTCATGAAGGAAGCAACCTCTAATCTAACCTTTAAGTCAATCTAATGTAACTCTATTAAAATTATTGTTAAAACTTCAGCTTTCGTGTAATTCTTTGCACAATTTACATCTTTCTCTTTGTAATATTTACATCTTTCTCTTTGTAATATTTACATCTTTCTCTTTGTAATATTTACATCTTTCTCTTTGTAATATTTACTTAAAGGTGGTAATTTCGTTGCCTTCATGTCTTTACTCAGTATTCTTGACATTCTGTATCTTCTCTTTGGTTGGCAACATCAAATTCTTCAAGAATTTTCTAGTTGGTCAGTACAAATTTTCTTACTTATCACATTTTAATTGTTCTCAACGGTCCTTTTGTGATTTAAAATCAATGATTTTTTTAGTTCAAATTTTGGCCATGATTTCAATTTTGATGAATCTATTTTCATTTTTCAATTTTTTATTTCGCATTTTACAGATGTGTGCCATCTTGTTTCTCTTTTGCAATTTTCTATGATAATCTTTATATATCTGCAATTAAAAATAAATTTAAATAATGTTACATATACGATAAGATAAACAACCCGCACGTGGCACAATAAAAATAACCTATATATGTAGAGAGACAGACAGAGAGAGAGACAGATATATATATATATATATATATATATATATATATATATATATATATATATATATATATATATAACCAGAAGGGATATAGAAATCAACATTGCATGGCGACTGTCAGATTCCGGCCTCAATTGACAGTCATCATGCAGTGGTGATTCCAATGCTAGCATTGTTCATATATACATATTGCTAATTGATTCAAGGTATGATTAACTCTTTGTAATATAAAATTATATGCTGCCTATTTTATTATGTTCATGAAAAACAATTGATCTGCAGTAAAGAATTCCTGAGAAAAAAACAACTAAGACATATCACTCTGTTAATTGAACTATCTACTTAGTTCATGTCATGTTAACCGAAAAACACTTATAAAAAAAATCGTGGATTTACCAAATTACAAAATTCAAAAAATTCTCACTTGTAATATTTGAACTTTAGCGTTGCGATTTGCACGCTCCAACACTACATAACCGTTAATAAATAGCTCATTCTTAAAAACATCTTTCGGTCGGAAAAACACATTTATTTCGTCTTCCAGTTTTGATTTTAAAGGAAAAAATACAGCCCGTTGATGAATGCATGATGCATTCGAAAGTACTTGCTGAATTAAAAAAAATACACCATATCCATTTTATACATAAGGATCTCATCATTCAGTGGATTATTAGTAGTATAATTTTGGTGTAACTTATTTTTAAATTTACAGTTTTAAAGGCACGGCAAAGATTCATAATTCAGTGTTTCCAAGGATACAGAGAAATCCACTCATCCAGACGAGTGGTAGTAGCGTGTTCAATTTCAATTTTTGTTGTATCAGTTAATAGTTACATTCGAAAGCGGGGTTATGTTTAGGGATGGGTAGGGATGTATTTTTCAACAAATTCTGACATCCGCTAAATGCATGTCGTCTGGGTTTTTTAGAAAAAAAATTATTGTTAACGGCAAAAAATTCTTACGGTATTTTTTCTATTTGTATACTTAAAGATTTTGGGGGGATGTTTAGGCTAGAATATGTTTTATTTAACTACAATTCTAAAAAATTTTCACATTAGTTTTTAATAGACTATATTTCTTTTTAAAACCAAGTAAATGTATTAGAATTACTTTACAGTATGTAAAATTATTTTTTCATATCAAGTATAAATATGTATATTACCAGGTTACATTTTTCTAATTTTGTATATAAATATTATTTAAGCAAAATTTATGACAATGACGGCAAAGATAGCTAAATTATTTCACTGATTCTATAAACTTAGTAATATATATTTCAGATTCCGGCCATAACTATATATATATATATATATATATATATATATATATATATATATAGTTGAGGCCGGAATCTGACAGTCGCCATGCAATGTTGATTTCTATGTCCCTTCTAGTTATATCTATAAACGCGCTACCTCTTCCGCTATAAATATAACAAAATGTAAAATACAATCACAAACACACACACACACACACACACACATATATATATATATATATGTTTGTGTGTGTGTGTGGAGAGAGGGAGATGCGGAGAGTATTTGAAAAAACATCTTTAGTAAGCCATAAATGAAAGACAACCTAACGTAATGTTACGCAGCATACGTGCGTATCGCAAACATTAACATGGCAGTTTCTAATCTGACACAAGAAGTACACCGTGTCAGAATAGGCAGCTTCTTGAAAGTGGTCAGGTGAACAGAAGGAACAAAAAGGGTTTGTGCGCGGATCTCACAGACGTAACAAATTCTTTTTTTTTTTCTTCTGTTTCTTTCTGCTGTCAGTCTTTTCAATTCAGAATTGTCATCCTACAGAAAGATCTTTTTTTCCGTCTGGATACTTTATCAATGGTCTCATCTGCTTCGGATAAAGAAGACATGATTATATCATGTGATTTCTTCCATGTTCTTTGGATCAAGATTTAGTCACGTTAGTTTATGTTGTGGAGTTATTTCCACAATAGAACTTGTAGTCGGACTAAATGCGTCCTAAATGGGGTAAACGTACAGAAACGTTAGGAACTTGTAAATAAGTATTACGCAGAGTAATCGAGTTGTGATCGCTGATAACTACTCTTCCCTCGACTACCTACTGACTCCTACTTATAATAGGTGGGAGAGTCTATTCTCTAGACCAGGTGTCTTTCACTATAACAGTTTAGATTCTAGTTTATCACAAAATGCTGCCTTTACATTTTCATTTGTATTAATGGAGTTCATGAAAAACAAGACGCGTTGCAATAATAACTTTTCCTATTTTGTCAGTTCAATTTAATTAATATTATCTTTCATTAATCTTAATTTTCATCTATATTTCAGTTTCGCTGAGTTAACCACCTGATGAGACCTTGGCGGTCGAAACCGCGGTAATGTTCCATTCAGCGTTTTATTATTTCAGGATATTAAATCGCTCTACAGGTTTGAGTTTTCTAACTTGATGCTGAGCACTTTTTGACACATACGATTTTAAACAGTTATTTTAGTGTTTATTTACTTCATTATAGATAGATAGATATTTTCAGTATATTTCGGTAGCAAAATTATTCTTGTAAATCTGTCTTATTAAAGAAAATG
Source organism: Acanthosepion esculentum (assembly GCA_964036315.1). Lineage (NCBI taxonomy): Eukaryota > Metazoa > Mollusca > Cephalopoda > Sepiida > Sepiidae > Acanthosepion > Acanthosepion esculentum. Next base: position 49,286,926 of record OZ038498.1, read on the forward strand.
TACATTTTGTGTCTCCTACATATACTGATCATTTTTCGAATATGCTAACATTGAACATTTGCAGTCGGATATTAAAAAAAGATCAATAAATATAAGAGACATAAAATATCTGTTTTTTTTAACATATACATATACATACACATATACATACACATATAGAGAGAGAGGGATAGATTTATCGAACATCTGGCTCTGATGTGCGTTTCAATAGGAAACTTTTGAGTCGGTCAACCAGATGTCAATATAACTTTTATTGATTTAATGAATATATATACATAAATATATATATATATGTTTACATTTGATACGCTAAGAGCAGATATGAATAGAAGACATTCATGGAAGATTTAAGTTTAAAGATAGTAAAATCGACCTTGCTAACCGGACGCTTCTCTGTGGCCGAACGGTTAAGGCACGTCACGCGAAATGACAGTTCCGTATAGGATACAGGTTCGATTCCTGTCAGAGAACGAAAGTTTTCTATGAAAATTTCTCGGACATTCAGGCCGGTAAATGTTATTTAATACTGTTTATTATAAAACAGAGCATTTGCTTAAATACTTGTATCTATAAAAAGAACGTTAAATATATCATAAATGTCTTTAAAATATATATGTATGTATGTATGTATGTATTCAATAAATATGCATTGCGTCGACCTTCGTCAGTTTACATGCGGGTAAAGTGTACCCTCTGTCAAACCTGCTTGTAAAACAAACAAAGTCTAAGAATATTTCGGAAATATCCAATATTCGATCAAGTCCATGTAATTCTTATTTTAACGATAATGACAATACATCGATGGCGTCAAGATTATAGTTAGTGCGAACTCCATGATCCTGTCAAAATCTATTTGATATGTACTACGCCAGGACCACATAAGGTTTTGAATTCAGTGTGTTCCTTCTCCTAGACTGTTTACAGCAGACGGAACGAGATGGACTTATGCCTTTCCAAAATGTATTTGCGTGAAATCGGATGTAACGATCGCAGCTGGAATTTGAACTCGGCTCCCCGATTAGTCGTTAACTGCATGTCCGTATTTTAACAATATAATCAATATGTACGCTTCTATCTGCCTTAAACCTCAATCCTACATGCATTTGACTTGCCCAAGGTTTCTCTGTAAATCAGACAAATGCTTATATACAGGGTGCCCAGTAAAAAAGCGGCAAATTTATTATCAGAGTTTTATCTTTCAGAAATAATTGACCTTGAATAACCTTGAATATTCATGACCGTGAATAATCATTCGACTGACGCGTAATTAACTCTGAATGGCTCTTTTATGATTGACTAATTGCTGTTTGATCTTGTGACTCGAAATTTAAAGGTTATTTGCAGGCAACTTTCGTCTTTCGTTCGGCCTTTCTCGTACGGCTAAAAAACACTGATTCTGAGAATCAGGTTATCTTAATTTTCAAAGAACATCAGACGTGGGGATTGACGAAATGTGCAGAAATTCTTCCTGAATTTTTCAGTCGTCACCAGTTTTCAACGGTTGTCTCAGGTCCTTCTGAATTTACCGCTTTTTCACTGGACACCCAGTAGTTGATTTTTTTTCTATTTATTGTTTGCGATCGGCTGATGTACTCATTGGCCAAGAAGGGGAAAATTATTATTAAGAGCTTATAAGATTTCTACTCGTACCACTTAGTGCAGGTTTCTGACTCTTTCTCGTCTCTCCCACCCTTGCATATTTTAACCACATATCTTTTTTCTTTTTTTGCCCTACACTCTGTTCTTTCTTTCCACTTCATTAACCTGTTTCTCCTCCCCTTTTTTTCTCCCTTTTGCATTTACATTCCCTTCTCCTCCTTTCTCTCTTTATTTATCTCTCTCTCTCTCTCTCTCTCTCTCTCTCTCTCTCTCTCTCTCTCTCTCTCTCTCCTTTCTTGCCAGTCACTTTTTTTTACTCTTCCTTCTTTTTTTGAATCTGCCCCTGTCCCTGCCCCAGCCATTAATTAGTGGTGCCTTCTTATCAACTTTGTAGTACAACTCGTGCATTGCCCTCCAACCCTGGATCAACAAACGAATTGGCCAACAACAAGGTCAATAATAATACGATGTTGAGCGGTCACTCGCCATCAACAATGACGGCAATCCTCATACGGGAGATTGAAGTTTTCGCCTGCATTAGATGCAAGCGATAGTGTGTATGGAAGTGTTGTTAACGCCTTGGAGCTGCAGCATATTTCTGTCTGAAATCTCACTTCATTTAATCTTTATATATCTTCATATATATATATATATGTGTGTGTGTGTGTGTGTGTGTGTGTGTGTGTGTGTGGCCACACTGATGAGCTGTGATACAGCGGATCATACTTGTATGTGGATGAATATATATATATATATAACCAAAACCTTTTAAATTTTGATAATTTTGAACTCTTGAAAATATATTTCAATTGAGCACTGTTGAGTGATAAGCTAATTCTATAAACAACAGCCACTTGCGTTAATGCAAAGCACTTCAGTAAAATGAATACGACTGATTGGCATTTGTTTACATTCGTAAAAACAATACGCAAGATTTAGCTGTTCCACTCTGCCGATAACTCAATGGTAGAAGCTCTGACTGACACCAAATCGGTTGGGTTTCGATCCTGGCTTGAAGTATTCGGATGTCTAGTCGCACTGATGAGCTGTGATACAGCGAAACAGTACTGTCTGCGAATGAGACACACACACACACACACACACATATATATATATATATATATATATATATATATATATATATATATATATATATATATATATATATATATATATATATATATATATATATCAGTCTATTCAGATCTAGATATTTATCTATATTCAGATATCTATCTTAGTTTGTGGAGATCTATCTTCAGACATCTATATCAGTCTGTGGAGATCTATCTTTATATCTAAGTGTATTCATAGAGTTTATTCTTTACAGACGGGCTGATATCGTCAAATTTGTTTTTATTATCACAACAACCATTGCGCTATCAGGCCTTTTTCAGGTGCTTGTCGATCCGGTTAACCTGTCGATCTACGAGGATAGATTGTTCTTGTTCTGCTGCCCATATCTAGGGATATCTTACCTTTTCAAAATGTCATGTTTCCAAGGATTGAACTCTCAATAACTGAGCAATACTAAAATAGAGCAAGAGGAAATATCCTCAGAAACCGTTAGTGAAACAAGAACAGTCTACTTCCGTAGATTAAATAAAGCGTTAAATAAGAAATTCCCTGAACGTTATTCCGATCAAAAATACCGGAAGAAGGCCGGAGGATAAACTTCCAAAACGTTGTGATAACCACAAAAAGGGTATCAATCTGAATGCAAATAATGATAATTGGTATGAATTCAACTCTTCTCTCCTCCAGCTATGGGTTGAATAGCAAGACTTGTATCTGGTAAAAGCATTGATATATTCAAATAACTGTTAAAGCAATACTCACAAAAAAAAGAATTATTCTTACAATCCAAAAAATTGGTTTCGGTTTTAAATAAACCATAAAGGGTTGATAAGCCGTAAAAACAAATCAATCAGTATTTTATTTACATTCGAAATAATATCCTCGTCTTTGTTGTTATATCAACGATTTGTCCTGTTAATCCGGGTAACCTTCAGGAAATTTTAAGCTAAATACTTTATTTAATCTACACGACAAGTTGTTCTCGTTCCGCTATGTCTAGAGATATCCGTTTGGTCCGTTTAATACTGTCCAGTTATTGCTAGTCCTGTTTCCAGTGAGTACTACTCGGTCCAGGTAGTGGATTCACAATAATTGAACAGTACTAAAAGAAATGAACAAGAGGAAATATCCCTGAATATGGACAGCGGGCCATATATAAAACAAAGGGTTCAGTTCGAATTTTCATGAAAGTTACTAGGATTGACAGACACACACAAAGAAGATCGGAGAACAAACGGCCGAAACGTTGTATTTAATAACAAAGATGAGGATAAGCTCTAAATAAAGGAAATAATGATAACTCCTTATCCCAGAAATTCAGAGATAAATTTTCTGTTTAGTTTGTATAGTTTTAGATACATTTTATAATGATCGTAATAATTACAATTATAATAAATGGTGGGTTTAACATTATCACTAGTGTCACAACTACACGACCTCATTGTAACAACTACAATATAGTCACCGATTTGTCCTCTCTTAAATTAAAGAAGGAAAATGTTAGTTTTAACCCCACCACCACTACCTCTATCGTACCGGTTCTTCCTTTTCTCCATATACGGAAATAATAAAACTAATAAAGTAACAATAGCAAATGTCGTCTGTGTTGAGACAAAATGAAACTGTCATTCATACAACAGAATACAGCAGTTTTGGCTTAAAAGAAGTTTGAAAATAAGCATGACTGAGTGGAAACGGTAATCCACTAGGAACTGTGCAAAAAGCTAAAACTTGACAATGAAAGCATGTATGCATGCACCAATAATTTAAAAAGAGGTAAATGGAGATATGTATATAGAAATGTTCTTATTCGTACATCTGGTGTGTGTAAAGTTTTATTGCAGACGTTGAGAGATTTACATGGGGCATTATGAAGTCGTGTTGTGGAGAAATGAGATATATCTAATCGTTATGGCACCCTGTGAGTAAATAGAGTAAGAAAAAAAGAGACTTTACATCCCCTTCTTTTATACTTCTTTTTGGCAACGCTATCTTGCAGTTGTTAGCCAAAGTTCCTTAGCAGACAAGTGGGGTAATAAGTGTGTAAAGTTCTATTAAAAACGTTAAAGCATACATTTGAGAGAAGAGTTGCTTGTTGGCTTGGTAGAGGTATCAGCTTGGGACATCTGTTGCTGGGCTGTGTTCTACATGGCACATGGTTCGTTGGGGATTAAGAAGGCACCCGAGCGGGAAAACGAGACACGTCTTGTTTCTACGGCATCCTGTGGGTAAAATGAGGAAGAGAATAGAGAAAGGATTTGCACCCTTATCTTTCATACTACTTTTGACAGCACCATCTAGCAGTCGCTAGCAGATGTTTCCTGGTAGACAAGTTGGGTAATCCTACAGCTCAATAAAAATAATAATAGTGATAGATGTGACGATGTTGAAATTAATGTGGAAATGTAATACAGAAATGGATATAGAAACTATAACACAGACAAGGCCAACTGGTGCAATTCTTTAATTGCAAGCTTGAATTTTTTAAATGTCTCAGTTGCTATTCTTGTTGGTGTTAGTGTTGCTTAGTGTTTGTTTCAGGTACGCGGCCATGAGCAACGGGTCGAGTGCATAAAAAATGTAAAGACAAACAAATGAAGTTGAAGTACAACGAAATAAGTGCATGTGTAGAAGAGGCAGGGGCGAATCTGTAGATAATTGTCTGATGTCGTAACATGACTGTGACCATTATTATGGGGTTGTTACGCACCCCTGGCGACAAAGATACAACTATTCGGGGAATTGTATTTTTGTCTGTATGTTTTGTTTTTGTTTTTGTTTTTTAATGAGCTTTTTCTTTTATTTACTAAGATTTGTTTTGAATGGCATAAGGCATAATGCTTACAATATCTATCTGTTCCTAAGCAGCCACCCATCTAAGTATTGATTATATACAACATTTCTTAACTTCGGTAATCAAACGAGAACGGTGTTTCAATAGAGATCCAACATCAAATCGATCAGTTTACTCAAGCACAAGACTACAGTATCAGGGCACACAGTGAGTGAATTTTGCTGTGAATTGAGCTCGCGAAGAATCGCATTTTAATATTAAGTTATTTACTAAACTTAAATTCCGTACAAGCCTATAACAAGCAGCAAGGATTGAACTCACTACTCATTCGAAATGGTTGCTGAGACCGTCTTTCAAACCATTATGCTAGGGCGAGGTGTCTACAACAAAAACTGATAGATATTCTTATAAGATTGTGTTATTTATATTTTCCACATTTATATGGACGAAGATGGATCAATAATTCTGTAACCTGACAAGGTTATTATGCTGAATTTTGATCTGAATTTTTTTATGGAAAAGTGTTAGTTAAATGCATTGACACGGAAATAGATAATGTCAAAAAATAAATATTTGTTGTATAAAAACAAATGCATGTTTTCATCATTATGGTACGGACTTATTGATGTTGCTACATGCCTGCGATTATTAATATTCTTATATCCAAGCATAGAAAAGTTGGCTGGAATAATAGAGCAGGTTGGAAAATTCATTCAAAATTAATTTCTCTTTGGAACAAAAAAGGACGGGGGTGGAATAAACAGACACGTTAAAAAATTAAAAAATGGAATATACGGTGGGATTGGAATAACAGTGGGTAGGTAGGAAAACAATAAAAAAATTTAAATAGTTGTGTAGGCTCGTCTATTTCGGACGCATGAGTAATTTGTTAGAGAAGGGGAAAACTATATAAAATGGTTTGTCTTTGTGTGATTTTGTGAAGAGTAGAAGATACAAAGTTCGATTTCTGTAATAGGAATTAAACTTTCTTTAAAAAAAAGTGGATTCGTTTTATAAAAGCAGGGGTTTACGACCATATCACGTTGAAAACACCGGTTCCCGTACGATCACCGAAGTTAAGCAACATCAAGCATGGTCAGTACCTAGATGGGTGAACGCTTGGATGTGCGGGTGGTATAATGGGTAATAGATCGGAATTGTTAATTGGAGAGCCAAGTTCCAATTCCAGTTGGGTTCGTTATATTCACTTAGGTACAAATACACATGGGAAAGGTATGAGTTCACCTCTTCTCCCCGCAGGTATGAGTTAATTAGTAAGACTTGTATCACTAAATCATTATTATTTTAAAATTCTTACAATCTAAAAATATGTTGATAAGCTGTAGAAAACGAATCAATCAATTAATAAAAGCAGAAAAATCTGCTTATTGTAAGAAAATTATCCTTATTCTGTAACTTTTCTTCTTATTAACAAAAATATATCGTTTCGCGTATTTGTTTGAGAACTGATACGCGTTTGAGTGTTTCTCCTCTGTGTACGTCTGGCTATGTTTTCATGCATGTGCATGTATTCTTAGGGGAGGGGCGGTGTGTGTGTGTGTGTGTGTGTGTGTGTGTGTGTGTGTGTGTGTGTGTGTGTGTGTGTGTGTGTGTGTGTGTGTGTGTGTGTGTGTGCTTATGTGCGTGGAGGGTCATCTGCAGAAAGCACTCAGTGCCTTTATTTACCAAACGAAGCACCGACCGGATTGGGTTTCACGTTCTGGACAACAACGTCGAACGGCCTCGCCGCCGCACCCACCGGTTCTGCAACCAAATACTCGTATCTCCTCTTCCACGTCCCAATCGAACCACCTGGACATCCCACCCCGCTGTTTCTACTACAAATTACTACCCATTACTAATTCGGTTCTCTTCTTTTGTATTAATAAACAACATTTTTTTTCCGACAACTATTGTCACGTTTTCATGGATAGACAGCTCGCGCGTCTTTGGTCATCGAATGGCGGGAATTGCGATTGCAATGGAAACAGCGATAAAAGAAGCAAAAATGAATGAGCGTATCCTCTTCCTTTTGTTCTAATATTCTCTCTCTCTCTCTTCTCTCATTTCGTATCTATTTATCTCAGTCTGTTCATATCTATCTCTCTATCTCTCTCTCCATATATATATATATATATATACACACACACATTTCATTGAATACGACAGACAAGGTGCTTTTATTTAGTTTTTTATACAATTTCTCATGCGATGTAATATTTTTTTTCTTTTCAGATGATAAATTATATAAAAACTGTCCGAATGTTCTTTTTATCCGATCGCTTTCGGCTATACATTTAGCCATTTTCAAGAATAAAATATTTTAACTGCTAAATAAGAAATAGTTTGTTGCATGTATGTTTTATAAAATGTTTTCATTTTTCAAAACACGGTCAAGATATTGTCTCCATGTTCAATGATAAATAGTGTGTGTGTGTGTCTGTCTGTGTGTGTGTGTGTGTGTGTGTGTGTGTGTGTGTGTGTGTGTGTGTGTAAAATATAATATAGTACACAGGAAGTCAAGGCTGTAAAAACACAATGCTTTATATATCAGAACAGAGCTAAAATCAAAACAAATATATCTTTATTCCTTTCCGTAAGATAATACTTAAATTTTTATGCACTAGACAATCATCAGGTATATGCTGTATATCATTATCTGTATGAAACTTTAAGTAGCATTTTATGCTACGGAATAAATAAAGATATATATATATATATATATATATATATATATATATATATATATATATATATATATAGTAATAATACAATATGGTAATCCGTATGGAATTTCCATGAGGATATAGATTCAGAGAGAACTCTATGTCAAAAGACAGAGCAAAATTATTATTAATTAAAGAATATCAAACACTTAAGTGTTTGATATTCTTCAATTAATTATAGATATATATATATACATATATATATATATACACACACACACACACACACACACACATATATATATATATATATATATATATATATATATATATATATATATATATATATATCAGCGTGTAATGGCGTGTCCCACATAGTTATTTAAGAATTTGTTTTCGTCGGAAACGTAGCTCCGTATGCAGCGTTTGAATTCATAAATAATGTTGGTTGTTCATGTACAGTTTTCAATTTTCAGAGGAATTGTTGCTGATAATAAGGTTAGACGTTTTGAATTATTTGTAATAAATAACTTGATATTAAAACCAGGATTTTATATATATATATATATATATATATATATATATATATATATATATATATATATATATATATATATATATAGTGTTTAAAATTTAATAAGTTTATTGGAGAAGAGTTCTCTGTAGCGTTTGTAGATTTAACTAACACTGTATGGTGACTATGAGTTTTAGACTTAATACTTTTTCATTGCAATCATTATAGTACACCAATTAACAAACTAGTTTCGCTGACCAATTCCATAAACTACGCTTAATTAACTATTACTCACAATAGTTCTATTCCCCAAAATCTAAATCATTAGGGTATGCCACACAATATTTAAGGCTGTAGTTTGTCAGACATAATGTATTTTTATTTTTGCATGTAATCCGCACCAAAAAACATTGTCGCTTCCATCTTGGTCGATACTTTTCTTTTCTTTTTTTGTTGTTTTGTTTTTGTTTTTGTTTTTGTTATTTTTGTCATCATCCTTTAATTTCTCCGCTGATCTCAGAACGACTAATTCCTTGCTTCTTTCTTTTAGGCACGCTTGATTAGCAAAGCAACGGATTAGAACGGATTAGCAGACACCGTAGACGCCACCAGCTCTACCATTTGCTCATTTTCCTCCCCCGAAGGGTCGAGTGAAATGACACGGGTCACGTGCCACGCACGAAAATTAAAATAATGATCTGAGAGAGTCGGCCTCTTTTGTTACTGTAAAGTCAATGTTGAGGAAGAACAAAGGGTTTTTTTTCTTTTCTTTTTTTGGGGGAGGGGGGTGGATACATTTGTCTTTAAGAGAACGGGGATTTTATCTTTCAATCTTTGCATGATATTAAAAATTTTAACAATTTTTTAAAATAAAATTCAGTTCCGTGTTTCTTCTACGTGCCGTGTCCCTTCTGAACGTGGCTCTCCACAAGTTCCTGTCCTTTGTAGCTCTTATTAAGTTTTATTTTTTTGTTATCTCACCTAAACCTTGTTCCATCATTTATTTATTCAAGCTCTCCGGGCAGGCTATGCGTTGTTTTCTTATGTCCCTTACCCTCAGTCTGTCGTGTGTGTACCAAATTTTCTAATCCCTCTTTCTTCATTATGTGCGCGAGAAATTTCGACTGTCTTTTCCTTATGTTAAATATAAGTGTCCTTTTTGTTTCCATTTTCACTAAAATTTCGTCGTTGTTCAGTCCATGGTATTCTCAGCATCCTTTGTAGAACCACATTTCTGTTGTTTCAAGACTCTTCTTCATCTGTGAAGAGATTGTTCAGTATTCACTGCCATATAGAAAGACTGATATTAAATAACAGTTCAGTACGCTTTTCTTTGTTTCTAACGAAATAAAGATACTTTTAAATCTCAAAGATGTTTGATAAAGAATTTTTCGTCTACTATTCAGTATATACTATGTTGCAAAGTAATACTTTAAAATGGACGCCATCACCGTGGAATGATGACACTCAAGTTATTTCCGCAGTCCATTGCTACTGACTAATGGATAGGGGCGGCCATCTTGCAGCGAAATAAATTATTTCCATCCTCCTGTCCTTGTATATTGCTTTGATGTCAGGCCACATGAAATTACGTGATAAAATTCCACTATAAAAAGGAATTGTTTGACTGAAATTGACGTGTACCACGCAATCACAGAATCCAGAAGAACAAATCACTAGACGTACATGTTAATGTTTCTACGACCGACGTAAGACCACCATACAGAATAGTACACGTATATAGTACATAGTACATGTGAGGAAATTCATGACGATGATATAATAACAAGAATAACTCAAATATCGACTATGGAATTACAAAAAGCGATGATATTTCGGCTTTATGAATCTCAAGCGATATGGATCGTGATATTAATAAGCGTATGAGACTATGTATGTATAATGGTTTCTCTGGCTGTGGTGAAGCAGTTATGTTTGGGGGCTGTAAAGAAAACATCGTGGCAGTCGTGACTACGGTCTTAGTCACATTAGATTCTTTAGGGACAACATTGTCCATATTAAGACACACTGAGAGCTGCTGCTGATATTATTATTTTTTTTATTTCCTTTGATATCTGGCGTTTACACATTTCTTTCCGGGTCCCGCCCAGGGACCTAAGGTTAGAAATGGCATCATGACACTTTCCACTGCAAAAAAAAAAAATTAAAAAATAATTACATAGATAAAGCCCTTCGTAAGGTGTGGGCTGTACTTGTCAGAACAATTTTTTGTATCTCTTTGAGGCATGGACTTCCAGGGATCCCTTCAATCAGCCTACTGGAATCTTTTCCAACCAGTCCAAGGGCTCCAACTACAACAGGAATTGTTGATGTTCCCATGTGCCACATTTTTGAGATTTCTATTTCAAGGTCCTTGTATTTTGACAGTTTTTCGAATATCTTCAAGACACATTGAAGTCTGCAGGGACTGCCATATCAATAAGGAGGCACTTATTTTGTTTGTGGTCTTTAATAACAATGTCTGGTCGGTTGGCTTTGATTGTTCTGTCAGTGTGTATTGTGTAGTCCCATAGAATTGTAACAGGTCCTATCTCCGTAACCGGGCCAGGGTGGTGTTCGTACCAATTTCTTCCAGTTTCCTTCCCATAGGAGTTGCAAATTTTCCAGTGCAGATATTGGCCCACTCTGTCATGCCGGGTTTTATATTCAGTGGGTGCCACTATCGTGCAACCTGATATGATAAGATGATCAATGGTTTCTGGATATTTGTCACAGAATCTGCATCTTTTTATTATTATTATTATTATTATTATTATTATTATTATTATTATTATCCCCTTTGATTTCTGTTGTATACTCATTAACTCCCGGGTCCCAACCAGAGATCTATCAGAAATAGCATCATGACATTTTCCACTGTTAATTTTCATTAACGATCTTCCTGATGCCATCAGTTCTCAACTTGGTATTTATGCTGATAACACACCTATTTACCCCCTGCCTTAATGGCAAGTTTGATCGGTTCGATAAGGTCAAATTGGCAGCTGATCTTAAAAATGAGCTACAACCTGTTGTTAACTGGGGCAAGGAATGTCTTGTTACTTTTAATGCCTCCAAAATGAAACCGCATTTTCTAGTCGTCTGAGAGTAACCTTTTTTCCATCAGCGTGACTGATGCTAACTTCATGTAGACTGACTCCTTATGCCTTCTCAGACTAATATCTTCCACTGACATGAAGTGAAAAGATTATATTGAAACAATTGCTAGGTCTGCCGCTAGGAAAGTTGGTTCACTCTGTTGTGTTAGATTTTTTTTTCTTGTCAGAATCTATTTTATACATTTATAAGTCTACCATTCGTCCATGCATTGAATATTGCTGCCAAATCTGGTTTGGAGCTTCTGCTATTTACTTAGAGATTCTTGATGAAATACAAAGAAGAATCTACAATGTAATCTGTGCTTTTTCTATTAATATTTTCATGGTAAATGTTCTAATGAGATTTCCTCTTTGATACCTAGACTTTATGAGTTTAAGTACAGTACAATTACAGTTACAATTAGACTGACTAGATACAACCATAAGTTCTATGCTAACAGTTTCTTTTCTCACACTTCTCGCTTGCGGAACTCTATTCCGGCTTCCTGCTTTCCAGTCAAGTTTGATCTTTAAATGTTTAAATGAATTATTTTCTGTCTTCTCAATTCTTGTTCTTTTATTGTTCTATCTCCTAAATAATGTATTCTTTTTCTCATATTCTCTCATACTCAGTACCCCCCCCTTGCATCTTAGTGGCTTTATTGCCTTGCTTGGGGTGAAATGATTAAAAGAAATAATTTTGTTATATATCATTTGAGGTTTGGAATCCGACTTGTGTGTTGTTTATTTTTCCTTATTCCTCAACAAAAGCTAATGTCTATCATATTAAAGATTTTAATAATCTTAAATTTAGAGAAAACTGTTTTAACAGTAGAATAAAAAAGGGGGTCATGCCCATTATTATATATGAAAGAAACAAAAACCAACCGACCAATCCTTCTTTCGGGAGATACCTGCTAATCCCACCTAATCTGTGTTCGGGTCCTATTTTCCAAATAAAATCCCTTTTCTCACTCTTCGCTTTTTATTCCTTGACCGAAAAAGTGATTACTTTCAAACAATTTTTTCGTCTCTTTTTCATTAGCCTGTTCTCTCTGTCTTTCATTTATACAAACTATAACACTCTTCCTCCCATGTCTGTCTCCCCACTCAAATTCATTTTCTCAATCTTTTGGTTTTTCTCTCGTTTTTTTTTCTTCCTTGGCTGCTCTTTAAAAATCCTCTACACACAACATATTTTCTTGTTACACTTCTTCCTTTTTTTTTTCTCTCCACACCACTATTTACATCGTCGTTTAGAAGTTTTTTATTGTTTTTTCTTTTTTTTTCTTTCTCGTTCACAATGTCACAAAAGCAATTCAAGATTATTTCCCCTCACCCCTAATTACAATTTTGCTCATTTCCTCCTTATTCTTTTCTCGCCGAATCCGATTCTGGTTTCGAGAGGCTCTTATAAAAAATAAAATTTAAAAAAAAACAAACCTTTTTTGTACTCTTCTCAAATAAAATAATAAATTCTAAATAAAAATAAAATAAAATAATAATACTAACTAATCGTCTGCTTGGCATACGATTGATTTGTCTCCCACTCGCTAACAATATTCAAGCAAATTTAAATTTTATATGAATGACGCGCAATAATCTTCAATTTCGAGAAAACCGTTTTTGCAACAGAATAAAAAATTTTTATTCTCATTATTATATGTGAAATGCACACCTTTCAATGAAATTCTGGATTGACTGATCAGATTAACATAAAAAGAAAACAGATTTGTGACTGAAATTCAAAAAACAAATGTATTCAGTTCATCTACATGGCTTTAATTTACTTCCAACTGATTGAAACAGTTAAATAAAATCAATGCACAAAACATACGCTGGGGTTCTAGTTTTGGATTGTGTCAGGATTGTGCCTATAATTTTTAGGCTGATAGGATTGTGACTTTTATTTCTTACATAATGGTTTATGAATGCCGAAAGCGCACAGAAGACATCTGGACAAAACGTTGTTCAAATTCATATACCCCGAAACGAGAAAATGGTCCGAAAAATAAAAAAAAGTTTTAAATCTTAAATAACGACTTTCAATTGGTTTTCAGCCAAACCAAAATAAATGAAAAATTACTGCACACACACACACACACACACACACACACATATATATATATATATGTATGTATATATATATATATATATATATAAGGGAGAGGTTATAGTTGTTCCAACGAGAGAAAAGTGTATATATTAAAGTAAAGAGAGGAGCCGCAAACGTTTTTGATGTTAATGTGGATTTTTTAAATATATATTATACTCTATTTTCCATATTTTTGCTTTCGACCTTCATCAGGTGAAGAGTGGTTATTTCCAAATATTATTTAAAGGAATTAATTTTTCCTTATGTTTTTCGATGTTTAACCATTGTCTTTTGCGTGTAGTAGTAATCCAAAATTTCCAACGAGAGAAAAATGTATATTTTAAAAAAGAAGAGAGAAACCCTAAAACATAAGGAAAATTAATTCCTTTTAATATGTGGAAATAATAATCATTCTTTGCCTGATGAAGGTCACGAAACCGGAAACACGTGTAGCAAAAATATGGAAAATAAATTATAATATATATTTTTTTTTAAATCCACATTATAACCAAAAACGTTTGCGGTTTCTCTCTTCTTTTTTAAAAATATATATAAACACTGAAATTATTGGTGGGGGAGGGGAGTTGAATACAAATCCAATTAATTCTTCGAGTCTAAAAGAATCCTCAACAGAATGCACTGGACGGCCGTTTCGTACTATTTGGGACCCATCAGCAGTGCGCATCCATTAGAAACGATCCCGGACAGTTAGGATACGCCGCAAGCGACATACCAAGTATACCAACGGGCCTCGGTGACGAACAGGTGACAAACTAGACTGGATATAGCGCTGCTCTCACTTTTCGTAGTGTAACAAATCCGAGAATACCTTTCCCAGAGGATTGCCCCCCCCCCCCCCCACAATGAGCGACGTCTTCTTTTCCCCAGCTGCTCCATCTCACAGCATTAGAAGCTGGTTCAAGCATTGATATACAAACACTGAAATTATAATAATAGGCATTGATATACAAATACTGAAAGTATTATTCTTTTAGCCATTATGAAGTCAGAGTTTATTTTTCCGTTTAACTGTATGTATGGATAAAACCATTCCTATAACTCCAGATGCATACATAAAAAAATTCATAGATTCGGTTAAAAGTAAAAATAGAATCATCCTTGATTATTATACTCTTTACTGTTGTGTCGGAAACCTACCACCCCTCTTGAAGATGAACTTGTCTGCGTCTGTGAACAAAGACTTTAAATAGTGGCATGTCGAGAGACAGGAGGACAGAGACGTTCCTGGCTGCGGCTAGGGAGTCGTGCTGTCGAACTCTCCGCCTCGGCGGAGAGGAACTCGGACGGGGCTTTGCCGTAGGGCAAAGTGCCGTCTGGGGAGGTAGACAGTCCCTGGACCCGTGTATACGGGTTCTAATGGGCATATTTTTGCCCGAGCCTACGGGCTCGGTAAGCCCACATTAAACCGGCCTTGTGCCACATCGACCCATGTGGGGGGGTTGCTAAATACCGAGACGTTCCTGGCTGAGCTAGTTATAGACTACTCAGGCGATTTCTGTATCTTTTACCAACCTATTAAAACCCTTTTTATTGTTACGTGTTATTTGTCGTTTGTCTCTACAAACCCCAAACCAACATCATAACATTTACATTTGAACAGCTTTTGATTCCGATTTCCAAAATGTGAGATTACTTTCCGAACATGCTAATATGTTGTTCAACGAAAATTAAAAAGATAAATAGTAATGATAGTGTGCGAATTAGCACGAAGAAATTATAACGATCCATGTCATCCCACCGATGCATGAACGTTTGCTTAAGAAATGGAAATGAGTGAAGGTAAATACAACATTTATGCAGAAATTGACAAGTCACCTATTACTTCAAAAGTTGTATTTTTCTCTATGGACAGGTCGGCGAGTTCTTAGCTCTGACCATTTTAACTTTCATCCTGCGGGTCCGGCTGCTACATCAGTGCTTCGAATAGCCATTAACGGACCTTTTCCTAGTCTTTTGTCTTGTTCCTGGGGCGGTTGGATATATAAAGCCATGGAAGAAAGCTGACAGACGGTTCATATTTCGAAACTACTCTTAACCCTCATACGCTTCCAAAAAATTAATATAATTAAGTTGTTTTTTTTTTACATTCACAATTGCATATACAGGTACACGGCGAATTTCCGGTACCTGTGGTTGCAGAACCGTTCCAAATTATCCATGTGACCGGACCAACAGAGGATATTTAATAACATTTCAATGATACACCTCTCATCCACGAACTATGCATCATTCGTATCTCTACAGCGTCAGTGACTTTGAAATTTATATTAAACTATCTTTAAATGCAAGTTATATGCGAATTAAACAACCGAATTAGTCTTGCAGCTGCGTGAAACTCAAAATCATGCTCGTAATTTCGTCCTGATTAAAAATGTTATCGAGTCATATAGTACCTGAAAAGGGCGATTTGACGCAGTGTAATGGTTAGCAAGCTTACCTCACTAGATTACGTACGACTGAAGAGGGAACTCGATTATCAGTGGGTGCTCTACACTTTCAGTCGTGTGCCACATCTAAGCTACGCTTAGAAAATCACCATCTATTGCTTGAAAATCAGTGGGGTGCCTATATTTTGGCAAGTTTACTTTCATTTATTATAGTTGCTTTCTGTCAAAATGTTTTGCTGAGCTAGACTGAGATAAATGGGGCTATCCTATTTGATAAGGCTTTTTTCTCATAAAATTCCTCAAAGAAATTCTCCCTGGTTTTATATGCAATGTTGAGGTATCTACTAGGCTAGTCTTTATCAGCGTGGACTATGTGTACACAGCTTAAACTACATAATGCTGTAATATTAAATGCAAATAGGGAATTTATATGTTATCAAATATGATCGTTCGTGTCACATCTGTGTTCTTTTTCATTCTGATTTCCATCTGTTTAGTTTAAGGGAGAGGGCACATAGAAGAATAATAATAATAAGAAGAATTGGTTAAGGCATTGTCGCTGGAAGACAGGCTATATTAGATGTAACTTCGAATCACGTTAATCATAATAATGATATAGAAATGTAATAATTTAAAGATAGGTGGGAATTGAATAGCAAGATAGACTGGGATCTCTAGACTTGGGCAGCAGCCAATTTAAGAGAAAGAAAACGGTGGGAGAGGTACTGTCTTCCCTAAGAATGCATGGCAATTCACAGATAATAAAGAAAAGGGAATCTGTGGAGATCCATAATCGCCTACGATTTGAGCAGGAAAAAATTATAATAAATAATAGTATATATATATATATAATGCAGTGTTACATTAGAGCAGGCTTGTTTCAACGTTAAAAAAATTTTCATCAGGTGGGAAATCACGATACTACTAAAATATTTTATAAAAAATATTTCCCACCTGATGATAGGTCAAAAAAAGATTTAACGTTGAAACAAGATTTTTGTAGTGGTTATGTGCATGTTCTAATGTAACACTACATAATAAATAAATAAATATTTATTGCTCTAATTTTGTATTGAGCCCTGTTTTAAATTAATGTTTTGAACGCTGAAATCTTACTCTTCATTCATTTACATATATATATATATATATATATATATATATATATATATATATATATATATATATATATATATATATATATATAAGGTCAACACCGAGCGGTGACCGTCTATTTCATGCTTGGACATAATATTTAGCCCATTTTGCTCAGATGGCCTGAAGACTGCGTTCAAGAATGAAACAAACTGCCGCCTCTCGGTATATATATATATATATATATATATATATCGTATTGAGACTTTCTTGATGCCGTAACAACTTTTCTAGGCTGGTTATGTTGCAAGAATGAATGACGGTGGACAAAGGACTGTTGGGAACCGTGGCTCAGATATAAAGACAAGCTAAAGAGTAACCTCACAGCTGTCAATGTGCCTCATACTGACTTCGAACGAGTCGCCCTAGATAGAAATAACTGGAGATATTTGTGCTAGAGTGATATCAGAAATTTCGAAATAAGTCGTATTGACCGCCTAAGAGACGAATGACCACTGCAAAAAGCGTCAGCAAATATTCCTGTGCCTATGTCACGAGATCCTCGCTGTTGCACAATATGTGGACTTGTACGCAGGTCACTAGCGGGACTCAAGTGTCAGATACGACACAAACATAAGAACTGAATGACGTTGTCGGATTCTCATAAGTCGAAATCGACGGGGGAGTCCATAACACACACACAAACATATATATATATATATATATATATATATATATATATATATATATATATATATATATACATATATATATATATGTATGTATGTATGTCTGTACGGTATTAGTGGAAAGTGATTAATATCCGTGATAGAGCTAACATATGCTGTTGCATGGAGTGTTGTTTGTGACCTTAGGTTTAACGATTTCGCGATCTTCAGACAAACTGGATTATTTCTTCAAAAATGGATCTATTCATGATCTGTTTGTGTTTGATTATTTGTGTGTGGTTGTGGAAGGGAGAAAATTTTCTTCTGTATTTGTTTGGGACGACACTCATATATACATAGACACACATGCATACAGGCGTATACATGTTAGTTCATACGTACACACTCATATACAGTTACACATTCATACGCTCGAGCACAAGTATGTACGCAATTTTCATTCTGTCTATTTCGGTGTCAAGATTGTAGCGTTTCATATGTAGCAATGTTTTCTTAGTAGGCGACGAGTGGGGGCGTCTTTGACGGTTTTCAGGTCGGCTGTTTGCGCCGACAGACATGCTCACATGCACTCACACATACACACCACACATATGTAGAGGCACACCCACACTCATTGATTTGTATATATATATATATATATATATATATATATATATATATATATATATATATATGCAGAAATATAGTCTTAAAGTGTGCTATATTTATGGGGTAAAGTGCTCAATATCAGAGATAGAGCGTGTGTAAATATAAAAGTGGACATGGTAGTCAGCACTTAGAGGCGACAGTCTGTTTCATGCTAGTGCAATCGTCAGGCGACTAGTCTGACGATTGCACTAGCATGAAACAGACTGTCGCCTCTAAGTGCTGACTACCATGTCCACTTTTATATTTATATATATATATATATATATATATATATATATAATATTAGTGGTCAATATATATATATAAGAGGATAGAATCCAGGTAGAACCCAATATCCAGGACAGGGTAAGAATATAATATAAAAAGCTCAAACACTAATATTCCATGGTTATAATTTATTTCATTGGAATCGTAATCACGATCCAATTCATCAGACTTACAAATTGAAGAGTTTTTGTTTTGCTATAATATTTTATTTATCGATAATTAAGTAATCAAAATCTCAGAACAAGTGAATATTTATAATCTGTCCCATCACGAAAGAAGAGTGATAAAATAATATCTGGGTAAAGTGCATCATTACATAAGAACAGAATGCAAATTAAGTTCATTTGTAAATATAACATTATTATTGATAGCTGTAATGTGCAGGGTGGATAACGTCTCGAAATGAGAAAAATAAAAGTTCGAATTCCAGTCGGGTTCGTTACATTCACTCACTCGTAAATACCCTTGAGATCGTTAGGAATTTCTTCTCCACTCAGTTATTGGTTGAATAGCAGGATAGACTTGACCCTATAGCCATGGTTGGCGACCAGTCTACCGCAGAAAGAAACAACAACCTATTGCAGCAATATCTTCTGCCTAGTGACTTAAGAATTGAAAGAGACATGATCGCCCAAGCGTATATCATGCATGGCACTTAACTGACTGACTGATTCAATGGTGACTCTAGCGCTGTGTCTCCCAACCTTTTTACAACCAGCGCCCCCTTTGGGCACAAAGTTTTTTTTGTCAACGCCCCCACCCCGTCAAATTAAATTTTGAATATTATATTGAATTCATCTTTCATAGCAAGATAACACTTATGTATTAGTGCAAAAATAATTTTAATATTGTTTTCATTTCCATTATACATACCAATGATTAAAATGCTAAAAAAACAACTTTCATTTGATAGCTTATATCAATGTCTTCAATGCGATGGTTGATTTTGATGCTTACTGGCTAACGCTCTTATTCTAGCTAATTTTTCTGGGAGCTTACGGTGAAACACCGGTTCCTGTACGATCAGCGAAGTTAAGCAACGTCGATCCTGGTCAGTACCTAGATGGGTGACAACTTGGGAATACCAAGTGCTGTAAGCTTGAATGTATGGGGTGTAATGAATAATAGCTCGGAATTGTTAATCGGAGAGCTGAGTTCCAATTCCAATTCCAATTACGTGCAAGTACCCTTGGGAAAGGTATGAATCCACCTCTTCTCCCCCAGCTATGGGTTAATTAGCAAAACTTGTATCACTAAAACTTTATTATCTAAAAAAGACTATTACAATCTAAAAATATTTTCTGACTTAAATAACCTTCAAAGGGTTGATAAACCGTAGAAAACAAATCAATCAATCATAATTTTCGGACGAGCTCCATACTTTCATTCCATCATTCCAGACATTTATATCTAACAGCTGCTATGCTACGTCCAACAAACAGACATCTGCGTGGATGCTTCCCTGAACGCTACAATTCTAACCTCTTCAAGTCAAGTGTCAATCGTTAGCTATTCTCCATACACTCATAATATTCACTTCCTAATTCTTAATCTTAAATTTATATCATACACCTTATTCAGCAACTCTCTACTTTGAGTGGCTCTTGAGCCTTGTATTGGATGAATATTAGTAAATAAAAATTACTGATTACAAGATTGTTGTTACTATTGTGTTGACTGTTACTAAACGTTAAAAAATATATAAGTAAAATAATATGTAAAAAAGAAAGAGCAAGTAGTCGTCTAACATTTCTGTCTATATTTACAAGCAGCCATTTTTATAGTTGGACTTTAATTCTTTTTTTCTTTGATATTAAGCATTTGTGAAATACAAAAAAAATGAGGGGAAAAATATGAATAAAAATGTGTACTATTTTAGGGTTCATTTAATTTAGCAATGATTGCCCTTCGTTCTCGCAAAAAATGGGGTGTCAAAAGAACGGTTATTCCCTTGACAAATGTCTCGGTTTTAGTATTGCTTTCAAAACAGAATTCCAGCTGAAGAAGAAGAAGAAGAAGAAGAAGAAGAAGAAGAAGAATTCAATTTTCTGTTCAGTACTTTTTTATCGTTGCGATAAGACTTTTATGATCGAAATATAATAAAGTTTAAATCACAGCCACCGGGTGTTAAAGTTGCGAAACTTGCATAATTATGAAACAAATCAGAGAATTACTTTTTAATAATTTCCTCATCCATCGCTCAAAATAAAATTTAATAGATTATTCATTCGAGTTTAAAATACGTTTTCTTTACAATATAAATTAGCAACGTCATATAATTACATTAGTTATGTTTATACCCGTCGAGTAGATGTGGGGAATATATATATATATATATATTTTGTCATCCACAGACAGACTATTTCGCTGTTTCAGAGCTCATCAGTGTGGCTAGACGTCCGGTTGCCTCTAGCTAGGATCGAAACCCGACTGAATTTGCGTCAGTCGGAACTTCTACCACTAAGCCGTCGGTGCACGGCAGACATCAAGGTGAATTTTAGCGTGTTTATTTTTTTTAGATTTAGATAAACACACAGGGACTGACAGTGACCCAATTCTGCCGAAATATATATATATATATATATATATATATATATATATATATATATATATATATATATATATATATATATATATATATATATATATATATAGTTAAGTAATGAAATGTTTGGTAATCCGTATGGATAATCCGAAGAAGGATATAATCCAGAGAGGCCAATGTAAAAACAGAGCGAATATTAATTAAATTAAAAAAACAGACAACCTTATGAACTGAGATCAAATACAGATCAAATATGGATCGGAATCCAACAATATGATAAAATAAAGAACAAATAGGAAACGGTTATCAATGAGAGCTGGAGAAAAAAATTCTGCTATTTTATTTTTGTGTTGTTTGATTTTCATTGGTTATGCAGGCTTCGCATGCATTTGATATGTTAAGTAGTGTTCGTCAGTATAATTTATGACGTTCTGAACTCAAATAGAAATTACGCGTTCCTCCGAAGCTTCAAAGGATTAACGGATTCTAAAGGATTTCCAGCTTTACTGAAAAAACGTAAACATTGTTTTATGTATGTAAGTATATCATAATTCTAGTTTGTTTATGAGGAATTCCCCAAATATATATATATATATATATATATATATATATATATATATATATATATATATATATATATATATATACCTACTGCCGAGTGGACGGAGTGATTGCCGGAGGGTCCGTCTACGAAACTCTGGAGTTGAAATGCTGTCAGCTAAATGCCAAATTTTATTTATACATATATATGTGTGTGTGTGTGTGTGCGTGTGTGTGTGTATACACACACAAATTAGTATTATATATATATATATATATATATATATATATATATATATATATATATATATATATATATATATATATATATATATAATGGTGGTACTCGCTTGGAAAAACCTCGGAAAGCTCAACTTGCAGTAGAACAAATCGGTACCCGATGAAAAATGGAAATGGGGAATAAAAAAAAGAAAGAACCACGAACATTAAACCAAGACGAAAACAATCGTCCAGTGTTCAAGCTCCAAGTCCCCCAAAAAAACACAAAGCGAGTAAAAAGACAACTACGTAAAGTGCTCAATACACTAAGTAGAGCAAAACCTAAGATAATCTTTTATATATATATATATATATATATATATATATATATATATATATATATATATATATATATATATATATATATATATATATATATAAATGGACGGGCGAGTCCATTATTTATATAAATATATATATATATATATATATATATATATATATATAATGGACTCGCCTGTCGTCTTCCGATGTATGAGGATCCAGTAGAACCGAACAACGATACTAACCAAATAATTACTTGATTATAATAGTGAAGGATTATGCCTAACCAACTACGTTTTTTGGAAGAACAAAATACAGAAAGCGCAGTCTACCCTGCTATTCACCCATAACTGGGGGCGGGGGGGAGGAACGAAATGGATCTATACATTTCCCAATGATATTTGCGCGTATATATATATATATATATATATATATACATATATATATATATATATATATATATATATGATAATAATGATACGTGTGTCTGTATGTGCACGCGCGCTATAGTTTGTAAACAAATTAAAAGCCCTTCGGTCGTTAATCAATAGAGGCGAGTGAGAAGTGCATTACTGTTCTCACTGCATCCGTTCGACTAGTTCATACGGATGAGTGAAATTGTGAGAGAGGACCATTGTAGGGAGGGGATTCACGTGAGTGCGCATCGGAACGGGTCGAGCAAGGCGAGAGAATAAGCACATGGAGATTGAAACAAAATGATATAACAAGAAAAAAATAAGCGTAATAGTAAAAGAGACAGATATGGCAGAAATTAAAATCGAAATATATATATATTTCTGCAATGTATGGAAAGATGCTCCAATAACCACCATATTGCAGAAATATATATATATATATATATATATATATATATATATATATATATATATATATAAACATATTTCCGCAATATGGTGTTTATTGGCGCATCTTTCCATACAACCATCGGCAGACGCCATCAACGCTTGTTTCTAATCACAGGCAGGCGTTAATTCTACATCGGGGCGGGGTCATTGCACATGTTTATTCTCCTATCAAAATGGTACGATTTTCTTCAACTCGCTCTCAGCTGAATGCACGCATCTGTGGCTTGTTTGAGGGAAGCATCATCATCATCATAATTATTATTATCATTATTATTGTTACTGATATTGATTAGTATTTTTGTTTAAATCCCTGAACGCATGTTAGCCTTTATAGTTTTTCACTTTCTCTCTCTTTCTCTCTCTCTCTCTCTCTCTCTCTCTCTCTCTCCCTTTTATTACCATCTATTTCTCTTTTTTTATACTTCTCTCTCTCTGCTAATACGAAGCTCCTCCTATTCTTCCTCTCCGTGTTTGAGAGTGTAGAGGACAAACTCGCTTTTTATTTTAATCAATCATCTTCATTTTGTTTTCCTCACTTAAGCGTTATTCTACAATTATACCCACTATTTCTCCTTTTCCTTTAATCCTAACCCCCTCTCTCTCTCTCTTTCTCTCTCTCTCTCTCTCTCTATCTCTCTCTCTATCTATCTATCTATCTTTCATTCTCATCTCCGTCTCTCTCCTTTTTTTCAATTTGTATCCCTTACTTCCCGTGATTGCTCATACCTTTATTCCCCCCTCTCTCACTCTCTCTTTCTCTCTCTCTCTCTCTCTCTCTCTCTCTCTCTCTCTCTCTCTCTCTCTCTCTCTCTCTCTCTCTCTCTCATTAAGCCGTATTCCTCTTCCTTTCTATGCAAATTTGTCCCTTCAAATAATCTTTGTCTACCTTGCCACTTCTTTCTTTCGTCTATCTATCTATCTATCTATCTATCTGTCTTTCTTTCTTTCTTTCTTTAATATATTCTACCGTTTGTTCTTTTAGATCTACCTTTGTTTTGACAGTTCTAGATTCTTTAGTTTGTTCAATATCTTCTCTCATAAAAAAGTTTTCTACATTCTCTTCTTTTAAAGACGCCACCCTCTCTCATTCTTTCTATCTTCTTTTTGTTACACGCTATACATTGTGGAAGTTCGGTGGAGTAATGGATAATGGCTCGCATTGAGGAATCGGAAAGCCGAGTTCGAATTCCAGTCGAATTCTTCACGTTTACTTACGTGCTAATATCCTAAAAGGTATCAATCTGTCTCAACTTTGAGTAAACAGCCTTAGTTGGTAACCAGTCTAAGGGTAGGAAAACACAGAATTCAAGCCATCCTGGTGAAAGTTGAGCTCTGTCTTGCCCATGATACACATCCCTACTATTATGGTTGCAGTAGATGTGGTGCTCCTACGACCCTAAGGGGTTACAGGATTCGTGTCGTGTGTACATTTATCTTTACTAGAAATACACGTGAAAAGTTCAAGTTCTTGCTATTTGAATTTTCTGATGAAACCTAATCTTTAAATTAATGAATCAACAAGCCCATTGCGAGTTCTACGACTATGAAATACCCGTCTAAAACTCGTTAAAAATTTTATCTTAGCAAAAAACAATACATGTCATTATTTAAGTAGGCGGGTACAAATGAAAAAATTCAAAATTGACACATTTTTCCATTTCACTGAAGCATATATTAAACATATGAGAGCGTTATCGCCTCCTCTTTCTTTCTTTTTCTCACAGAAACCAAACAGTGTCTCTGATATGTCTTTTCCGTCTTTGCTCGCGATCAAAACGTAACAGTCCATTATTTATGAGCTATTGGTAGGGTATAATGTACGTATTAACTAAGTAAGGAAAGAAGGAAGAAGCAAAAGTATATGAAAACTTTTCTATCCATTTTTCTACTTAAATCGTTGTTATCAATTCCCCTGTTACTTTCTTTCTTTCTTCCGATCAAGTTTCTCTTTTCTGTCTAGCGTCTCATACTGTCTATATCATTTCTAAGGTTAACGTATTATAGCACAAAACCAAATCATAGGAAGTAAGATTTAAAGGCATGTCTGCCATGAAAATCGACATATATTCTATCTATATATATCTATCTATCTCTCTCTCTCTCAAGTTCTTGCGTACGTTTCAGTTTAAATACTTCCACTGACTTATTTAATCACAAGACAGTTGACAGACTCTGACAGACGCTATAAACAAACATCACTCTTTGTGAAGCTCTCATCCCCTCGTCGACCTCAGTCGGATATTTGTTGGACATCTGTCTTTCTAGTCATACGTTTTCTCAGTTTGCGTATGGGAACCAGTCGAGGACGCCACAGAATAACATCTCGAAAATGAGTCTTTCGCGCCTTCTATCATAGAATGTGCTAAGGACTCATTTCGAGATGGTTAGCATGCTACTCTCTCAAACTATTTCCGATGAGTTCAATCTTCAGTGGGGGCAATATTTCTTTTGGGCATTGTGTCAAATTAAGAAAGAGGCCTCTGCCATGAGCAAATGGTTTGTTAGTGTGGAGAGATCAATCTTCAATGACAGCCTAATTATTGTGGTTCTTTGCTAAACATATCCAGTCCCATACATCTATATTTAAGCGATGAATAGTATACTCATTTTGCAAAGTATTGACAATTAGTAGAACCTTTAAAGCCGTTTCTCTGTAAGCAGAAGGAGTGTTTATTAAATCTAACTGTTATCAACCTTTGATGGTTTTATATATATTTGTATTAATCCTGTATATATATATATATATATATATATATATATATATATATATATATATATATATATATATATATATATGTAAAGAGAGAAAAATAGACAGACAGACAGCGAAGGGAATTTAATACAAATATTAAAATTGTCACTTAGCTGATTGATGTTATTTTCAGCATCTCAATTCGAAAGTTTTATAGACGATCCCTCCATCAATCGCTCCGACCACTCGTCAAGAAATATCAGCAACTGGTTGTGTATTTTCTTAGTCGATGCCAAACCAAACGAATTCTCCGATGTTTAATTTCATAGACCTCTTCCTCACCACTTGTCCTGACTTGTGTTCCTCAGTTGTGTTTCCTCCTTTCGGTTCTGTGTCAAGATCGATGCCAAACCAAAGGAATCCTTTGGTGTTCCATTTCATCAGACATTTTTCGATACTCCAAATCTGACTAGAAGAGCTTTAGCTAAAGCTCCTATCACTACTTTCTTAAAAAATAGAGCATCCAGAATAACCTCCCTCGTTTCTGAATGGGTCCTTTCCGGTATTGAGAAGTTCAACACTTTCAAGAGGTATCAACAAAGGCCAAACACTCAGCCTTGGCACTCATCCGAATGTACTACGGCAATCGTTAAATGAAACCACTACTTCAAATGTTATCATCGAAAACAGTGTAACGGGACTTATGTCGCTTTCAGAGAAGCCCACAATCATTGTAAAAGAGTTCTGGACAATGCAAAACTCAGCTATGCTCAGTCAGTCCAAGCCAGAATTGAAAATGAAAGACTTGATTGCTATGAGTTCCGGAGAATCACTAACAAGATTCTTAACAGATGCAAATAATATGTCCTTATTGTTATTAATGTTCCCGGGGTTATTTCAACCTCACCAGAGAAGGTTAAGCTCTTTGCAATGAACTTTGTCTTAAACTCCACACTAGACAACTAAGGCACTACTTGACATTCCTCTTCTTACAGATCACAAATTTTGTGACCTCACTATCTCGACTCAAAAAATTTGCAGTCTCGTCAAAAACCCTGATTCTACGAAGGCCACTGATCCAGGCAAAAGCCCTGTTATTCTATTTAAGAACCTTATCCCAAAATTGTCCCCAATCCTGGTAAAATTGTTTAAAAGTTGCCCGAAAGAAACATTTTTCCCAAGCTTATGGAAGTTGTCAGCTGTTTGTCCTGATCTTAAGAATGCTGATGGTTGTTCATCTTCATCACAGTATTGCTCCATCAGCCTTCTTAGTGTCAACAGCAAACTCCTCAAGTCTGTTATTAACAAGAGTTAATCACTTCACAGGAAATAAGCTCCTCGGTAGCAAAGAGTATGGATTTCGCTCCTCTAGGTCATCTGGAGATGTTTTAACTATCAGAATCAGTGAGGCACTCGATGATAGCGTTGTTATCGCACGAGCACCATTGACTTCTCAAATGCATTTTTACAAGTAGTGGTATGGTGGTGCGCCATAAACTCCCTACCTATGGCATCTTTAAAAGAGTTTACGCAATCAAGTTCTTTCTTTCATGAAGGTTGCTCGCCAGGATTTCGAGTCGCATAAGTTTATGATTTTATGAATTTAAGTGCACTAATAGATTGGCGGCAAGGTCTCATCATTATATTGTTAAAATGGCTAGATGTAACCCTAAGTTCTATGCTGATAGGTTCTTCTATCACACTCATCGCTTGTGTAACTCTCTTCCGGCTTCTTGCTTTTCAGTCTAGTTTGCTATTCAAAAATTTAAATGCAATGTCAATCGTTATCTTCTGTCTTCTTAATTCACGTTCTTTTATCGTTCTCTGTTCTTAATAGTGTTTTTTTCCTCATATTTTCTAACACTCAATAACCTGAGTTAAAGCATCTCAGTGGCTTTATTATCTTGCTTGAAGTAAAACGATTAATGCAGGCGTCCCCAATGTTCTCTCTTCGGTCCTAGTATCTTTGTACTCTTGATTAACGATATATCTAGGAACATTCCCAGATCACTAGTAAACTTTATGCAGATGATACCACTGTTTATGGACGCTTTTTCAAAAACGAAAATGATCCGTGCCTTGTTGACAATCTCCCCTCCGACCTAGCTGTAATGATGCTAGGACACGCCACGCTACTTTCACAGAGTCGAATGACCCTTATTTCTTCCGTATTCAAAATGTAAAAAAAGTTCTACTCTCTTTCCCAAGAACTGTTAGTTTATGAGACAGGCTCCTACCTCGTTCCCTGAACACTTTAATTTTGACTTCTTTAAGTCAATGGTCAATCGTCATATATCCTCCGTATCCTCATACTCCCAAATTTCCTCTTTCACTCATATCACACACCACACTCATCATTACAATTTCAACTTTAACCCTTTACTTTGAGTGGCTCTTGAGCCTTATATCTTGTCGTATTCATTGAAAAACCTTTTTAAAAATCAGCAAATAAAGTTTTTCTACCAATAAAACAATCATTCCTGGGACCTGTAAAACATTATGTATAATGAATAATGAATACTGGATTTTGTTAGTCGATATTTGAACATCAATATCACTTTATTTATCACGCATACAACAGAACATTTTATGCTTAAACGTTTGTTCCTTGTTGAACTTTAAAATATATATCCATAAAGTTTACCAACAACTTTGTTTTCTATTTTCTAAACACATACTCGCAATAAAATGCACATATACACGCACGTAAATATACCAATCATTGTACATTTATTACACCTGTGAATTAATGTTTGCAGTTGGTATTGTGCCATGATTAAATAAAATTTAATTCAATACATTTTTTTTCAAATTTAGAGGTCCTTAGCGTCTTGATGAAATCTTCAAATATTTAATCATAACGATATTTTTTCTTGTGGATATTTTTGTACTTTATCTTTTTAAATATGGGCTTGAGTATTTCATTAAATACGTATTCAGATGGTATTGTATTTCTTTTTGAAAAATTAAATGAACATTTTTATATGTTCAGTAAAGCGTGAACTGTTTTTTCAAGCAGATCTTCAGTTGCAAGCATGTTTTCATCCTCTTCCTTTTCCTCATCATCATCTCCAATTAATTTTTCTATCAACTTTTCTCTTTCTTCTTTTATATCATCTCCAACTACCTTTTCATTCTTTTCCCTTTCTTCTTTTTTATCATCTCCAACTACCTTTTCATTCTTTTCCCTTTCTTCTTTTTTATCATCTCCAACTACCTTTTCATTCTTTTCTCTTTCTCCTTTTTTATCATCTCCAACTACCTTTTCATTCTTTTCTCTTTCTTCTTTTTTATCATCTCCAACTACCTTTTCATTCTTTTCTCTTTCTCCTTTTTTATCATCTCCAACTACCTTTTCATTCTTTTCTCTTTCTTCTTTTTTATCATCTCCAACTACCTTTTCATTCTTTTCTCTTTCTCCTTTTTTATCATCTCCAACTACCTTTTCATTCTTTTCTCTTTCTCCTTTTTTATCATCTCCAACTACCTTTTCATTCTTTTCTCTTTCTTCTTTTATATCATCTCCAACTACCTTTTCATTCTTTTCTCTTTCTCCTTTTTTATCATCTCCAACTACCTATTCATTCTTTTCTCTTTCTTCTTTTTTATCATCTCCAACTACCTTTTCATTCTTTTCTCTTTCTCCTTTTTTATCATCTCCAACTACCTTTTCATTCTTTTCTCTTTCTTCTTTTATATCATCTCCAACTACCTTTTCATTCTTTTCTCTTTCTTCTTTTTTATCATCTCCAACTAACTTTTCATTCTTTTCTCTTTCTCCTTTTTTATCATCTACAACTACCTTTTCATTCTTTTCTCTTTCTTCTTTTTTATCATCTCCAACTACCTTTTTATTCTTTTCTCTTTCTTTTTTATCATCTCCCATTACCTTTTTATTCATTTCTCTTTCTACTTGTTTATCATCTCCTACTACCGTTTTATTCTTTTCTCTTTCTTCTTTTTTATCATCTCCAACTACCTTTTTATTCTTTTCTCTTTCTTCTTTTTTATCATCTCCAACTACCTTTTCATTCTTTTCTCTTTCTCCTTTTTTACCATCTCCAACTACCTTTTCATTCTTTTCTCTTTCTTCTTTTTTATCATCTCCAACTACCTTTTCATTCTTTTCTCTTTCTTTTTTATCATCTCCAACTACCTTTTCATTCTTTTCTCTTTCTTCTTTTTTATCATCTCCAACTACCTTTTCATTCTTTTCTCTTTCTTCTTTTTTATCATCTCCAATTACCTTTTCATTCTTTTCTCTTTCTTTTTTATCATCTCCAATTACCTTTTTATTCTTTTCTCTTTCTTCTTTTTTATCATCTCTAACTACCTTTTTTTTCTTTTCTCTTTCTTTTTTATCATCTCCAACTGCCTTTTCATTCTTTTCTCTTTCTTCTTTTTTATCATCTCCAACTACCTTTTCATTCTTTTCTCTTTCTCCTTTTTTATCATCTCCAACTACCTTTTCATTCTTTTCTCTTTCTTCTTTTTTATCATCTCCAACTACCTTTTTATTCTTTTCTCTTTCTTTTTTATCATCTCCCATTACCTTTTTATTCTTTTCTCTTTCTTATTTTTTATAATCTCCAACTACCTTTTTATTCTTTTCTCTTTCTTCTTTTTTATCATCTCCAACTACCTTTCCATTCTTTTCTCTTTCTTCTTTTTTATCATCTCCAAGTACCTTTTCATTCTTTTCTCTTTCTTCTTTTTCATCATCTCCAACTACCTTTTCATTATTTACTCTTTCTTCTTTTTTATCATCTCCAACTACCTTTTTATTCTTTTCTCTTTCTTTTTTATCATCTCCAATTACCTTTTTATTCTTTTCTCTATCTTCTTTTTTATCATCTCCAACTACCTTTTTATTCTTTTCTCTTTCTTCTTTTTCATCATCTCCAACTACCTTTTCATTCTTTTCTCTTTCTTCTTTTTTATCATCTCCAACTACCTTTTCATTCTTTCCTCTTTCTTCTTTTTTATCATCTCCAACTACCTTTTCATTCTTTTTTCTTTCTTTTTTATCATCTCCAACTACCTTTTCATTCTTTTCTCTTTCTCCTTTTTTACCATCTCCAACTACCTTTTCATTCTTTTCTCTTTCTTCTTTTTTATCATCTCCAACTACCTTTTCATTCTTTTCTCTTTCTTTTTTATCATCTCCAACTACCTTTTCATTCTTTTCTCTTTCTTCTTTTTTATCATCTCCAACTACCTTTTCATTCTTTTCTCTTTCTCCTTTTTTATCATCTCCAACTACCTTTTCATTCTTTTCTCTTTCTTTTTTATCATCTCCAACTACCTTTTCATTCTTTTCTCTTTCTCCTTTTTTATCATCTCCAACTACCTTTTCATTCTTTTCTCTTTCTTCTTTTTTATCATCTCCAAATACCTTTTCATTCTTTTCTCTTTCTTTTTTATCATCTCCAACTACCTTTTCATTCTTTTCTCTTTCTTTTTTTTTATCATCTCCAAATACCTTTTCATTCTTTTCTCTTTCTTTTTTATCATCTCCAACTACCTTTTCATTCTTTTCTCTTTCTTCTTTTTTATCATCTCCAAATACCTTTTCATTCTTTTCTCTTTCTTTTTTATCATCTCCAACAACCTTTTCATTCTTTTCTCTTTTTTCTTTTTTATCATCTCCAAATACCTTTTCATTCTTTTCTCTTTCTTTTTTATCATCTCCAACTACCTTTTCATTCTTTTTTCTTTCTTTTTTATCATCTCCAACTACCTTTTCATTCTTTTCTCTTTCTCCTTTTTTATCATCTCCAACTACCTTTTCATTCTTTTTTCTTTCTTTTTTATCATCTCCAACTACCTTTTCATTCTTTTCTCTTTCTTCTTTTTTATCATCTCCAACTACCTTTTCATTCTTTTCTCTTTCTCCTTTTTTATCATCTCCAACTACCTTTTCATTCTTTTCTCTTTCTTCTTTTTTATCATCTCCAACTACCTTTTTATTCTTTTCTCTTTCTTTTTTACCATCTCCCATTACCTTTTTATTCTTTTCTCTTTCTACTTGTTTATCATCTCCAACTACCTTTTTATTCTTTTCTCTTTCTTCTTTTTGATCATCTCCAACTACCTTTTCATTCTTTTCTCTTTCTCCTTTTTTACCATCTCCAATTACCTTTTCATTCTTTTTTCTTTCTTTTTTATCATCTCCAACTACCTTTTCATTCTTTTCTCTTTCTTCTTTTTTATCATCTCCAACTACCTTTTCATTCTTTTCTCTTTCTCCTTTTTTATCATCTCCAACTACCTTTTCATTCTTTTCTCTTTCTTCTTTTTTATCATCTCCAACTACCTTTTTATTCTTTTCTCTTTCTTTTTTATCATCTCCCATTACCTTTTTATTCATTTCTCTTTCTACTTGTTTATCATCTCCAACTACCTTTTTATTCTTTTCTCTTTCTTTTTTACCATCTCCAACTACCTTTTCATTCTTTTTTCTTTCTTTTTTATCATCTCCAACTACCTTTTCATTCTTTTCTCTTTCTCCTTTTTTATCATCTCCAACTACCTTTTCATTCTTTTTTCTTTCTTTTTTATCATCTCCAACTACCTTTTCATTCTTTTCTCTTTCTTCTTTTTTATCATCTCCAACTACCTTTTCATTCTTTTCTCTTTCCCCTTTTTTATCATCTCCAACTACCTTTTCATTCTTTTCTCTTTCTTCTTTTTTATCATCTCCAACTACCTTTTTATTCTTTTCTCTTTCTTTTTTATCATCTCCCATTACCTTTTTATTCATTTCTCTTTCTACTTGTTTATCATCTCCAACTACCTTTTTATTCTTTTCTCTTTCTTCTTTTTGATCATCTCCAACTAACTTTTCATTCTTTTCTCTTTCTCCTTTTTTATCATCTCCAACTACCTTTTCATTCTTTTTTCTTTCTTTTTTATCATCTCCAACTACCTTTTCATTCTTTTCTCTTTCTTCTTTTTTATCATCTCCAACTACCTTTTCATTCTTTTCTCTTTCTCCTTTTTTATCATCTCCAACTACCTTTTCATTCTTTTCTCTTTCTTCTTTTTTATCATCTCCAACTACCTTTTTATTCTTTTCTCTTTCTTTTTTATCATCTCCCATTACCTTTTTATTCATTTCTCTTTCTACTTGTTTATCATCTCCAACTACCTTTTTATTCTTTTCTCTTTCTTCTTTTTTATCATCTCCAACTACCTTTTCATTCTTTTCTCTTTCTTTTTTATCATCTCCAACTACCTTTTCATTCTTTTCTCTTTCTTCTTTTTTATCATCTCCAACTACCTTTTCATTCTTTTCTCTTTCTTTTTTGTCATCTCCAACTACCTTTTCATTCTTTTCTCTTTCTTCTTTTTTATCATCTCCAACTACCTTTTCATTCTTTTCTCTTTCTTCTTTTTTATCATCTCCAATTACCTTTTCATTCTTTTCTCTTTCTTTTTTATCATCTCCAATTACCTTTTTATTCTTTTCTCTTTCTTCTTTTTTATCATCTCCAACTACCTTTTTTTTCTTTTCTCTTTCTTTTTTATCATCTCCCATTACCTTTTTATTCTTTTCTCTTTCTTCTTTTTTATCATCTCCAACTACCTATTTATACTTTTCTCTTTCTTCTTTTTTATCATCTCCAACGACCTTTTCATTCTTTTCTCTTTCATTTTTATCATCTCCAACTACCTTTTCATTCTTTTCTCTTTCTTCTTTTTTATCATCTCCAACTACCTTTTTATTCTTTTCTCTTTCTCCTTTTTTATCATCTCCAACTACCTTTTCATTCTTTTCTCTTTCTTCTTTTTTATCATCTCCAACTACCTTTTTATTCTTTTCTCTTTCTTTTTTATCATCTCCCATTACCTTTTTATTCTTTTCTCTTTCTTATTTTTTATAATCTCCAACTACCTTTTTATTCTTTTCTCTTTCTTCTTTTTTATCATCTCCAACTACCTTTTCATTCTTTTCTCTTTCTTCTTTTTTATCATCTCCAACTACCTTTTCATTCTTTTCTCTTTCTTCTTTTTTATCATCTCCAACTACCTTTTCATTCTTTTCTCTTTCTCCTTTTTTATCATCTCCAACTACCTTTTCATTCTTTTCTCTTTCTTTTTTATCATCTCCAACTACCTTTTCATTCTTTTCTCTTTCTCCTTTTTTATCATCTCCAACTACCTTTTCATTCTTTTCTCTTTCTTCTTTTTTATCATCTCCAAATACCTTTTCATTCTTTTCTCTTTCTTTTTTATCATCTCCAACTACCTTTTCATTCTTTTCTCTTTCTTTTTTTTTATCATCTCCAAATACCTTTTCATTCTTTTCTCTTTCTTTTTTATCATCTCCAACTACCTTTTCATTCTTTTCTCTTTCTTCTTTTTTATCATCTCCAAATACCTTTTCATTCTTTTCTCTTTCTTTTTTATCATCTCCAACTACCTTTTCATTCTTTTCTCTTTCTTCTTTTTTATCATCTCCAAATACCTTTTCATTCTTTTCTCTTTCTTTTTTATCATCTCCAACTACCTTTTCATTCTTTTTTCTTTCTTTTTTATCATCTCCAACTACATTTTCATTCTTTTCTCTTTCTCCTTTTTTATCATCTCCAACTACCTTTTCATTCTTTTTTCTTTCTTTTTATCATCTCCAACTACCTTTTCATTCTTTTCTCTTTCTTCTTTTTTATCATCTCCAACTACCTTTTCATTCTTTTCTCTTTCTCCTTTTTTATCATCTCCAACTACCTTTTCATTCTTTTCTCTTTCTTCTTTTTTATCATCTCCAACTACCTTTTTATTCTTTTCTCTTTCTTTTTTATCATCTCCCATTACCTTTTTATTCATTTCTCTTTCTACTTGTTTATCATCTCCAACTACCTTTTTATTCTTTTCTCTTTCTTTTTTACCATCTCCAACTACCTTTTCATTCTTTTTTCTTTCTTTTTTATCATCTCCAACTACCTTTTCATTCTTTTCTCTTTCTCCTTTTTTATCATCTCCAACTACCTTTTCATTCTTTTTTCTTTCTTTTTTATCATCTCCAACTACCTTTTCATTCTTTTCTCTTTCTTCTTTTTTATCATCTCCAACTACCTTTTCATTCTTTTCTCTTTCCCCTTTTTTATCATCTCCAACTACCTTTTCATTCTTTTCTCTTTCTTCTTTTTTATCATCTCCAACTACCTTTTTATTCTTTTCTCTTTCTTTTTTATCATCTCCCATTACCTTTTTATTCATTTCTCTTTCTACTTGTTTATCATCTCCAACTACCTTTTTATTCTTTTCTCTTTCTTCTTTTTGATCATCTCCAACTAACTTTTCATTCTTTTCTCTTTCTCCTTTTTTATCATCTCCAACTACCTTTTCATTCTTTTTTCTTTCTTTTTTATCATCTCCAACTACCTTTTCATTCTTTTCTCTTTCTTCTTTTTTATCATCTCCAACTACCTTTTCATTCTTTTCTCTTTCTCCTTTTTTATCATCTCCAACTACCTTTTCATTCTTTTCTCTTTCTTCTTTTTTATCATCTCCAACTACCTTTTTATTCTTTTCTCTTTCTTTTTTATCATCTCCCATTACCTTTTTATTCATTTCTCTTTCTACTTGTTTATCATCTCCAACTACCTTTTTATTCTTTTCTCTTTCTTCTTTTTTATCATCTCCAACTACCTTTTCATTCTTTTCTCTTTCTTTTTTATCATCTCCAACTACCTTTTCATTCTTTTCTCTTTCTTCTTTTTTATCATCTCCAACTACCTTTTCATTCTTTTCTCTTTCTTTTTTGTCATCTCCAACTACCTTTTCATTCTTTTCTCTTTCTTCTTTTTTATCATCTCCAACTACCTTTTCATTCTTTTCTCTTTCTTCTTTTTTATCATCTCCAATTACCTTTTCATTCTTTTCTCTTTCTTTTTTATCATCTCCAATTACCTTTTTATTCTTTTCTCTTTCTTCTTTTTTATCATCTCCAACTACCTTTTTTTTCTTTTCTCTTTCTTTTTTATCATCTCCCATTACCTTTTTATTCTTTTCTCTTTCTTCTTTTTTATCATCTCCAACTACCTATTTATACTTTTCTCTTTCTTCTTTTTTATCATCTCCAACGACCTTTTCATTCTTTTCTCTTTCATTTTTATCATCTCCAACTACCTTTTCATTCTTTTCTCTTTCTTCTTTTTTATCATCTCCAACTACCTTTTTATTCTTTTCTCTTTCTCCTTTTTTATCATCTCCAACTACCTTTTCATTCTTTTCTCTTTCTTCTTTTTTATCATCTCCAACTACCTTTTTATTCTTTTCTCTTTCTTTTTTATCATCTCCCATTACCTTTTTATTCTTTTCTCTTTCTTATTTTTTATAATCTCCAACTACCTTTTTATTCTTTTCTCTTTCTTCTTTTTTATCATCTCCAACTACCTTTTCATTCTTTTCTCTTTCTTCTTTTTTATCATCTCCAAC
This sequence comes from Acanthosepion esculentum, assembly GCA_964036315.1. NCBI lineage: Eukaryota > Metazoa > Mollusca > Cephalopoda > Sepiida > Sepiidae > Acanthosepion > Acanthosepion esculentum. The sequence continues at coordinate 49,323,502 of OZ038498.1, forward strand.
TACCTTTTCATTCTTTTCTCTTTCTTCTTTTTTATCATCTCCAACTACCTTTTCATTCTTTTCTCTTTCTCCTTTTTTATCATCTCCAACTACCTTTTCATTCTTTTCTCTTTCTTTTTTATCATCTCCAACTACCTTTTCATTCTTTTCTCTTTCTCCTTTTTTATCATCTCCAACTACCTTTTCATTCTTTTCTCTTTCTTCTTTTTTATCATCTCCAAATACCTTTTCATTCTTTTCTCTTTCTTTTTTATCATCTCCAACTACCTTTTCATTCTTTTCTCTTTCTTTTTTTTTATCATCTCCAAATACCTTTTCATTCTTTTCTCTTTCTTTTTTATCATCTCCAACTACCTTTTCATTCTTTTCTCTTTCTTCTTTTTTATCATCTCCAAATACCTTTTCATTCTTTTCTCTTTCTTTTTTATCATCTCCAACTACCTTTTCATTCTTTTCTCTTTCTTCTTTTTTATCATCTCCAAATACATTTTCATTCTTTTCTCTTTCTTTTTTATCATCTCCAACTACCTTTTCATTCTTTTTTCTTTCTTTTTTATCATCTCCAACTACATTTTCATTCTTTTCTCTTTCTCCTTTTTTATCATCTCCAACTACCTTTTCATTCTTTTTTCTTTCTTTTTTATCATCTCCAACTACCTTTTCATTCTTTTCTCTTTCTTCTTTTTTATCATCTCCAACTACCTTTTCATTCTTTTCTCTTTCTCCTTTTTTATCATCTCCAACTACCTTTTCATTCTTTTCTCTTTCTTCTTTTTTATCATCTCCAACTACCTTTTTATTCTTTTCTCTTTCTTTTTTATCATCTCCCATTACCTTTTTATTCATTTCTCTTTCTACTTGTTTATCATCACCAACTACCTTTTTATTCTTTTCTCTTTCTTCTTTTTGATCATCTCCAACTACCCCTTTCATTCTTTTCTCTTTCTCCTTTTTTACCATCTCCAACTACCTTTTCATTCTTTTTTCTTTCTTTTTTATCATCTCCAACTACCTTTTCATTCTTTTCTCTTTCTTCTTTTTTATCATCTCCAACTACCTTTTCATTCTTTTCTCTTTCTCCTTTTTTATCATCTCCAACTACCTTTTCATTCTTTTCTCTTTCTTCTTTTTTATCATCTCCAACTACCTTTTTATTCTTTTCTCTTTCTTTTTTATCATCTCCCATTACCTTTTTATTCATTTCTCTTTCTACTTGTTTATCATCTCCAACTACCTTTTTATTCTTTTCTCTTTCTTCTTTTTGATCATCTCCAACTACCTTTTCATTCTTTTCTCTTTCTCCTTTTTTACCATCTCCAACTACCTTTTCATTCTTTTTTCTTTCTTTTTTATCATCTCCAACTACCTTTTCATTCTTTTCTCTTTCTCCTTTTTTATCATCTCCAACTACCTTTTCATTCTTTTTTCTTTCTTTTTTATCATCTCCAACTACCTTTTGATTCTTTTCTCTTTCTTCTTTTTTATCATCTCCAACTACCTTTTCATTCTTTTCTCTTTCTCCTTTTTTATCATCTCCAACTACCTTTTCATTCTTTTCTCTTTCTTCTTTTTTATCATCTCCAACTACCTTTTTATTCTTTTCTCTTTCTTTTTTATCATCTCCCATTACCTTTTTATTCATTTCTCTTTCTACTTGTTTATCATCTCCAACTACCTTTTTATTCTTTTCTCTTTCTTCTTTTTTATCATCTCCAACTACCTTTTCATTCTTTTCTCTTTCTTTTTTATCATCTCCAACTACCTTTTCATTCTTTTTTCTTTCTTCTTTTTATCATCTCCAACTACCTTTTCATTCTTTTCTCTTTCTTCTTTTTTATCATCTCCCATTACCTTTTCATTCTTTTCTCTTTCTTTTTTATCATCTCCAATTACCTTTTTATTCTTTTCTCTTTCTTCTTTTTTATCATCTCCAACTACCTTTTTTTTCTTTTCTCTTTCTTTTTTATCATCTCCCATTACCTTTTTATTCTTTTCTCTTTCTTCTTTTTTATCATCTCCAACTACCTATTTATACTTTTCTCTTTCTTCTTTTTTATCATCTCCAACTACCTTTTCATTCTTTTCTCTTTCATTTTTATCATCTCCAACTACCTTTTCATTCTTTTCTCTTTCTTCTTTTTTATCATCTCCAACTACCTTTTTATTCTTTTCTCTTTCTCCTTTTTTATCATCTCCAACTACCTTTTTATTCTTTTCTCTTTCTTTTTTATCATCTCCAACTGCCTTTTTATTCTTTTCTCTTTCTTCTTTTTTATCATCTCCAACTACCTTTTTTTTCTTTTCTCTTTCTTTTTTATCATCTCCCATTACCTTTTTATTCTTTTCTCTTTCTTCTTTTTTATCATCTCCAACTACCTATTTATACTTTTCTCTTTCTTCTTTTTTATCATCTCCAACGACCTTTTCATTCTTTTCTCTTTCATTTTTATCATCTCCAACTACCTTTTCATTCTTTTCTCTTTCTTCTTTTTTATCATCTCCAACTACCTTTTTATTCTTTTCTCTTTCTTTTTTATCATCTCCAACTGCCTTTTCATTCTTTTCTCTTTCTTCTTTTTTATCATCTCCAACTACCTTTTCATTCTTTTCTCTTTCTCCTTTTTTATCATCTCCAACTACCTTTTCATTCTTTTCTCTTTCTTCTTTTTTATCATCTCCAACTACCTTTTTATTCTTTTCTCTTTCTTTTTTATCATCTCCCATTACCTTTTTATTCTTTTCTCTTTCTTATTTTTTATAATCTCCAACTACCTTTTTATTCTTTTCTCTTTCTTCTTTTTTATCATCTCCAACTACCTTTTCATTCTTTTCTCTTTCTTCTTTTTTATCATCTCCAACTACCTTTTCATTCTTTTCTCTTTCTTCTTTTTTATCATCTCCAACTACCTTTTCATTCTTTTCTCTTTCTCCTTTTTTATCATCTCCAACTACCTTTTCATTCTTTTCTCTTTCTTTTTTATCATCTCCAACTACCTTTTCATTCTTTTCTCTTTCTCCTTTTTTATCATCTCCAACTACCTTTTCATTCTTTTCTCTTTCTTCTTTTTTATCATCTCCAAATACCTTTTCATTCTTTTCTCTTTCTTTTTTATCATCTCCAACTACCTTTTCATTCTTTTCTCTTTCTTTTTTTTTATCATCTCCAAATACCTTTTCATTCTTTTCTCTTTCTTTTTTATCATCTCCAACTACCTTTTCATTCTTTTCTCTTTCTTCTTTTTTATCATCTCCAAATACCTTTTCATTCTTTTCTCTTTCATTTTTATCATCTCCAACTACCTTTTCATTCTTTTCTCTTTCTTCTTTTTTATCATCTCCAACTACCTTTTTATTCTTTTCTCTTTCTCCTTTTTTATCATCTCCAACTACCTTTTCATTCTTTTCTCTTTCTTCTTTTTTATCATCTCCAACTACCTTTTTATTCTTTTCTCTTTCTTTTTTATCATCTCCCATTACCTTTTTATTCTTTTCTCTTTCTTATTTTTTATAATCTCCAACTACCTTTTTATTCTTTTCTCTTTCTTCTTTTTTATCATCTCCAACTACCTTTTCATTCTTTTCTCTTTCTTCTTTTTTATCATCTCCAACTACCTTTTCATTCTTTTCTCTTTCTTCTTTTTTATCATCTCCAACTACCTTTTCATTCTTTTCTCTTTCTCCTTTTTTATCATCTCCAACTACCTTTTCATTCTTTTCTCTTTCTTTTTTATCATCTCCAACTACCTTTTCATTCTTTTCTCTTTCTCCTTTTTTATCATCTCCAACTACCTTTTCATTCTTTTCTCTTTCTTCTTTTTTATCATCTCCAAATACCTTTTCATTCTTTTCTCTTTCTTTTTTATCATCTCCAACTACCTTTTCATTCTTTTCTCTTTCTTTTTTTTTATCATCTCCAAATACCTTTTCATTCTTTTCTCTTTCTTTTTTATCATCTCCAACTACCTTTTCATTCTTTTCTCTTTCTTCTTTTTTATCATCTCCAAATACCTTTTCATTCTTTTCTCTTTCTTTTTTATCATCTCCAACTACCTTTTCATTCTTTTCTCTTTCTTCTTTTTTATCATCTCCAAATACATTTTCATTCTTTTCTCTTTCTTTTTTATCATCTCCAACTACCTTTTCATTCTTTTTTCTTTCTTTTTTATCATCTCCAACTACATTTTCATTCTTTTCTCTTTCTCCTTTTTTATCATCTCCAACTACCTTTTCATTCTTTTTTCTTTCTTTTTTATCATCTCCAACTACCTTTTCATTCTTTTCTCTTTCTTCTTTTTTATCATCTCCAACTACCTTTTCATTCTTTTCTCTTTCTCCTTTTTTATCATCTCCAACTACCTTTTCATTCTTTTCTCTTTCTTCTTTTTTATCATCTCCAACTACCTTTTTATTCTTTTCTCTTTCTTTTTTATCATCTCCCATTACCTTTTTATTCATTTCTCTTTCTACTTGTTTATCATCACCAACTACCTTTTTATTCTTTTCTCTTTCTTCTTTTTGATCATCTCCAACTACCCCTTTCATTCTTTTCTCTTTCTCCTTTTTTACCATCTCCAACTACCTTTTCATTCTTTTTTCTTTCTTTTTTATCATCTCCAACTACCTTTTCATTCTTTTCTCTTTCTTCTTTTTTATCATCTCCAACTACCTTTTCATTCTTTTCTCTTTCTCCTTTTTTATCATCTCCAACTACCTTTTCATTCTTTTCTCTTTCTTCTTTTTTATCATCTCCAACTACCTTTTTATTCTTTTCTCTTTCTTTTTTATCATCTCCCATTACCTTTTTATTCATTTCTCTTTCTACTTGTTTATCATCTCCAACTACCTTTTTATTCTTTTCTCTTTCTTCTTTTTGATCATCTCCAACTACCTTTTCATTCTTTTCTCTTTCTCCTTTTTTACCATCTCCAACTACCTTTTCATTCTTTTTTCTTTCTTTTTTATCATCTCCAACTACCTTTTCATTCTTTTCTCTTTCTCCTTTTTTATCATCTCCAACTACCTTTTCATTCTTTTCTCTTTCTTCTTTTTTATCATCTCCAACTACCTTTTTATTCTTTTCTCTTTCTTTTTTATCATCTCCCATTACCTTTTTATTCATTTCTCTTTCTACTTGTTTATCATCTCCAACTACCTTTTTATTCTTTTCTCTTTCTTCTTTTTTATCATCTCCAACTACCTTTTCATTCTTTTCTCTTTCTTTTTTATCATCTCCAACTACCTTTTCATTCTTTTTTCTTTCTTCTTTTTATCATCTCCAACTACCTTTTCATTCTTTTCTCTTTCTTCTTTTTTATCATCTCCCATTACCTTTTCATTCTTTTCTCTTTCTTTTTTATCATCTCCAATTACCTTTTTATTCTTTTCTCTTTCTTCTTTTTTATCATCTCCAACTACCTTTTTTTTCTTTTCTCTTTCTTTTTTATCATCTCCCATTACCTTTTTATTCTTTTCTCTTTCTTCTTTTTTATCATCTCCAACTACCTATTTATACTTTTCTCTTTCTTCTTTTTTATCATCTCCAACTACCTTTTCATTCTTTTCTCTTTCATTTTTATCATCTCCAACTACCTTTTCATTCTTTTCTCTTTCTTCTTTTTTATCATCTCCAACTACCTTTTTATTCTTTTCTCTTTCTCCTTTTTTATCATCTCCAACTACCTTTTTATTCTTTTCTCTTTCTTTTTTATCATCTCCAACTGCCTTTTTATTCTTTTCTCTTTCTTCTTTTTTATCATCTCCAACTACCTTTTTTTTCTTTTCTCTTTCTTTTTTATCATCTCCCATTACCTTTTTATTCTTTTCTCTTTCTTCTTTTTTATCATCTCCAACTACCTATTTATACTTTTCTCTTTCTTCTTTTTTATCATCTCCAACGACCTTTTCATTCTTTTCTCTTTCATTTTTATCATCTCCAACTACCTTTTCATTCTTTTCTCTTTCTTCTTTTTTATCATCTCCAACTACCTTTTTATTCTTTTCTCTTTCTTTTTTATCATCTCCAACTGCCTTTTCATTCTTTTCTCTTTCTTCTTTTTTATCATCTCCAACTACCTTTTCATTCTTTTCTCTTTCTCCTTTTTTATCATCTCCAACTACCTTTTCATTCTTTTCTCTTTCTTCTTTTTTATCATCTCCAACTACCTTTTTATTCTTTTCTCTTTCTTTTTTATCATCTCCCATTACCTTTTTATTCTTTTCTCTTTCTTATTTTTTATAATCTCCAACTACCTTTTTATTCTTTTCTCTTTCTTCTTTTTTATCATCTCCAACTACCTTTTCATTCTTTTCTCTTTCTTCTTTTTTATCATCTCCAACTACCTTTTCATTCTTTTCTCTTTCTTCTTTTTTATCATCTCCAACTACCTTTTCATTCTTTTCTCTTTCTCCTTTTTTATCATCTCCAACTACCTTTTCATTCTTTTCTCTTTCTTTTTTATCATCTCCAACTACCTTTTCATTCTTTTCTCTTTCTCCTTTTTTATCATCTCCAACTACCTTTTCATTCTTTTCTCTTTCTTCTTTTTTATCATCTCCAAATACCTTTTCATTCTTTTCTCTTTCTTTTTTATCATCTCCAACTACCTTTTCATTCTTTTCTCTTTCTTTTTTTTTATCATCTCCAAATACCTTTTCATTCTTTTCTCTTTCTTTTTTATCATCTCCAACTACCTTTTCATTCTTTTCTCTTTCTTCTTTTTTATCATCTCCAAATACCTTTTCATTCTTTTCTCTTTCTTTTTTATCATCTCCAACTACCTTTTCATTCTTTTCTCTTTCTTCTTTTTTATCATCTCCAAATACCTTTTCATTCTTTTCTCTTTCTTTTTTATCATCTCCAACTACCTTTTCATTCTTTTTTCTTTCTTTTTTATCATCTCCAACTACCTTTTCATTCTTTTCTCTTTCTCCTTTTTTATCATCTCCAACTACCTTTTCATTCTTTTCTCTTTCTTCTTTTTTATCATCTCCAACTACCTTTTTATTCTTTTCTCTTTCTTTTTTATCATCTCCCATTACCTTTTTATTCATTTCTCTTTCTACTTGTTTATCATCTCCAACTACCTTTTTATTCTTTTCTCTTTCTTCTTTTTGATCATCTCCAACTACCTTTTCATTCTTTTCTCTTTCTCCTTTTTTACCATCTCCAACTACCTTTTCATTCTTTTTTCTTTCTTTTTTATCATCTCCAACTACCTTTTCATTCTTTTCTCTTTCTTCTTTTTTATCATCTCCAACTACCTTTTCATTCTTTTCTCTTTCTCCTTTTTTATCATCTCCAACTACCTTTTCATTCTTTTCTCTTTCTTCTTTTTTATCATCTCCAACTACCTTTTTATTCTTTTCTCTTTCTTTTTTATCATCTCCCATTACCTTTTTATTCATTTCTCTTTCTACTTGTTTATCATCTCCAACTACCTTTTTATTCTTTTCTCTTTCTTCTTTTTGATCATCTCCAACTACCTTTTCATTCTTTTCTCTTTCTCCTTTTTTACCATCTCCAACTACCTTTTCATTCTTTTTTCTTTCTTTTTTATCATCTCCAACTACCTTTTCATTCTTTTCTCTTTCTCCTTTTTTATCATCTCCAACTACCTTTTCATTCTTTTTTCTTTCTTTTTTATCATCTCCAACTACCTTTTCATTCTTTTCTCTTTCTTCTTTTTTATCATCTCCAACTACCTTTTCATTCTTTTCTCCTTCTCCTTTTTTATCATCTCCAACTACCTTTTCATTCTTTTCTCTTTCTTCTTTTTTATCATCTCCAACTACCTTTTTATTCTTTTCTCTTTCTTTTTTATCATCTCCCATTACCTTTTTATTCATTTCTCTTTCTACTTGTTTATCATCTCCAACTACCTTTTTATTCTTTTCTCTTTCTTCTTTTTGATCATCTCCAACTACCTTTTCATTCTTTTCTCTTTCTCCTTTTTTATCATCTCCAACTACCTTTTCATTCTTTTTTCTTTCTTTTTTATCATCTCCAACTACCTTTTGATTCTTTTCTCTTTCTTCTTTTTTATCATCTCCAACTACCTTTTCATTCTTTTCTCTTTCTCCTTTTTTATCATCTCCAACTACCTTTTCATTCTTTTCTCTTTCTTCTTTTTTATCATCTCCAACTACCTTTTTATTCTTTTCTCTTTCTTTTTTATCATCTCCCATTACCTTTTTATTCATTTCTCTTTCTACTTGTTTATCATCTCCAACTACCTTTTTATTCTTTTCTCTTTCTTCTTTTTTATCATCTCCAACTACCTTTTCATTCTTTTCTCTTTCTTTTTTATCATCTCCAACTACCTTTTCATTCTTTTCTCTTTCTTCTTTTTTATCATCTCCAACTACCTTTTCATTCTTTTCTCTTTCTTTTTTGTCATCTCCAACTACCTTTTCATTCTTTTTTCTTTCTTCTTTTTTATCATCTCCAACTACCTTTTCATTCTTTTCTCTTTCTTCTTTTTTATCATCTCCCATTACCTTTTCATTCTTTTCTCTTTCTTTTTTATCATCTCCAATTACCTTTTTATTCTTTTCTCTTTCTTCTTTTTTATCATCTCCAACTACCTTTTTTTTCTTTTCTCTTTCTTTTTTATCATCTCCCATTACCTTTTTATTCTTTTCTCTTTCTTCTTTTTTATCATCTCCAACTACCTATTTATACTTTTCTCTTTCTTCTTTTTTATCATCTCCAACTACCTTTTCATTCTTTTCTCTTTCATTTTTATCATCTCCAACTACCTTTTCATTCTTTTCTCTTTCTTCTTTTTTATCATCTCCAACTACCTTTTTATTCTTTTCTCTTTCTCCTTTTTTATCATCTCCAACTACCTTTTTATTCTTTTCTCTTTCTTTTTTATCATCTCCAACTGCCTTTTCATTCTTTTCTCTTTCTTCTTTTTAATCATCTCCAACTACCTTTTCATTCTTTTCTCTTTCTCCTTTTTTATCATCTCCAACTACCTTTTCATTCTTTTCTCTTTCTTCTTTTTTATCATCTCCAACTACCTTTTTATTCTTTTCTCTTTCTTTTTTATCATCTCCCATTACCTTTTTATTCTTTTCTCTTTCTTATTTTTTATAATCTCCAACTACCTTTTTATTCTTTTCTCTTTCTTCTTTTTTATCATCTCCAACTACCTTTTCATTCTTTTCTCTTTCTTCTTTTTTATCATCTCCAAGTACCTTTTCATTCTTTTCTCTTTCTTCTTTTTTATCATCTCCAACTACCTTTTTATTCTTTTCTCTTTCTTTTTTATCATCTCCAACTACCTTTTCATTCTTTTCTCTTTCTTTTTTATCATCTCCAATTACCTTTTTATTCTTTTCTCTTTCTTCTTTTTTATCATCTCCAACTACCTTTTTATTCTTTTCTCTTTCTTTTTTATCATCTCCCATTACCTTCTTATTCTTTTCTCTTTCTTCTTTTTTATCATCTCCAACTACCGTTTTATTCTTTTCTCTTTCTTCTTTTTTATCATCTCCAACTACCTTTTCATTCTTTTCTCTTTCTTTTTTATCATCTCCAACTACCTTTTCATTCTTTTCTCTTTCTTCTTTTTTATCATCTCCAACTACCTTTTCATTCTTTTCTATTTCTTCTTTTTTATCATCTCCAACTACCTTTTTATTCTTTTCTCTTTCTTCTTTTTTATCATCTCCAACTACCTTTTTTTCTTTTCTCATTCTTTTTTATCATCTCCCATTACCTTTTTATTCTTTTCTCTTTCTTCTTTTTTATCATCTCCAACTACCTATTTATACTTTTCTCTTTCTTCTTTTTTATCATCTCCAACTACCTTTTCATTCTTTTCTCTTTCATTTTTATCATCTCCAACTACCTTTTCATTCTTTTCTCTTTCTTCTTTTTTATCATCTCCAACTACCTTTTTATTCTTTTCTCTTTCTCCTTTTTTATCATCTCCATCTACATTTTTATTCTTTTCTCTTTCTTTTTTATCATCTCCAACTGCCTTTTCATTCTTTTCTCTTTCTTCTTTTTTATCATCTCCAACTACCTTTTCATTCTTTTCTCTTTCTTTTTTGTCATCTCCAACTACCTTTTCATTCTTTTTTCTTTCTTCTTTTTTATCATCTCCAACTACCTTTTCATTCTTTTCTCTTTCTTCTTTTTTATCATCTCCCATTACCTTTTCATTCTTTTCTCTTTCTTTTTTATCATCTCCAATTACCTTTTTATTCTTTTCTCTTTCTTCTTTTTTATCATCTCCAACTACCTTTTTTTCTTTTCTCTTTCTTTTTTATCATCTCCCATTACCTTTTTATTCTTTTCTCTTTCTTCTTTTTTATCATCTCCAACTACCTATTTATACTTTTCTCTTTCTTCTTTTTTATCATCTCCAACTACCTTTTCATTCTTTTCTCTTTCATTTTTATCATCTCCAACTACCTTTTCATTCTTTTCTCTTTCTTCTTTTTTATCATCTCCAACTACCTTTTTATTCTTTTCTCTTTCTCCTTTTTTATCATCTCCAACTACCTTTTTATTCTTTTCTCTTTCTTTTTTATCATCTCCAACTGCCTTTTCATTCTTTTCTCTTTCTTCTTTTTTATCATCTCCAACTACCTTTTCATTCTTTTCTCTTTCTCCTTTTTTATCATCTCCAACTACCTTTTCATTCTTTTCTCTTTCTTCTTTTTTATCATCTCCAACTACCTTTTTATTCTTTTCTCTTTCTTTTTTATCATCTCCCATTACCTTTTTATTCTTTTCTCTTTCTTATTTTTTATAATCTCCAACTACCTTTTTATTCTTTTCTCTTTCTTCTTTTTTATCATCTCCAACTACCTTTTCATTCTTTTCTCTTTCTTCTTTTTTATCATCTCCAAGTACCTTTTCATTCTTTTCTCTTTCTTCTTTTTTATCATCTCCAACTACCTTTTTATTCTTTTCTCTTTCTTTTTTATCATCTCCAACTACCTTTTCATTCTTTTCTCTTTCTTTTTTATCATCTCCAATTACCTTTTTATTCTTTTCTCTTTCTTCTTTTTTATCATCTCCAACTACCTTTTTATTCTTTTCTCTTTCTTTTTTATCATCTCCCATTACCTTCTTATTCTTTTCTCTTTCTTCTTTTTTATCATCTCCAACTACCGTTTTATTCTTTTCTCTTTCTTCTTTTTTATCATCTCCAACTACCTTTTCATTCTTTTCTCTTTCTTTTTTATCATCTCCAACTACCTTTTCATTCTTTTCTCTTTCTTCTTTTTTATCATCTCCAACTACCTTTTCATTCTTTTCTATTTCTTCTTTTTTATCATCTCCAACTACCTTTTTATTCTTTTCTCTTTCTTCTTTTTTATCATCTCCAACTACCTTTTTTTCTTTTCTCATTCTTTTTTATCATCTCCCATTACCTTTTTATTCTTTTCTCTTTCTTCTTTTTTATCATCTCCAACTACCTATTTATACTTTTCTCTTTCTTCTTTTTTATCATCTCCAACTACCTTTTCATTCTTTTCTCTTTCATTTTTATCATCTCCAACTACCTTTTCATTCTTTTCTCTTTCTTCTTTTTTATCATCTCCAACTACCTTTTTATTCTTTTCTCTTTCTCCTTTTTTATCATCTCCAACTACCTTTTTATTCTTTTCTCTTTCTTTTTTATCATCTCCAACTGCCTTTTCATTCTTTTCTCTTTCTTCTTTTTTATCATCTCCAACTACCTTTTCATTCTTTTCTCTTTCTCCTTTTTTATCATCTCCAACTACCTTTTCATTCTTTTCTCTTTCTTCTTTTTTATCATCTCCAACTACCTTTTTATTCTTTTCTCTTTCTTTTTTATCATCTCCCATTACCTTTTTATTCTTTTCTCTTTCTTATTTTTTATAATCTCCAACTACCTTTTTATTCTTTTCTCTTTCTTCTTTTTTATCATCTCCAACTACCTTTTCATTCTTTTCTCTTTCTTCTTTTTTATCATCTCCAAGTACCTTTTCATTCTTTTCTCTTTCTTCTTTTTCATCATCTCCAACTACCTTTTCATTCTTTTCTCTTTCATCTTTTTTATCATCTCCAACTACCTATTTATTCTTTTCTCTTTCTTTTTTATCATCTCCAATTACCTTTTTATTCTTTTCTCTATCTTATTTTTTATCATCTCCAACTACCTTTTTATTCTTTTCTCTTTCTTCTTTTTCATCATCTCCAACTACCTTTTCATTCTTTTCTCTTTCTTCTTTTTTATCATCTCCAACTACCTTTTCATTCTTTTCTCTTTCTTCTTTTTTATCTTCTCCAATTACCTTTTTATTCTTTTCTCTTTCTTCTTTTTTATCATCTCCAACTACCTTTTTATTCTTTTCTCTTCCTTTTTTATCATCTCCCATTACCTTCTTATTCTTTTCTCTTTCTTCTTTTTTATCATCTCCAACTACCGTTTTATTCTTTTCTCTTTCTTCTTTTTTATCATCTCCAACTACCTTTTCATTCTTTTCTCTTTCTTTTTTATCATCTCCAACTACCTTTTCATTCTTTTCTCTTTCTTCTTTTTTATCATCTCCAACTACCTTTTCATTCTTTTCTATTTCTTCTTTTTTATCATCTCCAACTACCTTTTTATTCTTTTCTCTTTCTTCTTTTTTATCATCTCCAACTACCTTTTTTTCTTTTCTCATTCTTTTTTATCATCTCCCATTACCTTTTTATTCTTTTCTCTTTCTTCTTTTTTATCATCTCCAACTACCTATTTATACTTTTCTCTTTCTTTTTTTTTTGTCATCTCCAACTACCTTTTCATTCTTTTCTCTTTCATTTTTATCATCTCCAACTACCTTTTCATTCTTTTCTCTTTCTTCTTTTTTATCATCTCCAACTACCTTTTTATTCTTTTCTCTTTCTCCTTTTTTATCATCTCCAACTACCTTTTTATTCTTTTCTCTTTCTTTTTTATCATCTCCAACTGCCTTTTCATTCTTTTCTCTTTCTTCTTTTTTATCATCTCCAACTACCTTTTCATTCTTTTCTCTTTCTCCTTTTTTATCATCTCCAACTACCTTTTCATTCTTTTCTCTTTCTTCTTTTTTATCATCTCCAACTACCTTTTTATTCTTTTCTCTTTCTTTTTTATCATCTCCCATTACCTTTTTATTCTTTTCTCTTTCTTATTTTTTATAATCTCCAACTACCTTTTTATTCTTTTCTCTTTCTTCTTTTTTATCATCTCCAACTACCTTTTCATTCTTTTCTCTTTCTTCTTTTTTATCATCTCCAAGTACCTTTTCATTCTTTTCTCTTTCTTCTTTTTCATCATCTCCAACTACCTTTTCATTCTTTTCTCTTTCATCTTTTTTATCATCTCCAACTACCTATTTATTCTTTTCTCTTTCTTTTTTATCATCTCCAATTACCTTTTTATTCTTTTCTCTATCTTATTTTTTATCATCTCCAACTACCTTTTTATTCTTTTCTCTTTCTTCTTTTTCATCATCTCCAACTACCTTTTCATTCTTTTCTCTTTCTTCTTTTTTATCATCTCCAACTACCTTTTCATTCTTTTCTCTTTCTTCTTTTTTATCTTCTCCAATTACCTTTTTATTCTTTTCTCTTTCTTCTTTTTTATCATCTCCAACTACCTTTTTATTCTTTTCTCTTTCTTTTTTATCATCTCCCATTACCTTCTTATTCTTTTCTCTTTCTTCTTTTTTATCATCTCCAACTACCGTTTTATTCTTTTCTCTTTCTTCTTTTTTATCATCTCCAACTACCTTTTCATTCTTTTCTCTTTCTTTTTTATCATCTCCAACTACCTTTTCATTCTTTTCTCTTTCTTCTTTTTCGTCATCTCCAACTACCTTTTTATTCTTTTCTCTTTCTTCTTTTTTATCATCTCCAACTACCTTTTCATTCTTTTCTCTTTCTTTTTTATCATCTCCAACTACCTTTTCATTCTTTTCTCTTTCTTCTTTTTTATCATCTCCAACTACCTTTTCATTCTTTTCTCTTTCTTCTTTTTTATCATCTCCAACTACCTTTTTATTCTTTTCTCTTTCTTTTTTATCATCTCCAACTACCTTTTCATTCTTTTCTCTTTCTTATTTTTTATAATCTCCAACTACCTTTTTATTCTTTTCTCTTTCTTCTTTTTTATCATCTCCAACTACCTTTTCATTCTTTTCTCTTTCTTCTTTTTTATCATCTCCAAGTACCTTTTCATTCTTTTCTCTTTCATTTTTATCATCTCCAACTACCTTTTCATTCTTTTCTCTTTCTTCTTTTTTATCATCTCCAACTACCTTTTTATTCTTTTCTCTTTCTCCTTTTTTATCATCTCCAACTACCTTTTTATTCTTTTCTCTTTCTTTTTTATCATCTCCAACTGCCTTTTCATTCTTTTCTCTTTCTTCTTTTTTATCATCTCCAACTACCTTTTCATTCTTTTCTCTTTCTCCTTTTTTATCATCTCCAACTACCTTTTCATTCTTTTCTCTTTCTTCTTTTTTATCATCTCCAACTACCTTTTCATTCTTTTCTCTTTCTTTTTTATCATCTCCCATTACCTTTTTATTCTTTTCTCTTTCTTATTTTTTATAATCTCCAACTACCTTTTTATTCTTTTCTCTTTCTTCTTTTTTATCATCTCCAACTACCTTTTCATTCTTTTCTCTTTCTTCTTTTTTATCATCTCCAAGTACCTTTTCATTCTTTTCTCTTTCTTCTTTTTCATCATCTCCAACTACCTTTTCATTCTTTTCTCTTTCTTCTTTTTTATCATCTCCAAGTACCTTTTCATTCTTTTCTCTTTCTTCTTTTTCATCATCTCCAACTACCTTTTCATTCTTTTCTCTTTCATCTTTTTTATCATCTCCAACTACCTATTTATTCTTTTCTCTTTCTTTTTTATCATCTCCAATTACCTTTTTATTCTTTTCTCTATCTTATTTTTTATCATCTCCAACTACCTTTTTATTCTTTTCTCTTTCTTCTTTTTCATCATCTCCAACTACCTTTTCATTCTTTTCTCTTTCTTCTTTTTTATCATCTCCAACTACCTTTTCATTCTTTTCTCTTTCTTCTTTTTTATCTTCTCCAATTACCTTTTTATTCTTTTCTCTTTCTTCTTTTTTATCATCTCCAACTACCTTTTTATTCTTTTCTCTTTCTTTTTTATCATCTCCCATTACCTTCTTATTCTTTTCTCTTTCTTCTTTTTTATCATCTCCAACTACCGTTTTATTCTTTTCTCTTTCTTCTTTTTTATCATCTCCAACTACCTTTTCATTCTTTTCTCTTTCTTTTTTATCATCTCCAACTACCTTTTCATTCTTTTCTCTTTCTTCTTTTTCGTCATCTCCAACTACCTTTTTATTCTTTTCTCTTTCTTCTTTTTTATCATCTCCAACTACCTTTTCATTCTTTTCTCTTTCTTTTTTATCATCTCCAACTACCTTTTCATTCTTTTCTCTTTCTTCTTTTTTATCATCTCCAACTACCTTTTCATTCTTTTCTCTTTCTTCTTTTCTATCATCTCCAACTACCTTTTTATTCTTTTCTCTTTCTTTTTTATCATCTCCAACTACCTTTTCATTCTTTTCTCTTTCTTATTTTTTATAATCTCCAACTACCTTATTATTCTTTTCTCTTTCTTTTTTATCATCTCCAACTACCTTTTCATTCTTTTCTCTTTCTTTTTTATCATCTCCAATTACCTTTTTATTCTTTTCTCTTTCTTCTTTTTTATCATCTCCAACTACCTTTTTATTCTTTTCTCTTTCTTTTTTATCATCTCCCATTACCTTCTTATTCTTTTCTCTTTCTTCTTTTTTATCATCTCCAACTACCGTTTTATTCTTTTCTCTTTCTTCTTTTTTATCATCTCCAACTACCTTTTCATTCTTTTCTCTTTCTTTTTTATCATCTCCAACTACCTTTTCATTCTTTTCTCTTTCTTCTTTTTTATCATCTCCAACTACCTTTTCATTCTTTTCTATTTCTTCTTTTTTATCATCTCCAACTACCTTTTTATTCTTTTCTCTTTCTTCTTTTTTATCATCTCCAACTACCTTTTTTTCTTTTCTCATTCTTTTTTATCATCTCCCATTACCTTTTTATTCTTTTCTCTTTCTTCTTTTTTATCATCTCCAACTACCTATTTATACTTTTCTCTTTCTTCTTTTTTATCATCTCCAACTACCTTTTCATTCTTTTCTCTTTCATTTTTATCATCTCCAACTACCTTTTCATTCTTTTCTCTTTCTTTTTTATCATCCCCCATTACCTTTTTATTCTTTTCTCTTTCTTCTTTTTTATCATCTCGAACTACCTTTTCATTCTTTTCTCTTTCTTTTTTATCATCCCCCATTACCTTTTTATTCTTTTCTCTTTCTTCTTTTTTATCATCTCCAACTACCTTTTCATTCTTTTCTCTTTCTTCTTTTTTATCATCTCCAACTACCTCTTCATTCTTTTCTCTTTCTTCTTTTTTATCATCTCCAACTACCTTTTTATTCTTTTCTCATTCTTTTTTATCATCTCCAACTACCTTTTCATTCTTTTCTCTTTCTTCTTTTTTATCATCTCCAACTACCTTTTTATTCTTATCTCATTCTTTTTTATCATCTCGAACTGCCTTTTCATTCTTTTCTCTTTCTTCTTTTTTATCATCCCCAACTACCTTTTTATTCTTTTCTCTTTCTTCTTTTTTATCATCTCCAACTACCTTTTTATTCTTTTCTCATTCTTTTTTATCATCTCCAACTACCTTGTCATTCTTTTCTCTTTCTTCTTTTTTATCATCTCCAATTACCTTTTTATTCTTTTCTCTTTCTTCTTTTTTATCATCTCCAACTACCTTTTCATTCTTTTCTCTTTCTTTTTTATCATCTCCAGCTACCTTTTCATTCTTTTCTCTTTCTTTTTTATCATCTCCAACTACCTTTTCATTCTTTTCTCTTTCTTTTTTATCATCTCCAACTACCTTTTCATTCTTTTCTCTTTCTTTTTTATCATCTCCAACTACCTTTTCATTCTTTTCTCTTTCTTTTTTATCATCTCCAACTACCTCTTCATTCTTTTCTCTTTCTTCTTTTTTATCATCTCCAAATACCTTTTTATTCTTTTCTCATTCTTTTTTATCATCTCCAACTACCTTTTCATTCTTTTCTCTTTCTTCTTTTTTATCATCTCCAACTACCTCTTCATTCTTTTCTCTTTCTTCTTTTTTATCATCTCCAACTACCTTTTTATTCTTTTCTCATTCTTTTTTATCATCTCCAACTACCTTTTCATTCTTTTCTCTTTCTTCTTTTTTATCATCTCCAACTACCTTTTCATTCTTTTCTCTTTCTTCTTTTTTATCATCTCCAACTACCTCTTCATTCTTTTCTCTTTCTTCTTTTTTATCATCTCCAACTACCTTTTTATTCTTTTCTCTTTCTCTTTTATCATCTCCACCTACCTTTTCATTCTTTTCTCTTTCTTCTTTTTTATCATCTCCAACTACCTTTTTATTCTTTTCTCTGTCTTCTTTTTTATCATCTCCAACTACCTTTTTATTCTTTTCTCATTCTTTTTTATCATCTCCAACTACCTTCTCATTCTTTTCTCTTTCTTCTTTTTTATCATCTCCAATTACCTTTTTATTCTTTTCTCTTTCTTCTTTTTTATCATCTCCAACTACCTTTTCATTCTTTTCTCTTTCTTTTTTATCATCTCCAACTACCTTTTCATTCTTTTCTCTTTCTTTTTTATCATCTCCAACTACCTTTTCATTCTTTTCTCTTTCTTTTTTATCATCTCCAACTACTTTTTCATTCTTTTCTCTTTCTTCTTTTTTATCATCTCCAACTAACTTTTTATTCTTTTCTCTTTCTTTTTTATCATCTCCAACTACCTTTTCATTCTATTCTCTTTCTTCTTTTTTATCATCTCCAACTACCTTTTTATTCTTTTCTCTTTCTTTTTTATCATCTCCAACTACCTTTTCTTTCTTTTCTCTTTCTTCTTTTTTTATCTCCAATTGCCATTTTCTTCCTATACTTTTTCCCTCCTATCCTCCTCTCCTATTATTTTTTCTTCGTCTTCTTTTCACATTTTCTTCTGCCTCCCTACTTTCTCTCTGTCTTATCATTATTTTCCTTTTTCTTCTTTCTCAACTGTTATCTTGATATTTTATTGTTAACCCCTTCGCTTTTTATCTTCTTTTGATTATTTTTTGTTTTTCTCCTTTTTTCACTTCTGTATTTTTCGTATTAGTAGTAGTATCGGACAATGAGCAAGTGAAGCTCATTTGGAATACAACCATCTTAACTGACAAGCGTATGGAGATCATTCACCCTGATATTACTCGTGCACAATAGCAACCATGAATGGAACCTAATAGACGTGCGGCATCTTGGGATAAGAAAATCGTGAAGGCGGAGCAGCGAAAATACAAGTGTACCAAAACCTGGAAGGTCAAAGCAGAGAAATTTACCAAGCAGGAGCTCTTGATCTTTTCCACTCGGGACTATTACAAAGACTCTTTCTGCCTCATATGACTCTTTGAGTATTCCTGACATCAAGTTCTAAGGAAAGTGCTGTCTCTCTGACCTGCGGGCAGGAGCTGAGATATGATCATCATCACTCAGCTAAAACATCTAAGAGTATATCCAATAATAATAATAATGATTTTACCCCAGCGCCAATTTGTTGCTGTATTGTTCTCTTACTCAATGATAATATTTTTCTACCTGTCTTATTTTTCTAATTTCCTTTTCTGCTAATTCTGTTCCTTCTTCTTCATCAATATCTACTTTTTCGTTATTTTCTACTTTCACTACCTTTTGCTCTTCTTTTGATTATTATAATCATAATTATCTGAGGGAGAAGCACGTCAACAAAATGACGCTGGGGAACAAATATACGAAACCCAATGTACTCATCATGAAACCCAATCTGATAAGAGTATAGCAGGAACAGGCATCACAGCTAAATGTACACAATATGATGCCAAGTTTTGATAAAAGCATCACAAAACCTTACTAGTGGAGAGTAATTAGAACTACCTTCTGATCGGGTAACCCTATCCCTTAAGACGATCATTGATTGAGGGTGTCCCCAAGCAACTGGATGTTACTCCCAAATCGTCTTGGATGCTTCAGCCTTCAAATTAAAAAAAAAGTCTCGACACCTGGTTATAATGCTCCCCAACTACCCCCGCCCATGAACAGAGATGCACGGTGTCAGAGATGTACAGTCAGCTACAAGGGTTCATGTCCAACTGGTTATGGTCAGGCAACCAACAAGCAGATATGTGGTACTGAATTGAATATTTACTGTAGTCCATCTTAATTTGCTAAGAAAAAACATGTACCTGTTAACAAGTCCAAACACTTAAGATTAGAAAACATGAGAGCCAGGCCTAATGGAGCGTCATTGTGTAGCATTATTATTATTATTGTTGTTGTTGTTATTATTATTATTATTATTATTATTACTGCTTTAGTGTTCCTCTTCCTTTTTATATTTTTCCTTCTCAACTTCTTTCATAATTTTTTTTATTTTTCAACAGTTCACATTATTTCCTAATGTCACAATATGAGAACAGCTCATTTTTATGTGGGCTTACAGCAATATCACGTTGAAACACCAGTTCCCGTTCGATCACCGAGGTTAAGCAACGTCGCGCCTGGGTAGGCTCGTCTATTTCGAATGCGTGAGTAACTTGTCAGAGAAAGGGAAAATCGTATAAAATGGTTTGTCTTTGTGTGATTTCGAGAAGCGTAGAAGATACAAAGTTGGATTTTTGTAATAGGAATGAAACTTTTAAAAAAAATTGGATTCGTTTTAGAAAGCAGGGACTTACGGCTATATCACGCTAAAAACACACTCACACACACACACACACACACACACATATATATACATATACACACACACACACACACACACACACATATATATATATATATATATATATATATATATATATATATTAGAAACTCGGGTAAAATTGTGCCAAGTTGGTATATTACTACAGTATCATTTATGTATCTAAAATAAGATTTAGTGCTAAAATACTTTTGAATGGACCACTTTCTAGGAAGTCTAAAAATAAACAATTTAAAACGCTGCTAAAAGTGGAACCCATCTATCGGTAAACCCTATTTTTTATTATAAAAATTATTATCGAAACTGAAAAAATATTGATTAGTGATTAATTGGCACATTATTATGATCTAATGTGTAGGAAGAGTTAATTTTACTTTTATTTTCGTTAGATGTGTTATTAGTAAAAGTAGGCATTTCAATACGGAAGCATTTGTATCTGAAGATTTTATATCTAAACTAGACACATTTTTTATGTCTATTTTTTAACTGATTTATATGAATGGAAGTGGAGTTAATATATATATATATATATATATATATATATATATATATATATTGTGTGTGCTATTAGCCATGGTATATCTTGGGCTCAATAGTGGAGTGGCTTCCCGTTGCCTTCTCCACGGTGGTTTATGGAGACACCACCTCTAGTTAGCTGGCCATTGTCTCAGAGAGTTCTTCCGCCCTTTGTTAGGGTTATTTTTCGTCCTACCGGCTCGCTAACAAGCCGTCTCACTCGGAAGAACTTGGAGTGGGGTAGTCGGTTTAGTCGCCGACATTTCGATTGTGGAATACTTAACCTATATATGTGTGTGTGTGTGTGTGTGTGTGTGTGTGTGTGTGTGTGTGTGTGTGTGTGAGTTACCCTGCCCCAAGTCTGTTTGATAAAAAAAAAACAACCTTGTACACAACAAATAAGGCAACTAACAGAACAGAAGACGTGTTTGTCAACAGGCTGCTTAAAATCAAAGAATGGAAGGCTCATATTAGAGAAGGAAAAAATTCTTCAACGCTGAAACGAGTATATTAGATAATCCTTCCACGACGAAAGAGAACAACCAGCAATACACAGAACTACAGACGGACCTGAAATTCTGAAAACCGAAGTAGAAGCTGCACTGGCCAAATTGAACATAAACAATACGGAATTGTAACAGAAATGCTGACAGCCTTAGATGACTTAGATCACAGAAATAATAAATGAAATCTACAACAGTGGGGATATACCGGAAGGTCTCAGCAGATCTATCTTCATAGCAATGCCTAAGAAACAAGGCGCAAACGAATGCGAACTCCACAGAACAATAAGCCTGATGAGCCACATGACAAAACTCATCATCCGTATTCTGTTGAATAGAGCGTGCATCAGAATCAGACCAGAGATAGGACAAGGACAGTGCGGGTTCGTTAAAGACACAGGAACAAGGAACACGATATCCATGCTCTGAATGTTATCAGATAGCGCAATACAAATGCAGAAGGACGTGTACCTATCTTTCTTAGACTACGCAAAGGCCTTCGACATAGTACACCACAAGGATCTGTTGGAACTGCTCAGCAACTTTGATATATTTGAGAAAGATATTAGAATAATCAAGAACCTATACTGGCAGCAAACGGTCTGCATGCGCATAGAGAACGAGTTCAGCGAATATACAAAAATAGAAAGAGGCCTAAGGCAAGGATGTGTCTTCTCACCGGACATATTCAACCTATTCAGCAAGGCAATTCTGAAAGACTTAGAAATCCTACCGGGATTTAGCATTGGCGGCCACAATCTTAACAATACAAGATACGCAGATGACACAGTACTGATAACAGACACGGAAAAGAAATTACAAAACCTCCTACAGAAGGTACCGAAGGAGAGCGAGAAGAAGGGACTAAGCATAAACAAGAAGACAGAATGCATGGTTATCACTAAAAGGATGATACCGAAATTCGATTTAAAGGTCGGGACACAAGAATCAAGCAGGTGCGGAATTTAAATATCTGAGAAGTGTTTTGACAGAGGACGGTAACTGCGGCGCTGAGATCCGAAGACGTATTGGGATGGCCAAAGACGCATTCCAAAAGCTAGGCAGAGTATTACGAGACAGGAGGATTTCGTTGGTAACAAAGAAAAGAGTACTGAGCTGCTACGTGATATCTATCCTCCTTTACGGCAGCGAATGTTGGACGGTCTCCTCAAGGATGAAGAAGAGACTCGAGGCGGCGGAATATGGTTCTACAGAAGGATGCTGAGGATATCATGAACTGAGCATGAGGTTTTGGATGAGGATGCAAACAAGGAGTAAGCTTATACTTAACATTAGGAAGAGGGAAAGCAACGCATAACGGGCTTAAGCAAGTGGATGACAGAACATGGCCTGGTAGAAGTAGCAAAGGGACAAAACTTATTGTGAGCTACAAGGAATAGGGAGAGTGGAGAGCCATGATCACCTTCGTCCTGAAGACATAAAAAGATTTCTCTTTCAATCATATTGAGGGCATTAACAAAGCGAGTTCTAACCGTACATGAGAAATGGGAAAGCACACTCTGTGCTTGAAGCACTAGCTTCCCACCATAGTATCCCAAAGATAGCCAGCTTAGTGATACCAGCACATGCCGCCTGTGATGGTGGTAGTGAGCTTCAGGCAATCTTCAAAATCTTCTATGCATTCATAAACAATTCCACATTTTTCATACCAAATCTTAATCTGTGATTCGCTTGAGGCGTGAGACTGACAGTAACTATACAGTGTTGATTCTTATGGTCATAGTCTTCCTATCGACAAACTCTCGGTCTTCGATACTGAGTGAAATTCAACTAATAATTACAGCAAACTTTAAACAATATATATTGTTGCTGTGTATCTGTAGTTTGTAAGCGCCCCACCTGTATTTAAGAATATGCGCACGCATAGAAAATTATAAGCACAGGCATAGATTTAAGACATACATATGCATACGTAATGTTAACGTTTCAAAACTCATTAACAGTTGTCTGCTTCTATGCATTCATAAATAATTCCACTTTTTTTCTTACCTGCTCATAAACATAGACACACATTCTGCAAGTTATTCTTTTCTTCTTTATATTAAGTCAAATTTGTTTTTTAAATGGAAAAAATTCCTTTTACGTTTGTTACAAATATCGATTATCATTAAAACTCTATCACTTCTTGGGTAATCTATCAGAAAATAGTTTCATTTCTTTATAATTTTCGCATGAGTTTTGTTTCATACATTTTATAGTGTGTTCATTTTATTTGTGGCATGGCCGATAGGAATTGTATGTTTTTTCTGGTCTTTTTCTTAGCTGAACATTCCACAAGAGAAAAGAACAATTCTCTACTTGAAAGGAGCGAATCATTTACGCCATCTAGCAGCCATCTTGCAAACTACACCCGCCGTCCGTCGGAGCATGTTTTACATGAAATAATCATATCTAACAATGATATTATGAGAAAAGGTAAGAACACACAATGGACTATTTATTCAAACATTAATAACGCGACTTCAAACGTATAATATACGCTATATTGCATTTAATAAATAGCAATACACCATTTATTGTTACATTATTCGTTTGCTTTTAAGATTACAGTGTGTTATGTCATAGATATGCAACGAATTTTTAAAACAAATAATGCATTAAACTGATCTCCAAAGTTGTGGATTTCTTTTTTCTGTTGACAAATGTCTCAAGTTCTGAGATGTGATATCGTCATAACTTGAGAAATTCTAAGGACACGTGTCCTCACTTTTATTACTTTTATTGAGGCTTGAATATTTGTTTTGTTATTTGAATTAGTGCACTTAGAGGATGTTCACTGGGGGTTGTTTTTTTTTTATTTAGCTTTGACTGATTGATTTGTTGTTTACGGCTTATCAACCTTTTGTGGGTTATTTAAAGCAGAAACATACTTTGGATTGTAAGAATGATTCTTTATTTTTTTTTTTTTTTTGCGAGTGAATATTGCATTAATAATTTTTTTGGTGATAACAAATGATAACAAACCCAAAGCTGGATGGAGAATAGATGAATCCATACTTTTCCCAAGCGAACCTGACTGGAATTCGAACTCGACTCTGCCGATTTCTTATTCGAACCACTATACATGACACCACCAGCACATCCTTTTTATTAAGCAGTAAATAAGTTATAACAGATAAGACTCAAAATATTTTTTTTATTTAATAGCTGAACATTCTGGCTTCCGAAAATATACATTAAACAAACTAGATAAAATTATTTAAATTAATGGTCTAATTTTTTTCTAAGCAAAGATAAAAATCCTCTAAATGTACTGGTTTCATCATTTTTGCCAGGGGTTTTATAATTTCAAAACAATTCATTGATGTCACATTTATCTGAAAACTTGAGAAATTATCTGCTGAAACGTAGCAACAGCAAGGATCAGGATATTAGTCCAAATAAGCTATCAGCTTTTTTAACTGCTGCTTGAAATTTTCCTCTTTACTTTTAACCAGCTTCATATTGCCGAAGATTTGCGTTATTTAATATCAGTGGATGCGAAAAATAAATTACCGTGAACAGTTGGACGTGTGGATTGCTTGCAAATGTTTACAAATCTATGTCAAAGTGTGGACATTTTGTCAGGAGAGAAAAATAATTATCTAAACAATACTATACTCTTGCTAAATGTTACTAATATAGTTGAAAAGTTGATTTTTAATATTTCACTCCAAGCAAGGCGATAATGCCACTAAGACTAAGAATGGAAGGAAACAAGAAAATTTTCACTGAGGATAGATGGAAATAAAAGAATAGAGGAAAAACAGAAAATGGCAATTGATATTACATTTTAATTTTTTGGAGAGTGTAGGTTTTCAGGGAACCAAGAAATTGAAAGAGAGTTCCACAGGTAAGAAGTACAAGAGAAGAAACTATTAGTGTAACACCACCTAACAACAGGGTCACATCCTTGGTCACGGTTACCAATTAATATAACGCCTTTTGGCCGCCGCCTACACCCGGTGATGTAACCACGTTTAGTGGCCCGGTCCTCAATGTCTTAGGACGACGTTTTAACCATAGGTTTAACTCTGCACTGGTCAATGCTGACGCTGGTTCAAGTTGGTTGTTGGTCGTTGGACGCTTCGATCCACACCAACTCGTTGTGTTGTTCATCTCAGAACAGTGGAATATCGAATGTCGTCGTAATGGCAGCGCTGGTTCAAGCCGTGGCGGGTGCTATATTAAGGAAGAAAATATATTCGCGACGAAAAAATAAAACGAGAGATTCATGGGATTGATATTTAATTGCTCTTGGTACAACAAAAATTAACCCTTCCCGCATCAATCTCTATAGTGACACTGGGACTTCTCTGATTTGGGACCAAATATAGGACGAAACGGCCGTCCAGTGCTTTCTGCATTCTGTTGAGGTTTCAGACTCGATGAATTACTTATATATATGCCCCAACAGAAACGTGTATACGTACCTGTGCGCCGGGGGGGGGGGGGGTAAAAAATAGCAATTTTCACATCTTTTTCAATAGAGTTTATCTTGCTTCCTAGGTATGTAAAATGCCAAAACATTAACTAAAACCCTTGAGTTTAAGCTTGATGGAACCTACACTCGGATGCTGATAGCTGTACTTAACATCTCTTGGAGACAATCAGGCTTCCCTCCCAATCGGTGAGTTCGGTGGCAGCACGCACCGACCCTGCAAAAGGACACTGAAACCAGGGAAGTTGATGATGGTGCAAATAGCTTAAAACATAATATACAACATATCCTTTGAAATAGAACCATTCCTTTTTTTATTGTCTGTGAATTGCCATGAATTCTTTTGAAACATAGTGGACCTGTCTTCTGTTGCCTACTCCACGGTTTAAAATTCAGTGTGTTCTGTCTCCTATTCTGGTTATCACATATGGCGAGATAATCCAATCTTACCTACTATTTAATCTATAGCTGAGGGAAGAGTTGTATCCATGCTATTCCCAAGGACATAATGCGAAGTGAACACAGCAGACTTTAGAATTTGAACTCATTTTCCTTTTTCTGCGCCGATAACCGTTACGCTATCCGTACATCCTTATCGCGGGTGTAATCTTTGTGTAAAACAATGATCTTGCTAGCGAGAAGGCCTGCTATGCTGAAAAGAATTTCACAGCCTCACATGTAAGTAATGAATCTTTGTACTCGCCATTTACTGTTTTTCAACGTTGGTATATTCTGTTTCATGGGCAGTTCTGAAATAGAGAATTTTACCCCCAAATGTGTAAGAATTATGTATCGGCAAGAGATCAGAGTTCAACGAGTTAAAATTTAAATGACTATAGATTAATCACTCCAGATCATGACTATAAAAAACAAATTTTATAAAGATTGATATGGTTGTCCAGTTTTCTATGTAATTTGACTCCACAACGAAAGCCAAAACAAAATATGCTCATAAGACGTGATGTCTTAAAAGGTATCACCGAAGCTGATCAGCATCGAGCCCAGACAGTACTTACATGGGAGACCGCTTGGAACACTGGGTACTGTAAGTAATCTCCTACAATCCGAAATACGCCCGGCTTTAAATAACCCACAAAGGGTTGATAATCCGCAAAAGACAAATTGATCAAGCAATTTCTTAAAAAGTAAAAATATTAAAATGTTGAAATTCGAAATCTTGAGTTCTTTTTTTTTTATCACTATAGATTAAGAATTTAAAAAAATATATTTTAAATTTTTTTAATGTTTATGAACATGTTTGTTTTGGCTTCCGTAGGGATATCAATTTACAATGAATTTACATAGCAAACTGGACCCTCTATTAACATTTAGAAAAATTACTTTAAAAACAAATTAATATTCGTGATCTATAGTAATATGAAAAAAAAATGGAAAAAGATTTCTAGTCGTAGTGCCTATTGTAGAACTCCACTCGCATTTCTTATTCACAAAATTTACATGCGATTGATTTAGTATAATTTTAAATTGCATTATTAAATTAAATTATCAGTACGTGGCTTCTGTGCTATCTTTTAAGCAAATAAAAGTTAATTGCATGCATACATTATTTAAATTAAGTACCATGGATCTCCACAATTTGCTCACTCTTACGAGATATTTAACTAGTTCGTTGTTTTATACCTCATAAGGTATGTTTTAGGATATTTACTAAGACTGATGGTTTGAACGGTAGCGTTCAAATCTCAAGGATGTCACTTCTTGATAATATCGGCCTAGGCACCATTGGGAAGTGCCTGAGACCCCCCCCCCCTATACCACTGGTTGATCTTGTTAGTGAAATTGAGTAGAAGAAATTTCTGATGATTGTGCGAACACGAAATCACAATTTATGGTAACTGAAAGTTTCGGTGTCATGGCTTTGTTACACCACATTGTGTGCTCTCTGTCAGAAACTGCAACTAAGCTCCGATCAGTATAGTTGCAGTATAAACACCGGTTTAACTCAGTGGGTATCGAAAAAACACACCTGTACTTTAGCAGACAGGCATTTCTATCAATGAGCCCAGCTTAGTGAGGAACAATATCAGAGTGACAGAACACGCAGTGAGGAGAGAATCCACGATATTAGCGAATTAGCCTAGAGATGAGCTAACCGTCTGCTACGTGCAAGTTTTCCACATTGTCTATCAAGTTTTATATAAGAACGTCGAGCTATAGTTATGGCTTCAAATATTTCGGTTATGGCTTTAAATATTTCGAAGGATTTTTGACATAGTTTTTCAAGGTTTGCCATGCTGGCCATCCTCACAAGTTGAAGAGCTATTCTGTCTCTGACCGAATATTCGACTTGATTCAATCTTTCTTAACAGATCATAATGAACGGCTACCCTTCTAGGTCCTTTCACGTTAATGCAGGGTCCACCAGGTCTTTATCTTTGACCCTACGTTGTTCCCTAATTTCATCAACTACCTTCCCGATGTTGCGAGTACCCAACTCGGTATTTATGCTGATGTCATAGCTATTTACTCCTGTCTTAATATTAAGTCTGATACGTCCGATAAATTAAAACTGGCAACTGATATCGAAAGTAATCTCCTTAACTGGGGTAAGAAATGGCTTGAAAAATTTTAAAAAGGAAACTGCTATCTTTTAATCATCATGAAAAAACTATTTTTGCTTTCCATCAGCATGGCTTATGCTAATTTATAGAAGAGCAACTTTTTGTATCACTGACATGAAGTGGAATGATTATATTGAATCAATTGCTAGATATGCTGATAGGAAAGTTGTTTCACTGTGTCATGTCAGACAATTCTTTGTTCCAGAATCATTCTTGCACGTTTATACGTAAATCTACTATTCTTTCGCGCATTTAATATTGCTACCATATTTTGTCTGGTGCCCCTCTTATATGTCTCGAGATCCTCGACAAAATCCCAAAAAGAACTTGTAATGGTATCAGTCTTAATCTTGCATCTCGACTTCAGTCGCTTTCTCACCACTGTGACGTAGCTTCCATGAGTCTTTTACATAAATGTTTTCATGACAATTATTCTAATGACTACCTCGACCGCATAAATTTAAGTGTACTATTAGATTGGCAATTAGGTCTTACCTTTTACTGTTGAAGTAGCTAGATGTTACCGTAAGTTCCATTCTAATAGTTTCTTCTCGTACTTCTCGCTTGTGGAACTCTCTTCCAGTTTCTTGCTTCCCGTCCATTTCCGATCTTCAAAAATGTAAGTGCAACGCTAATCTCCATCTTCTGTAGTCCTGAATCTCGTTCTTTTATTGTATTTTCTCCTCACTAGCGTCTTCTTTCACTTTCAGTAACCCCTTGGATCTTAGTGACATTATTATCTTGCTTGGGGCGAAACGATTTAAAAAAAAGAATGAAAATGATGAGGCTTTATTTCTATTTTCATCTTCTTACTACCCAGAGATTAGTTGTAATAGATTATCGGTGTATTTATTCCATTTTCCCAGTTCAAGAGTTTGAATCGAAACAGACATTTTAACAATTTTTTAAACTTTTTTTTTTAACTGCAGAATGATTCGCTTTAAGCTCATCTATCGGAAGTCATCGGCTTTTTTTCTTTTTTTTTTTTTTGGTGTGTGGAAGTGGTCTGACACTCTTTCTTTCTCTCTCTCTCTCTCTCTCTCTCTCTCTCTCTCTCTCTCTCTCTATCTATCTATCTATCTATCTATCTATCTATCTATGTATTTTTCTCTCTCTCACTCTTTCTCGCTTTCTCTCTTTCTTTCTCTCTCCTCTCTTCTCTTTTCTCTCTCTCTCTCTCTGTCAGTTCTTCAGATGTCCTTTATTTTATTTCAAATTTTCTTTTCTTCATCATATTTCCATTTCGCATCAGAAAAAGGTGCATTCTTCCGGCTTAAGGAACAAGATTTTTTTAAAATAAAGAGTGGATTTCCTAGCATATTCTTTATTCTTCTTTTCTTTATTTCCTTATATTTTATCCTTTTTTACTTGGAGTAAGTGTTAATCTTTTTATCCTTGCTTTTTTATTTTCTTTAATGTTGATCGTGAGTTTCATTCATTGTTTTCTTTGATTTTCTCTTGGTCAGTATAAATAAACATCCTCCGATAACAATAAAGAGGTGTACTTGGACATAGAGAACTGAATAGCATTTTCGACTGTCCCTATTTGCTTATAGACGCAGAAGACAACAATACAACCCAGTCAACGGGTACAGTTTTCCCGGTACACTGCATTATTCCGAAACTGTGGTGTAAGTATGGGAATATCACCGCTTTGATTGTCATAGCATCATAGCAATTTCTCGCACAAATTGAAATCCGCAAAAATTGAATGACTGGATTAAAGTTGTTAAAATTTCTTTAGTTATGAGATGGCTTTCATTTTATTCACTCAAGCAGAAAATTAGAAAAAAAAACGAAGGAAGGTTATTTTTTTGGTTCACTCAAAGTACGTCGCAACACCTTTCTTGACCATCCCGTATCTGTATGTCTATATGTAAAAAGTTTATATATAATAAAGAATCTGAAGTTATTTTGGCGAGCGTTTCTTTACGAATGAAAACAGTTTGAATAAAAATAAAAAAATATGTATGTGTTTAGGCGTTCATATGAAAATATAATTGGACTGTTTATTTTGTTAGCTCAGCATCTACGGTACTACGACATCAGATAAACATAAACACACTGAGAACTAACCAGAAGACTAAATGTGTGCATTTTGACTCAATCTAAGACAATGTGATTGAGCTTAACTGTATCATTTGTCTAAAACCATTTTAATACCATGTCCCTTTAGCACATAGGCGATCATGACTCTCCACAGATTCGTTTTATCAATTAGCTGTCAATTACTATGCATTATTGGGAGAGATAATGGAGTGATTTCTCGTTGCCTTCTCCATGGTTTGAGTTTAGAATTTTCTTTCTCTTAGACTGGTCGCTAACCAAGGATAGAAAGCCCTGTCTACCCTGATTTATAACTCATATCTGGTTGCGGGTGGGAGAAAAGGCGGATTCATTCCTCGACCAAAGGTATTAGTGCGAAAGTAAACGCAACAGCCTAGCCTGAACTTTAAGCTCAGCTCACCGAATTCCTTTACCAAGACGATATCCGTGATAATAACAACAGATCGCTAAAACCACTACGGCCATTAACTTTCAAGATAAATCACAAAACTTCAATTACCGTTTTTTGTTTTTGTTTTTCGAAACATAAGCTTCTGAAGCAGACATAGGCAACCGTTTTCGAATAGTGGGCTACATAATCTATGACTCATCATCATCCTTCGACCTCCCTGTGGTTGGGTGGAACTCCATTAACAACCCGTTTCCACACTGCTCGGTCCTGCATTGCTATCTCCAATGTCCAACTCTGAGTCCCGAGCCATGGTGTCTGTGAAAGTCAACTTTCTCAAGAAGACATATCCAGAAGTAAACATGAGACGACCTCCCCGTCCGCTCAGTGGCAGTGACCGGCAAACTAAAATCGCTTTTGCTTGAGCTTAAGGGAGATTGGTCTCAGTTCTCCGTAAATTGTGTTAAGCGTTGCATGAAATCTCGAACTGATGTTCTGGATTTTCTAAGTAGATTTGTAGATGTTCTATCCAGTCGTCTTTGAAGACGAACAGATAATGTCCAATTTTCTGATCCAAACGGTAGGACTGTTTCAGTCAGTGTTCAAAAGGTTTAGACTTTTAAAGAGGATGGATGGTTCGAGAGCCAAACCTTGTGAACTTTGTTACACGCATCCTATGTTTGTTACACGCTTTGCAGATGTTGAAGTCTTTTTGGGAATCTATTATGCGAGATCCAAGATATTTGAAGTCCTCAACTCTTTTGATGGATGCATTATTGAGTGACTTCAACTCGGATGACTCAGGGGAGGTTGTGATATATTCTATCTTACTCACATTGCAATAGAGACCTACCTGGCTCGATGTTTGCTCGAGTGATTGCAGCAAGGATTCTGCATCTTTGATACATTGAGAAATTAATGCAAGATCATCGGCAAATTCAAGGTCAGTCAGGTATTGTGGAGGGTACCGACTACTCTTTTCCTCCATGTTGTCGAGAGAAATACGCAGAACATAGTCCAGAACAAGTATAAACAGCAAATAAGCCTTGTAGAACTCTTCCTTTAACTTCAAAGGAATCCCTCTCGCCATCAGACGATACTATGGTGGCAGTGGTGTTTCTGTACAAAGCTCTGATTGCCTCAACAATTCTGGAGGGTAGACCTTGGAGTTGGAGGATTTTGAACACGAGATCTCTGTTGATAGGCTCAAACGCCTAGCGAAAGCCAACAAAACAGATTGTGACATTTTCATCCCTTCCAGTATGCGGCGAATGGAGAGGATTTGAGCAGTTGCCGACCAGCCTCTTCTAAATCTCTTCTTGCAGAGGAGTGGATCGATGAAATGGACAATCCTATTTAGCAGAAGCTTATTGTAAACTTTTGCAGCAATTGGCATGAGAGTTATCATCTTTTGCGGGGACTATTCCGCCCTTCAGCCAAGCGAACGGTGTATAAATGCGTGGTTGTAAAACTCAAGGAGGAAGTCATGAAATATTGGATCTGTTCACAATAATGTTGATATGTTGTCAAGACCTGGAGATTTGTTGTTGGCAAAGTCTTCGAGTATCGATTTGAGTTCATCGAGCGTGAATGGGTTGGTATTTATGTCCAGTGTATTGGATATTTGATGTATTGGGATTGGAACACAACTGACTTGCGGTGGTCCTTCCAGGAGTTTCTTAAAGTGGGCAAACCATTTAGCTTTACGCTTTTCAGCGGAACCGCCTTTGACCCGAATGGAAGGCTTTTATTTTCTTCCTGCGAGTATGTTTATTGTTTTCCAGGCTGCAACATGTTGGTTCTCCATATGCAGTCTTACAATCTTGTCAATCTCCCCTTGGATATATTCTGTGTCTACATTGAGATGGGCCTCGTCTAGTATCCTTTGTGCGTTAGTGATGTCTTTAAAAGTACTTCTAATTAGTTTTTGTTCATATCTCGGTTTTACTTTTTGCAGATCTTGCCTTTTTTCACACGGCCATCTAAATTGATGTGGGTGTGCTGTAACTCTTCCCTCTTTTGTTTTGAGAGTGCGATTTCTTCTGTGGATGATATAAGGTTGTTGTATCGTGTTTCAATGTTATCAGATTGATCAGAGAGCATTTCATAGCGATTCTTAACATCTACAGCAAAGGAGTGTCTTAATGTTCTGTTTGGTGATACTTTGGCCCAATCGACTTGTTTCATAGGGTCTGGTACTGACGGTTTGGATGACCTTAGGCTAAGAGCGACATGTATGGAAATAACTCTATGATCAAAACCGACAGAAGACAATGGCGTGTATGCCTGGGCACTACGAACACTGTTCTTGTTTCTCACGAGGATGTAATCAATTTATGATCTAGGTCCGGATGGATGTTGTAATGTCCACAGATGGTTTGGATGCTTCATGAACCTCGTGTTTGTAATTTGGAGTTGGGACTCTTCAGCGAAGTCTGTCAGTTTCCCCCGTTTCGGTTAGTTTCCTTATTATATCCGCCTTCCCTATTTGACCACTGCGTTGTTATTCCTTACCGTAATTTTTTTCATTATACTTTTAAATGCAAAATGGTTGACAATGTGCACAACTTTGTATAAATACTTATATTAATAAACAACATATAGTTTTGTATTACTTACACCCCTGAAGATGATCTTGGAAAAAGATCGAAAGTACTTGGAAAATGAAAATAAAAGAAATTTAAACAGCTATAGCACATTTCTCTCATCCTTTAACATCAATACACGGAAGATTATTTGTAAGTATGAACGGATTTTGTTAAAAATTAGCAGACATAATGTCTGTAATTTATTCAATCAGACATGCCTAAAAGAGAATTTTCTGCCTAAACACACACACACACACATACATACATATATATATATATATATATATATATATATATATATATATATATATATATATATGTATATATATATATATATATATATATATATATATATATATATATATATATGTATATATATATGTTTGTGTGTGTGCGTGTAAACATTCAGATATAAATAAAATATATCTGTAAAAAAGACTGTGAATAAAGAAAAATAGAAAACTTTTCTTTACCAATGCGTTTCGTCCGCTGATGGACTTTATCAAGCTAAATATAAAGATTTTATTTTGTAGCGTGTATTTATAAACTGAAGAAAAAATATCGTTAGGTTTACAAAATTTTTAAATTTAAGTCCGTTGAAAAATATTCTTAAGGCTAACTGGGAAAGTAGAGATAAACTATGGAGGACGCTAAGTGATGTAATTTAATGACTAATAAATGAAATTTAGTAAAGTCAGTTGTTGAATGTTTTATTTTCTTATTTTTTTATATTTATTTATTTACTCTTTTTTTTAATTAAATTAAGTCACTTAGCATTCCTAAATAAAACAATATTAAAATAGCTGTTGGTTAAACACAAATAAAATTTAGTATAAAATTTTATTT
The DNA here is from genome assembly GCA_964036315.1 of Acanthosepion esculentum. NCBI lineage: Eukaryota > Metazoa > Mollusca > Cephalopoda > Sepiida > Sepiidae > Acanthosepion > Acanthosepion esculentum. The sequence goes on from OZ038498.1 coordinate 49,357,279, forward strand.
TAATTTAATTCTGTATTTTCCTTATTACCTAATTAATATTATCGTAAATTATAATTTTTATTATATGTATTCACTATTTTCTTTTAAATACACTTGATTTATTTTTCCTACCATAACTTTCTTTTATTTTCCTACATCCAATCGCTATTTTACATTTATTTTAAAAATTTTCTAGGAATTTAAATAAAAGATTATATGAACATAAAAGAGATCTTTTACAAAACAACACACTCAAGACATTAGTTGCTCATCGTAATGAATCTTAGTATAATGCTATTTTAATTAAAAGAGAAAGCAATTTACTGATAATAAAATGTATAGAAAGTGCTTTAATCGCTAGATCATCAATACCAAATTTCCGTTCGGGTTCTTACATTTCACCTTTCCTAGCAGATCTATTATTATCACGCTGTAGGATATTTCATTACAAAAGAGTTAAAAACATAAACAAGAAGAATCTAAATAAAAATCGGTTAAACTATATGAACAAAACACATATTTAAAAAAAAAAAGTTTACTTAAAATTTTTAGCATCCCTTCTCCTGCATGCGTAATCACATCAATGTAAACATCATTTTAGTCCAATAAAGTCCTAAAGAACGAAACGCGTCGCGAAAAATTTTTCCACTTTGTCATAGATTTTCCTAACATTTTTCTATGTAAAAATTTCATTCATAAAACACAAATATTTATTTTATACACAAATATTTATTTTTAATTCATCATCACCACCACCACCACCACCACCAGAGCTGTTTCAACTTGAAGGCATACTGCTAATCAGTGAGATTTCCCATCTTCAGCAACTCCATAAATATCTCTTATCACTCCACTTCACTCTTTATCTTATGCTAACTCATAAAAGTGCTGATCTTCCAAGCTCTTCAAATTTTTTTTTTACGGGAATGATGTAATTTTATTGATAGTTATTTTGATATCGTTGTTCAATATTCAGGTTGAGAATCCTTTATCAGAAATTCTTGGGACCGGAAGTGCTTCGGTTTTCAGTTTTTTTTTTTGTTTGTTTGTTTTTCGGATTTTGAAATACGGTCTATTTCATTTGTATATAGTATCTATAAAATGGGGCAGTTTGAGAATGGAACTCAAGCATAAACACAATATCCCTTTACATTTCATAACACAGCGTAAACATATCCACTGAAGGTAGTTTTATATAAATAGCATATTGGCTGAAAGTAGTTTTATATAAAATTTAATAAATTTTGTGTACATACAGATAGAGATTTTATATATACATATATATATATATATATATATATATATATATATATATATATATATATGTATATATATATATATGTATATACGTATATATGTATATATATATATATATATATATGTATATATATATATGTATATATATATATATATGTATATATATATATATACAGTGTAACCCGGATATAAGAGAGATTTTATATGGTCCCAAATTAGAGCCTGTGTTAATAAAACAAAATAGACCAAACCCGGATATAAAAGAAACCCGGATATAAGAGACTTCTTCTCCGGTCCCGACAACTCTCCTATATCCGGGTTTTATTAACACAGGCTCTAATTTGAGACCATAGAAAATCTATCTTATATCCGGGTTTCTCTTATATCTGGCTCTCTTATATCCGGGTTACACTGTATATATATATATATATATATATATATATATTAAGTAGACGTCTTACAGGCCACCTTTCGAAGCAGAGTGCGATTAATAAACATTTATTAACTCATAATTTACAAGAACCTTTCTAGTCGACAAAACAAAGATTCTTTTCAAATCCCATAGCCGTACACAACTCATAATTAGGAAAACATTGCTTATTAAATATTATTCGCTCGCTAGCAATGTGATATTATTTAGCAGTGGAGATTGCTTGTTAAAAATAGAAGTCATGCCCAAGTCAACTGGCCACGAATATAGCACGTGAGCGCAAAAAAAAAAAAAAACATACAACACCCGCTGCACATACTCCACACAGCAAAACTACTATGTATAAACCGCACACAGAAATTCACCGTACAAAAACAACATCCTGTCTATAGAACTAGCCGAAAGCGCTCGGGACAATTATAACTATGAACAATTCCTATATTCTTTAACAACTGAAAAACGAAAAAATGTTAGCATGCTGGAAAAACTCTAAAAAATATTAATTAAATCTTCCTTTTCGACCATTTTAAATGAAACATGGTTGAAAGAAAGGTTGCTACCCAAATACACACACACACACACACACACACACACACACATATATCAATTAAATTCTACTTAACATTTTTTATAAAAAATAAAACCAATAAAACTGTCAGCGTGTGGTATACATTTGAGTCTTTTGAAAGATCGACATTTCGTAAAAATTTCAATTAAAATAAAGATTTGTCGTTTCTTAGGGATTATTGTGGGCCGGCCGGTTGACTGGCTAGCTGGCTAAATAATGTGTGGCGAACAAACAAGAACCTTATAAACGGAAATAGAATATGACTGACCCCAAATGACACACTGAGGGAGTGTCTTGGGTTTATTTAATTTCTATAATCTATCCTACAAATGACAGTTATTAACAAACAATGGATCTCCCACTGGAATTGTTTGTATACATTTCTGTAGGGATTTGCCGTGAAAATTCCATGTTTTATTAAACAGTCGTCTTTATTTAATTTGAACATACCTATCTAATGTGCTTATCTGTTCTTTTGTTCTTTAATAATATATCCAAGAAGATATTATGGGACCTTCATCTGTCACGTCTGACAATAGACATGGCAAACAGTTTGCTGCCATAAGATAAAGCGGTGAAGTAAGGATAGTAACGAGGATTTCCTCGATACTCAACCACACTTTTCTTTATCTACTATTTGCGATGTCTCAGTGACTTGTCTTAATTTGAACTGAAATTCGTTTTCCAAATACAATTTTTCTATGTTGATAATTACGACATCTCACGATAGATAGATATGTAGATAGATAGATATGAACATATTTAGATATGAACAACCTGAGATTGATAGGCAAGTAAACATTTGACTAACAAATATTTCTGATTAATGTAAATTACCTTCCTATAGGCTTACGAGATATATATATATATATATATATATATATATATATATATATATATATATATATATATATATGTATATATATATATATATATATATGTATATATATATATATATATATATGTATATATATATATATATATATATATATATATATATATATATATATATATAAACAAATGAAAAATATATTTTGAAATAGATTAAGTCCGACAATTATTTCAATATATTTTTTGTTCATATGTTATTTTTATAGATACAAATATTTAAGTAAATACTCTGTTTATAATAAACAGTATTAACAACATTTACCGCCTGAATGTCCGAGAAATTTCATAAAAAATATGTGTCCTCCGACTGGAATCGAACCTGTATTCTACACGGAATCGTCATATAGCCTGACGTGCTATACTATTCAGCTACAGAAGAAGTGCCTGGTTAGCAAGGACACATATTTTCTATGAAATCTCTCAAAAGCTTGTCAAGTAGCGTAAACAACTGAATTCAGGATTTATAATTTTCTCTTAGCTTTCAGTTATAAAAATGTAAAAAAATTTTATTCGAAGCTAACTTAGTAAACACACCATTGAAAACGCTACATCCAGAGAAAGATTTTGTTTTAAAATTTAGGCATATTTTGATCTTAGAATCTATGGTACAGTGAATTTTATATATTCTTAATTTTAAAATACTGATTCTCAGTCAGGTTTTTATTGTCTGACTGATTTTATAGCTATTCAGGCTCTGGTTCCTGTCCCCTCTCACTCTTCAATCCAAAAATTCGAGGAGGCTTTTCTCCATGCTCCGTTTTATAAAAAAGAGCTACCCCAGCTCTTACTCCTTAAACTAAATTTTTTCACTTTATTTATTGTACCTAATAGGCTAAAAAAATGTTATTTTTTAATATCAGTGGGAATTTTCAAGTTCCCATGTTTTTTGCTAAACTTAAATTCTTATTTTCTGCGTATTGTTTTCAATGGTCGATATCATAATTGACAACTTTATTAAAACATGAAGCTGCTACCTATCCAGCATCAGCTCGATAAAAAAAGACCTTCTCCGAAGCAAAATTGCATACTGTCAAAATCCATCTTATAGTAAATTTGATATATTCTCATTTCTAATTATTTCTACAGAAAAGTGAAAAATACCACCTGAAATAGTTTATACTCATTGCAATAGCATGTAATAAATCTTTTAAAAAATAGAATTATCTAAAAATATTAATTCTATTTAATAAAAAAAAATCTTTTATTCTAAAACAAACTCAAAAATTTTAGAATGCCTTCTTATGAAGCGTTTCAAATTACTGTTGGGGTCTGTACCAATTTTCAAAGAGAAATAAAAAAAAAATTAGAAACACTTTTGCTGATGAATAAGATTTTAGTAGTAGACAAAAAAAGAAAAACGCCACGCGTTCAAATTTGAATTAAAGAACATTGAAATATTTTTAAAAATCTATCGACGTTAAGGAAAAGAAAATATGGAAGACACTAAGTGGCGTAAATTTTGACATGTTGCTCTATAATTATAAATAGTGCGACTTTTCCAGTATGTTTTATGTTACGCTAAAACAAACAATTGAATCTTGATATGATTCGAACTTCCTAACTGGAGGTAAGCCTGCAAATCAGCTATTACTCTAAAGTCCAGCTGCTGGGACAGTACAGTAAAATAGCAAATACAAAATGAGATAAGAGTACACAGATACTACATTGATACTAGGGAGAGGAGTGTGAGACGACACTTTGATGCTGTATTTACTCGTCGCCTCTGAGTTGTATGATTTGATACCAGGTGGTTTTTAATATGGAGTGTCCATAGTACAAAAACTGACCACTCCTCGAGACAACTGTCACACTAGAATCGGTATCCCACTAACTCTCCCTCTAATGTAATATGTAATGAGGAAGGGCCTGTCGCAGGGTTTGAATCCCTGGAACCATGTCAAAATCCCTTGAAACGTTTCCGTGTCCTACCCGAAGACAGAAACACAGCAGAGGTGGGGAACAGATACTACTCACTGATCGCAGTGTGCATTCTAACGATACCTAGGCAGAGTGCACAAACACTCTGAACTTAAACATGAAATTCAGATAGGAAGGAAGAAAGCAGTCAGTAAGTGGGTGAGTGTGGTCGTAGGAACCACTGATTGGGATTTTCACGCTTTACGTAATCAGCAAAACCCGCGTTCTGCTTTTATCTGTAAACGCTCTATCCCCGATGCTAAACACTATTCACTTATAAATATAGTTTTAGACTATGTGTATTGGCGCGAAGCTAGAAGGTCGCTTTACCTAAACATGAGATCCGGGTTCGAATCTCAACATGGTCGATTTGTCAGGAAGGCGATTTTTTTATGCTATCGACCTGGGGAGGTGATCCCAGCGTGTGACACCCTTGGGAAAGTGCCTGAAAACCAAATCGCGGATTGACTCAAGTCTTGTGTGTGAAATTGAGTAGACGGAACTATTCAGAAGCCATTGATGGTTATGTTAGTACGAAGTCACAAGTCATCGTGACCGAGTGTTTGAGCGTTCACTCTGCTGGTGCACACTAAACTATGCGCTTTGTAACTAAGATCTGCTGAGCATAGTTGCAGCATAAACAACCGGTGTGGGGAGTTTTGTAGATGTTGAACAAACACAAAAATGCCTGAGCAGGTTCTGCAATATGGATTGGCTAGTAAACCGGTGTACTCGGAAACGAGTAACCGGTCATTAAACTCTGTCTGTACGTCTGCGCGCGCGCGCGCACGCGCGTATGTGTGTGTGTGTTTGTGCGCGCGCGCATATATAGACCTTGACATTTTTGACACACAGAGTACAATCGAAACGACCAAACTCATTTCACAAATTAACTTTCTCAAACTTCACCAGTACCTCGGGGTAAGCACCTTAGGTACGTGTATGTGAATGTGTGTGTGTGAATGTGTGTGTGTGTGTGTGTGAGCGTGAATGCATACATAAGTATGTATGTGTGTGCGTGAAGGAGTGCGTGTATGCGTGAGTTAATGTGCGAATGCATGAATTTGTGCGTCGCTGTGTGTTTACGTGTGTCTGTATGCGTGTAAGAGTTAGAGAGAGAAAGAGAGGAAGAGAGAAAAATTTCACCTCTTTTTCTTCCTCTATTTCCGCTATATACGCATTTATTTATCTGTCAATTTCTTCTTCAGGGCAACATTTTTTTTTTCAATTCACTTATCCCCTGACACCCACCATTACAAAACATTGCCGCCTTCTCATCGTCGGTGTAGTTGGAGGTGGGGAGGGGTTGTCGTCATCGTGATTAGCCTGACAAACAAATACAGGTGTGCTCTCTCTGGATCGCAATAAGTGTAAGGTACTTGGTTTTATTCAATATGTCGCAAAAGTCACGCAGGGTTTTAAAAACATAATATTATTTCTGCTGGCTTATTATATTATTTTTTTTCTGAAATTTACAAAAAGTGAATAAATTTAATCTTAATAATACCAGAAAAGAAGCGGAAAATGTTGGTCATTTTGAAAAAATTATAAATGATAGATATGAAATATATATTTGGTGTATTTGGGCAGCAATCTTTCGTTTATGCAGGTTTTATTGAAAACTAACCACAGTTCTTTAAGATCTGTAAAATTTTTATGAGGTTCTGGTTTCCATGGTGAATCTAAAAATAAATTATCCAATTTTTTCTTTTGGCTTTCGTAGACCATTATCAAAGATCTATCTATATTTCTGAAATGAGGTGTTGTAACTATTTACACTATTTACATTGTTTACCTGTGAAGAAGGCCAGACCGTACAACGGCCGAAACGTCGTGAATATGACAATAAAGATGAGGACAACAGTCCGCACAATATAAACATTATCAAATAGTTTTATTTGTTTGTTTATAATGATAATGATAATATCAGCCGTTTCCCTACAAGGAAACATTCGGCATCCATTGACCAAGCAGCCAGTACTACTCTCGGTTGAAATTTATAAAATCTTTCTCTTAAAACAATTTTTCAGGAAAACAGGTTTCTCAGCTCCAGTAGCTATTATGTCTCTTTCCATTACTGATTAAGGTTTCCGTCCTAACATTTTATTTGAAGTCGTCTGAAACATCTTGATTATGTCAATGTTTTCTCTTGGAGTTACATTTCATATCCATTTTAGATGTTGATGCTGTTGAAAGTTATATGGTTTATGTTATTTGATACTGTTGTTTGTTTGTGATTCTGTGGCGTCAATCAACAACGTTCGAAAAATAGGCCTCACTCACTCAAAGCCATTTGTAGCCATTTGTTTTTAGAACGCGGTTGTACAGTTGAGATATTTCTGATCTATGTATGATATTCATATGAAAGTTTTGATCTGATGAGGCGATTTAAGAACATGACTCGAGTTTTCAGTCTCATATTTTGGTTTGTAACAATTTGCGGTGTTTGGCGAAACGACTTCTAGCGTAGCCTATTCTATGTTCAATTTCCTTTTCTCCTATACTAAAGTTATAACTGATTCATACACCAAGGTATTTTAACGGTTTGGTATTTCAGTTTTGTGCCATGCGTGATACCCGCTAAGGCGACCATGTATCTTTCGATACATGACTGACGACGCAGATTTTTTCCCGCAGTAAGTTGCCATTTATTTCTGCGACCCAAGGCTATAGAACCCGGTCTGTCCTGCTATTTATCCATAGCGTCCTGCTATTTACCCATAGCTTGGGGAGAAGAAGAGGATTCATACCTTTCTCAAGGATATTAGTACGTAAGTGAATGTAATGGATTCGACTGGAATTCGAACTCGGCTCAATCTGAGCCGCTATCGATTACTCCTTTGGTATTTACTCGTTTGGTAATTATTAATTCCATATCCTGAATTTTTATGACGGACTCAGGGTATGTGCCACTACAGTTTCTCATTCAAATTCCAGATCATAGTTCCTGTTTTGAAAAGGTTTATATTGAGTCCTATGTCTTGGAACACTGAGTAGAGGATGTTGATTTTCTGTTTAAGATTATCACAACCCTGTATATCTATATCATCAGCATAGCATCATCATCAGTGCACTGGCCCCGGGAGGGAAAGCAAAACTTGTATCTGCGTATACGTCGTGTTTTCTTTGTTAGTTTTCGAATGCGATTTAATAATGGCATATGAATATCGAAAGCACTCAAAAGACATGGAACAATTTATGTTCAAAATCTCCCGGAAACCAGAAAAATTATTCAAACCTTATAAAGATTAAATCGAAAAAACTTAAATAAAGAATTTTCCTTAGACTTCGACCAGACTTATATGTATGTTCGTGAGAGAGATCAACAGTTTCATTGTACATGTAATGAATAAGCTTATACCAATATATATAGTTTTAAATTTGGTATACTTAGAGAGGGGGGTGCTCTAAAATGCTCTATCTCCAATATTGATATCAGATACGGTGCGTTTATTATATAGTCAGTGTGAACATATATGATCTGAAGATAGTATTGAAACATGAACCTAACAGTCTCTATGCAGTGTTGATTCGCATGTCCAATATATCTATTTATCTAGGATTAATACAATTATAGAATTTGTCACTTGGCTGATTATATTCAGCACCACTACTCCAGAGTTTCGTAGACGAAAATTGGTGTAATTGTTCGGTCCACTCGTCAGGAGGTATCAGCAATTGTCTGTCAATTTTCTCGTTTTTGGTATTTTTATATTAAGTTAAAAAAAAACTTTTCTATTGGTATGAAATACGTGACAGCTGTATCCTGAGATTATCCCCGTGTCTACCGATAGGTTTCTGCAGTGGTGTTGATGTGGCTAAAGACTTAATCTGACAACTTAATTTTCACTGAGCTTTTCCCGAATACGTCCACGTACCAGACTTACTCTATACTTATACAGATATACAAATCTGTAGAAAAATATATATTTGGTTGGTTTGTTTTGTTTTACGACATAATATCAACACTGCAACAAATTGTGTTGGCAAAAAAAGTTAATTCGATTTAAGTAAATTTTCTACTTAATTAGTGAACGAATTTTGGGGCCAGCATACACATAAATATTAATATAAACATACATGAAATTATTTAAAATTACAGTGTAACCCGGATATAAGAGAGTTGTCGGGACCTAAGAAGAAGTCTCTTATATCCGGGTTTCTCTTATATCCGGGTTTGGTCTATTATATATACATTAACACAGGCTCTAATTTGGGACCAGAGAAAATCTCTCTTATATCCGAGTTTCTCTTATATCCGGGTCTCTTATATCAGGGTTACACTGTACCTCTTCTTACATGTGTCAGAGATGGATTTATGCCACAAATATATATACGTATATGTGCGGGCACCTCGAGGCGGTGTAGTGGTTTACAAGCTTGTCTCGCTAGAACAATTACGACTGAGTAATGAGTTCGATTCTGACTGGGTGCCCCCTGCTTTCGGCCTTGTGCCACATCTAAGCTACTCTTGGAAAATCACTGTGTGTTTCTGTATGTTTATATAGTGTATATTTTTATATACCTACACGTGTATCCGTCTTTGTTTTGCAAAAACATGTTTGTGTGTGCTGTTTGCAATGGCGATACATACGTCGGCTTTTGTCTCGAGCAATGATTTGTGAAATAAATAAAAAGCGGTTTTTGGCCGGCTTCGCGAGCGCGTGAGAGAGAGGTGGCTATTCAACAGGTATGACGAGGCCAAAGGTCGGCTGGCCCACCCAGCATGTCACTGAAGATAAGTGGAAAATAATACGAAATTAGGATGAAGAAGATGACCATATAAAGAAAAAGAAATACGTGACAGCTGTATCCCGAAATTATCCCCGTGTCTACCAATAGGTATCTGCAGTGGTGTTGATGTGGCTAAAGACTTAATCTGACAACTTAATTTTCACTGAGCTTTTCCCGAATACGGCCACGTACCAGACTTACTCTATACTTATACAGATATACAAATCTGTAGAAAAATATATATTTGGTTGGTTTGTTTTGTTTTACGACATATCAACCTCAATGGGTTATTTAATGCCGACAATTTTTATTGCTGGTAATTTTTTTTTCAAAAATGTATTGCTGGTAATAATGTATTGCTGGTAATCATTTTTTTACAAAGTATTTCTGGTATTAAAACCTATTTTTACACTTTCATGGTGTTTTTACCCCAGTTTGGGGGTTAACTATTTGCCCATAGCTAGGATCCTAAGTGGGGGCTACCACTCCGGGTCAAGGTGGATCTTGGAACGCCAGCAATTAAGAGAACGTTCCCCCTCCTCAAAACCTTCTGATCAGAGGCCTTGCTGCTGGACGTATTTCATCGCCTTACCCGGGACGCGAATGTAGTTTATCATTATAGCCAGGGCGGGAAAAATATGTAACGAAAGCGGCAAACGCTTGGCATTTCGAAAAATACAGATTGCCGAATAAAAAAGTGCTCAGTGAAGTTTCAGAAATCAGAAGCTATTGAGCAATTTTGATTTATATTATTATAAAAGAAGAGATGGACACATGGCCGAGTGGTTAAAATGTTTGCCTTCCGACTATGAAACTCAGATTAGAATCGCACCACCGCCAGGGAGGTAACTTCTTGGCGTTATCCCAGCGCGCGACACCTTTGGAAAATGTCTGGAAACCATGCCACGAGTTAACCCAAGCCTTGTAAGTGAAACTGGGTAGATTAAACTATTTGTGGGCCGTCGGTGGTTATGCTAGTATGAGTGCACTAGCCTTTCTCCAGACCGTTGATCGTACCAGATAACGCGCTCTCTCCCAGAAACCGTAACTAAGATCCGCTCAGCATAGTTGCAGTATAAACTACAGGTTGGCTCTGTGGAGGTTGAACAAACACAAAATATGCCTGAGCAGACCGCTGCAATGGGGATTGATTAGCCGCCATAGTAGACTACGATACGAGCGGCCAGTCATTATTATATATAACAACAACTGATTCTCTAAACCCCGTGTAGCTTAGCCAGCGAGTATGTAATATATATTCTTAAGTCTGTGTTGTGAATCAGTGGTTTCCATGTACTTGTTCCATTTAATACATAAACAAGTACACACACAATTTGACTGAATTTGAAATAAGACATAGGAAAAATATATTTCATCCCTCTCTGTATGGACAACACTACCCTGAACTGAGCAATAAGATCATAAGCGTTAATGATTTTTAGCCCTAAAAAATAAAATAAGTGTAAGATTTTATTGAGCTTGTCGCAACCTAGGGAAGTTAACTGAATAGAATAATCACACGAAGGTTGGTAATGAACGATAATACAAACAACACATATAAGATTCGCCAGCAGCGCGTAGAAGTAGAAGTCAACTGCTAGAAGTGAGTCAAGTGAATTCTCCAATGAATCTCCAACTGCAGGATATCTACCAACCGCCCCACGCGGTCACATGTGGCACAAGGCCGAATTTAACGTGGGCTCGGCCAAAAATTCCGCGTATACCCTGTATAAAACGGGGTCAGGTAGCTGTTTCCCGAGACGAGACTCTGTCCTTCGATATAGCCTTGTCTGGGGATCCTCTCTGCTCAGATGCAGAGAGCTTGACTAACACAGCTGGAGACGAATCTTCAATTGCAGACCAACATACAGTATTTACTACTGTATTTATGTGAATGGGGAGATACCCATTATCGTCCGTAAGTATGCTACAACAGAACTTTACAGTAATTATTCGGCAAAAAAATAGAATTATTTTTTAATCTTTTAGAAATATTTTTAGGCCTGTCATTGAATTGAAATATCCATGCACACTGGCAAATCTACATGCACAAACAATTTGGATGAAATTGAAATCGACATATGTGTCGCGAGGGCTAATTTCATTTCTGTTTGGCAACAATCACTGGTAACAGGAAAAGATTATAAATTGAAATATGTGGTCCTTTTAATCCATTTTATGATTCCTTCTGTTTTTAAACAGAATATATTTTCTAATAAAGGTGGGATTTTAAACGGACAAACAATTTAGATTTGAATTTTGAGCATCTTGCCAACAGCAAGGGGACCGAACTATGGCTGTGTTTATAAGTGATATTATTGAGAGTTGGTTTTCTTCTTTTTTATCCATAACGCTTCCATCATTTTTAAGCAAAAATATTCGGCTCAACAGATCCATTGGGCAATACTTACGTACTACATGTCAAAAATAGTAATCAATTTTACGAATAAAAATATCTGCTTAAATACGTTGATCCAGATTAATTTTTAACTTTTAATGTAAGTTACGGTTTATTTTGAATGTAAATTACTATTTATTTTGAATATAAATTAATGCTTGCTTCTGTTTTTTTAATAAAAACAAGTAATCTCCCTTTAATAAAAAAAATGTTTTAAATTAAAAAATGAGTATTTACAACTCAAAAATATTTTTTTTAAATGTTTTTCTTACATACATATATAAATCCCACTTATTTTAATTGCCAAATATAATTTTTAAAATTAAAAAACTGTAATCCAAGCATAATATATACCTAAGCCAATATTTTAAGATTTTTTCTGTGGCGCCTATGTATTTTTTCGTTTGTATTAATGTTATTATTTACGATGTTACTGGTTAAATATTTATTGTTAAGTGGGCACTTTTTTTTGTTTCTGCAGTTATATTTGATGGCGCTATTTTGCTGGATGTTATTGTTATTGTTTTTGCAATTGTTATTGGTTTGTTGAGGGTTTTTTTTTTATTGTGCTTAGTTATTATTTTCTCCACGTTATCCATGCAGCTGTAACTAATTTTGATTGTATCTTTATTGATTTTTTATAATTTGCTGCTTTTAGAGAAGTGTTTGTCAATTATTTTGAAGAATATTTTCCCTATTTTTGTTTTTATTGCATTGTATGGTGGAGGGTAACCAAATTATGTTTCTTTTTCTGTTATTTTGTTTTCGTGTTTGTATTCTAGTTTGTTTGAATATCCCCTGTATTTTAGGGCTGATTCATTTTTCTTTTCATTGTATATTTTCAAGCTACTAGAATTTGTTGAAATCCTTTAATTTATAATGATCATTTGTTTGAATTCGTTAGGAGATGGTTGGAACTTTTGTTAATGTATATTGGGTTGTTGTTAGGATTTCTGTATGGTTTGTATGTTCCATTGTATCCGTTGAATGTTATATCTAAGAAATTTACTATTTTTTGGTTGGATTTAATAACAATTGTAAATCCTATGGTCCTGAAGGTTTTTATTTCTTCTGTTATTTTTTTTCTGTTGTTCTGCCATTAATTAATAGGCCATCGTCAGTGTATAGACCTATATCTTTTTTACTAATAATATATGTTAAATTATTTTTTATATCTGTGCCTCTGAATTTTTTTGTTAAGGACCATCATAGCTACCCATTGTTACATCAAAGTTATTATTATTATTATTATTATTATTATTATTATTATTATTATCAGTAGTAGTAGTAGTAGTATTGTCCATGTTTTTTATTGTGGTATAATAGTGATTTTCAGTAGTAGGGTAATGACTTCTTGACCTTTTGCAAAATAATTGATTTCCTTTTTTATTACTTTTGAACAAAAGTTTATCGATTTATAACACAGGAACATAAGATTACAAAAAAGTCTTAACCTTAATATATATATATATATATATATATATGTGTGTGTGTGTGTGTGTGTGTGTGTGTGTGTGTGTGTGTGTGTGTGAGAGAGAGAGAGAGAGAGTGTGTGTGTGTGTAAGCGAGAGGGAGAAAGAGAGAACGATATTTTTCAACATAATATCCTTCGTTGTCAATGCATCTAATTCAGTGTTGAATATTAATAATTTCGATCGGGCATAACGCAGTGAAAATTCCATATCAATATTCTGCTAGCAACTACGGGTCAAGTTCCAGATGTCTCGCTATCGCGCTCTCTCTTTCTTTTCTACAAATACTTTCACGGTAACTGCTCCGACGAGCTATATTCGATTGTTCTCAAACTGCATGAATTTAAACGTGCTAGTAGGTCGGCATCTCAGTCCCACCCTTTCACTGTCGAAATGGTTAAATGTAGCTGTCTCTTCTACTCCAATACCTTCATATCTCGCACTTCCCGTCTGTGGAACTCCCTTCCTCTTACTTGCTTCCCTGATAGCCATAATCTCCAAGTATTCAAATGCAATGTCAATCGACATCTCCAGTTGCCTTGATCTAGTCCCCGTCCTTCTCTTCGTCCTTTCCTCTTTCACGCTTCTTTACTCTTGCTCCCACTCTCTGTAACCCTTTGTGTGCTAGTGGCACTCCTGCCTTGCTTGAGGTAAAAAGCTTATATATATATATATATATATATATATATATATATATATATATATATATATATATATATATATATATATACTACCAACTTGACAAGTAGACATATGCATATATGTATCCTTGCATATCCTTGAATACCCTTGCATATATATATATATATATATATATATATATATATATATATGCAAGTATACATATATACAAATATATATGCAAGTATATACACACACACACACATACACACACACACACACACACACACACACACACATATATATATATATATATATATATATATATATAATTCCTTGCATGTTTACTTGTCAAGTTGTCAATCTAGTAACCTATTCTACTTTTTGTCCATCTTTCGCCCACTGCTTCTTACCCCAGCCACTCTTATGCAGGCTGTCCGGTCCTCCAACGCCTGTAACCAAACACTTATCTACTAGGAAATTAGCTTTGCTAACCGTGGCTGAGGAAGACAGAATTATAAACCTGTGTCTATCCTCCTCCGTATTTCTTTGCTTTGTATTTGCGCTAAGGACCGGCTATTCCATCACCTCCTAAAATGGCTGTGGGTGCATCTGTGGGTCACCTTACTTTTATAAACATTTTTTTTTCTTCTTTTTTTTATATTTTAGAGGTGGGTGTTATAGGCGACAGGAAGAAGTTAAATGAATGAAATAATGAATAGTTCAGATCCTCAGATCAGCAAAGTATTAAGCTGGATTGTCTTTGGAAGTAGAGAGATATTCGTAATACCTTGATAAAAAACAAGGTCACATGGCACAGTGGATAAAGGCGTTGGTTAGATCCAGTGACAGACCCAAAAAGTGTGAGTTCAATACCCGGTTCAGGCAGTAGAGAACTTTCAGAGGGAAAATTAGCAGGAGATAGCTGATAACTGACATCCATCAAACATGGCTCGTGGAACTAGAACAGTCTACCCCAGTGATCGAAATAAAGGGTTCGATCGAAATTCCAACCACCTGAAGAAGGCCGGAGCGTACAACGGCCGAAACGTTGTGACAAATATGGCGACAAAGATGAGGACAATAGTCCGACTAATGTAAATACTGTACATAATACCTCATCTCAGAAATATAGACAGACTCAAAAAAAACAAAAAAACTTCACAGTTTTTACTCGCGTGCTCTTTCACACACACACACGCGCACACGCGCACACCCACACGCGCGCACACACACACACACACACACACTGATGTCACGTTTAGCAATTTATCCAATCAGAATTGTAATGAGTTCGATGCTCACAGGGTGCTCCACAATTGTGTTTTTACGCTAAAATAAGTTAAACTTAATAAAGCAATACGACAAACTCCTGATTGACCTGAATGCCGAAGAGAAATACATGGAAGTTTTAATAGCAGATACAATATTTTAATAGTAGATACTATAATAAAGTTTTAATAGTAGATACAATAGACAAAAAGAGGACGGAAAGTGGAAGTGGGACACATTTAAAGAAGCTTTAGTAACATCACCAATTGATATCATTCCAAAGGAAAATAGAAAAAGAAAAAAAAAATGGATGACATATGAAGTTCTCGTTATGACGAGAAAGAGTCAAAAACAATGCCAAGATATGGCACAGAATATAGGTTTGCTACACAAGGAAATTAGAAACAGATGCAGTCAGGCTAAAGAGGAATGACTCAGCGAAAAATGTGCAGAAATAGAAAGAAAGAATGAATATCACAGATAAAGCAGATATGCATAAAAAAATTAAGAGAACTAACAAGACAAAAAAGACATACTTATCAACAGGATGCATAAAATCCAAAGACGAGGCGCTTGATATTAGAGAAAGAAGAAATACTTCAGAGATGGAATGAATGCATCGGAGAACTCTTCCACGACGAAAGAGAACAACCGTCAATACACAGAAATAACGAAGAACCGGAAATATTGAAATCTGAAGTGGAATTAGCACTGACCAAATTGAAGAGAAACAAGGGCAGCATGACCAGATGGAATCGTAACAAAGATGCTAGCAGACTTAGGTGATTTTGACATTGACAAGGTTACAGCCATAATAAATGAAATATACAACAGTGGTGATATACCGGAAGATCTAAGTAGATCCATAGGTGAACTCCATCGGACAATCGACCTAATGAGCTATGTAATAAAACTTATCATCCTAATCTTGATGATTAGAGCGCGCAGGAGAATTAGACGGAAAATACGACGATAATAGTGTGGGTTCGTTAAAGATACTTGAAAAAGGAATGTGATATTTATGCTCAGAATATCGGAAAAAGCAATAGAAATGCAAAAGGATGTATACCTATGTTTATATAAATATCTTTTTGAGAATTCATTCTTGTATGATTTAATTAAACACGTTATTTTCTTTTCAACTGGACAGACAAAAAAATCTACACTTAATATTTTTTTTTTTAAATTAATTGTAATTTTTCAGTGTAATTTCGAAATTCATCCCCTTATTGTTTGTCAGAGTTTCTTTTATTAAATAAAGACATGTTTGAGGAATCACAAATGTAAAGTTTAATGCCACTTTCGAGAGTGAACCATTTTTAAAAGATTTTTTTTTATTTTTCCTTTTAACAACTGTTAGATTAGTTTTGCGATGGATGTACAAAAAGCACATAATTCTGGTATATCGCTTTGACTGACTGGCTGAATGCTATGCAATATCGGAAGCGTATCCTGAATTCATCTAATTTCATATCCCTCGTTCAATCAGATTTTGTCTTAAAGGCACGACTTTCCGATTCATCGGTACAGGTGTTTGTTTCTTTATTTGTTTTTTGTTGTTTTTTTGTTTTTGTTTTTTGTTGGGGTGGGTCGCTGTTTTCCTCATTTATTTACAGTGTCTTAAATAAAATACAAGGACCAAAAGTTGCTTCAGTAATAAGTTGTTATTTTAATGTTTTATTATTTTAAAAACAAATCTTTGTCTTATTTTTTTCCTGGATAATTTGTTCCCCTCACTACCATGAAAATTTTCAGAATTACGATGAAACTATGTTATTCGCATAAAAGAATATTTTACTGTAGAATAAATGTTTTTCTTTTCACATTAACGCAATTTACATTTACTATATTTTTGTTTTGGCTGAGCTTTAATGCTTTCAAATATATTTATTTAGGTACCTTCATGAGATCGCTGGAAAATGACCATAGCAGGATAATAAAGGCCTTAAACTTGACGAAAACAAAATTTTATTGTCAAAATGTTTATGTTTTTCTTAAGAGGAAAGAACAAAGTAATTTTTAATTATTTTTCCAAATTTTTCTGTAAAAAAAATATTCAAAAAATACTTTGATCTTTCCTCTTGATAATAACATAAACACTTAGACGATAAAAAAATTATTTTCATTAAGTTTAAGGCCGTTATTATCCTGCTATGCTCATCTTCTAGCGATCTCGTATACGTACCTATATTTATTATACTAAGATTAATAAAAACATATAGAATTAAAATTAAATTCTTAAACTATTTGTTAAGGAAAATTTATTTTTAAACATAAAAAACAAATTCTATTACTGCACTGCTGGTCTTACATGTTTCCTTAGATTTTACTTTTACTTTATCGCGCGCTTTTTCGGACAGGGTTAGAATTATACCATTTCTATTTTGTCCTTTACCCTCACTGGCTACCGTGTGTAAATAAAACGTTGTTTTGTTGTTTTATTAAATGATAAGTATTACGTTTAGAAAGTACAGTTAATTAAATCTTAAATTTACTAATAGACTTCGAATCACATCTCTAGGACAAATATTGAATTTTAAAAAGAATCTTAAATTTGTTGTTTACATTTTGGTATACAATGGCGGCTCGATGGGCGACGAAAAAATGTGCTAATATTTTTAAAATGCCTGAAAAGTTTATCTATAATATATACGGAAATTAATTTTCCTTTTAATTCGGATTGGCTTTAGGTCATTATTTTTCAAATAGAACCGAAATTTAAATTCAAAGAAGGCATTTAAAAATTATTTAAAATGCGTTTTTCGCGGGTGGGGATTCGGGTTTGTTTTTCTGTTTGCTTTTCTGAACACTAGGCAGATACATTTAAATTGGATGCTACACAATCTTCCTGTTTCTTAAGCATGCTTGTAGATTTTTTTTTCTTGTGTACTTGTAGATTTTCCGCTACCCAATTTAAATACAACCGTCCAACTTTTTGAGATTATAACTCACTGATGTCATTGACCTAAACCGGCGTTCACAATTTAAAATATGTTTTAACATAATGAGAGTCGGAATGACAAACATCTTTAAATTGTCCGATGGGAAACTACTTCCATACTTTTTGTCTCTCTATTTCATCCATTGTCCTGATTGTTTTTTCCCACCACTACTCCCGGAGATATTATTCGTGATACCGAATGACGCCTTTTCTCCATATTTATTTATGTTTTCTCTCTTCTTTCTTTGTTTATTTTGGTTGTGGTGATGTTCCTTTTTATCCTTGTTTCTATTTTTATTCCCTTTATTTTATGATTTTGAGAAGAATTTTTTTTCTATCTGTCTGAATTCATCTGGATGTGTAAAGTGAACAAAAAACAACCACTACCGAAAACAAAAGAAACGAGAGAGAGAAAAAATGCCAAGAAACTGAGATGGAATAATAATGAAAACTTAGCGAAGGGGAAGATTAAATAAAAACAGCAACGATGACAACAATAAATAAATAAATAAATAAAAGAATTAACAACAACAACAATAGCAACAACAACAATTGCACGCTATTTTCTCTGTTGGACTTAGAACTGAAATGCTTCTGAGTGTAACGTTTTGAGGAATCACTTTGTCGTCCACTTGATTAATTTGGTGGGTCATGTCTGGCACAAAACCAAGGGTATTATTCACATCTTACGGTTAATTACAAATCACAAAAGACGGTTGAACCGGTTAAACAAAAGACAATCAATTTTTTTAAATTGTTATTAATGAAATCGTAAAGGTTCATTTAAAACACTAAGGTCATGTTAAAACGTTAAAAGCGGTACCCAACACTAACCATCCTAATAGTATTTAGAAGATATATTCACTCTCTCTCTCCCTTTTTGAATTTTTCTCTGCTATCTCTTTCTCTCTCTCTCTCTCTCTCACTCTCTCTGTTTGATCTTTCTTCCACTCTCTCTTTTCCCCACTCTCTACGTCTTTCTCTGTCTCTCTCTCTCTCTGTCTGGCTCTTTCTCTCTCTCTCTCTCTCTCGCTCTCTCTCTCTCTCTCTCTCTCTCTCTCTCTCTCTCTCTCTCTCTCTCTCTCTGATAATACTCAGAAGAGTTATATCGCCAGGATTATAAAAATACTTCTCTCTTTTTCTGTTTGTCTCTTACACTCTCTCTCTCTCTTTCTCTCTCTCTCTCTCTCTCTCACATACAGACACACACACACACGTATACATTCTCTTTCTAGAAGTAGTAGTAGTACTTGGAAAGGGCTATAGCCAAGATTATGAAAATGCTAACATCTGTAGTGTAAGGGTTATTGATGCGAAGAATGAAATCAGCGCGCCGAGTTCAAATTTTGGGCTAGTCTATTGCGATCAGTTTCGCATTGATACTCTTGAAAAAGACATGAATCTATATATATTTCCTCCCCCAACAAGCTGTGTTAAATAGCTGAGTAGACTGGACTCTCTAGCCTTGGGTGGCAGCCAATATAAAATGATGAATTCTAAACTACAGAGAAAACAACAGGACACCACTCCAATATCTTTCGCAAGCAGTCATGGCAATTCACAGACGATAAAGAAGAGGAATCTGTAGAGAACAGTGATCGTCTCCGTCCTGATGAGACATAACATTTAAAAAGACAATTCTCCCTCTTTCTTCTCGTTTATTACATTTATTGATTAGTTTTCCATTCTACTTTATTCACTCTGTTGAAAATACTTCTGAGAAAATAAAATACATTCATTGACACTGATTATATTCCAACTGTTTTTATGAATAATAGATACAAATCTCCGTGTGCGTGTATGTGCGTGAAAAGAGAGAAAAATAGAAATATGTATTTGCAAATACTATGAGTATGTTACATACACAAGCACACACGCAGAGATAGATAGATAGATAGATAGATAGATAGATAGATAGATAGATAGATCATCGAACACACATAGATAGATAGATAGATAGATAGATAGATAGGACGATAGATAGATAGATAGATCATCGAACACACATAGATAGATAGATAGATAGATAGATAGATAGATAGATCATCGAACACACATAGATAGATAGATAGATAGATAGATAGATAGATAGATAGATAGATAGATAAATAGATAGATCATCGAACACACATAGATAGATAGATAGATAGATAGATAGATAGATCATCGAACACACATAGATAGATAGATAGATCATCGAACACACATAGATAGATAGATAGATAGATAGATCATCGAACACACATAGATAGATAGATAGATAGATAGATAGATCATCGAACACACATAGATAGATAGATAGATAGATAGATAGATAGATAGATAGATAGATCATCGAACACAGATAGATAGATAGATAGATAGATAGATAGATAGATAGATCATCGAACACACATAGATAGATAGATAGATCATCGAACACACATAGATAGATAGATCATCGAACACACATAGATAGATAGATAGATAGATAGATCATCGAACACACATAGATAGATAGATAGATAGATAGATAGACCATCGAACACACATAGATAGATAGATAGATAGATAGATAGATCATCGAACACACATAGATAGATAGATAGATAGATAGATCATCGAACACACATAGATAGATAGATAGATAGATAGATAGATAGATAGATAGATAGATCATCGAACACACATAGATAGATAGATAGATAGATAGATAGATAGATAGATCATCGAACACACATAGATAGATAGATAGATAGATAGATAGATAGATAGATCATCGAACACAGATAGATAGATAGATAGATAGATCATCGAACACACATAGATAGATAGATAGATCATCGAACACACATAGATAGATAGATAGATCATCGAACACACATAGATAGATAGATAGATAGATAGATAGATAGATAGATCATCGAACACACATAGATAGATAGATAGATAGATAGACCATCGAACACACATAGATAGATAGATAGATAGATAGATAGATAGATCATCGAACACACATAGATAGATAGATAGATAGATAGATAGATAGATCATCGAACACACATAGATAGATAGATAGATAGATAGATAGATAGATAGATAGATAGATCATCGAACACACATAGATAGATAGATAGATAGATCATCGAACACACATAGATAGATAGATAGATAGATAGATAGATAGATAGATAGATAGATAGATAGATCATCGAACACACATAGATAGATAGATAGATAGATAGATAGATAGATAGATATGAAGTATGAATATAGTGTCCCTGATGATCGCTATTGATTTCTATGTCCACACTGAAGTCCATATCTACAAAATCTCTATCCCTTATGTTGAACACACATTTCCTATAATGTATCTATAATATAATATAATATAATATAATATAATATACCAAATTTTAAACAATATATGTGTGTATGTGTATGCGTGTGTGGCATCTACTCCATAAAGCATAAGAAAAATAAAATATCGTTTATCAAATTCAAAGAATACCGATTAGGATATTATGTTATTGATTAATTTATTAAAAATAATTATTGTGATTATTAAATGTTTCTAAAATGCAAAGTTTATCAATGTCATTTTCTGATATGGCCACATAGCGATTTACTAAGCGTGGCTTTAGACGTGGCACTCGGCCGAAAGCACAGCGAACCCAGTAAGGATCGAACTTACTACTCAGTCATAATTCATCTAGAGAAACACACACGCTATCCATTGCAGCATGTCGAAGTGCTCCCGGAATGGCAATATAATTGCACTGAATATATATATATATATATATATATATATATATATATATATATATATATATATAGAGAGAGAGAGAGAGAGAGAGAGAGAGAGAGAGAGAGAGAGAGAGATAGATAGATAGATAGATAGATAGATAGTTTTTTTTTACAGAATCATATCCAACCTAAATACCACAACACATACTCTTGGCAGTAGCGTGGGGGAGACAGAGGGTGTGACGACGACCCCCCCCCCAGGGGGCATCCATATCAGGAGGACATTCAATCAAAGAATGAAATAAAAATTTAGTTTATATTTAATTTGAATAAAGCTTTTTATTTCATGTTTCATTTGGTTTTACATATTTAAAATGTCTTCCTTTCTCACATTTCTTAGTACTAGGCTCTAATGTTGCCCCCCCCCCCAACAACAACAACAACAACAACAACACCCCATACACACACACACACTAGAATCTTAGGGGCATACAATCAAGGATTTGGCCCGGGTCATCACCAAACATCACCAAACCTCTGTACGTCACCAGCTACATGAAACTAATATCAGTTAATATCATGTTCTTCCTGCCTACAAGTTACATAACATGAAGTTTTTAAATGTGTGAAAAAGACCTTAAACCTGAATATGTTTAATATTCTTTCAAATTTTTTAAATGCAGAATTGTCACCATTATTAATCTCTCGTTAATATTTCTTTCATTTTATTTTTATTTATTTGCGTGTGTGTGTGGGTGTGTGTGTGTGGGTGTGTGTTTCATCGTTTATTCAACATCAGTCAAGTAAACTGTAAACATCAGAAATAAAGCTTCCGCAGACGAGATCTGAACACGCATACCTTACTCTTAAAGTCGTTCTTTTACAATGGTTCCGATTAGGCCGTATCCCTTTAAGCAACTTTGGTAAGATAACAACCTGAAAAATACAATAAAAAGCAAAAGAAATAAAACGAAAGAAAAAAATAATGATAATAACGATACTTCAAATAATTAAAAAATGTGGCACATGGGAACATCAACAATCCCTGTTGTAGCTGGAGCCCTCGGATTGGTTGGAAAAGATTCCAGTAGACTAATTGAAGGAATTTCTGGAAGCTCATGATTTAAAGAAATATCTTTGTAAAATATGTTATTGTTTTTTTGGGGTTTTTGTATTGTTTTTTGGGGGGGGGGCTTTTTTTGTAAGTGGAAAATGTCATGATGCCATTTCTAGCCTTAGGTCTCTGGGCGAGACCCGGAAATAAATGTGTACACACACACACACACACACACACACACACACACACACACACACACACACACACACACACACACAAAAACAAGAAGAAGAAGAAGAAGAAGAAGAAGAAGAAGAAGAAGAAGAAGAAGAAGAAGAAGAAGAAGAAGAAGAAGAAGAAGAGTTAAAATTTTAATAATAATAATAATAATAATAATAAAAGAAGAAGCTAAATAGTGTAATATATGGAAAAGCTCTAGCAGATGTTGGTAAATTTAATGTCACGACAAAGAAAAGATCAAAGAACAGTCAAAAAGAACCTGATTGGAAGAATTAAAACGAGAAATTGAGGAAATCAGATGTGAATTATTGATACTGGATGAATATCTGGAGAGGCCCAAAGGAATATAATGCCAATGCAGAGTGTATCAAGAGAGAACACGAAAGAATGAAAGATAAACCTGTACATGAATGGAAAAATATAATCAAGAAAAATGTAAGACTAGCTCTAATACAATCCCAAAAAAAGGGAATGACAAGATACCCAACTTTTAACCCTATCAACTGTCAATTCATAAAAGATTTACGCAAGCGTTATCAGTGTTTATGAATAATCCCAATGAGGTTCCAGAATGGATCAGTGATGGTATTATATCTTCTATCAAAAACGGGTGATTTTTACGCCAATAATATATCTGTCGATCACATATAAATTAATCACGTCTATACTGACTCTTTTCTCGATGAAAGTAACATTCTTTCCATGGAACAGAAAGGATACCGAAGAGGTTCATAACGTCGCAAAGATCATTTATTGATAAATAAAATGATACTAGAAAATTGCAGGAAAATGGTAGAAATCTTAGCACAGCTTGAATAGACTATCGTAAAGCCTTTGATAGTGTGCCACACTCTTGGATCCTTAAGATTTTGGAAATATGAAAAGTTTCCTCGGTGATAGTAAATTTCCTTAAATATAGCATGGGAAAACCACATTGTACCTTAATCACACCAAAGACACTGCCACTTCCAATTGGTTGAAATTCCGCCGAGGAATTTTTCAATGAAACTCCCTGTTACCCCTGCTGTTTTTTTTTTCCGTCTCTAATACCCCTTTCGCGTAAACTAGGCAGTAATAACTATGGATACAAAATAAACATCAAAGTCTTTAATCACTTATTCTCCATCGATGATCTCGAACTTTTTGCTAAAGACAACAATGAGTTGAAAGGTATCCTTAATACTGTAAAATGTTTCAGTGCTGACATCGCTATGAACTTCGAATTAGATAAATGTGCAAATGCAACATTCAAGAAAGGGAGAAATCCTGAAACACGCTAAATAGATCTTGATTTTGTCAAAATAAAAAAATTGGGAACTGGAGCAAGGAGAAGGATATAAATACAACAAGAGATGGAATACAGTATAGACAAATGAAGGAGAAAGTAAGGAAAGAATACTACATGCGTGTACGTTTGATGCTAATCACCGAGTTGAATTCACAAAACAGAATATCATGGGCACTTTGGCTGTCCCTGTGATGCAACACAGTTTCAAAATCCTTAATCGGATCCTAGTTGATATTAAGTGAATGGATGTCAAAACGAGAAATCTCCGCACTTGTCTTCGCATACATCATCCTAAGAACGATGTTGATCGCTTGTATGTGCCCAGGATTGAAGCAGGTAGAGGATTCATTCAAAGAAATAAGAAACTTTATTCCGTAATTAAAAGAAGTGCAAATAAGCCATACCCCGCCTATTACAGTGACAAAGAACCTAAAAATGACAGCAAAAGCAAATAAAATGGATCAAATGTAGAAACAATGGCCAGATAAATTTCTTCATGGTATATAATCTGCCCGTGCCAAAGAAGCAGATATATAAAAAATAAAAATAAAAATACCCATCAGTGGTTGCGTAGTGCAGGATTAAAAGCTGAAACTGAAGGTTTTACTCTTGAGACACATGACCAATGCTTTCAAACTAGAAATTATCAAGCAAACATACAGAAAGAGTGTGTTGACTCCAAATGCAGATTCTGTAATGTATATCCAGAAACATTTGACCATCTTGTATCAGTTTGCGCGGTATCAGTATCCACCGAATATAAACTTGGTATGACAGGGTGGGGCAATATCTGCACTGGGAAATATGCGGCTTTTAAACGAAAGCAAACTGCAAGAAATTAATATGAACGCCAACCCAAACCCGGTTACAGACATAGGACCTGTAACAATGATTTGGGACTTTGCAATAAACACAGAGAGAACAATCAATGCTAATCACCACGACATAGTGATCAAAGACAACACAAGCAGAATGTGCTTTCTTATTGACATGGCAGTCCCTGCAGACTGTAATGTCGCTTTAAATATCTTCAAAAGAACTATCAAAATACAATACTATTGAAATGGAAACCTAAAAAATATGGCAATTTTTAAAATCATTTCACCCCAAACAATTCGATAATTCCCCTAACACGCAAAGGGTTACTGAGAGTGAAAGAGAATGAGCAAAAGCTAGTAAGGAGGAAGGACAATAAAAGAACAGAGTTTAAAAAGGCAGAAGATGGTAAATGACGTTGCATTTAAATTTTTGAAGATCGTAGGTGACAGGAAATCAAGAAACTGCAAGAGAGTTCTACAGACGAGAAATGCGGGAAGAGAAACTATTAAAATAGAAGTTATGGTTACATCTACCTATTTCGAGAGTAAAACGGTGAGACCTAGTTGCCAATCTAACAGTACGCTTAAATTTATACGGTCAAGGTAGCAGAGATGAAAAGTCATTAGAATAATTGTCATGAAAACATTTATAGAAAAGACACAGTGAAGCCACGTTACGGTGGTGGAAAAGTAACTGAAGTTGAAATCCAAGGTCAACATCAATAACATTACAGACCCTACTCTGAATTTTGTTGAGAATCTCGTGATATATAGCCGGAGAACCAGACCAGATATGGCAGCAATATTCAATGCCTGGACGAATGATAGATTTATAAATGTGCAAGATGGATTCTGACGAGCATAAAGACATCAATAATTCCACTTGTGATTGGGGACCTGTGTTTTAATGGAAAAGGTTCTGATAGAATTGTTGAAGTGATCCCTGACTGCCTATGCATTAAAGAAAAACAAAAAATTGCTCTCACAAGCACAGCTCACGCCCTTCGTTGCTTTGTGTGTCTTTTATTGTATTACACAACTTAAATGTCATAATGCCATTTCAGACCTTAAATCTCTATTTGGGAGAATTCAAAGAGAACAAAAAATAAAAAAATAAATAAAAACAAACAAACAAACAATAATAATAATAATAATAATAATAATAATAATGAGTTTCAAATGGGCGCAGAAATACAAGTACAGCACGGTAAACCGGCTGAAGCTGCAAAATACTTAAAAAAGAAAGCAAAAACAGATGCAACCGACCAGATACAAAAACAATGGCAAGATAAAGCGCTTCATGGTCAATACTCTGCCCGTACCAAACAAGCTGGCGTAGACAAAAACCGTACCCATCAGTGGCTACGTAGTGCAGGGTTGAAAGCTGAAACTGAAGGTTTTATCCTTGCTGCATAGGACCAATGCTTGTTAACTAGGAATTATCAAGCACATATACTAAAATACTGTGTTAGCCCAAAATGCAGTTTCTGTGATAAATATCCAGAAACGATTGATCATCTTGTATCAGGTTGCACGATATTGGCACCCACTGAATATAAAAACCGGCATGACAGAGTGGGCCAATATCTGCACTGGAAAATTTGCAACTTCTACGGGAAGGAAACTGAAAGAAACTGGTACGAACACCACCTAGACCCGTTTACGCAGATAGGACCTGTTACAAGTCTATGAGTCTACACAATACACACTGACAGAACAATCAAAGCCAACCGCCCAGACATTGTTATTAAAGACCACAAACAAACAAAAATGCCTCCTTATTGATATGGCAGTCCCTGCAGACTGCAATGTATCTTTGAAGATATTAGAAAAACTGTCAAAATACAATGACCTTGAAATAGTAATCTAAAAAATGTGGCACATGGGAACATCAACAATCCCTGTTGTAGTTGGAGCCTTAAGATTGGTTGAAAAAGATTTCAGTAGACGAATTGAAGGGATCCCTGGAAGTGCATGCCTCAAAGAGATACAAAAAATTATTCTGACAAGTACAGTCTACACTTTACGAAGGGCTTTATCTATGTAATTTTTTTTTTTTTTCAGTGGAAAGTGTCATGATACCATTTCTAACTTTAGGTCCCTGGGCGGGACCCGAAGAAGAAGAAGAAGAAGAAGAAGAAGAAGAAGAAGAAGAAGTAGTAGTAGTAGTAGTAGTAGTAGTAGTAGTACTACTACTACTACTACTACTACTACTACTACTACTACCACAACTACTACAATAATTATTATTACAATAATAATAATTATTATTATTATTGTTGTTTTTCTATAAAATTCAGATTATTACAAGGGGAATAAGTTGAGCTTTGATTAGAAAAGAGTTATTTCCCTTCAGTTATCAGTTCGGAATTATTCTCTTCATAAAGTTTTAATCTTTCTTATTTCTTTCTTATGACTATGTGCAACATCGCTGTCAAACACGTCAACACAGCTAATGTCGGGTTAAAAATGTATTTCTGCAATATTTTAAACTTAAAGTAGGTATTTGTTTCAAATCAAATTAATTATACTTTAAATCAGCTACTGTTCCTTAAATAAAGTTTCAGAAAAGTATATTTTATTTTGGGAAATTTTCTAATAAAGAGAATTTCATTTGCGATGAAAGACGACTAAAAAAGGGTGCTCATCAATTATTTTAGCACCAAAACAAAATATTCCCAGTCAATTTAAATTATTTTTTTAAATACAGCAAAGTTTTTAGCTTATTGGAAATATTCAATTTATTAGCTTGATATTAAAAGTAAAATATAAACTTCAAGATAGATTTTTATTTTTTTTAAATTCATTTTAAACTTTGGGTATCGCATTTTTGTGGGTGGGGGGTCCCTATATAAAAGCTACAGATTTTGACTTTTGAGCTGAGAAGCGGCTGTCAAACCGAACAGAAGAGATATGCGACTGTCTCCACGCCATTGATACATAGCTTCTTCCTTTCCTCACAGCGCATGCTGGAAGATACATATGTTGGCGACTTCAAACGAACCATCTCCAACAACAACTACAAACACGGCCAGTGAATTTTCGTTAATGATAAAGCTTCTTTTTTTTCTTTTCCAACTACGGCTTTGTTCTATGAACCAACTATTTAAAAGTCTTGTCTAAGCCGTGACCCTTCCGGTGTAAAGACATTTAACTCAACAAAAAGACTATTTTAAAATACTTTTTTCTTTTGAATTCATGTAAATATGTTTGTAAAAGTTTACTGTTAGTCATGCCAGAGAATTTTCTTGTCAGAATATATCTTACACACTATTTACATTACTCGGACTATCATCCTCATCTTTGTTGCAATATTTATCACAACGTTTCGGCGATTTCGGCCTTTATCGTTAGGCGTTAGTTAGATCCAGTGATAGGACCCAAAGAGTGTGAGTTCAATACCTGGTTGAGGCGGTGGAGAACTTGGAGAGGTGAATTAACAGGAGATAACTGATAACTGACATCCATTAGACATGACACGTGGAACTAGAACAGTCTACCCCAGCGAGCGAAATAACGGTTTCAGTTCAACATTCCAACCACCTGAAGAAGGCCGGAACGTACAACGTCCGAAACGTTGTGATAAATATGGCAACAAAAATGAGAATGATAGTCCGAGCAATGTAAATAGTGTACATAATACCTCATCTCAGAAATATAGACAGATCTATCTTACACATATGTCTACCTACCATTCGTCCATGCATTGAATATTGCTGCCATATCTGGTATAATGCTTCTGCGATATATTTAGCAATTCTTAACAAAATACAAAAGTTATTGATCCTATAACTGGCATCTTGGCTTCAGTCACTTTCCCACCGATGTAACATAACATCACTATACCTTTTCTATAAACATTTTCATATTGTTCTGGTGAGCTTTCCTCTTTGGTGCCTAGTGTTGTGTCCATAAGAAAATAAAAATTAATTATAGTGTCAAAAATAATTATAATAAAATAATTATAACAATTAATTAACATTAATTAACTCTTTCTAAACCAATGAGAATCAACCCCACTTTTTCCCTCTACACACACAAAGACGTGACATCTTCACTATCGGACAGGCAGTCAACACATTGGGTCAAAAAGAATTTGGGCTCCTTTCCTTTTTCAGGCCACAAAGGTAACATTATCTTATAAAATTTTAATTCTATATCATTTCAAATAGCTAAAAATAACTTGTTCAATTTTGTGCAAAAGGTTGATCACATAGCCTTGATATTTTTCTGACTCCTGATTGGTCAATTAATACTAATTTTCATCTACGTCCGAATTGTATCGACTTAGTTTCTGACCTGAACGACAATACAATTCCGCCAAAAATTTGTGTTGGCCCTATCACGTGACATACAACATTATAAATACCAAGCGACATTTTCAACTCTTTTTCTCTTTCTTATGTTTTTCTCGGAACCACAACTATGTAGTTCAGTGAGGAATTTACGTCTGTCTCTGATGGGAAGACGCTATGACACACACACACACACACAAACACACGCGCGTGCACACACAAGTACGTACGAACATTGAACTTCTCTTAACTCATCAACTTCAAGCAACAGAAACTTCTGTGAGTCCAGATAAAAAATATTATATCTTCCTTAAAGTCTTAACTAATTCAAATACCAGTTAAAGGTGAATAACTCCTGCTATAATTTCAACTATTACTATATAAAAATCACACACTTGATTGCTTTGTAAGTCATACAGTAAAATGAGGATTGTTATTATAAAAACAGATTTTGTGTTGTTTCTCTTGTTTGCTTTTCGTTTTACTGACACATTTGTAAAGTAAAAAATGTACAGGTTGAATTGAGGCCGTTCAATACCCCTACAATCTCTTAACACTCAACAAAAATTTGAGTTAAGAAAACTCCAGACACTCTTTTTATTTTCCAACTAAATTATCTGGGCACTCATTACACACATGTATAACAAAAAATAAAAAACAAAATACGAGATAGACTGCATATAATTTACTCATTCTTTAATCTTTATCTTATCATTCTGTCGGATTCTGATCCATATTTGATCTATATTTGACCCCAGACTCACAATTTTACTTAGTATTACTGTTTCTTCCCATGTCTCCAACACCACTTAACAACCAGATAATAAATACTACTCATTTTGTTGTTCCCACGTCTTGCTGCTTCTCATTTTCTATGAGTATATATATATATATATATATATATATATATATATATATATATATATATATTATATATATATATATATATATATATTTATATATATATATATATATATATATATATATATATATATATATATATATTTATATATATATATATATATATATATTTTTATATATATATATATATATATATATTTATATATATATATATATATATATATATATATATATATATATATATATATGTAAGGTGGGGGTCTTATAATTATTTACTCAGTTATAACTCCCCTGCACTAGACTTTAATTTAAGTGCAGTACTAGATTGGCACCAAGGCCTCATCATTTTACAGTTGAAATGGCTAGAGATAACTGTAAGTTCTATGCTAGCAGTTTTTTTTTCTCGCACTTATCGCTTGTGGAACTCACTCCAGCTCCTTACTTTTCAGTCAACATTGTTCTTCAAAAATTTAAATGCAATGTCGGTCGTTAACTTTTGTATTCTTAATTCCTGTTCTTCCATTGTTCTCTCTCTTTAATAATGTTTTTTTTTCTTTTTCTCATATTCTCTCACACTCAGTAACCGCTTTACGTCTTAGTGGCTTTATTGCCTTGCTTGTGGTGAAATTATTTTAAAAAAAGCAGTAAAACTTGATAACTGTCACATTAAATAAGAAAGTCAGGATAACATTATTCTACGTTAACGCATTTGTGTTTCCCAATGAAATGCAAACTAACCGGAGATAAATCAATTTCAAATTTTATTCCTTTTTTTCCACTAGCTGGAAGCCACTAGCACGCAAGGGGTTACAGAAGGTTTGGAGGAAGAGCAGATAGGAGTGGTAAAGTAGAGGATGTGGAGAAAGATAGTGGATCGATCAAGGCAAGGGGGTTACAGAAGATTTGGAGTGAGAGCAGATAGGAATGAAAGGTGAAAGGATGTGGAGAAGGGAAGTGGATAGATCAAGGCAGCTGGAGATGTCGATTGACGTTACACTTAAATAGTTGGAGATTGTATTTGTCAGGGAAACAGGAATAAGGAAGGAAGTTCCACAGGCGAGATGTGCGAAGCATGAAGCTATTGGAGTAGAAGAGACGTCTACATCTAATAGTTTCAACGGTGAAGGGGTGGGAATGGGATGCCAGCCTCGTAGGACATTTAAATTCATGAAGCCTAGGGACAAGCGAAAGCAGCTCCTCGGAGCAATTACCGTGAAAGTATTTGTAAAAAAGATAGAGCGAGGTAACGTCGCATCTGTGAGAGAGGGACTGCAGACGAGATGACAGATCAGGGCCAATTACATTGCATATCCGTCTCTGGATCTTATCAAGAACCCTGAGGCAAACAGCAGGGGCTCCAGACCATATATGGCAGCAATACTCCATGCAAGGGCGAATGGTCGATTTATAGATTTGGAGGATCAATTCCGGGGAGAAAAATTTCCTGGTTCGGCACAGGGAGCCAACTTTCCTTGCGGTGGATGATGCAAATGATTTTTCATTTTTAAAATTAATTTTAAACATTACAGGTAGGCCATTTATCATCAAATTCATGAATATCCCTATAAATAAAAGTAATAAAACAATTTCTACCTTATATAATGCTGGCATAACTTCATAATAAATTGCCTATTTGGAGAATAATTCCATATCAATGAAATCAACTTGTATCCATGCAAGTGCAGCTGAGAAAATGTAAATATTGAGTTATGATTGTGTTCACAGCAATAGAATGTACTATTATCATACATTAGCATACTGTTATTAGCGGTATTTTGTGATTGTCGATGAAGTATAAGTCAATGGCCATTAGTACACCAGGCTGTTTAGATATAGAAGAAGAAGAAGAAGAAGAAGAAGAATCAACATTTGCAAGAGATCATGTGATGAAATGTAAACAAAGCAATGGTTTCCCTTTTAGGGGACGTGTGTAGGAAAAACATGGTATAGAATTGGTTTTGTTATTGTGTTTATTTTGAATTTCTAAGGATACAATAAGTAACAAAATTTCCAATAACATCATCTTTATATAATCAATAAGCAGTCATCTTATACTACAGGTATAGGATAAATTCATGAAAATTTACTATATTTTTTTACCTAAAAGTTACCTTATACATGGAAATATGCAATACATATCCTCACTTCTAACCTAATCTGGTGAGGAGGATCCAAATAAAGAAAAAGCAAATATAATATTTATTTATTTTTTTACAATGATGCTCAATCTGTACAAGGCCCAAGAGCCATTCAAGTTAGAGGTTTACAGAGTAAGAAGCCCTACTTCAAGCACCAAGCCACTAAGATGCAAGAGGCAACTGAAAATGAAAGAGAAAGAAAAGATTTTAGAAGGAACTGGAAACACAGTCCTTAACAGGAAACAAGGAGTAAACCTCTACTTATGTTCAAAAAACCAGGGAGGAGTGTGAACCAGGCAATAGATGAACCTATCTACTCATACTAAAGGAAAAAAAGTAAATATAGAGCAAATGAATGTCAGAGTTGTAGGCGGATAATAGAGTTGAAGTAGATGTTAGAATGAACTGGAAATTTAATCTTAAACAGGAAACAAGTGATAAACCTATACTTCTGTTCAAAAGACCAGCGATGAGTATGAACCAGACGATAGGTAAATAAGATTACAAAGTGGAAAAATAAAAGAAATAAATTGAATATTACTGTCATATCTGTTCTGGTGTTCCTACCATATATCTTGAGATTCTTGACAAAATCCAAAGAAGGGTCTGTTATTGTAATTGATTCTGACCAGGTCTCTCGATATCAGTTACTTTCCCACTGCCATGATGTGGCTTCCCTCTGTCTTTTCTATAAATATCTTCATGGAAATTGTTCTGATGTGCTTTTTTTTTCCTTGCTGCCTCAACTGAATGAATGTAAGCCTATCTCTTATCGCCTGGTTCATACTCCTCCCCAGACGGGAGCTTCTCTACATTTGAAAGGATTCAAACAATTCTTTATCATGAATTTCTAGACACTGAACAAACTATTACTGCACACGACAATCAGCAACTGACTCATTTGAATGGCGCATTAAAAAAGAAAATATGCTTTGTTTTTTTCTCATCGAGGAAGTTAACCATTGATTTGTTTTGTTTTTTTTTACTGCCTGGCAATGCATATTCTTTAAATTGAAAATGTAATGCAGCAAACATAGACCCGGGATGTGAAGTTCTCCTTGAATGCTGTCATACTTGTCACCTTCGGAATATCGCCCATTACACTCTATGTACCATTCTTTCTCTGGTGAGCAGTTTCAACAAGCTTTAGTGGACCCCCCCCCACACACACACTTCAATCTATAATACCCCCCCCTCAGCTCTCAATTTCCATCAAGCAGTATTCAAATAAAATACAGGTTGAATGGTTTAACATGTTCAACATTATGGACAAAATATAGTGAATTTCTTTTTTTTAGAGACATAACATGAGCAAAATAAATTCACAGATTCAGATGAAAAATAAAGAGATCCTGAATTTTCATCCTTTAATAGGCAATTGTGCTTAGTTTAATTTGTAATGTATATAAATGTAGGTAGAAAAAAACAAGTACAGTATTTACATTAGTCAGACTATTGTCCTCATCTTTGTCGCCATATTTGTCACAACGTTTCGGCCGTTGTACGCTCCGGCCTTCTTCAAGGACACATGGCACAGTGGATAAAGGCGTTGGTTAGATCCAGTGACAGACCCAAAGAGTGTGAGTTCAATACCCGGTTAAGGCAGTGGAGAACTTTCAGAGGGTAAAATTAGCAGGAGATAACTGATAACTGACATCCATCAAACATGGCTCGTGGAACTAGAACAGTCTACCCCAGTGATCGAAATAAAGGGTTCAGTTCGAAATTCCAACCACCTGAAGAAGGCCGGAGCGTACAACGGCTGAAACATTGTGACAAATATGGCGACAAAGATGAGGACAATAGTCCGACTAATGTAAATACTGTACATAATACCTCATCTCAGAAATATAGACAAACTCTGAAAAAACAAGTGTTAATAAGATAGCATGGGTCAGAAAGCAATACCTGGGGCTTCCCAATCAGGCTGGTGGGTTCAGGAGTAGTACCTGCCAGCCCTGAGTTTCAACATGTTCAGAATTTTTTTTAATTCCTTGGCATCATTCTTTTATGATGACATGCAGGATTTGCCTGAGATATGATGTAAGCTCCTAAAAAATGGTTATGATATTGTAACTCTTAAATGGTTGGCATTATCAATTTGTGTTTCATTGGAGACCAGCAGATGTCATTAATTGATGATTCAAACTTTTTTCTAATGATACAGGCATCATTCAGCCTGTGACTATATCACCAGTTCTTGTATGATCACATTTGACATGGATGTTTGTGCAAACTTTTCCCACCTTTTAAGGGTTAATAACAGAATAAATTATGTTATGGATTTACATGAATGAAAGCCTCCATTAAAAAAAAAATGACATGAAAATCATCATCATCATCATTATGATTTTAGAGATTCCTGATTTTGATATAATCCATAGGGATATTTTTAAGTTAATTTTAAGTTCTCAAATTTAGGCTTTAAAATTTATCACAAATTAACATAATCAACCACTTTCAGACAGAATTTATTTCTAAAATTTTATCACTTCTAAGGTAACTGAAATTTAAATCCAATTTGTGAGCTATCTACTGAAATTAACCCCTCTCTATCATATATATTCTGGTAAGGTTATGTTCAAGCTATAGGTAGAGGCATTTTACTCAAGAATATCAGGTTTTGGTTGCTTCCATGTCTGTTCTTCTATGTGTTGGGTTACCAAATATGTAGGGCTGGCCATCAAAAACAGATATTTATCCAAGCATTTATTATAAAAAAAAACTAAAGACAACTATATAGAAAGAAGTTGGAAGAACTTAAATGAAGAAAGAGAACATACTAACAAAACATAGAATTGTGTCACTTGCCTTATCTCCAACCACAAAAAAGAAAATTAGTGGATGCTACAAAAGGCTGTTTTTAATCACAAGTATAGTTCATCATGTTGCAAAAGGCTGTCAAACTATATGTCAGATATGCATTTTCTATTAACAGCATTTACCAGAAGTCTGTTCTTTTGTAAAGGCTGGGCACTGTTGATTGGTCATTGAGTGTCACATAGTCAACAAAATGTAGGGCATACTAATTGGGGAAGAGAAAGGAAAGTTAACCCAACATATGGAAACCAAATACAGTAAAATATCCATATTTTTATTTTGTTTGGCCAGCCAGATCTGGCTGGCCCTTCTGGGAAGGTTAAATCATAAGTCAGAAAAGTAAATTTCAACTGTATCAAATCTGCTATAATGTTGCTTTTGATACAGCATTTCTGGACCTTCTGTTTGATGAGAGCCACAAAGTGAGATTCACTTGAATACTTTTGTACTAAAAAGCAAGTATTTACACTATATTCATTTCATTTGCCATATTCACAAAGTTTTGGATGTTGTACACACCAGACTTCTTCAGGTGATCTCAGTTGGAATTTCAAACCGAACCCTTTATTTAGTCGATGGGGGTAGATTGTTCTAATTCTGTGTACCATACTTTTGAATATCTCAATTTCATTTAAGGGTTGGTTTAAAATTCCAGCTAATATTACCTGAAGAAAACCAGAGTATACAATAGCCAAAACATATGGTAATTCAACTTGTTGAAATTTTATAAAAGAGATGTAATTATAAAAATCATTGTATAATGAAGTTATAAAAAAAACTATACTCTAAATGAGGCTTAAACGCATTTTAAATATCAAAATATTAGAACTTTATGAAAATATTCTCCACTTGTGGGAATGTATAATTACCAGGAAATAGCTATCGAGAGTTCAGATCCAAAGTCAAAAATACTGGGGTCATAAATCAAAAGTTCATAAATTAGTCTCACAAGTCCAAAGTCAAAAATACTATGGTTGTAAATCTAAATGTCATAAATCTATCTCACAAATCCAAAGTCCAGGGGCGTTAATCAAAATCAATCAAAAATCCATATCCACCGATAACATTCTCCTAAGCATTTCATAGGTTCTAGTTAATATTTTTAAATCTAACTTTTTCCATCAGGTTCCACTTTGATTAAATAATCTTCTATAATTTTTTCCACTTGGCATTTTTATTACATCACCTAGTATTCTAGGCTCTTCCAATACCTCAAATCACTAAATAATGTTTTATGTACTATTATGACTTCATCAGCCATGTTACAATTTTATTCATTTCAATCAGGACATTTCTGTTAAGCTTTCTATATCTGTCCATGCAGATATTTATCCATCTATTCTACTCTCTCTATCTGTCTCTCTCTCTCTGTCTCAGTTCATATCTATCTATAACTTTAAATTAATATATATATATATATATATATTTCATACAATTAATATCTATTTATCTATCTATAGTCAATTTAGGCCACAATACACAACTGATTTCTGTCTGAATAGCTGGAATGAAGAGTTATCATTATTTATATGCAGACTATTGTGTGCATCTTTGCTGTTATTATCACAACATTTCAGCTGTTATGTACTCTGACCTTTGTAGAATCAGACTTCTACATTTGTTTAAAAACCTATTAAAAGTGCTCAGAGCGAAACTTATCTCAAATCAATCCAAGTAGCCCAACAACCCATTAAAATCAGCTCCAGATGAGAAGTAACTAAAAATGCTTTCTGATTGGCTAATAAACAAAAAAAATCATAATTTCATACATTCTCAACTATGTACACATAATATTGGTCTAGTCCTAAGCAGATACAAAATTTGTGCAAAATTTCTTGGAGCCTCCAATGTGATTTGAAACATCAATAAATACAAAACATCACTTGACAGTGAGTCTTACGAATTTTCTCAGCTCAACACACAAATCCATGTCACATATCTTACCAGGCTTAGAGTTAAATTTACTTAACATTTCCACAGCTTGCAAAGTACACTCACTCAACTACATAAACTTAACAGAAAACATCAAGTGACACATTTGATCAAAGAGAGACAACTTCATGCACAGAACAGTAAGTTTTGTACAATATTACAAAATTCAACACAAAAATCAAACTGATTAATTTTTCTACAAACACAAAAATACTTTATCAAAGTTACTCATTTTTATAGACACAATTTCTCAACTCTTAATCTTTCATATAATATCTTCATAAACATTTCCATCCACACAAGAAAAAACTTTAAAGCAATTTAAACAACTCTCAACATAAAATTTTGTTTCTTATTGATTATATATAAAAAATATTTATTGTTGAACCAAAGTATTGTTTCATATTGTTATTTCTCTTGTTGTTTGCTTGCTTTTTGTTACATTTGTGAAGTTAACAAAAGTAGCAGGTTAATCGTATTACCATCAACCCTTTACAGATTGGTAAACCCTTCTTGTTGGTGGCATTAACCCCCTACACCTTTATCAGGTGCATGTTAATCCAGTTAACCATCAGAGAATTTTTAACTGAACTCTTTATTTAATCTACATGTGTACATTTTTTTATTTCACTATGTCTAAAGATCTAGTTCTTATTTCAGTACTGCTCAGTTATTGTTAGCCCTATTCCCAAACAAAATTGTCCCACAAGTGGATTAAAGTGTTGCTTTGTGAATCTGGTGGCATAGTAACTGTGAGTTCAATCTCTGAACCAGGCAGTGTATACTTGTCAAAAGTTGGTACTTGTATGCTTTAATAAAACTTTTATTAAATTATGCAATCACCAACTCTCAACAAAAAATATTTTGAGTTTATTGAATTATTTTGCAAGGTTTCAGGACAAATGTTCAAGATTTTCTGATTTCATATCACAATTTTTTTTTACTGAAATCATATCTACAGGGATTTCTAAACAGAAAAGTTAACAATAAGTAAAGAAACCAACAGCTGAACATGTGGTTGCCAAACTGTTGTTACTAAGTTAAGGGTTGTGTTTCATAAAAAAATTAAGTATTGAGTTTGTTCGGAAAAGTGAAACAAGATAAAAATATTTATTCTATTAGGAATATTTTTTGTGTAAAAACAATTTCAGTAAATGTTTTTAAGAGTCAAGTAAAGAATGAAAGAAAGGTGAACTTACTCTGCTGGTAAATTAGTGAGTGAGGTGCACTGTCCATGCCATGTGCATCTATTGCACAGAGCACTAACTTTGGCTTCCTGTCACAAACTCAGCTCAAAATGAAAGCGAACTAGCGTCTTCAGGTTCACAGCATGCATGCTCCCAATTTTTTCTTTTTATGCATGCCCAAAAACTGAAAGGCTTGACAGGGTTTTTTACGTGTGCCTGTCTGGCAACAAGGTTTAACGTCTGCTACAAAAATACTATAAGAAATATTCGGTATCATCCCCCCAATTTTAGAAATATTTACATTACATAATGTATCGAAATGGAGGGGGTAACTGACACCTCAAAAATATTCCTATAAAGTTTTCTAATAAAATAGCCTGTTCAGTATACAATTCATTCATCAATGAATAAATGCTGAAAGTTTCATTTAAATCGGATAATTCCCTGAATCTTTGTATTACTTTGTATGTATTCTTTTGCGTTCATTTCGGAAAAAAAAAACGAAGAAATTTTGTAGGTAACCTTTAACAACTGCATTATTTTTATTGACAGTTTCTACTTTCATTGTTTTAATTATATTATTTTTAATCTAATTAGTTACGAAATAATTGCAAAATTTATAGCAGTGATTTTTTTAATTTTAAAATTGATTTTAGGCGGGAGGTTATAAACTAATCATGAAAAGATAACTAGCTGTAGGTAAGTTATCTCCCTTGCAAAAGTTTTTTTAAAAAGAAAAAAAAAAGGGACAGTAACGTATGGGAACAAAACTTGAAACGGAGCTATAGCATTTCTTTTCTTCATTGAATAAAGTTAGTCCATTTTTGACAAAACCGAGCAAGAATATAAAAGGTGTTTACGTTTCTTCAAAATTAAAATTTAATAAATTTCATTCTCTTTTTTCTTTCTTAATATTGTCCTTTCACTAAAGTGAAGTCACTCCAAAAAAGTCTTTTTCGTTTTTCGAAATACTTGTGAAATGTTCATAACACATTTTGTAGGATTTCATAATACTATAAGATTTTGTGATTACTATTACAAAAAAAACTGTTTTGACATTTTTGTACACACTGCTTTTTTTTCATTTACACAAAAAAAGTAAGTTTAAAAAATTATTTTTTTAATTTAAATAAGTTAAATTGTTATTTCGTGTGCATTTAAATAAATTACATTATATGTTGATTATATTTTAATTTAAATTAGCATGTTTGTATTTTATTAAAATAAATCTTTTTGTCCAATGTTTTGCCTCCGTTCTTAAACCTAAGTCATTAAAATACGAAAATAATGGCTATGCTGACTTTGTGTAGTTTAGACCACGACGTCAACTGGATTCAAATTGCGATCAATCTTTCTAAATTGTGCTGAAAAAGAAAAAAAAGATTTTAAATTATAGTTTTAATAAACTGTTCAAACAGTTATCATTTCAAGCTTGTGAGTGATAGGATTCAAACTCTGGTCGACAGTTGCCTACTAAAAACAAAAAGAAAAAAGTCGGCTGATTTCACGCATGCGCAGTGTTTGTTAAAAATTTCACCGCTTTGAATTCAGACCGCTCTTTTCTAATTCTAACCAACCCAAGATGTCTGGTCGAGAAGGTAAACTGTTTTTTGTTTTAAAATATTCTTTCCACATTTCACCCTTATTCTGCAGTAATCTGAATTCTAAATTTGTACCGTTTGTTTCTCTTATATCTGATCGTTAATTAAATATTGTTTAACAATGTGCCTTTGAAGACTATATTGAGGCGAGTGAAACTTGCTCCCTATTGTTTTGTCACGTAACATTACTGTCAAAGACTTCTTAAACACTAAAAGCATGAGTTTTATTTTTCTGTCTACAAATTTCATTAAAATTATTCTTAGATGCATTTCAGTAGAAATCCGTAACTTTCTTTGTTCTTTAGCCTTCTAGAATCGATTTTAAACGTTTTTTGATTATACTGAATTTATTTTCTAGTAAATGCTTAAATTCTCAATCTACCTTTTTAAATTATTTTTTTAATTTAATATTGCGTAACATTAAAATCTAGCTTTTGTTTTTGTTGTTTTTTTTGCAGTATTGTGCTACAAATTGTAAACTTTCAAATAATTATAATTACTATTGTTTATTTTCCATTCATCTAGAAAACTCTTGTAGAAAAACTGGTGCTTTCCAGTTCTCTCGCTTTTACGCGATGCTTTCCTAATTATTTTCATTTTATTAGAGTACTTTTCTTATTTTCCAGACTTTTCCTTCCTAAGTAAAATCCCAGACATAATCATAATTTGACTTATTTTATAATTAATTGAAAACTTTCAATCTTAAAGTGAATTTAACTTTTTTTTTTTTTTTTTTTTTTTTTTTTAGAATGTAAAAAAAATCACCTATTTTTTTTTTTTTTTTTTAACTGTGGCAGATTTATGAAATGAAATCTGTTTTTACTTTTACAGCACTTACAGTTGTTAAACTTTCTTTGAATTAAAAATTAAAATCAATGAATTTTTAAATTTTTTTTTTCCTTTTTCAAAATGTAACAAAAAGGTTACCGATTTTTCTGGTATAGCACTTTTTTTCTTTTTTCTTTTTTTTTTTCTTGCAATTCCAAGATAAATCATCCCAAATCCATGGCTTTCGTCTTTTGCTTGTAAAAATTATTATATTGCTATGAAAATATGAAATTTTATTAGTATATTGATTTTTATCACGCCAGATCATTTTCGCATAGCATACCTCGAATTATCTCCCTCAATTATTTCTTTACTGGGCCTCATATTCTGAACCTTCACTTGCATTTATTAAAAATAAAATGCATCTCTTTGCAAGGAAAAGTTTTATCGTCAATATTTACTAAGAAGACCAAAGTATTTTTTGATTATCTTTTTTTTCTCATCCTTTCTCGCACGTTCGAAATTTTGGTTAAAATCTTTTTTTTCGTCAGCGGTCTACGTATTTGCCATAGCGCCTTTTTTTTTTTTTTTTTTTTTTTTTTTTTGAAGCGAAAAATAATTCTGATTTGGAAATTCTTGCAAAAATCAAATTATCGAATTTTAATGACACTTTCAAAACTTCTTCACAAATGAATGAAATTATTTTAGTTTTTCTTTTTTCTCATACGTCCCCCATCATACTCGATAAATGTCTTTTAGTGATTAAAGCAGAATACTTTGAAGATTAAAATCATCGTTTGTTTTGTTTTTTGTAAAATCAAAACGCACAATTACCAAAAATTCATCTTTGTATTGTAAAAAAAAAACCAATAAAACTAAGGCATTATTTAATTAGAAAAGCTTTTAATGGCTTTTATGGATAATAATTAAAATAAATATGTTAAAGGACATTATTGTCTTGAGCCAAAATATTTTTCAGATGAAAACTTAATTTTTACAAGAATTGTTTTTTTCTATTTTAAATACAAAATGAATTGTGATAAAGTTGTTTAATATTTTAAAATTAAGTTTCTATCCTTGCCCTTTATGAAATGCTGTTAAGTAGATTTTTACAGATCATAAATTTGAAAGTTTATTAGAATCTGCTACACATATATTTTAAAAAGAATTTTACTCTATTTTTGAGTTTGCATAAAAACGTTTTTCCAATATGAATGTACATGCTTGACATAATGTCACGTTTTAAGAGTTATTTCCCCTGACACCAAGAACCCGACGTCAGAAAATTGCGTTTTCATTCAGAAAGCACGTGTTGAATTCTCTGACTGACTTTGAACGTCATCGTCGCATTTTCAAATTTTTATTTTATTTTTATTTTTTTCCCACTTCTATCAGTGGACTCTGATTTAAATAAAATAAAAAATGTAAATGATTACATAATTAATAAAAGAAATTCACATTTTCATAACTATCAGGTGATCAAATTAAAGGGAAATAAAGTCAACACGTTTTTGAAAGAAAAAACACCTTTCATAAATAAGGTGCGAAATTTTATGGTACTCTTTTTTTCCAAGATTAATTTTTATATTATGAAAAAAAATTCATAACTGAGATAATATAAAAATTAACGATAAAAAAAATACCATAAAATTTCATAATTAGGTAACGAACCTCTCTTATAGTTTATTTCGCTCTCGGTTATGAAATTTTAAATTTATTTTATTAGTATTTTTAATTTTATTTTTTCAGAAATCCTTCAAACGTAAAGCTAAAGTACTTTTAAAAAAAAATCAGTAAAATATTAAATTGGTGAAAGTATTTCATTTTTAAATATTGCTGTGTAGTTAAATAAGTTGATTCATTAAAAATAAAATTTTTAAAAAATTGTCATCCTTCCGTCCAACAGTTAACTTAAAACATGATTCTCATATTTTCAATTAAATTTTTTCTGCTTAAAAAAAAAGTAAATGTTTGTTTCCAACTACTTTAAATTTTCCTCATAACTTTTTGAAAACGGTAAAAAAAAAAAAAATTTTATTTTTTAATTAAGAATTTTAACTTTTGGTTACAAATTTCTCACAAGTAGCCGGCATCATTTTTATGGCAATTTCGCTGACTAAAAAAAAAAATTAACTAAAATTTCAGACCTGCTAGGAAGGATTAAAAAATGTAATAAAAAAAAATAATCAAAAATACATTGGTCTTTCTTTCCTAACAAACATTTAGACGATAAAAAATTGTTTTCGTAGTTTGGGGCCTTTTCTTTCATCACAGTATGCTTCTTTTTCTCTCTCTCTATCCAAACGATGACTATAGTAAATTTAAAGCCGAAGTTTCTAAAATTCAATAAAATATTAGATTACAGAATATTTTCCTAAATTTTTAATCTTAATAAGTGCTTAAAAATTAAACAAAAGGCACTCTGTCATTTTCTTCAACTGTTTTAGAGATAGGTCTAATGATGTTCTCTGAAGATTCTGTCTTCATCTTATTGAATAAAATACATTTCTGCAATATTTTAAATTTAAAGTAAATGTTTCAAATTAGACTAATTAGAATTTAAATCAGCTAATATTCAGTTTCAGGAAAGTATATTTTATTTCTGGAAGATTTTCTAAGAGAATTACATTGTGATGAAAGGTGACTTAATAAAAATAAAACTCCTTCCAATAAATTCAAATTAATTTTTGAAATCCGGCAAAGTATTTTTGATTATTGGGGATATTAAATTTAATCTATTAGCTTGAAATTAAGACTAAAATAAAAGCTTAAAGATTTTTAAAAATTCATTTTAAGCCTAAGGTGTGTGTTTTTTGCTTTTGTTTTTTGGGGGGGGGGGGGTGAGATACATACTTTAATTCCAAGCTAATAGATTACATTTTTAATATTTTTGATATGCAAATTACTTTGCAGAATTTCAGACCTAATTTAAATGATTGGGATGTTTTTGTTT
The DNA here is from genome assembly GCA_964036315.1 of Acanthosepion esculentum. Taxonomy (NCBI): domain Eukaryota; kingdom Metazoa; phylum Mollusca; class Cephalopoda; order Sepiida; family Sepiidae; genus Acanthosepion; species Acanthosepion esculentum. Next base: position 49,401,443 of record OZ038498.1, read on the forward strand.
TTTTGTCATTGTCAAAAAAAGCTTTTAGATTGTATTTGTCATGTCATTTTATTATGCTTATCCCCTTACTTAAATTATCTAATAGTACTTCTATTGCAGTGTTTTCAAACCATGCATGAGTGTTTAGGGAGGCCAATTGAAGAGTGGAAAAGGGACTGAGAAAAAGTGTATTTTCTTGCAGAGAAGAAAACCAATCCACATTCCATTTTAATAGAAAATATATGGGCCAGATGAATCTTTGAATCTTACAGGATGCATTTTATTCAACAAATTAATATTCTGAGGAAATGTTAATAGTGTATGACTACCAGTTTATTGGGTTCTGGTTGGTTTATTTTGCAATGTCCTTTTGCTGTTTTTGCAGGAGGTAAGAAAAAGCCTTTAAAGACTGCAAAAAAAGACAAGAAAGAGATGGATGCGGTAAGTAAATAAAATGCAAACACCACAAATACCTTATGATTTGACCAAACAGCATGTGCAGAAATTACTTTTTCTTAACATTGCTAACTGTTGATGAAAAGTTGTCTGAGTGTGGTGATTGGAAACTTCCTTTTCTTTATTGCTCCCACCTCACCCTTCAACGTTGTTAATAAAACCTGCCATAAAAGATCTTCCTGGCTGCTTTTCTGGTATTGCAATGGATTACTTCATTCTGCATCTTGTTACTTGGTCAGATCATAACTTTTGGGCAAACATTGTAAATTTATTACTGCTGTTGATTTTTATCCCAAAATAAAGTGATTAGCGGTATACTTTTGTCAGTTTTATTATCATTGAGGACTAGAAAACAAGTTACTGTATTTTTGTTAATACTGTATGCTGCTTTATTGAATCTTAAGCATAGTGGTGCTTTAAAAAAAAAAAAACAATGCAGAAATACTGGTAAAAATTTCACCATATGCTAAAAAGTAAACAAATTCTGCAAAAAATATTTTTTTATTATTACAGAAAGTACAAAACCTCAGTCTGAAATTAGTAATTAGCGTTGCTGCTTTTGGGTCTAATATTTTCTTAATTTGATGTGGCATTGAATGAGACCAGGTTTGGATTTTCTCATCAGGGTTTTGGGGGGCGGGTCTCTCTCCATTCAACTTGGTAGTAATTGCTAATCTCTTGGAGATTGGAGTATTTGTTTCTTCAGTTCTCACTACAGCTGTTCAATTATATTAATATCAGGACTTTGTGCTAGCCAGTTTTACAAAAGTTGAACATTTTCAGCCAAAAACTTTGGTGTGTGTGACATTGCCATGCTGAAAATTTACATCTTTGTAGTCTGGTAGGAGATTAGACTGTAGTAAACTAATATTTTGTTTTTTCGCATTTCCATTAATTTTTACCAGTTTTCTTTGACCATCACTTTTGATGCAACTAAACACTATTACATGCCCACCAGCCAAATTTTTACTACCTTTATGGGTGTGTCTTGCAAAAGTTTCTTTCTCTCACTGGTCGTCTTACATATTCTCTTGAATCAGAATGTAGCTATTTTGTATTCATCACTAAAAATGAGTTTTTGCCACTTTCCAGTATTCCATGCTAGATGTTCTTTTTACTACTACAATCTTCAGTTTTTTTGTTTTTTTTTTGTTTTTTCTCTCTCTCTCTTCTGTACACCCATTCAAGTTTTTTTTTTCTGCAATAATACTCTGCATACTGAATCCTGACTGTTATGGCTGCATTCACTTGTTGCTTGTCTGGCTGTTAATTTTGGATTGCCAACCAAGATTCTCACAATCTTTCATCTCTCTTGTCTAACTTGTGAGGTCTTCTAGTTTTCTTTGCACTTAAAACGCTTCCATTTGTAGCAAACATCTTTTGGATGATTTGAACATTGTTTCAGGAAATCCTCAGCTGCCTGGCTATCTCTTGTATGTTTCAACAATAGTTTTTGTGTATAAAGTGTGTATGGGAGGTAATGTTCAACTACAATAATTTGCCAAAGCATCTTACATATTATAAATGTTGAACAATTCCTGCTTAGAAATTTACATATTCTCAAGACTTTAATTGGTCCAATAGTTTTGCATGCACCCCTACCCCACTTTTTTTCTCTGCTTAAAGCAGTGTATCTTCTGTTGCACAGCACCTACAAAAATGCAACCACTTTTCCAATCCTTAGGTCCACAAACCCTACTGATAAAAGCAGTATACACATTTTTTGTATGCCAGTGTAAGTCATTGTGATTAGAAAAGGAGCCACACTTCTGCAGGATACTGCAAAAACTGATGTATTTAGGCATTCATTCCTATCTCACCTCCCCTATCCACCACATCTGTCCTTTACCAATTAGTATACAATGAGTGCTAGTGGCAATAATAAAACAGTGTTTGATATAAAATAACTAGACCTAAAATTTATGGTGAGGAACAAATATATATCTATTCTTAGTGTGTGTGTGTATGTATACACTGAAGTGATAAAGACTAAGTTTATTTCCTCATCAGCAACATGGTTTTAGAAAGAGTTTATAGTGCATTTTATATAATATAGTGTGTATAGATTTCTACGCATATAAGTGCACACCAATGCAGACTAGTTTCAAAATGCCTTATAAAAGTTTATCAATTCCTTGGACAACAGTTTTTGTTGTGATGTAATAAATTGACCACCATATTTATTGGCAATATTGTGTAGATACTGGTGGTGCTTACTTTGACTAATAAAGTTATTTGAGGCATTTGCAACATTTTGTTTGAGATGCTTGGCTGAAATAAATATTTTAACAGTAATTTTAATTTTCCAATACAGGCAAAATGCATCAGACTGGTTTTTGGTTAGGATTATGATTGTAGCCCATTTCACCTTTCTATAAACTGGTCTTATTCACACAATCCTATCTTCTTCCAGCTGTTCATTAGTCAGTGATATCCCAATAAAATGATTTTATTGAAATCTTACTGATTATTAATGTGCCACAAAGATACCTTCATTTGTATCCAAGCAGCTTTAAAGTCAGGAATATATTCCTTACAGCTATTTTATTAATTTGAGAAAGCAATGGTTCAAGAAACAATTCAAGATTGCAATCAAGTTAATAAACTGCTGTGGTTAGATATTGCACAGAAATAGTTTAGTGTACCCCTTTTACTGGACTAAATCATTTTTTTTTTTTTTCTCTCTCAATAAATTTTTAACCTAAATAAAACCATGTATTTTTTTTTTTTTCTTCTTCTTTTTCAGGATGATGTAGCCTTCAAACAAAAGGAGAGAGAAAAAGAAAAAGCTTTGAAAGAAGCAAAAGCCAAAGCTTCTCAAAAGGGACCAATGGGTATGTATTTTCACCCCCACTTGCACTAGCTTCTTGAGAAAAAATTTTGAAAAGAATTGAACTTGTTTTAAGTTTGTCATACAAGTAGGTGGTGACTATATCTAAACCAAAATCTGATGTTTGGTTATTCAATCAATTTTTGAGAAAAGTGTTTGGTAGAGAATTACCTAGAAACCCTTCACATGCCTTGCAGTGTCAATTTTGTGTCACAGAAGGCAAAATGATTTTGGCAGTTTAGGTTTCTGTTTTGGATTTGCTAGTTTTATTTGAATGTAAATATACATTTGAGATTTCCTATTACAATACTAGTCACTCTAACATTTTTCTTTTTCTTTTTTAGGGAATAGTGGTATAAAGAAATCTGGCAGGCGGTAGTGTAGAGCTTTTGTACACCAGCCTTACGTGATAACCTCATGCTGAAGAACTGATGTTGACTGAAGTGCATTTCAAATAATTTACACTCCTCATTATTTTTCTCCTCCCTAGCCCATCATTAAACTTAAAAGTCAACTGTATACAAAATCTGGTGAGACAAAGGAAATTGATATTCTCCATGAAGGGAAGTTTCTTGTAAATCACTTTGCAGCACCCTCTGCAATTTAGCTAATAAGCTGAATTCTGTTACCATGAATTTTTTTTTAATAAAGTATAGGTTCTGGTTTTATTTCTGGCTTGCTTTTTCTTTTCATAAAGTCAGATTTATTATTGCTACACTGAGTTTCTTTGTTGTTGTTTTTTGGGGTTTTTTTTTTTTTACAAGGGTAAATGATATTAAAGTTCAAATAAATGAACTTATTCAGAGGTTTTCAACTCCAACAGCAAATGTGAAAGAGTCTTATCTTGAAAAGATAGGACTTTCTTTTCTCAGAAAAATGAATTTGGAAGATAATTGTTTTTATTCAATGTGTGTGTATACAATAATCTTGTTTGAGCTTTCCAATGTTTTATATTTTATCTGAAAGCAAACATCTGGTTAATATCAGTTAGGATGCAGCCATATTGTGTGTCATAGAGGTGGATAAAATGTGATTGCGATATTGTACACTCAGGCCAGTCATCCAGAATTTGAGCAACTGTTTGTCTTCATCCTTTGCTCCCACAACTTGAAGCAACTTTTTTGTATCTTCATCAGACCGGCAACCACCAGCTTTTGTGAATTTAAATAATACTTTCACTTTGCTGAGAAGAAAAAAAGAAATATTAAAATACAAATATTTCATTTGGAGGATTTTTAGAACTTTAGTTACTAGTTATATATTTAATCTCAAATTAAATTCCATTGTATTGTTTTCCGTGTTACTTAAGAATATCAAATAGGCCTAACTAGCAATTTTGAGAAATTAAGAATATTTTAATGAAAGCTTTCCTTTTGTAACTGTAAATGAAAAATTGCTTACACATTATTTTCATATGGATCTTCCCAAATCTATGATAAAACAAAAGCTGGTTGATACATATATGTGTGGATTTAAATAAACTTGTTTTTGAGAAAAGGTATTTTACTCACTTCATCCATTCTTCCTTTAAACAGATCAAGCACTGCTCAATTACTTCGTAGTTTAAATTTGTATTCCTTAAGGCCAGTTCCATTTGCGTTAACACTTTGGGAGCTGAAAATATCAGTTACAGATTTTGTATAAAACTATGCTTAATACCAATAGCACAAAGGTTATGCAATGTAACATAAAAACATCCTTTACACCAATTGTTTAATGCTGTTTAGCAAACAATGAAATAGAATATCACTGATCAAAAGACCCTTAACATAAGCATACATTTTATGATGCTGTGAAATTTTACTTTACTGTTATACACAAGCACAGTTTAAGAGTTTTAGTGAACACAGATTAACATGACACTAATCTCTTTACTGCCTGATATGAACATTTTCATGACAAATGCAAAATATTATATATATATATATATATATATATATAGCCCTACTTATGGATTATTAATTGCAAAATGTGGACATTACCAAATAGATTGAGAATGTTGATGTGATTGTCTTTTAGAAATATTAAAGGCATATCTACTGTTGACATAAATATATTGGAAGTCCTAGCATAACCAAGATAGAAAAACAAAAAAAAAACTTACCTTTATCAGGAAGAGTAATCTGGCTACTGATCTTAAACTCATACATGTTGAGGTCATCTCGCTTATCATTTGGACATATAATCTCCATCAATAGGAACTGTTCTGAGCCAAGAATATGGTATGGTAAAGCTATCTCCAGTGGCAATCCAAGGAAGTTGCAACGCCAAGAGTCTTCATATTTATCGCTGTAAGAAATGGTTTTACAGCAGCCCTTGGGAAGCAAACCCTGCAAGAGAGGAAAAAAATACAATTGCAAATTGTTTCTTTCTTTAACATGTTAGAAGCTTATATGGAATTTTTTTTAAATATTTATATGGGGAGAAGGGTATTGAAAAATTCTCATCCAAAACCATGACAGCATCAGATATACAGGGTGAGACAGAGAGGACAGACATTTTTGAAATGGCTATTACTCCTCCCCAGAGGGAGGGCGTATATTCAACAGGTACCATTCAGTTTGTGGTGTCTTAGTATTTTTCTTTTCTTTTCAGTTGAAGCTAAGATGCCTTCATGAAGAATGAGTCTGTCACAACAGTTCAGTGCGGGGTTTCGTCACCAATTCAACATTGACCAAAATCGGGCTGTTCCCACTTGTAACACAATCTTACATTGGGCTCATGCACTTTGTACACAAGGTACACTAATAGCAGAACATACCCCCCACTCTCACAGCTGCCATTTCACATACACTGAATCAACTCATTCCCTTCATATTCCATTGGTGAGGATGAAGGGCTCCTTCTCCTCCAAAACTTATAATATGGAATGTATTCCCAAGTGGATAAACTCATCAAAGATCAGCTGTTATATATCCCCATATGCTCTCCTTGCTCCCTCCCTGTATGCCCTTACAATATCCTCATTTTATAACTCTCTACCTGATATTGTTATTGGGTAAAAAAAAAAAAAAAAAAATTGTTTTCTATTATAAATAAGAAAATGTACAAAAGTTTGCCAAATTAGAAGGGGGGGGGCAGGTTACAATCTTAAAAGATTGTTTTTTTGTTTTTTATTAAAGTTGTCTCCCCACAATTATCTTGATACAATACCAGGTTTCCTTTTCATGAGTCTTCCTATTATAATAGGCATTGGATTGAATGTTGACTTTGTGAAGTGTTTCTGAGGTCCTAATCTTAAAATGCCCACATTTTCAGCTAATGTAAGAAACAATCAGACATATTTCCCTGTTGGCTAAAACTACTGGGTAAAAGATTACAACCTCCTAGGTCCCTATAGGCGTACCTGAAATTATTTCTTGTCAACTTTACATAAATTATCAGTATAAGTTACTTTATGAAATTTCTCCCTTTAAAGTAACCCTTGTTAAACAATTGGCTCTCATTGTTCTAAGATGACATTGATTAAGGATTTAATTTATTGTCAAGTGTTTTCATTTATTACAAGTAAAAATTTATCTTAGAAAAGCCTTTTTTCTTTTTTTTTAACTCATTGTCTATCTATGGCAGTAAGATGATGCAAATCAGATATAAAGCAGAAGCATTCTGACTCAAATGCATTTCCTCTTTACCTTAGAGAAGTCCAGTAAAATGCACCAGCTACTTTAACCAAATTACAAGAAACACTTTTCAGAAAATCAAATCTAACTTATAAACCCACTTTTCATTGAACAGTTTCTCTTGCCACTATATTTGTTTTCATTTTTACATTAATAGATTTTAGTACCAGCAGTATTATATTTATTACAATCCAACCTCTTAAATCTGACACAGTGGTCCAGCACTTCTTTCAATCATCTGCCATTAGTTTGTTGAGCAGTTATGAGAGTAGCACTACACATTGTTTAAAACTTTCCACAGTAGCAGTGTTTTTGGTGATATGGTCTTGCTCATTTCTTACATAAGCTGCATACAGTATAGTAAATATAATTTTATAGATTTTAGCTATTTTTATTTTTTTTTTAAAAAACCTTGTTTGGAAGCATAAATAATTTTTTGTTTTAAGCTCAGTTCTACTTTTGATAACACCGCTGGCAAGACTATTTTTACACAGGGTTATCCAGCATTTTCTGTGGCCCGGTGCCAGATTATTAATTGTAACTAGCATTTACTTTCATCCTTTTATTTTAGTTGCTTTTTATCACTTTACTCAACCTTCTCTGAAGCAAAAGGAATAAATCAAATCACCAAAAGTCTATTCTTTATTTTTGACCCACATTACTTTATTGTGGTGAGAAGATAAAGTTGCAATGAAAAGTAACTAAAAGAAAGGAAATGCTAGTCAAAATTTATTGCAACGGTTGATCGAGTGAGAAATGTATATAATATATATGTGAGAAAGAGAGACATAACACTGCAGCATTTTTCTTCCTTTTAATCTGGTTTATCCAAAACAATTTATATGACCATCTCATTTCCATCATTCCTCTCAAAAATAAATCTACTCACCTTTAAAACATCCAACATAGATTTAACTAACTGTTTCTGGGCCCCTTTTACAATCAGCTGGTTACCAATAATGGTGTGGTGGGCAACTGTGTGAAAATTGAGGTAACCAAGTACCTATAAATGAAAAAAAAAATTACATGCCAAGTTTACTCTTAAATAATTAAAAAAAAGAAAAGCTGGTACAATATAAGCTTTATTAGAAAAAGAAAAATTTCACCTGCATGAGATGCTGCAAGTTGTGAAACATTGGAATATTTGGGTTTGGCTCAGAAGATTCCATTTCTGCATTTTCTAGATCGGGGCTTGACTTTCGCATGTATAATTTGATAAAACCTTCTTCTGTTTCTGAAGTGTAGAAAAAAAAAATACGAGTAAAAGTGATCCTATGTTTATTTTTTAAAAAAATAAAACTCTCAACAAAGAGTTTATCATCATAAATAGAAAAGGTTTAATCCTAAAAGCAAAATAAGCCAGCACAAAGAAGTGAAAAAGTGATGACTTTTTAATGGAAAAAATTCATGTATGAATTAAACTTTTTGATATATGTGAGAGTACTGAGTAGCTTAACTTACATAGTAAAATAAGCTAAATCAAAAAGGATTTTTTTTTTTTTTTTTTTTAATCATTTCACCCCAAGGAAGGTGATAATGCCACTAGGACACAGCAAGTGAAAGACAGGGAGGATTGAGGAAAGGACAAAAAAAAAGGAACAGTTCTAGAAGACAGAAAATGGCAATTGACATTGCATTTAAATTTTTGAAGATTGTGGTTATCAGGGAAGCAAAATCAATTGGAAGACTTCCACAGGTGGGAAGTATGAGAAAAGATACGGAGTAAAAGTGGCAGTTGCATCTAGCTAGTTCAATAGAAAAAGGGACGAGGCCTGGTTTCCAATCTAGTAACACACTTAAATTCATGTAGTCAGGCCACCATGGAAAAAAAGCTTATCAGAGCATTTGCCATGAAAATATTTGTAGAAAAAGACAGGGAAGTTATGTCACATCAATGAGAAAATGACTGAAGTCTAAAAGCATTAAAACTAAAATGAAAAAAAATCAGAAATGACTGAAAAAGTAAGCTTAGTTTTGTTTTCCATTAATGTCACTATAGCTACAAATTGGTGCTTGTTTAATTTTTAGTGCACTCTTTCTCTTCACAAATGTATATGGCTACTGTAAGTGGTGTAATGTATAGCAGCTCAGAATGAGAAACCGGAGAGCAGAGTTCTAATTCCACTCAAGTTTGTTACATTCACTCATGCACAAATACCCTTGAGAAAGGTATGAATCCATCAACCTCCCCATCTATGAGTTAAATAGTAGGACTTGCATCTGGAAAAATAATTATTTTCCCCAAAAAAACATAATGCAATATTCACTCACAAAAAAAAATTATTCTTACAATCCAAAATGTTTCAATTTTAAATAAAATGGTTAAGCCATAAAAACAAAATGAAACAACATTGCTACTGCACTTTATATAAAAGTAACTTAAGTAAAGGAACAGACTTGAATAAGCAATTTGCAAAAGATTCCCAATGCCAAATCGTGTTTTTGAAGATGCCATTACAAAGTTAGCATATGTACTGGGTGCGATGGATAAATTGTCTAAATTACACAAAAATGAAAATTACACTGATATCTTATTTTAACATATATTTACCAAAATTACACAAAAATATCTTTAAATACAAAAGAGTAAATTTATTCAATAAAATTGCCATTGGATTCAACCACAAACTTCAAATCTGAATCTGTTCTGGACCGTCTCCTTGTTTAAGTTGGTGAATGCTGCCATAATCCTTGCTTTCAGTTCATCTTTGGTCTTACAAGGAGGTCTCTTGTTCAACTGCACCCCATACATAATCAAGGGTGTTGCAGTCTGGAGAGTCCAGATGTAAGGGGTGATGTTGCAGAAATTGATGACCATGACTGAGTTCTGCTTGTGTGGCATGTTGCAGAGTCCTGTTGCCAGACATAGGGTCTTCCAGCAGCTACCCTTTTGATCCAGGGCAGCACTAACACCTCAAGGCACTTGATGTAGGCCTCAGTTTTGAGCCTGATGCTCTGTGGGAAGATGAATGGAGGCATAACGTCACGATAACTAGTGATCAATCCAAACACCTTCGTAATCACCATTAGACTCATCCAACTCTTTCTGAATCCTCTGCACTGTCCTCAGATTGACAGCCAAACACTCTGAAATGTTCATATTGGAGCTTCTAGTGCAAAAGCCAAGCAGTACAGCATGCCGTTTCCAAATTTCTGGCAGAGTGAATTGTGTCATGATGCTCTTTTTCAAACAGATGGTGCCCAACTGACCCTACTATACTGTGCAGTTTACAAAAACAAACCACATGCACAAAATTAAAAATATAAAATGGCAACAATTTACCCTGTATGTGCATTTAGTTAGCAACTTTCAGATTTCGTTTCACACACAATATATACGATTGACTTCAACTTCTATCTCATACCTTCTTATGTCCTGTGACAATACTTTACTATTTAGGCTACAAAAGCTTTTATTAGGCAGGATTTTCAACTCTTTCTGGTTTATGGCCACATCACATTGAAACAATTTGAAACATTGGTTCCTGTATGATCACCAAAGTTAAGCCATGTCAAGCCTGGTCAGTACTTAGATGGGTGACTCTTTGGGAATACCAGGTGCTGTAAGCTTGGATGTACAGGTAGTGTATTGGATAATAGCTCAGAACTGTTAATCAGAGAGCCAAGTTCCAATTCCTGTTGGGTTTGTTATATTCACTTACACACAAATATCCTTAGGAAAGTAATGGCTTCTCCTCTCCTCCACTAGCTAGATTTGTGTCACTAAAATCATTATTATCTTTAAAAAAAAAAAAAAAAAAAAAAACATTCTTACAATCTAAATATATTTCCTGGATTTAAATAACTTGCAAAGGGTTGATAAGCCATAGAAAATGAATCAATCATTTCTTTTTGCCACTGTCTTTTTCTTACCTTTATTCCACAGTATTCTTGACTACCTAGTAATAATAGTCTATTCTTACATTTTTTTTATTTTTTTAGATCAAGTATTTTCATATACATATTGGTTCTAAGTAGTTTATTCATCTTTTTGTAGTTTTTTTTAAATCATGTTTTATCCAATCTATCCTTCAGCCATTAAATTAAACTTGTTTCAAATTTTAAGAGATATTTAAGCTAAAAGTGTGATAAGCAATAAAATATGTAATAGTAAAAATGTCAGAATCTTAGAAAAATATAATTATAAAAATATATATATATATATATATATATATATATATATAATTATAGTTTTCTCTGAGGAATTCTAATGAATATTTGCTCAAACTGCACAAATTATAAATGAAGATAAATTGATACTTTTCGGTCTGTTTAAGATTTTGTACTTTCCAATTTGGATCAATATTTCCCAAACTTGAGTAGTCATAATCCTCAGTATGCTCATAGAATTTTAAATGTCAATTTCCCTTTGTTATTCTAAAGCAGTGTTTCTCAACTTTTTTTTACTTCAAGGTGCACTTGAAGAATAACTGAAACTCTGGGGCAGACTTTAAATTTTAATAAGTTAAATAATTTTAGTCACGAAATTTGAAAATATGAAATTTTGATTTAGCATTCTCAAATAAGGTTAGCAGTAGAATTTTCATTTAAAGGGATTTATGAATAATCTGCTAATTTGTTTTAGACAAGTCAATAATGATTGATTTAAATCCCTTAAAGACAAAAGGATTACCCACTCCTTAAAGATTAATGAACTGAGCATCCAGTTTAAAATATCAAATGACAAAACTTGACTTTGACATGGAAGCCATGTGCTTGGTGTCTCTAGCTTTTTAAAAATAAAGATTTTTTAAATATAAAAATAATTCATAAATTACTCTTCTGTTAACTTGGAGTGCACCTGGGTATCTTTCAGGGCGCATCAGGGCATCAGGTTGAGGTATGCTAGGTTAGAGCATTATTCATTAACACTTATTGTAGTTTGGTTGAAATATATTTCTTCAAAAGTTTAACTTATGTGAATCTGTCACATATGTATATCTGAATTTAACTGACTGAATTGCAAAAGTTATCTTCAATGGCTGGTGATAAATGATAAACAATGAAATATCTATACAACACTCAGACTATCATTTTAAACATGTAAAGCAGGAGACAGTGTTGTAAGAAGGTATGATATTTTGCGATAGAAGTTTATCAGTGTTAGAATATGTGATTGTATGGAGGCACGGTGGAATAATGGATAGCGGCTTGGATTGAGGAATTGGAGAGCCGAGTTCAAATTCCAGTCAAATCCATTACATTCACTTACATGCTAATACCCTTGGGAAAAGTATGAATCCTCTTCTTCCCCCCCCCCCACCAGCTATGAGTAAATAGCAGGACAGACCAGGTTCTATAGCCTTGGATGACAACTGGTCTACCATAGAAAGAAATGGCAACCTACTGCAGAAAAAAATCTGCTGCATCAGTCATGTATGGCACATAAATGACTGATATCTCTGGTAAAGATTGGAAAATCAAATACTAATGTACTAAATGAAGTGCTGCTTTCTTTGATATATTTATATCTATGACAAAACCATATTGAACCCTTAACTAATGGCATTAATGTAGTATATTGTTATCAGTACAAGTTGTGCTGTTGATTGTGTTTCACTATTACTTCTAAAAGTCTTACAGGTTATTAGTCCAGGATACACAATGGCTTAATGGCAGAGGACTATAATAATAATAATCAACTGATTATGTCAATGCTTCAATCCAGATCTAACGTACTATTATTCAGTAATGTATAAAGATCCCTACCAATAACTTTTTAAACACATGGTACTAACAGTGAAATGTATCATTCTACTGATGAAATAACAGCACTTCATCATGCCTGTAACTATAGTTGGTTGCAAACAGCCAAACTTTTGATTAGAATTAATGTGAATAGCCATGATTACTATGAACAAACATGCTTGATGCATCCAATAGTCAAACAGTAATGTGTGTTATTTTTTAATTAGAACAGATAAACACACAAAGCATACTAAAAGTCTCAGGACTAAGTCTCATCCTCAATAGTTTCCTTCCTTCTCAATAATGGTAATCCACCTTTGAATTTAAGCACATTATTAGATTGGTAGATAGGTCTCATCATTTTACAGGTGAAATGGCTTGATGTAATCATAAATTCTATTCTAATAGATTTTTCTCTCACACTTCTTGTTTGGTGGAACTCTCTTTCAACCTTTTGTTTTCCAGTCAACTTTGACCTTCAAAAATTTAAATTCAACATAAATCTGCAGTTTTAATTCCTGTTCTTTTATTGTTCCCTCTCTTTGATAATGTTTTTCTTTTTCTCATATTCTTTTACACTTAACAACCCCTTGCATCTTAGTGGCTTTATTGCCTTGCTTGGAGCAAAATGATTAAAACAAAAATTGAATGACGGCATATATACTTTCTAGAAGCTTCTTTACTGCTTTCTTAATAATGTACAAATTGTCTCTTTCGTATCATCATCACTGGAGAACCACTGTACTCAGAGTGCCTCCTTCAGGAGGCCCAAACATGAAAGTTTGAGGGTGCCAGGTCAGAACTGTAAAGTGGTTGAGACTAAGTAGTCTAGCCATGTGCTGTGATTGCTTGTCTGGTTTTTAAGCTGCTTCAAAGCCTTGCAGTGTCATACTACAAAAGCACCTCACTCATCTTCAAATATGACCTTGGTTTGTTTTTGACAATGTGTTCATGTAGGAATCAAAATTGATAATGGTGCCACTAGGTATAAACTTTCTTCTGGCCCCAAAGTTCAATGGCTATCATTCTCCCTATGGAATGTGCTACTTTTTTTCAGGAGAGTCTGAGTGGTATCACTTCACTAATCTTCTTTTGCTCTATACTTCATAGTAGTGAACCCAGGTCTCATCCCTTGTGACTATCCCGCTTAGAATTCTTGGGTAGTAACCACCCTTTCCTTCTTCATGGAATAGTCAGTAATCAGCATTCAGGGAGAACAATTTTAAATAGCCAAGACTGCACTATCAAGGCTCACCTGCAGGAGTTCAGTTTTTCAATATAGATTATTCAGTCAACTATAATGAGAGAATCAGCCTGTTTGACCTTATCCTCATTCACAGCAGCAGCTGACCTGCCACTGTAGGGCCTGTCACTAAGGTCAGTTTCTCCTTTTTCTCTAAGATAACCATTAACTCTACTAACCCATCCTCTTACTGTGAAAAATATTCATTACAATCCTGTGAATGTTTTCAGAAATTTCTTTCCAAAAACAAATTCTATGACACCTCTTTTCCTAAGTGTCCAAAGTGGCAGCCATTTTGAAAGAGGATTATGGTGATTTTCTAAGTGTAACTTAGATGCATTTACAAGGCCAAAAGTATAAGACACCCAGTGAAGATCAAAGTCACTACTCAGTCGTAATTGTTCTAGCAAGACAAGTTTGCTAACCATTACTCAACATCTAGATGCCCTTTTGAAAGAGGATTAAGAGTAGGAAAAAAGAAGGTAATTTTTTCAAATTTTTCCCTGAGCTAGATACTTGAAAAACAAAACACGTTCTTAGTTTTCAGAATACTGATGGTGTATATTGTAGAAATATGTACCAGAAATAAACATTATTCCTTGGGAAAGAATGTCTCATGTTCACAGAGTGGAATCAATATTTTTATTTTGTCTGTGATAAGGTCACAAAGTTTGAATGGTTCTGAAAAAAAGAACAGATTGATTTTATAAAAAAAATGCATTTATCTTAACACCAGAAAAAATTTTTATAATTGTATGCAAAATGACATAAAAAACAGAAAAAAAAGAGTAAAAGTTGTTCTTCCAGATATAAGCCTTTAATTTTACATCCATAAGATTCAATCCCTTTCACCACCAAGCTTAATTCAGCTTCATTGCCAATGAAAATGGCTGCCTCTCCCAGGCTAGCCTTCTGTTTTATACTGAAGGGCGTTATCAATATTTAAATATATACCTCAGACAAAAGGAGGATTTTTAAAATTATTACTGCAGTTGTCAAACCATGCACAGCTAATTCAGTGTCTCCTTTGACACTGACCAGAAAATGCATTCACACCCAACACTTTCACTGTATAAACTTTTTCACTTTTTCATATTATTCAATGAATGTCAACAACCCAAGGGGGAAAGTGTACTTCATGATCTAGTGAAATTAAAACCAGCATCCAATGAGTTTGTTGAAAATGATAACGGATTTGACTTCTGCTTTTCTGCTGCTGCTGGTTGTGGTCGTTGTGAACGTCGTGGCAGTATTAGTCAATCTGTTCATGTTTTTTTGTTTTTTTTTTCATCCCACCCTTATGATGGTGTGTTCAAGTCAGACTCATTAGTCATCTCAATGTTGTCAAAAGCATGGACATACTTTGTACCACTCTGAAACACTCTATCTTTTCTGTTGATCAGGGGAGGGAAAATATACCTGAAGAGGTGTTGGGTACACATCTGAAAGAATGTCAAGTGTAATATGAACCTGGGGAAATACCTGATAATGTTTGACCTGAAATGGAACAAGTAAAATCAAAACTAGTATAACAATGATGAGTTGTAAGTACCAATTATGAAACAGGACCGTAACCAAGTCTGTGGAGGCTTATTCAGAAAAGAATTTCACAAATTGGGACAAAGGGAACCAAAGATGATCAGCAAAAAGATAACCAAGCTGAAAACAAACCATTTCAATGGTTTGAGGCTGAGAAGTCCGAGTTAGTCTACAGTAAGAAGTTCAAATATGTTAATAAGAAACTGACCTTTTATACTCAAATTTTTTTAAAAAGTCATTATAATTCAAGTATTTCTCGGTTTGGGAAATGTAATAAAGAGTTTTATTGGCCAAAAGCACAGAAGCAAATGAGTAACCAAAAAGTCTGTCTCAAGATTTACTAAAAAGAACTGAATGGTGAAAGGCAAACAGAAAAGAACATTTACAGGTTCACCGTTTAAGTTAATAATCATAGTTGCTGCAAAAAAATATAAAACACAAAATCAGTCATTTGTAAAATTTAATGAAATGCTGAAAAAAAAAAATGAAGATGTAAATAGTAATTTTTTAGAGTTTCTAAGCAACAAGTTCCAAAATTGGAATGAAGGATAGCAATAGTCTGAGTTTTCGATCAATCAAACTGCCTCTAGTCATTAAATGCACTCCATAATATCAGGTCTGTTACCATTTAATAACACAAAAAACTAAATATCAGTAAAGAAGTTTGTTGCTGTGTAACACAATGGCAACAAGCAAAATGAATATCACTGTTGGAAAAACCAATTATAAAAGATTTGAAAAGTTTTCAGACATCTGCCAAGTATCGGTATATACACAAATTGGTTTCTATGATTGTACTTACCACTGCTCATTATTAGTTAAAGTTTGAATTATTTTCTTTTCATGACAAAGGTTGATTTATTTATACAACTAAAGATAACTGAATCTGGTGGGACCAATTGGTTGCAACCATTTTACATTACCAAATTCAAGACCTTTTCAAATATCACCTCATGTACACCACATAAACATTTAGTCTTGAGCAGATAAGGTAGAACAGCATAGGAGTAACAATATTTTTGTAATTAATAACACTTTATTCTGAAAGTTGTTCATGTAAAAATCAATATGTCAGCCAGGTTTCTTCGATATGTTTGGAATGGTTTCAGTTCAAATGAATCTTATGAGTAATTTCCCCACAAATAAAATATATAAAGAAGGTTTGAATTATAAAAAACACAACTTGAATATATTCACTATAGGCTTAAATGATCAAATTTTCAATAAAGACCAGACTAACACATGCAAAATTGAGTGCTGACATAATATATATGGCTAGATGGCCACTCATATTCAAGGATAGCTATCTACTAGGATGGCTAGCTAGTCCCTGTTGCAGACGCCTGACTGGGCACATTTACAGAGAGCCCACCTGTGGTTTATACTTCAATTATACTGAGCTGACCTTATTTACAGTTTCTGGGAGAGACCATGTTACCTAGCATGATGAACAGTTTGAACAAGGCCAGTACACTCAAATCCTTGGTCACAATGACTTGTGACTTCATGCTAGCGCAACTATCAATGGCTCCCAAATGGTTCCATCTACCCAATTTCACTCACAAGGTTGGGGGTCAACCCATTGTACAGTTTTCAGGCACTTTCCAAAGGTGCCACACACTGAGATCGCCTCCTCCAGGCCGATAACATCAAGAAGTCAGTTTCCTGACAAATCAGCTACAGTGAGATTCATTAAATATGACAGACGAGGAAGATTTAATTAATTTTTATTTAGTTTTTTCAGCATCCTTACATTTTTCCATTTGGTAGGTGTCAGGGAGGACAAAGACTTTCCAAAATTTTCATTGTCCCAAGTGTTTTCGGTCACTTCTTTAGCCATTTTCAAGGGGGTTTTATTTTTGGTGCTGTTCATGTTTTGACCGTTTAAGTTGTATTTTATTTTTGTTTGTTTTGAATAGAAGCATTTATCCGAAGCCTTTGCATGTTGGATGCGGCTGGAATTCATGTGAACATCTTTGTATTTTTTTAAAAATTTGGGACAATGAAAATTATGGAAAATTTTTGTACTCCCTTTCTCCTACCAAACAGAAAAATGTAATGATGCTGGAAAAAGTAAATAAAAAATATTTAGCAAAAAGTGTTTAAAAGAAAGGTTGCTGCCCAAATATATATATGTAGGCGAGACAGGGAGGTCCTTAAAGTCTCGCATTTCCGAACATAAACGAGATATTCGCCTCGGTAATTTAAGTAGTGCTTTGTTTGTACACATAGCCAAATCTGATCACAATTTTGATTTCGACTCTGTGAAGATTTTAAAATATATCCACAATAAAAACCTTAGGCAGATTTATGAGGCTGGCATGATATCCACCTCACGTACAATAAACACCAGACAGGGTTTCTTTAATATATCAACTTTCCTAGCAAGATTAATGCTTGACAAACGTACCGATAAGCTATAGTTTTAAATAGGTCCACCACCTTTCCACTTAGGATAAAATCTCTTCCCTGGGAGCAGGTTTTCGCAGCGCCGCCCACACAGCGCCAGCGTATCCAAATCCAAGAAAGAATACTCTGACTTTAGAATTTCAGTTTTTCTGTTTCTGACTAGTCCTGTATATATCGTCTCTTCATTTAACTTAAATTTAATATAAATATGTCTCCATTAACCATGTCCTGAAGAAGGTCTATTTGACCGAAACGTCTGACGTCGACAGAAAAACAAAAACAAAATAAAAAACAGTAAACTCATATATTCGGATTTTGCTTTGTCTTTTCCACATTTTCATCATATATATATATATATATATATATATATATATATATATATATATATATAATAAAGGATGAAGATATATTGAATTTCCACACTACTGACATTAGTTTGTTGCATTGTTATCTATGTGGGAGCTCTATTGCTGATGGTTCTTTTTTCACAATATTTATGCAAAATGTTCAAACAGGAGACAGACAATATCCAATAATGCAAAGAAAGTGATCAGACTTTGAAATTAACAAGTTTTAAATCTAACATTGATCCTAAGAATCAATTTGTGCTTACAAAAGGCATATTCTTTGTAATTACACAGACACAAAGAAACCTGGTTTTTAATCCAACTGAATACAGAACCAAGAATTATTCACTAAACTACTGCAAAAGAACTCTATCACTGGGTCCTTTTCTTTCTTTTTTTATCAGAACCAAATACCAAAATAATCCATCTAAAACAAAGTAACCAGTCACCTGGTTACAAAAATGCTCTAAATACATCTCATAATAAACAGTCAGTAATGGTTTGTGATAATTGAAGATTCCCAACAAGACTAACTTCCATTAAAAAAAATAAATAACTAAAGATACTGTAAATTACCTTCAAGTCTTTCTGTGTCTAAAATGGCATCTTCTGTTGGTGGGGCTTCCAGAGATGTTTCTGTTGTCCGATTTACACAGGCTTTCAAAATCCATACAAAATACATATGTAACATTTTAAAAATGTGTTTTTCATCTGTTAGCTCTTTCAGTGACCTTGCAGGTTTATTACCACCACGCTGGAATCGGAAATTAGCTGGATAGATACTATCCCTATAACCTTTCTGTGGGCACCGAGCCTGCTCCTCTGTGTAGACCTAAAAGACGTAAAAGTAAAGTTTAATTAGTTCCTAAACCATCATTTTTGCAGATAAGAAAAATAAAAGTTCTACAAGTATAATGTGAAAATTTTTCAAATTCAACCTACAAAAATAAAGAATTATATAGTATTCAGCCATTTGTTTTTGAACCTATGACAAAAACCCAGTCTCATATAAGGTTAGATTAGGTGTTATCATATTATATTAAGCTAACATGTACATACACTACAGTTCAAAAGTTTGACACTACCCCTGGTAAACTTTTAAATTAAGTAGTTCAAAAAGTAGTTGATTTGTACTTTAAATAAGAGAAAATTATTATACATGGCTAAAAAAAAAGTAGACATGATTTTTTATTAGAAATTTTATTATGACAAAAAGAAAAAAGCATTTTATAATTATATTTTGCTCTTGTCAAAATATCCTCCTTCAGCCTTGATTACTGCAGCACAAATTTTGACATTCATTGCAAAAGTTTCTCAAAGTACGAGGGTCATTCAATTAATAAGTTGAATTTTTCGGTATAAGGACTTCTAATACAGTTAGAAGCATACTCTTTTTTATTTTTTTTTGTTTTACTTCTTTTTCACATGGATTTAATTTCTTTTGCAGATTAAAAAAAACTTTGAAAGTTTTGGCGATTAGCAAAGATGGCCGACCAAAAAGAATGCTCCAGGATTGAACAGCGGTCAGTTATCATGTTTTTGGTTGCTGAAGGGTGCAAACCAGTTGAAATTCATAGGAGAATGTCAACTGTGTATGGTGCCACATGTTTCAGCCAAAAAAAATGTCTACAAGTGGGCTAAATTGTTTAAAGAAGGACAGAGCAGTGTTGAGGATGAAGACAGGCCTGGGAGGCCTACAGAAGTGAGGTCTCCTGAGGGGATCAAATCAGTCTATGACCTCATTCAGTCTGACAGAAGGGTGACAGTGGATGACATTGCAAGGACTTTGAGCTTATCTGTTGGGACAAACGCATGGGTCATCAGTTAGAAGGAGTCATCTTGCATCATGACAACGCAAGGCCTCACACAGCAGCCCAAATGGTGCAGACCATCAACGAGCTGGGGTGGGAACTGTACCCTCATCCCCCTTACAGCCCAGACCTTGCCCCTTCAGATTTTCACCTGTTTGGTCCCTTGAAAGCGTTCACGAGAGGCACGAAGTTTAAAAGTGACGATGAAGTCAAAAGTGTTATGAGCGACTGGCTGAGACATCAGTCCAAAGATTTTTACGCTGAAGGAATACGGAAGCTTGTGTACAGATGGGAAAAGTGTGTGACAGTGCTGGGAGACTACGCTGAAAAATAAAAAAAAAAGTAAGCTTCTATCTGTATTAGAAGTCCTTATACCGAAAAATTCACCTATTTATTGAATGACCTTCATATATGTTTGATAATTGATTCCATTCTTTTTTTCAATGACTCTTAAGAGCTGTTTTTTTCTTTTTTCGCTCTTCTGTCAAGCTAATCCCATGCTAATTCTGGAGTCACTTCAAACTTTTGAACTATACTGTACATTCATTGTCATGTATTTGTTTCAAGTAATCACTCATTAGGAATTTCACACCATATTTAGTTTTTGTGTTAAATGATAGTGTCTAAGACAAAGACTTTTCATAGTAGTTTACATTTTCATAAATTAACAAAACTTTCTAAGATTGTTATTATTTAGCATTGAGTATTGAACTTGTTTTAAATTATTCCTTTTTGGATAACTTTTCTATTTGTTTCTTTTTATCACAATGTGATAAAAAAGCAATAAGCAACTTCAAAAATATGAAAGGAAAAAAACTAGTAAAAAAATGAATAATGATAATGCTTTATTTAAGACATTTTCTCTTCAATTTTGGTCATCAGCTTTCTTCAAATTTATGTCAGTTCTTTAGGTTTTATGTTTACTATTACTAGTTGTAAAGTTAAGCAGTGATGATGTTTAGATGAGTGACCAGTTCAGTTAGGAATAGCAGCAACTACAAACCTGAGACAAAGCTGATTAAATATTGTTATTAATAGAAATAAGTACAACTCAGTCAGGGCAGATCCTATTCTGAACTGAGCAATAGAATCATAAAGCTGGAAACAAAAATCAGATACTTATGAGGTTTTAGTTGAAATTATTCAGTAATAGAATTATTTTTAAAGTTTTTTTTTTAAATTAGGAGAAATATATAGAAACATACACACACAATTTGTTGCAAGGGCTAATTTCCTTTTCTCTCTGGCAACAACCATTGGGTAACAGGAAAAGTGTATAAGTTGAAATGTGTGACTCTGAAGCCATTTTTATGACCCCTGTATTTAAACAATATATATTCTAATTTGAAAATTGATCATCTTGCTGTCAGCAAAGTGACAAGTACTGAACTAGTCAAAAATTAATAATAATGCTTCATCTAAGAAATTTGATTTTCATCTTGCATTAAATTTTAATTTTTATCTTTTTCAAATAATTTTAAAAAATTTTTAGAGTTTAATGATTACCCTATCTTTGTCAAATTGACTTACTATAAAAAGGCAGCACTAAAAACAAGAGGTAACAGGTGAAAAATACATTTGTTTGTAATGAGTGTTACCTTTTAAAATTGAATCAATTTTTCTTACTCATGTGTAATGAAAACACACGTAAATTTCTGAGCATCTCATGAAACAACTGAACCAGATGAGATTAGGCATTTCCATACAGGAAACATTTGGTATTCATTAACTGATCCTCTAGTGTTACTATGAATTGAAATTTATAAAACCTTCTTAAAACAAACTTTTCAAGTTCACAGCTATAGCTCTTTCTAATATTGATGGGAGTTTCCTTCCAAACCTTTTGCTTTTGATAGTGTGAAAAGTCTATGAATAATAAAAATAAACAACACTTAATATACAGGGTATGATGGGTAAATTGTCACCATTTTATATTTTTAATTTTGTACATACACATTGTTTTTGATTTTGTCGATTTTGCACAGTATAGTAGGGTCAGTTGGGCACCGTCTGTGAGAAAAAGAGCACCATGACATAATTCACTCCACCAGATATTTGGAAACAGCTTGGCATTTGCACTGGAAGCTCCAATACAAACATTTCAGAGTATTTGGCTGTCAATCTGAGAATAGTGCAGAGGATTCAGAAAGAGTTGAATGAGTCTAATGGTGATTACGAAGGTATGGCAGCTCGGAAAACTCGCTCTGATCTTTCTGATAAGAAAAAAACTCCTGAATTTATTGGTGAGGGCTTCAGACTCAAGATGGAGGCCTACATCAAGTGCCCTGAGGAGGTAGTGCTGCCCTGGGTCAAGAGAGTGGTTGCTGAAAGACCCTATGTCTGGCAATAGGACTCTGCACCATGCCACACAAGCAGGAGAATCCAGTCATGGCTGTCAGACAATTTCTGCGACATCACCTCTTACATCTGGCCACCTAACTCGCCAGACTGCAACCCCTTTGATTATTATGTGTGCAGTGCTGTTGAGCGAGATCCCAACAAAACTCCTTGTAACACTAAAGATGAACTGAAGTCAAGGATTATGGCAGCATTCACCAACTTAAAGAAGGAGACAGTCCAGAAGAGATGTAGGCGATTTCAAAGTCGCCTGGAAGCCGTCGTTGAACCCAATGGCAATTTTATTGAATAAATTTACTCTTTAGAATTTCAAAATATTTTCATGTAATTTTGGTAAATATATCTGTTAAAATGAGATGTCAGTGCAATTTTCATTTCTGCGTAATTTAAACGACAATTTATCCATTGTACTCTGTATACCCACAATGGCAAAATACATTCCCAACATTATGATATGAAGGGCAACAGTCATTTTATTAATATATTTCAATATACAAATTACTCCATAAAAAGATTTTTTTCTGTTTAAGCCATAAATGTTGTTATATGCTTATATTTTTAAGTACAGTGAGTCCCCCGTATTTGCGGGGGTTAGGGACCAGAACTGACCGGAAATAGTTAGAATCCACAAATTCTTGTAATTCCCCCTAAAATTGCTTATAATTACCTATTTTGATTATTAAAATCCCATATGCCTTAAACTTTCATCCTAAACACCTTAGAAACATTTCAGACCCTTTTAAAAACATTTTTGTAAAATAGTATTGGTGACCATACACTTAGCATAAATTTTCTTTCATACGTACAATAACTGTTTTTAATTACACATAGATAAATACAACCACTGAAAATACTGCATAAAATATGTGTAACAAGACATAAAATATAAAATTTAAAACATTTTCTAAAAACAGAACTGTGATGATGCCCCCAGACTTAGCATAAGCCACTTTTAAGACCCCCAGCCATAGCCCCTAACAAAGAACAAAGCCCAAGCACTACACATGTTTTTGTGTTTGTTTTTTTTTTACAATGAAGATGTACAATTCTGCCAATTTTTACCATAAAATTGGACTGTTATATGTTTTAAGTCACTTAAATAACAGGAAAATAATAAAAGCATATTTTAAATATGTTCTATCGAAAAAATATGCGAATCAAGGGAGTTCTCAGCGAATAATTTGTACATATGTTCTTCAGAAAAACATGCGAATATTCAGGGTTTCTGCAAATAACAATACATATGTTCTAAAGAAAAATCTGTGAATGCTGAAACGCAAATAGGCAGGGGCTCACTGTATTTCAATATCAAAATGAAAAAATAAATTTAATTCTATGTAAAAACTACCGGAATAAGATATCATAAGCTTTACTCTCAAATTTCACGAGTTTATGAGTGTCTTTTATTCACTACTGGTTATGAGATGGTTTTAGAAATCTACAACTTTAAGCATGCTAAACTTTTGAGTACATCTAGTCTTATAGGATTAAAAGGTACATTTTCTTCAAATTTTGTTTGTTAGTTGGCTAGTTAACTAATCTGTTCATTAAGGATCTAGATTCGGCTTTCATATAGAACATTTATTCCTTCATGGCATTTCAGAAATCAAGGGCTGGAGATTGGCAGTGCTTATCATCAAGTGTCAAATAGTAGTAGCACTAGTAGTAGAAAAGTATCTTAGACCTAAATGCAAGCAAAGCAGTAAAGCCACTAAAACACAAAGGGTTATTGAGTGTGAAAGAATAAGAAAAAAGAGAAACATTATTAAGGAGCAAAAACAATAAAAGAAGAGTATTTAAGAAAACAGTAGATAACGATTGATATTGCATTTAAATTTGAAGAAAATTAAAGTTGGCTGGAAAGCATAGAGCCAGAAAGAGTTCCACAAGCGAGAAGTGTAAAAAAAGAAACTGTTAGCATAGAACTTACAATTGCATCTAATCAACCTAACTGTAAATATTTGAGAACTAATGACATCAGGAAGGTCATTGATGAAAATTAGGAACAAAGTCGGTTCAAGTACAGAGCCCTGGAGGACACCTACCATAGTACAAAACGAAACCCTCTAAAACTTTTTCAATGGCTTTCTGGAAAATGTGACTTGACATTTTTACTCCAAACAGCAGATGAATCCATCTTATTAATCAATAAGAGTGTTTATTGTGGTGACTTCTTAAAACTTGCTATCAATTTTTATCTCATTATATGCTGACTTGAGGTCAACTTTAGCAAAGTATTTCATGCCAGCAAACTCATGGCATGCTGTTTCAATGTTTGGCAATGGGAATGAATCCAAACAGATCTGGTGATTCACACCCACCTTATAATCACCACAAATTCTTAAATTTCCATTGGGCTTGTGT
The DNA here is from genome assembly GCA_964036315.1 of Acanthosepion esculentum. Lineage (NCBI taxonomy): Eukaryota > Metazoa > Mollusca > Cephalopoda > Sepiida > Sepiidae > Acanthosepion > Acanthosepion esculentum. The sequence continues at coordinate 49,426,087 of OZ038498.1, forward strand.
ATCGCTACAATGGGTGAAGCCCAATTGCTACCATCCTGGCTGACTTTTTCTAATATTCCTTGTTCCACCATTTTGTTCAGCTTAGCAACCACCAAGGTTAGCATATGAACAGGAACTTTTCAGGTTTGAAAATACATGGATTGACTGCTTTCTTTAAGCTGAATACTTGCCTTGTATCCCCTTAAGAATCCAACCTCTGGTTCTACAGACTTCATGGAATTTATCAACTTCGATGTATCCAATCTTAACATGTCAATTCCTAAAAGTCCATGGCTTTTGATGTTTTCCACTACTATGATGGGTATTATCTTGAATCTATTTTTGGTCTCAAACATACCTCCAAAGCATCCTAAAATTTTGATGATTGGCCAATCAAACTGTTTCAACTGGAGATTACTTCTCTTTAATTTTGGTCTCCCCATTCTTTCCCCAAAATTCCTCAGTATCAATGTAACATCACTTCCAGTATCAATCTGCATGAGTACGGTTACTCCATTCAATTTCACCATTTCCATACTTTTATCATGTGCTTTTATCTCAAACACTTCTGTACTTTCAATTGGAGAATCCATATTTTCCATTTTCTATAAGTCTCCATTAAATTTTTGAATCAATTCCAATTGTTGTAAGAACTCCACACCTGCTTCCAGATTCACATTACAAGCTTGAAGCCGCTCTAGAATTTTATGTCAAATATTCCTTCAATCAGTTTTAACAAAATTAGCACATCTTAGACATTTGTTTCAAAACTATTCTTTCAAATTTATAATATCTCAATGCTTCTTTCAATTGCTGTACATATTCCATAAAAGTTTCATCCGGTCTCTGTCTATTTTCAAGAAATTTTGTTCTTTCCTCTATGACCAATATTTTTTTGGTCATATATTTGCTTTTATGATGACAACAATTTCTTCATACACTAAATCTTCCAGCACTTTGGGATAGACCATGATGGAGATTTTTTTATGGCCTCACGTCATGCTGAGGCCAAAAACAAATCCGTAACTTCATTTTCTCCTCCACTAACTTTGGTGTCCTTTAACTTTTTTACTTTCGCCAACACTGTGAAACACCTAAGCCAGGTTTCAATATATTCAGAGTTCTTCATCATGGTTAAGTAACCAATCGGTGATGCCATATTGTTATGATAGGTATTCTCTTTGACAGATGTAGTCTTGTCAAGAGATAATAACTCTCCTGTAGGTATAGCAATACTACCTTTTATACAGTACCTCATTTACATATCAATACAGTAGTGTTTAGAGAGAACATGAGCCAATTCAGGAGCACATTTCTTACAGACTATTGCAGGGATACACCAGATCCACATGCTTTGTAGGGATCAAGATTAGAGATGATATCAAAAACCCTGTAAGGAATTATATGCATATCACTTAGACTCAGTTCTAAGTGGAAAGTCAGGCAAGTATATTCCAGATGAATCAAGAGTAGAAAATTTATGAGCAAAACATTCTGCTTTTTTACCGATCATGGTCTGTCTGTAACACTACCATAGCCAAGATGACTATCAATGAGAGATTACAGGGGGAGTTGGATTCATGCCTTTTCAAACTAATAGCATTGATATGTGAGAGTAATATAAACAGCCTGACTGGAAGTCAAACTCAGTTCACAGATTTTATTTTTCCAATCTGATAACCATCATACCATCTTACATTTCCTTGATTTTAGTATTAAACTCAAGTTTGAATAGCTATTTTGAGACCACTTTGTAATAAAACTTGAAATATGTAAAAACTAATAGCATTTTTTATAATATAGTGAAAAGCATAAAATACATTACACACCTTTTCTGCTTTTGTCTGTAACTGTTTGATGACTAATTGAAGGTTGGGCACAAGAAATGACCAGGAGTTTAATAAGTAGACTTTATCCATCATGACAATGATGATACTGTACCAACGTTTAAACCCTCGAGCTTGATTATCCTGGATATAAAATGTGTAGCTGAGAACATTGCCCTGTTGCTTGTCTCCAAAAAATATTGGACCTTCACGGCCAGGACAAACCTAAAAGAGAAGAAAAAGTTATTAAGTAGAATGGTTTTGTCAGATAACAAAATATATGAAAATGAGTGATTATATTATACATGGTCAAATCATCAGCAACTAAATCTACCAATTTTTTCTGGTGAGGATTTGGTTTAGTTTAGTTTGTTTAATGGCATATCAACTCCTTATGGGTCATTTAATTCTGAAATTATTTTCTTGGTAGCTTTGGTAATTTTTTTTTAAATGTATTACTGGTAATTTTTCTCTTCTTTTTTCAATAATGTATTGCTGGTAAATTTTTTTTACAATGAAAATGTATTGCTGGTATTCTCACTACAAAAATGTATTTTTAAACTTTCATAATGTTTTGACTCCAGTTTGGGGTTTCACTATTTACCCATAGCTGGAACCCTAACAAGTGCAACCACCCCAGGTCAGGATGGACCTAGGAACAACAGCAATTAAGAGGTGGTTCCATGCTCCTCAAAACCTCTCAATCAGAGGCTTTGTCGCCAGATGTAGTTTATTGTCATATCCAGAACAATTCTGGTAAGAAGGGTGGCTAGACACCCAACAGGTTTAAAAACAAGATGTGTCAAAGAGTAGATAAGCCTTCTAGTAAGATCAATGGCCATCTAGGACAACAGGATGGATGGAACTCCATAGTTCATCACTGGGTAGAGATCTTCCTAGACTGCACTCAATGACAAGGGTTTCCTCACCTCCTTGGAATCAATGACCATGTATCCATGCTCAAAACAAGCCTTCAAGTTGGAGGACATCGGTTGTTGTTTGATCTATGCATGAATACCTCTCTGGCTTTCAACCCAGATATGTAAAAGGAACTTGTCAGCTGTGCAGCAACACTACAACCACACCCTGTCATGGGACTAATAACAATGATGATTATACAATGCAGAAGAAAAAAGTATTTGAACACTTGCAAAATATTTATTACTTGAAATTTACATAAGTGATGTATTTTGATATGAAATTAACAATTCCCATGAAAAGATATATATTTTCAAACATACAATGCAGAAAAAAAATGTAAACAAAAATAATAGTGAGAAAAGTATTTATAAAACTTAAATAACATTTTTATAAATTTCTAAGAAGAATCATTTCTATGCAACTGCATTGAAACTTTTGGAATCTTCCAGCAATATGGTATGATGCTATCATTCAATCCTTCACCTTCTTGTAGTGAGGCTATCACTGTTAAGATAAAGGAGCTCTCAATCAAACAAAAGAATGATATAATTCAGCAATATAAGGAAGGTTTGAGCTATTGTCAATGTTAAATATCTGTTGCAGATTTGAATCAACACACAACAAAGAAAAAGGTGTAAAAGCTGTTTAAATATAAAAATATAAGATATTTTTATTTTCATGTTTTTTTACAACTAAATTTTTCTTAGCATGTATGAGTGTTAAAGTTGTTATAGTCCTTGTTTGTAGTTGTATGTTAAGATGAAAAGAAATATGATTTTTTTGCATGTATGTGTGAGAAAGAAGAAGTTAGTGGGAAAGTGTAAGTGTCCCATAGCTTGGTGAGGAAGACGGGTGAATGAGTAAGTGAATTTCTTTTTAGCCAACGTTCCATGAAATTGTTGCAGTCTGTCTCTTCTTCCTCTGTGTTCATCTAGAAACTTTGCTTAAATACCCTTCAAAGGGATCATGAAGCATGATTTCTATTAATGACAGGAACACAACCCATTGGTTGAAAAATGTTAAATATTTATTTTCAAGGCATTAATTTATTAATTTATTAACCAGAAGAATGCACAATCCTCCAACTCAGAAACCAGATTTTTGTCATTTGACTGTCTTGGTATTTATTTCCATCTCCACTCCATATATCCATGTTCGTGGCATTGGATTAATTATTCTAAAATGAAAAGAGTTTAACACTACCAACAAACTTCCTCAAAATGGTACTCCACAGAAACTTTCTTAATGGTCAACCAAAAAAAATGCTAAGACAAGTCAAAGCAAATCCAATAGTAACTAAAAAAAAAGATGAAACCTAATTTAAGAGCAGCTGGAACATTAGAGCAATGAACTGCAAAGGAATAGTTTAAACTCTGCATTCAATGGAAAACACCATTGTTTAAAAAAAAAAAAAATAAAATAAAAAAAAGCACAGGAATGATTCTAGAATGAAGTTCACACACCAACATTTAGAGAAGCCTATCAATTTTTGAAAGATCATTTAATATCCCTGTAGTGGGATGGACAAATAGGATTTTACATATTTGCTTGTGTTGGTTATAGGAGAAATAAAGTGTAGAGTAAAAAAAACAAACAACAGGAAGCTGACTACTGATCATGTGTTGTAAAACAACACTATACAACAATTCCATTAGCATAAAAGGGTTAAGACTGATGATTAGCTTATAACACCAAGAAAATTTGTTCTGACAAATCAACTTTTTTTTTTTTTTTTTTTTTTTTTTTTTAGTTCCTTACCTCACAGCTGAGACTGCGCAAACAAGCCTGTCGGACCATGCTGAAAACCTTTGGGTGGTGTGGGTGTTGACTACTCACATAACTGATGGGACCTTCATCGTCATGGCTCACAAATCCTGTCTTTACTGAATAACAACCCTGCCAAATAAACAACACCGTTAGAAACCAAAATCATTAGAAATGGTCAAAATACACTGGAATCAAGCCTGAAATTGGCAAAGTTTCACTTAGAACAAGGAAAAAAAATAGTGTATCCAAAGCACATTTTCTCTTGACACTGCCATTACTGTATACTACCCTTGGTAATTTTTATTATTTTAAAAAGTTATTTTTAGAATTTTAATAAAACCATAGTATATAAAGCTAAACAGCAAACTGACCCCAACTCCACAAAAATTAAAGCAAGAAGTAATCTGAAGAAGTTATGGTAAATTAAAGTGAGAAAGAAATGTATAAATTCAAGTTCACATGTTATGTATTTTAACATTCTAAAAATACCTTTGTAAAAAACATAAAAATTATTGTGGAAGGTAATTTTTTCTAAAAGTCAAAAATAAAATCAAAAATTTAATTTTCATATATTATTGCTCATTACAGAATATAAAAGATTAATCTGGTAATAGAATAAATAATTATTGTTTTTTTCTTTATTTTATCATTTCTCCTTAAAACAAGGTGATAAAGCCACTAGGATGTAAGGGAGTGAACGAATACTAGAAAACGTTATTGAGGAGAGAAAGAGAACAATAACAAGCCAAGATTCAAGGAAACAGAAAATGGCAATTAAAGTTGCATATAAATTTTTCAAGATTATAGTTGACATGAAAGCAAGAAGCCAAAAGAGAGTTCCACAAGTAAGAAGTGCAAGACAAGAAATTATTAGTATAGAATTTACACTCAGCAATTTCAACAGTAAAATAATGAAACCTAACTGCCAATCTAGTACTGAAAATATTTATAGAAAAAGCACAATGAAGCTATGTTATGCAGTGGAAAAGTAACAGAAGCTAAAATGCCAAGTCAGGACCAATGACATTGCAGATTCTTCTTTAGATTTAATCAAGAATCTCTAGATACATAATAGAAGCACCAGACCAGATGTGACAGCAATATTCAATAGTGTTTAACATTTTTGTTGTAAATTCTCAAGAAAAATAAATGTATCAATTCAGTTTCATATGTTATGGCTTTATTAAAATTCTAAAAATAAAATTTTAAGACAATGAAAATTACAGAGGAAGTACATGGTAATAGAGACCTTTTTCAAGAGAAAAAGGTCCTTTAGATGAAACCTTTTTTTGCCTTGCCCTAGGTTAAAATTTGCCCAGAAATCATTACTCTCATCTGAAAACATTTTTCTATTTTTTTTAATACAGTTATCTGTATTAAAGAATAGAAAAATGTTTTCAGATGAAAACAAACAGTATATTAAATACTGAGCATTAAAAAACGTAGCAAGAATAGAAAGGGTTTTCTGCCTTTATCATAGTATTCAAAAAACAATATAATTCCAATGACAAATGAATGGATTCGCTTTAAAAAAAGGGGGGGTCCAAATCATTCATAAATCAAAATATAGTACAGAAAATGAATTACAGAAATAGCATTTTCTACATTATTCTAAATAATACAATGAAAACTGATAATCATCAATAAACCATATTTTCCTAAATAAGCTTTTTTCCAAAACAATCTAAAATGTAAGCCACCAAATAATTAACTAAATAAAACAAAGGCAATAAAAGCATAAAAGAGTAATGAAAAAATGGTTTTCAATTCTACAAAAGGTCATGTTCATAAATGAAGGAACCATAGGGTCTCATAGGTAAAATAAAAAATTGGACATTTTGTAATTTTTATTGAATGCTTCTCAAATTATCTGACAATACTAGAAATGGTTTCAAAAAAGTATTTTCAACATAAATTTTCATCAAATCCTTAAATGAACCTATTTATACACAAAACATTGTCCAGATGATTAAAGACCAAACAATGAATTTTTTTATTGAACAAAAGTTCAGTATGTTTCTCAGTACTTTAAAAAAAGTAAAGAAATTTTTCAAAAATTGGGCCCAAATATTGATATCAAAGTTGTCCTTATGATATCATTTATATTTTTAAGGCTATCAAGACATGATGCTTATTCTGTCGAGAAATTAAATTGTATAAACATTAGAATTAAAAAAAAAAAGAGAGAGATTAATTCTAAATGTTTGGTTAAAATGGTATCTATATATTCTAGACAGCATGTTTTTTATAACAATAGAACAGCAAATTGTCCACAAATGGACCAATTATGATATTTTCACTGTGTGCTTGCAAAAAGACACTTGCCATTTTTGAAACAAGTGATATGGACAATATTAGTCTGAAATTAGATAGGATTTCAGAACTGGTCTAACTTTGGCCTAAATCTAAGTATTTGTCAAGTTATGATCATTTGAAGTTAATCAAATCTCACACATGTTTAATCATTTACTTTTAAATGACCAATTCTGAATAGTTGCTTTTTCTGCCTCTTATTACTCAGAAAATCATTGGAATCTTCAAATGAATATTATAAATGTCAGGCAGGTTTAACTTGACACTCCTATATCAAGTGAATTTTGGGCCCATACAACACAACATTGTCAAATTAACACAATTATTTTGTCTCTGACCCCCATCCCCAACTTTGAATAATGTGAACAAAAAATGCTGAGGACAAAATTTTGTCTCCTTTTTAGTGCAAGTTCCCAAATATTAAAATAATTTAAATCTGTAAAATGTAAGAGAACTGTTCTCAAGAAGATATTTAAAACATACTCAGTTCCTTTCATACATTCAATTGATCATTATTCACTTTCAGCACCATAAGCTGGGCTCAAATATCAGTTTTTGACATAAATTACATGAAAAAAAATAAAAGCAAAGTTATCAAAAATTCCAGTGTGATCCTAATTACTACCTGACAACATTAAAAACAGCCCAATAGCTCTCGTACTATAACCACTTATAAAAATAGCTTCTTAGTCCTAAACCAAGTAAAATAACCTTTCAGCCAGTGAGTAGCAAAATTTTAGCTCAGAACACTTAAAAAGTTGGCAGGCAGCTGCAGGTGGTAATTGGATTACTGAAAATTCCAGTTATTAACAATTGCTCCTACTACTATTGAGTTTGGTTTCGTTGATTTAGTTTAGTGGCATATCAACGTCAATGGGTCATTTAATGCTAAACTCTAAATATTTTGTATGCCATTTTATGCCTTCTGCTACATATATTTTAAATACAATTTTATGCCTTCAACTACATATATTTTGAACACAATTTTATACTTACAGGATAAATGTATGTTTTATTGACATATAATTTGTAGATGATCTATTGTAGATGTTATGTTTTAGTATAAATCTATTTCTTTAAGGTAGGACATTATGATGACAGTTTCAGCATTTCCAAATAGACAAACAGATGGCCTCATTGAGGAGAAGAGGGTTTTACCTCTCTGCACAGGTGCAATTAGCATATTCTACATCCCCAGCCAACAGGGCAGCCACTACTAGAAATATACTGAGTGTTCACTGTTCCAAACAAGCACTCATACACAAGTGGAAAATACTATTTATATAAAGTTGCTTTGGATTTAATTTTTGAAAAAACAAAAAGCTTACCTCGCATAAATCTGTTTTCATACTAGTTACAGCAGCACTGTCTGTGGAGGAAAAAGATCCACGATGTGCAGTTTTGGATCGACAGTGCATGTGTCCAGAACTGACATCAGATAAGGCATCATCATCATCTACAGTACGAGGTTCCTGTGGGTGAAATGGTTGTGTACAAAACACAATCCGAGGACCGTGAAGCTCACAGAAATGACACACAGCAATGATTGCATTCATTTTTAAAAATCTGTAAATATAAAAAACAAAAGGAAAACCTTGACAGACACCAATGAAAAAATATTAATACCAGAAAAAAAATTGTTGCTTTCTAGACAATGTTTATAATATATAATAAATATAAGAATAAGAATTAATCAGTGTACATTTGTTTATAATTTTATAAATGGGGTTGGGTTCACAGCATTTTTCAGTAGGCAGCATTTGACACAGGACTGAAATTTATAACATATATATGTTCTTAAAGGTGACATTTCAAGTGTTTTCATAAAATTCATGCGTGAAATGTGAATTTTTAATGTTTTTATGTTAGAAGTGAAAATGGAGAAAAATGAGATGACATTTTTTATTTGATGTTCTTTTATTTCCAGAAAAGGAAGAATATTGTACAAACAGGAGAAAAAAAGATATGTGCCATTTATGGAGATGGTGCCATAGCTGGAAGTATTGTTCAGAAGTGGAAACTTTGATCTGGAAAACCGAGAATATTCCAGCAAGTTTGCAGGCATTTATGATGACCAAATCAAAATTATGATTAAAAATAATTCAGGTCATACTCCATATATCTCATATGAGCATTGTAAGTCATTTGATATGCACATTGCTATGATGCATGGGTGTCACAAGAATTAAAATAAAAAAATTTAACAGAGCGCATTTCCATCTGCAATTCTCTGCTCAAACACAAAAGAAACAACCCATTTTTGAAAAGAACAACCACAGGTATTGAAAAATGGATTGTTTACAACAATGTGAAGTGAAAAAGGTCATTGGGAAAATAAAATGGGCACTCATTAATCACTGCAAAAGTTGGTCTACATCTGAAAAAGCCGATTCTGTGTATCTAGTAGGATTGGAAGTGCATTGAAAAAATATGTTGTTAATGACCAAGGTGAACTTTCAAGCTGAATGACATTGACCATGATTTGCCTTCCAATCCAGACATGTGGAAGAAACAGGTCAGGTGCTCAAACATGCAGTGAAAGAGCTTGAATTTTTTTTCTAATCTCATGAATTATAAACATTTAAAAGAATAATAAATATAAAACTATCCAAGGTTTCTGATAGTCATTTTTCAGATTACCAAAAAAATCCAAAATGCAAAAATCAAATTTCAGGTTTCATGTTTCATTTTATTTTTCCTTTCCTCTCTCACCACTTAAATCTGAAATCCTCTTCTGCATAAATGATGTTTCATTTAAGTAATGAACAAGGGATATAGCCTTACAGAACAAAGATACTTGGCGCCAAAAACCATGAACTCACTCTCTTTGCTACGGACCTGCAAAGGGTCAAGACATTCATTTCCTCTCCTCAGTACTTTGTTTGTCATAAGACAAAGTGACTTTCTTCCTCTATTACATGCAACATTAAAACACATATAACTAAAATACGCACACACTAGTACACAGAAAAAAATAAAATTATATGATATTAATTTACAATTTAACATGCTTTTACTGTTATTTCCTTGTAAGTTTTTATTCCTGTAAACATGAGGCTATCCCTGCTAGTATGATGTGAGTGACCCCACAGTCTAGGAAGCCTCTTTAGATTGTTTATCTTTGTGACATTGAAAAATTGATGATCTCAATCAGTAATCCCCAATTCATGCAGAATCCAAATAAAAAAAAACTGTAAGGTATGATTTACCAGTAATTCCAATAATAATAATAAAGAAAAACATTTCTGCAGTTTGTTTTTTTATAAGATTTTTTATCTTTAAAAAAAAAAAAAAAAAAAAAAAGAAAGATAATTTACAGAAAATAGTTTTTGATGGTCTGACAACTAAAGTGATTGAATTGCTATATAAAGTGCAAATTTATATAAGAACAATTTCAAACTCTTTGCTTATTTTTAATGCTTGTTTACTGTTGTTACTAAGCAGTTCATGGTTTTAAAATTACTATGTCATCTATGTTTAATCTATTGTAATGACAGATTGTGCACCAAGATACATTGAAGATAATTTTTCTGACCCATCTTATATCTACAACTAGAACCAAGTAACAGTAAAACAAAATAAATGTGTGAGAAAGCAGGATTTTCTTGATTAAATCTGCCAGTTTGATGAAACCTACAATTTGTGAACCTTCAAAAAGAGTGCAATTCAAAACCTGGTTCAGAACCTTGTTTTCTGTTTTTTACCAAATATACTCTAACTGCATAACTAATATACATGCCTGCAATTTGAATTTGGAACATACATACTACCCAATTTGGACAATGAATACAAACTGAATTTCATACAAACTTCTGCTGCTACCCTTTATAAGACAGACAAGCTGAGAGACTGTTCTTGGATTACAAGCACTGTTTATAAAACTGTGTCAAAGACAATACTGAAATTAGCTGTTAGGCCAAATTGGGTTTTTTTTTGGGGGGGGGGTCATAATTAAATTCCTTGAACTTTTACATAGAACCTCTATAGCATGAGCCTAGGTTTCTTCATTTTATGAATATCCTAATTAGAGTAACTAGGGTTTTTTTTTCCTCTATTTTCCCTGAAGTAAAATTGTGCTACAATGATCATCAAACAGCAACATTTACTTTAAGCAAATCAGTTACTTATTTTCTACTTTTCACTAGGCAGATTTAAGTTCATGTTGGAAATAGGTTGCTGTGTCATTGTTACTAGAGTCAACTCTTGAGACCATTTTATTGATTGCAGCTTCTGATTGATAAAGGTTGCCAAAGCATCAATGACTCTCAAAGTATTCTCTCAAAGGTTTTTTTTTTACCAAATAACACATTCCTTTTAAAGTGAAGCCGCACAGTGGTTCCTTTAACTTAATTTAAATGAAAAGCAAAAGTTTTCAAATGAAAAAAATCATTTGCTGACGTTGCTAAGATATACGGTAAAGAATCTTCTGTCCATCAGACAACTTTTAGTTTTACACTACACTACAGTACAGTAATGAAATTGAAATAGAACAGTTATTATGATAACAGATAACTCAAACTGTCCTATTTCAACTTCATTATTGGTTATTGATGTAAGTTGTTCACCCTTTTTATTTTGCCTAATTTACAAATTAAATTTTATGTGTAGATATAGGAAAAACGCAAGTTTTAGTTCAGTACAATCCGAAATTTCAGACACTGGTTGAGGTCTTGGGACATATCTCCCATAAAGTACAGTAAAGAAAGAGAATGAGAAAGAGAGATGTTGATGAATTTTTATATTTCAAGTAAAAAATATAAATGAAAAAAAAATATAACGTAAAATTTTTACACACATTCAATCAATAATTAAGATTTCTTTAAAATTCTAGTCACACGAAATTTCTGACTTGCAGGTGAGGTAGTACATTCCTTCATTTAAAAATAAAAAGATCAAGTTTATATTCTGTTACGAAAATCTAAATTAAGACATTCTTTGTCAGATTTTTAAAGTATATTTTAAAAAGTAAAACCAGCTTTATGAGAATAAAAAATATTAACTAACGGTGCACAAATGAGGAACCTGATTACGTCAATAAATAAACAAATCATGATATATATAGTTTTAGTTTTGCTATGAAAATTAAGCAACTGGTCATTAAATTCAGCTTAAAATAAATTATTTTGCAACAAGTTTAACTAAAAAACATTAATTCGGTAAAAAATGGCGAAACTAGGAAAAAAATATAATAGTGAATTAAATAATCAGTAGTACACTACACTTCGTTTTTCTATCAAGGGCATCTTGGTAACGATTTGAGATTTAAAAGTTAAGATACAACACAATTTATCATTAGTAGACTCCTCTAAATGCGTTAGAGATGTTTTTTAAACGATTAAAAGAAAAAATAAACGTAAAAGAAAAAATAGCAAGGTGTATAAAAAATAGTAACTATTTTTAAAAAGTATTTTTGTTTAGTTTTTACTTTTTAGCCAAGCATTGTTAATCGTTTCAGATGGGAGAAAGACTTAAAAAGCAATAATTTGCACTAGTGACTTTCTTAGCCAAATGAATTGAATTGAATTGTGTGCAATAGAGTTTTACACTGTCGTAAAACATCAGTGAATGAGTCAGTTATGTCAATGAACACAATTGGACAGTCAGAACTCAAAATAGATTATTACGTATGATGTTTTTTTATTAATTTTTATTTTAAATGTTTTTGTTTTAGCGCTTTTAAATAATTGATCATATTTTTCAAAGATATTCCTCTTTCTTTATTTCAAAATCAAATTCATTATGTTGACAAACACTGTGACAATCTACTCAATCAACTGTCACATTGTAACAAAAAAGTCAGTAGTTTAGGAAGGTTATTTTTTTAATAACATAGCTTAACGTAAAAAACTAAAACAAAAATAGTGAAAAAAATAATTGGTTATAAAGACGACCCCTAACAAAATTAAGGATTCTTACGACTCAAAACAAAATTTAACATAGAAAAAAGTTTATAAAATTTTTAGTTGTTGTTTTTTGTTGTTTTTTTTAAGTAAATTCGATTATACAAATTTTGTTTTTACTTTTTTTTAATTCTAAAAATAAGAATGGGTGATACATTCTTCAAAGACGTAAGAGAATTAAAAAAAAATTGCCAAATAAAAAACAAAAAAACAATAACGTAAAGTTAAAAAAAAACTAAAACAATAAACATTCATTAAACCTAAAAAAAGTAATGATTTTTCAGGTTTCTCATTATTTGTAACTTACGATTCTAAAGATAAGCTTAAAACCAGAAAATTATACAGATTTCTTTTGTAACATAAATAATAAATTTAACTTTATAAACATTGTATTGTACATATTTTTTTTTAATCTTGTAAATGTAACTAGACTAGAGTCTGCAGTGCAAAATGTTTTTTTATGCCCAAACCCGATTTAGGGAACTCCAACAATCCCAAAATTCATACACAGTTAAACACCCTAAAATCACCTCCACAACAATTATATACATCAGGTTAAGAGGCGATCGGATAAATGTTCAATAAAATTTAGAATAATAAAAACACGTCCGTATGTACGTTTGTTGCATGGACTTGTTAGTAAACAATCATGTGACACATAAAGACTTCGCCTTTTTTTTAAGCTAAGTAAGGAAAGAAGCAGAAAAATATATATAGTATTAAAATCAAAATATGTAATTTTGGTACTTACTTAATTGGACAAAATAAGAAATGATTTGAATAAACAGTGACAGAGTTGATGCTAAGCGACAATATCGGCAGTAGCCATATTCTTCAGTTCCCTCATTCCCAATCAGATTCACTCTGAATAGAGTTACTTCCTCTTGAAAATTATATTTTTTCTTAAGTTTTGTTTGATTTAAAAGTATAAATTTCAAATCATTTTTTATTGATTCTTTATTCTAGACTGTTTAAAAATAAATTACTTTGACTCTGTTCATTTTCAAGGACAGGCAGAACAAAATTATTTTTTTAATAACTTTTAGGGAATTTTTTTTATTTCAAGAATATTTATTTATGTTTACTGAAAAGTTTTCAGTAAACATAAATAAATATGCAATGCATATATTTTTAGTTATCAGTGAAAACTGAAAATATATGCATTGCATAACAAAGTATAAAAAGTTAATAAAGTTTATCAAAAATCTTCCAATGTTCTTTACTAAACATTAAAATTATATTGAAAAATGATTTCAGTCATTTTTTAGTATTTTCTTTACTTCAATAATATTTATGACGTCTGCAGGTAAAGAAAATGTAATGCCAAAAACAGAAAATCTATTGGAAAATTAGTATCCTGTTAATAACAACATCAATAATGTTCATTATGATGGTTGTAAAGCACTTCTGGTCCCGTTAAGAATGCTGGCAGCAAAATGAATCAAGCGGCAATTTGAATAAAATAGTTAAGTTTACCACGTCTTGTGTTGTCTTTAAGTGTGTTGCTTCAACTTTTCAGCATCTACTTTCACATAATTTATCTAAGTCCAATGGAACATGGTGTCAGAGAGGGATTCTTTCAAAAAGAAGAAAATTATTTTTTAGTAGAGGAACAGGACCGAATTCTAACAAAAAAAAAATTATTAAAAAAAAGAAAAAAAATGTTCAAATTAACAACACCAGAACCATTTGACTTTACAAATCTGGGAAATTGGCAGAAATGGTCAGAGATTTCAATGCCTTTGAGAAGCATTGACACTTTGGGTAAAGGATAACAAAACTCAAGTCAGTACAATATTGCATGGGAAGCAAAGCCAAAAATATATTCTGGAGATTTTCTTTCTCACGGTGACTCAGTTTTGGAAAAATTCAATGTCTACTTCATGCCTAAAAGAAATATAATTCATGAAAGGACAAAATTTTATCTTAGAGTTCAGTTACCAGGAGAGCTAGTGGAAATGTTTATTCGTACATTGCATGAATTAGCAGAAGCATGTGAGTTTCCAAAGAAAAATTACCAAATCAGAGACCATCTTCTGATAGTATAGAATAAGCACCTATCCAAAAGATTACAACTAATTCTTGATTTGAAACTCAAAAAAGCTACAGAGATGGCTAAGAAAACTAAAAACTAATACAATACAGACAGTAAATGAAGAAAAGTAATAATTCCTAGGAGATCTAACAGAAACAGATTTAAATGACTCATGGTATAAAATTAAAAAATTTGTGAAACAGTGGTGAGGTTTAAAATCAACTCAGGTGCCAACATAAACATTATCTCAACTGAAACTTACAAAAATCTGTGAGAAAAACCTATATTAAAACCAGTAAATGGCATTATCACAAGTCCTGGAGGAATAGTTCAGTGTACTGGAAAATTTAGTAACACTACAGATGAAGGTAAGGACAAATTCTGGAGATGGAATTCAACCCAGCAAGGAAAGACTAAAAGCCTTTCAGAAGTTGTCTGCACCTACAAATTTAAGTGGTCATATAATCAGCTTGGTCAGATACTTAGGCAAATTCTTACTAAACTTGTCTGGAACAATACAACCAATGATGGAATTATTGAAAAAGAACATTGTATTTGTGTGGGATTACCCACAAGAGAATTCTTTTAAAAAAGTAAAGGAATTACTATCTCAAACACCAGTTCTATCATACTATGATCCAACTAGACGTACAGTAGTTAGTGCTGAGGCTAACAGTTATGGTCTTCGAGCAGCTCTATTTCAAGAAATAGATGGTAATTTAAAAATAATAGCATTCAGCTCATGCACACTCAATAGCACTGAGAGGAAATACAAATTGAGAAAGAGTGTTTGAGCTGTGTATGGGCATGTGAAAGATTTGACAGATGTGTCACAGGACTCAAATCTTTTAAACAGTTAACTGACTGCAAACCACTTATACCATTAATAAATGCACATGATCTGTACAATACCCCATTACGATGTCAAAGACTTCTGATGAGACTGAGAAGATATAACCCAGTAGCAGAACATGTTCCAGGAAAGGCACTAGTTGTACCAAGTACACTATCAAGAAGTCCTTTATTCAACACTGATAGCAAAGATTTTGGATTATACACAGACTGCATAGCAAGAACCAGACCAACATCAGATAAAAAATTGAATGAGATGAAAATAGCTACTAAACAGGACTCAGTATTACAGGAAATAATACATTTCACACTAAATGGAGGGACACATAAAGAAGGAAGAATAAAAGAAGACATAAGGCCATATTTTCCAAGTCTGAATGAATTGTCAGTCCACGACAATTTACTATGGTTTCAGGACAGAATTGCTATACCTGAAAAACTTAGACCAGAGATATTGTATGCTACAAAATGAGTATTTTTTTAGTATCTAAAAACATGCTCATTTTGTAACATACACTATCCAACAAATAAAAAGAAAAAAATTAAAACTAACACCGCTTCCTCAAGGTCCATGGCAAAGAATTGGTAAAGATATTTTCACTCACCAATAACACCAATATATTGTTACAATAGATTATTTCCCAAGATATATAGAAATAGCAAAGCTCAATCCAATGACAAACAATTGTGTTATAGGGAATTTGGAAATTTTTTTCTTATGTTAGGGAATTCCTAGTGAACTTGTCAGTGATAATGGGAAACATGTTATGCTTTCAAAGATTTTACAGATAGTTATGGTTTTAAATGCCTAACATCAAGTCCATATTATATCCTCAAGCAAATGGAGAAGAGGAAAGTACTGTTAATATAGCTAAGAGTATTTTGGAACTGTCAGGCACATTTCAAACATTAATGGCATACCAGAGTACACCAATTCAAGCCACAAGAGTCAGTCCCACAGAATTAATTATTGGAAGGAAAATAAGAACCACATTACCTTTAAATCCAAAAAAGTTATTACCAAGATGACCCAATTTCACACAAATCAGGAAGAGAGACAAACTGGCAAAAACTAGAATGAAAAAGAATTTTAACAGATTTCATGGTGCCAGAAATTTACCAACTCTAAAAAGAGGAGATAGAGTTAGAATAAAATTAGATAAAGAAAAATATTGGAACACTGAAGGAACAATCAAGTCAGCAGACACTGATAACAGATCATAGATTGTGACAACTAATCAGGGGGATTCCTGAAGAAATAGGAAACATATTTCATTTTCACATTTTGGAAATAGACTTTTGAGAAAGAAACCAGTTAGTGATCATTACAAAAATCTTCGAACAAATAATAATACAAAAGAAAGTACTGGAAAAACTCAGAGCTGACGAGCAATACAAACTCCAAAATATTTGTTTGATTTCACAAAATGAGTGAGCTATCACCTTGGGCTGTAACCAAAACAAACTTTGATTTATAATTATTTAAAGTTAGAAATAAATCAATGAAGATAATAAATTACCTTATGAAGGGGGATGTTTATAACAACATCCATAATGTTGATTATGATTATGATGATTGTAAGCAATTCCAATTTCACTAGGGAATGCTGGGATCAAAACAGATCAAGCAGCAGTTTGAATAAAATAGTTATTAAGTTTACCATGTCTTGTGTCACTTCATCTTTTCAGTGGTCAGTCTTATATAATTTATTTTTCCATCCTCAGACTGGTGGAACATATCCTATTTTAAAAAAAGCTTACAACCTTGTTATTTGAATTCGACTATAATTTTGTTATTTGAATTCGACTAATAATTTTTAAAATTTAACAAAACAAGATAAGGAATTTATTTATGAATTTACACACTTGAAGTTGTGTCAGCAGCTCATTTTAGGAAAATAAATCAGAAATTTTTAAAGTACATAATTTTAACAAATTGTCATGAAGAGGAAATGTTCATACTGTTGCATAGATCAAAATGGGTAACCTACAAGGTAGAACCTTCTTGTTGTTACTGCTGTGGAGATTAATTCCTTCTCTGTCTTGGCAAATGTAAATCCAAGTGTCAAACAAAAGAGGACATTGAGTAGCAGTAAATAAATGTATAATTTATTTACATATATACAAAGACTGGTAATTTCTATCTGTTGCTAAGGTAACGGAGAGAGAATGGTAAAATTTGAAGCAAATAAACACTTGGTGGTGGCCACACCTGCTGCATCTCAGTGTGTCGCTGTTGACATCAAACACTGATCTGTGTAGGATCTGTTTAAATTTGGGTAGCTATAGTTTTTAGTTGGCTTGAAATTAAGGTTTTAGCTTTTGAGCGAGAGTGTCTTTGACTGGCCCTAATATATTATTAATTTTGTTTTGGTTAAAATGGATGTATACATTGAGCCAATGCACAGAAAATGTATTCACACAGTCTGCTTTGGGTCGTGAAGCGGTCAACATCCAGCTTATGTAGAAAATGTAGGAAGCACAACAGTATAACAGATTAAATGAACTGACACAAAATAACATTCAAAAATGTTTAAAACAAAAGTAAGAGCTTTCATTGCTCACAGAAGGTATATACAGTTGCATACTTTCAGAAGTAAACAAAAATAGGTAGTTTGAAATATTTAGCTTTCTTGGATTGTTGAGAGAAAATTCTTTGAAGTGCCATGTTCTTAGTTAAATATAATTGGCAAATAATTTTACACTGGCAAGAAATTTAACACTGGTTGCTGGTCATGAGGAACTGAAATGAAAACTTTCACATGACTTCAAACACTCTTCTCTTATTAATTTAATTTTTCTCCTCATTTTATATCAAAAGAAATTTCACATAACCTCACTACTTTCTTTTCTTTCTTCTTGGTTCAATGGCTAATTTCTGTGAAGACAAGGTTTTCATTGGTCCAAAACAGTTTCACATAGGTTCACAAATTCATTCCCTCCTTATTTTCAGCTCACCAGACAATCTCTGTGAATGCAAGGTTTTCATTGATCCAAATAAAATTTCACATAAGCTCATGAATTCCTTTTTCCTCAGTCCTCCAAATTTAAAGAGAGTGGATAAAGGGACTTATTATTTTGCACTCACCACAGTTCCTCTAATATTAAAAAAAATTATTTTTATGATTTAAATTGAAAATCAAAAACAAAATTCCCCTCTCCTCACTCAGAATTAACATTAAAATATTGTACTTACTATGAATAATTATGAACTTGAGTCATAGGACAACTAAAGTAAAAAGAAAAGGATTAGGGAAAGGTTTAAATAATCTTATCTTTTCCAAAGAACTTAAATGAAGCAATAACAAAAAAACAAAACTCTTATTCAAAGTGAAATTTGAAAAGAAACAAATGTTTATTAAAATAACAAAAATATTTTTACAACACTAAATTGTACAAAATACAAAATAGGCCTTGTACAAAATTTCCCTTGTGCATCTCAAATTGTCTAGGCAGACTAACAGTTACAATTTACTTTTTTCTTTTAGAAAATAACTGGTCATGAAAATCAAATCTTTTCTTTTCTTTTAGTAATAATAAAAAAGAATTTTACTTACATCACTGGTGCACAAGTTCAAAGGGTGAAAAAGGAGGCCCTATCTCAGGCATTGTTGATTTTAAGACAAAATATTCAGTTTTTGTGATAGATATTCACAGATATGAGATAAAAACTCATAGTTTTAGAAATAGACATTCAAATATATGAGATAAATATCTAAATTTTTTCTAATAGACAAAGATAAAATCTTGTAGGATTAAAAATAGACATGTGAAAATATGAGATAAAATCTCAAATCATTTAGGATTCTTCTTTCTTTTTCTTTCTTCTTTCACTTTTTCAGCAGCAACAGTTTATATGCCTGAGATAGTTAACTTTTTCTACCTTGGAAAAAGTTTTTCCTTTTTATAACTCCAAACTGGATTAAATTAACTCCTTTTGGGGCATACTTTTGTAGGGGAGTTATAATGCTGAGTAAATAATTATAAAAATAATAATTATATAACATTTATCTCTTAGTCTGTCTATATTTCTGAGATGAGGTATTATGTACAGTATTTACATTAGTCGGACTATTGTCCTCATCTTTGTCGCCATATTTGTCACAACGTTTTGGCTGTTGTACGCTCCGGCCTTCTTCAGGTGGTTGGAATTTTGAACCGAACCCTTTTATTTCGATCACTGGGGTAGACTGTTCTAGTTCCACGAGCCATGTTTGATGGATGTCAGTTATCAGTTATCTCCTGGTAATTTTCAAGGACACATGTCACAGTAGATAAAGGCGTTGGTTAGATCCAGTGACAGACCCAAAGAGTGTGAGTTCAATACCCGGTTCAGGCAGTGGAGAACTTTCAGAGGGAAAATTATCAGGAGATAACTGATAACTGACATCCATCAAACATGGCTCGTGGAACTAGAACAGTCTACCCCAGTGATCGAAATAAAGGGTTCGGTTCGAGATTTATCTCTTAGCACTCAACAAAAATTTGAGGTAAGAAAACTCCAGATGTATTTTTCTAACTATATTATTGGGACACTCATTACACATATTTATAAAAAAAAAAAAAAAGAAAAAAACATACACAAAAGACTGTATACACTACTTATTCTTTATCTTATCATTCTGTTGGATTCCAATCCATATTTGATCTACATTTGTCCCTAAACTCACACTTTTACTCAGTATTATTATCTCTCATGTCTCCAATACTACATAACAACCAGATAATAAATAATACTTGTTTTATTGTTTCCATGTCTTGCTGTTTCTCATTTTTACAAGTATTTTTGTATATATAAATGTTAGGGGATTTATAATTAATTACTCAGCATTATAAATCCCCCTACACTTTGTATTCCCATTGGTCCAAAACTCAAATTATCACTATCAAATCAAACTGTGAGTTTTTGCAAACTTGAAGTTGGTGAGGTTTTGACATTAAATTGGAGCCTTTTTTATGCAAATTTTTGCTAATAAATGTTTTTTGATGTTTTTTTATAAAACAACTGGCATCATTTTTACATCTTTTTTTTATGAAACTGTGTTTAAATTTTTATTATTTTTCCTTATATAAATTTCTTTTACTTTTATTATATAAATAATTTTTATAAAAGGTCTAAAGTTTGAATTTGTACAATAAAGAAAGAAAAATATCAATCACAAGACATGATTAAACATTTATTTAAAACTGTGAAAAGTTGAGAGGGTGAAAATTTAGCCTTGTAAAAATATTCAACTCATTCACAAAGAAAAATAAGAAAGCAGATAAAGTGTAAATTCAAAATTTTATATTCCAGAAATTGTCGAAACGGCTTCTTTTCTTTTTTTCGTTCAGTTTCCTCTAACGAAAAGAGTTTTTGTATGATAGGAAATAGACTAGAGACAAGAAGATTTCTTAATGACCCCTTTTACTACTTCTGTGCAGATTGTTACACCCAGCTGCTGCTCATACTATCATGTGGACTGTCTACTTGATACATTTTCCTTTATTTATATCAGGTGCACAGACATAATAGTAGATACAAAATTTGCATGAATATTTAACAGAAAAATACTGAGCTCTCTTTGGAATTGTTTTACTTAAAGATTATAAAATTTCTGCTAGCTTAATAATTATACATTAACTTAAAACTTTGCTGATTAATAATTTGACATATGTTTTATATGACGTGTAATTTTCATCTTTCTACATAAATTATAAATTAATTAAATTTTATTTTCAGTTAGTATTCACCCAGTAGGGATATTGTATCATATTGATAAATTTCAATAAAAACGTTTTTATTTCCACTGAAACTGATTGATTAGCAGAATATTTTCTAGAAATGTGTCCACTATAATTTGAATCAAATTGGTTCATTTTATGAAATCTTATTTTGTACAGATTTCTAAAGTGTTTTTTCACTATGAAAAATGATTTAAGAATTCATTTAATACTAGTTTTTAAATGCTAATGATACTGTTACTTTAGTCAATGCTATTTACTAAATTCATGCTAAAATGAATTTATTAACAAGGAAATTGTAATCATACTATTAGTTGCAAAATGAACACACCAGTCAACTTCCTTGGTAATATAAAGGAATTTTTCACTTCTAACATGTCATTGAAGGGAACCAGTTACCTACTGTTGTGCAGTAATATTTTGTCTATATTCCAGCAATTTGTAATATAAAAAATTATGTGAAAAAAAAATCCTCTACCCATTTCAACTACCTGGAGCAAAGACATTTCCAACCAATAAAATGTTCAGAAGGGACTTTTTTATAACCCTTGTTTCTGAGTCCAAATAGTGTAATAAAAACAAAATGTTCTTGAAAAAAAAGATTGAGAAGAGAGCTCATTGTATGGATTATTTTCAACCAATCAGAAGAATGGAATTTGAAACATGTAACAATTTTGAAAGGTGGCTTGAGAGGTTACTGGGGAAAAATATAAGGAAAGCAACTATCTAGTTTAACTACTATTCATTCAGGACACAACACTGAGTGGATAGTCAGGACAGATCAATTAACATTTCAACAGTGAAGAGAAGATGCTAGACTTCAAGATACCATGAGACCAATTAATAAATCTGGGCAACATTTTGCAAATTTGAAACAGCCCACAACAAAGAAAAAGGCAAGAAAGGTTTTTAAATATAAAAATATAAAATATTTATATTTTCATGTTTTTACAACTAAATTTTTCTCAGCATGTTAAAGTTCCTTGTTTGTAGTTGTTTAAGATGAAAAGAAATGTGATTTCTTTACATGTATGAGTGAGAAAAAGAATGCAAGGGAGAAAGTGAGAAAGACAGGTGAATAAGTAAGGGATTCTCTTTAAAGCCATGCACATCATATGTTGCTGTCTGTTGCCGTTCCTTACTGGCTTGTCTGGTCTGGAAACAATGCTTATATTCTCTTCAAAGGGATCACAAAGCATGTATTTTATTGTCAGCAGGAATGTGACCTGTGGGTTGAAAAATGTTAAATATTTATTTACAAAGGATTAATTTAATAACTGGAACAATTCATGAATCCTGTGACTCAGAAACCATTTTTTGTTGTTTTTTTTTTTGTTTATTTCCATCTTCACTCCACAAATATGCAAAATCTAAAAACAGACAATTCTGAACATGTGAAACTACCTCACCAAGTTTTTCCTGATGATACAAATAAATTCAATCATTGTAACTATAATTATTCAAGGCTGTACCAACTTTTATAAGTTTACCATAAATGGCATTTACTTGGAAGTTCATTCAACAACAGACACTCCTATTCTATGCTGAACATTTAACCTCAAATGTCTCAGAAAATTAACAGCACATGAACTTTCCTACCATTCTCTACCAAGAACTCTTTAACTTTAGCAACTAATATAAATCCCCACTCTCTAATGAACATTTTTTTCTAGCTATCGAAATTTTTTAGGTACTCAAAAGAATATTTTCAACAAGCCTCCACTATCTTCTTCTTTTCACAGGAATTATTCTAAATAGACAAATTCTTTTTATTTCAGTTTCACATTGAGTAAGTCCTTTTTTAGTATGCACTGAAAGAGATTGATTTATTTTTTTTATATGGGGAAATCCACATAGTAATAAATAGTTCCTTTTAAATTGAGAATAATTTTTAAATTCCTTTTAAATGGAGAATAACTTTTCCCTAAGAAGACTTTAATCTGAAATTCTGAAAAGTGGCATAGTTCCACAAATCAAAAACTTTTCGATGGCTGGTATCCAGTATAATCCAAAGAAACCTACATCTCAAAATTTACTTCCCTTGTGCTATACAAGACCTGGAATTATTATTTTGAGACAGCTTTGGCTCAACTCATACAACGTTGTGCCTCAGTTCTTCTGAGTTAGACATGGTTCAGCTGCTAAACTGTAATTTTATATAAATCATTATAAGATTGGAAATATTTCATTCAATTAATATTTTTAAAAATGCCTTAAAATAAAATTTAATCAATTCTAAAAAAAATTAAGAAAATAGAGTGTGCATCACTATTTTGAGGACATGTCTTTGAAGAGCTCTGTCTTCAAACTTATTTTTATTACCTTCTCTTTTCAAATGAATAATGTCAGTCATCAAATTGCCTCTGCAAATAAAAAGGCACACAGTAATCTTTTGTTATAAAAGTTAGAAAGGAGCTGGAAGCTACTAACAGGGATCCAATACTAGCAGCTAAATGCAAAATACAGGCTAAGGGTCCTAGTACTATCAGAACACCTAACTTTGTATGAAAGGTCCAGAAAATAATCAATAAGATCCCCAGAAAGTATATCAGAGTCATTTCAAAGAACCTCGAGGTGTCAGAGAGCACCATCAGAAGAGTTGTGAATGAAGACATCTGGTACAAGTTGTATATGATTGGAAGAGGTCAGTTCATATTGGATGTGAGACTTGTTTGATCCATATGAAGCACTTGCTAAACAAACTAAAACACCAACAAGCTGGAATGCTTTGGTTTTACTCTGATGAGAAAAACTTTGATTAAGACCAAAAGGCAAACTGACGGAATGACAGATGGTTACTGATGTAATGGAATAACCTGTCACCCCCCATGAGTGACTACACTATAGGTAGTAACTACCTATAAGTATCTGTAAGTCAACAGACTACAGAGTCTAGCTAGAATCTTTTCCAGCTGTGCTGGTCGAACTCTCTGCCTCTGGGCAGAGAGGATCCCCAGATGAGGCTATGCGGAAGGGCAGAGTCTCGTCTTGGGGAAACAGCAACCCAATGCCATTTTATACAGGGTCTACGGGAATTTTTGGCTGAGCCTTCAGGCTTGGATGCCCCACATTAAACCTAGCCTTGTGCCACATCTGATTGCATGGGGAGGTTAGTAAATACACTAGCTGAGATCTGTTGAGTACGACTCAGACTTACGAGAGAACTACTGACCTTTCAATAGTAGCACTCACTACTGGATTGACTTGTGATGACCTTGTGCATAACTGTTACCTTTATTCTTATTGTATTGGTTATTACAATAAACCTTTACTTATTTTATCCACTGTGTTTGTCAAGTATATATTCCTATTAGCGCAGAATATAACAGTTACGCAGTGACCCAACTAAGGTTTCAAGAGCCATGTATATCAAGTTCCCATCAACTGTGATGGTTCTGGGAGTCATCAGCAATGGGGGAAATATTCCTCCTCACTTCTTTCCTCAGGGATTAAGAGTCAATGCTGCTATTTATCAGGAGGTGTTGGGGAGAGTTGTAAATCCCAAGGGAGACAACAAACATAAAAGATCACATGTCTTCCAACAAGACTGCACTGTCTCATAAGACCAAGCAAGACAACCCAAACATGACTACATAACAATCTCCATGATCATTTTCTCCCAAACACATGACTTCCTAGCTCACTAGACCTGAACCTACTAGACTACTGCATATAGGATGTGGTCAAAAGAGTGGTCAGTCAAAGCCTCCATAACACCATAAAATCTCTCAAATCCAAAACTATGTTCAAAATTGATAAAGATTATCTGATTTAAGCATGTCTATGTTTCTGACCATTTATCAAAGCAGCTATCAATGCTAATGTGGATTCATTGAATAGGTGTGATAAAAGGATTCTCAAGATTATTTGTGCCAATTTGTTTTTAAATAAAGTTTTTACTCCATGAGCTATGCACTTTTTCTAAATTCATGCAAATGGCCTCAAAAAACTGATATACTCTGTATATCTTCATATTCATTCAAGCGTTATATACAAATTTTGTGAGTGAAGTTTCTGAAAAAATTGCTCAAAGTTGTTTTTAAAAATGAAGTCATTCAATGTTCATTCATCAACATTTTTTTAATTTTCTTGCATTCTATTTTATCGGAAAAAAAAGATAAAACAACATGCAACTTCTTATTTATGTTTCATGATTGAATACTTTACAGACATTAAGCTTTTCTAAAATTTTGTATTTTTTATTATGTTCTTAAGGATAATAATTTTGTTCCATTTTCTAGGTAGAAAATATCATATTACTTGATGTGGTCACACACACACACACATATATATGTAGAGAGAGGGATAGAGAGAAGGAGAGAAAGCGACACAGTGTGGCCATAGGTATTAACACTGCATAGTGACAGTCATTTTCATACTTCAATGCAATTTTCAAACCACTACCATTGACTCATTTAATGGGATGTATATATAGCAGGTTGTGTATGTGGGTCTCAAAGGGATTAAGGGAAGAATGAAAGAGGACACAGACTCTTTTCAGTTTCTTTTTGCTGAGAGTTAATTTAGGGTCATGATTTCCAATTTGTTTATTTATGATGCTTGGTAGATTTATTTATTTATAATCATCTAGATGACTATATATATGCTCCTGTTTGTCAATTGAACACTTTGGAAGAAAGGGTATTTGACAGCTGCTGCTAAGCTCTTCACAATGAATAGAGCACTCTGGCAGCTGATAATGTTTATATCACATATATAATGTGTTCAAAATTCCCTTTCTCTGTAGCATGCACCAATAGCCTAGGGGTAAGAGTCACTGACTGATGTCAAATCAGTCAAGTTCCAATCCTGGCTTGAAGCAATTGAAGAGCTGTCTGCTGTGGATGACTATATATATATATATATATATATATATATATATATATATATATATATATATATATATATATATATATAATAAATGTAAATATCAATGTGTCACACTTTTTCAATTAAAGGTAAACAACTCTCTAACTTTCAGTAGTTCATGTTACAGAAACTTTAGATTCCCAAGTTTTCATTACTGCTATTGTTTTCCACAATTTTTTTACATGATTTATTGCGACAATTTTTTTTTTTACTATAACAATTTTTATAACAAGGAAATAAATTTGGAAATAATTGAAATTAATTGCAAAATCCAGCGAAAGTCACCCATGAAATAAAAATGATTGTTTGTACGGAAAGTAAGAACTTACATACATCAAATTGTCATTAAATTGGCAGCAGAAGAATTATCATTGAACTTTTAAAAGGTAAGCTTATATATTACCACAGTACTTAAATGCAGCAATCAATTTTAAGTTCTTCTGTAGTTTATTGTTGCCTATCGCATACAGCCTCACAGAAAGAAATCTCCATCAACAGAGGACCAGATTGCAATCAAAAGAGCCAAGGCTGCAACAAAGAAAATAAAGTCCCATGCAAATAAAACGCCAGATCAAATGATAGCCAGGAGAGCTTCCAATGCTGAGAATATGCAAAGACTTAAGGACTCTCAAACTCCTGAACAAGCTGAATGCTCAATCAAGAGCACTCCACAGGGGCTAACTTAAATACCACCCAATAGGGTGGCTTTTAAGCTAGTACATATATATATATATATATATATATATATATATATATATATATATATATATATTTTAAACATGTAGCATTGAATGTTAAAGACAACATAGTCTTGCATATTTTCTTTTGAATTTTCTCATATTCTCTAATGAGACTTTTTATTTGAAAATGATTTCGAAATAAGTATTGTCCGTACGATGACCTAGTGCTTTCGAACATCATTGTTCATCTTCAGGGTCAATATTTTTAGTCAAAATTTTTTTAACAAACATTTGCCATTTATCTTGTAGCGCAATCATGTTGCTACTTTTTTACAAACTAAATAAACGTTTGCTGCCAAATTACACTTACACACACACACACACATATATATATATATATATATATATATATGATGGAGTCTTTTGCTGTTTGAGACACATCATGACAAAGACTTACTATTTTCATACTGTCTGCTGTTTATGTTTGTGCCTGTTATATAACACCAATCCTGAATGGATTATGCAAGATAACTCACATTAGCAAATTAATTGAATTTACCTTGACTCATTGATTGTATAACCTTGCTACAGTTCACTCAGATGCACTATCCTAGACTTTCACATTCCAGTAGGGTAAGATTTTCTCCAGTTTTCATGCTTTTACAGAATCTCATCCAAATTTTTGAGCTGCACTGAAATTGATCTTAGATTATCTATGAATATGTTTGCATACACACAGTTAATAGATAAAGAAAAGTTCAAAAGACTTATCTTCTGACTTGGCTTCAAGTCTCACAAATACACTATGTAATATAGTAACAACTAAATAAGTAGAAGCTTATGAAGCTTTATTTGACTCATTCTGCTTTAGTGCTGCAAAATGTCTTTTTATTATGATGGGTGATTACAGAGGAGATTAAAGAAGCACTTCTAATAAAAAGTGCCGGACCCACTATTATCAGGCATTTCTTCAAACATAGCCAGGGTGTCTTGGCTGTGTTTGGAAATAGAACAAAAATTCCACTGAGAATGAAATTACTATGACTATTTCATAAAACAGTATAGGAAACAACACAAATATACTAATAATATTTGTTACTATGAAAATTTTAAAAATCTTGAAAAGATTTTAAAGAATTAGCTAAAAGGGCTTGGAACAATAGACACTATGATCAATTCCTCTACACACTTAGCCTTCAAAAAAAGAATAATTGTAAGGACACTAGAAAAACTGAATAAAAACCTTACAAAAGGTCCTTGTCCATCATGTTGTGACCTGACTGCAGACTGTCTAGACTACATCCAGTTGGAAACAAACACACATGCACCCACACAGACACACATTGGATGATCACATGACATACAAAAAGAACTGCCAAAAAAATTCAATAAAGCAGTTTGAGGAAAACTACAAGAGCATGTTGACATGTTTTTCTCATGCTCTTGACATTAATAAGAACTCACGATAAGAAAACAACCATAAAACATCATATTCAACAAAACACATATATATATATATATATATATATATATATATATATATATATATATATATATAAAGCTGGCTCCAGGAAAAAGTTACCAAAAATAAAATCTTGAATCAGATTAGAAATTTATAGATGTAACAGAAAACAGATCATGAAGAAGAAGAGAATTTTCAACCAATCACTAATGGTTTGAGTAAATTCATAAACCTTTGACTTTGTATCCAATATGAGATTTTGTAACAGATCATGATCAACACAAAACTGACAGCCAAGTGACAAACCTATGCCAAGTGACTTCTTTTCCCAAAGGATAGAGATCAAAACTCACCAACAACTGTGATTAATGGAATTTAATAAAAAATATATGTATATTTTGTTAATATCAGACATGACCATTTCCATATACTTTTCAAATAAATAAATCTGTTACGCACAAAAATCACAAAATCAAATTATACGTATGGGTTACACACACATTTACCCACACAAGAAACAACACTGCCCAATTTTTCTAAAATTCAAAATCGGTTTAACTGAATCCTTTTCTTTGCTAACCACATTTATATTTCTTTTAAGAAAATCAGGAGTTAAGACTTTACAACTTAAAAATAGAATGATTCAATGGGTTCATCAATCTTCATTTTTCTTATGTGGCATGTTTCTATACTGTATCCACATCAAAAAGGATTTAATGAAACTAATTTTGAATTTTATAAAAATTGAGGATGCAAGCATTATTTTTTATGTGTGTATATGGATGTATAGCCACCCCCACCTTTACATACAAAAACTTTGCCATAAAAATATAAATAACAATTTTAATTTTTAATACAATTACTAATAAGTTTATTTATTATATTAATTGACTTCCACTAATTACCAAACTCTGCCACATGAATATAATCATGCAACAAAATAGAAACTTTTCTATTCTCCAAATTGGGTAGTTTGAGCTTTGAATGTAAAATGGGCTATAATAATCTGTTTAAAGAAGATGTGATGGACTGTGGGAAAATTAAATAAAATCAATAAATAAATGAATAATAATCAATAAGAGAAAAAAAAGAAATATATTTTCCCATAATGCTAAGAGTAAAGGAACCAGAAATATGATTACCCCACTTGGTTTTGTCATATGTCATTAGGTGGCATTGTTGAAGTTAATAAAAAGATAAATATTTCCTGACTTGCTCTCTTTCTCCTTTTTGCTCCAATATCTAGAACCACATGGTAATTATGTTCCCACTGGGGAATGTTAGTTACTCCAGTCTACTGTCAACTGAACTCTTTTCCACTTTTGAATACATGGTGCTCACACATGTCTTCCAAAAACCTCCACCTATGAAATAAGTCAAGCTTTCTCTTTGGTTGTTCCAACTCAATGCAAGGCTGACTTGGGCATGACCATTGTAAAGATGCTTATACTTACCTTAACTTCTGGATAAAAAAAAAAGAAAACCAACATTCTATAACCATGTTTAAACCTCCCAGTGATAAAGTAAGTACAAACCTTCTTTTTGTTGTTCCAACTCTGTGCAAGGCTGACTTGAGTTTGACCATTAATACAATGTTTATACTTACTGCTACATTCTTCCTAAAGGCAAATCTTCTTCTGATTCATGCTACACTAATTTCCAGATGTGGCCAAATGTGAATGCTTCAAACACCCAAAACTGAACTAAAATTCTGTCAACTGAACAAGGCTCCACATATATCTTCCATTTTTACTCACATACTCAAAGAAACAAGAAAAATTTAAAGAAATAAACAATTTTATTAACGTAAAATACAACAAATGATAAATTGGTATAGATGTCTCTCAATGAAAAATGGGATAAGTGGAGTTGTAAAAAGCGTCTGCTGAGGAATACAGAAGGAGAGGGAGGATGAGTTGAGTTGTGACATGGGGACAACAGCCTTTGGCGAGCTGTCTCTTGGAGATGGTAGGTCACTTTCCGACAAAGTTTGTGAACCAGTTCCAAGATGCCATTCAACTGCCAAAAATGTCCCTTTGATGGGCTTTCATGCCCTTTCTTAGGCTCAAATCAGCTCCAGTTTTTATTTTGTTTCTTTATGTGGGAGTGGGTGCTATTGGATGGAAATTCTGGATTCTATTGCTTATTTTTTTCTTTGGGTATGTGAGTAAAAATGGATATGCGAAGAGCCTTACGCAGTTTATGGAAATTTTAGTTCAGTTTTTTGGTTGTTCAGAGTGTTCACACCCGGCCAGTGGTGGAATTTTGTGTAGTGTAGCATGAATAAGAAGAATGTAACATTACTTTAACTCCTGGGCCAAAAAGAAAACGGACATACTCAAGACTCGAGAGACATTAAGAACTTTGTTTCACTACAGTCACTATAAAAAGGAATAAACGCCCGTGGTTGGAACTCAAGTTTATGCTTCTTCTTTAATTGTTTACATAAAAACACGCATGCACAAAAACTAGACAAACACTTCATTTTTTTTTTTAAACTTATTAACTTTTTAAAAAAACATAGTACCAACAAACGTTTTCCATAGCCATCATTACACTGAGTACAGTTTTAATGGATGATGTTTTTGTTACACCAGATGCTCATCACAAGGAGCGCAAAATATGAGATAAATAAGTGCTGTAAATATTTAATTTATTATACACGAAGTTGACGTAGATTTGTACAAATTTCATTTCAGACAATGCTGCATGATTTTTCTCCCTTTCAATCGCAGACTCTCTTGTCGTCTGCTTTCACTGTCCTGAAAGAAAAATCTTAATACATGGCTTTCAAGTCTTTAAGTGCGACCAAAATAAATTATTATAAATAATAACAAAAATTTATTTTCGGTTTACAATTTTTATTCTTTAATTATTAATTCCATGGCTCTATCAGTTAAAATATGTTATAAATTACCAATGTAGGTTCTGTAAGGTGCACCCTGATTGGTTTATGCTGATACACTTTGTGTCGTGACGTAAGTATCAATGGGCGAATCAGACGTAATCTTACAATTCTTACTAATACGAATGGTTTTGTTTTAAAATGGCGTTTGCCCAGCAACAAGACCAATTTATCCAAACACAGCAACAGCCTTGGCCGCTCCTCACCCTCACCTTAAAGTGTAAAGCAGGTTTTCGTGATACCGTTCAGGTATCTGAAAACTACCTTGTAATAATACCATGGAAGACAATGACGAGGCTATGACGACAAAAATATTTGGAGTCGATGATTCCCAACAGGAAGATGGGACAGGGAATTTGATGTGAGTAACTTAAAGAAGAAATCTATAAAAGAAAAAGTAATTGATTTCTGGCGAAGTAGAAACTTAATCTTTTTTTTTTTTGTTTGAAATGATACAAATGTTTTTGTCATTAACGTGATACTGATATGTTTTAAAAAAAAGTTATTTATCAACTTGTTTTGGTAGTTCTTCCTGTTTTATTGTCGATAGCATAAAAAATATATGAAAGAAAAAGCTGTTTCTTTATGAAGATTAAGAAGAATAAATTGACAATAGGATTCTTCTACGAATAATAACAGAAGACCAGCTTATGAACATTTACTGTCATCTTAACCTGAATGAACCTTATCTAACCTGTCTTAACTTCGATCTTTCAATATTTTCTTTGAAAGTAACTTTGCAAAAAAAAGTAAAATTTGTACTATTTTCGCTCGTTTTTTATTCCGATGTAGAATTGTTTTTAAACTGAAGAAACCAAATTCATTTTTATAAATTTGGATCGATCGTGATTCCGATATAATTGTGCATACAAGAATTGATTTGTGCTGGCTTTATTACTTATTAATTTCCTTTTAAGTTTTTTACGCTACATTCTCTCTTGTTGTGTGTGTGCTTTTAAAAAAAGTTTTATTCAGCTGTAAAAATAAAATAAAAAGTAATCTGCTTATTTACGACCTTCTCTACTATACTTTTTTTTTTTAGTCACCGAATTTCTCTTTCTTCTCTCACTTAATTTGAAAAATGACTAACCTTCTTTGTCATTTAATAACAAGGTTAGAAATTTGTTTTATCCCTGCTTGTTTTCCCTTCAAAGTTCAAACTATTCTCTCCCTCCCATCTCTTAGGAAGCACCTTTACACACAAATCTACCCTTTAATTACTTTTTTGTTGCAAATACCTCTTCTTTTCTTTTCTTCGATACACATGCTTCGGACAGGTGTGTTCATGTGGTTTGTATGACTTCAGTTGACTTGCTGATTGCTTCTCTAGTCAGTGAGACAAACCATTTGATTAGGGTTCAATACTGAAATCTTACGACAGATATTCTCATACTTGTGTAAACATGTCTTCGAAGACTTCGTTTTTATTTTTAGTGTTTTTATTTGTCTTTTCTTAATTTCGTTGCTTAAGACCTTCAGGTTTTAGCTTATTAAATATTTTAGTTTTACTTTCATTGTTTTCAAAATATTACCTTATTTCTTTATGTTAACGCGATATGGTTGCTTCTGTCTGTTGCAAAGCATTTCACGCCTTTAAAAAGCCAGAAAAAAAAGCTTATCAAATCGAAAACATTTAAAATGCTAAAGTTAGGACGCATTCTCAGCTAAAAATATACATTTGCATCTAAAAATATACGTTTCATTAGTAAATTATCTCGACTGTGGGTTAAAGCTTTTAATTAAAAGCTTAATTAACACTAACTAAATAAAATTAAGGCTTACGGGAAGAGAAATTGGGCTTAATAGTGGCCAAAAAGGATTTTTGTTTTTAACTTTGTGCCCAAATTAATAACGTTTGCCGGTTTTATTAAACAGGAAATTTTCTTTATTATATTTTTGACTGATTACGGTAACTTAATTATTTCTCTCGTGAACTCCCAGTCAAACAAAAGTCTATCGTCGCCTGTTTTAGTGGCATTCATTAAATTATTTAAATTTATTTATAGCTTTCTTCTTCTTCTTCTTTTTTTTTTTTTTTTTTTTTTTTTTTTTTTTTTTTTTTTTGTGATGCTAGTTTAAAAATGTCATTGCCGTGAAATAACTTTTTTTTTTTTTTTTTTTTTTTTATATAATGAGTACAGAATTAACTAGTCAATCAATACGTATTACCTTGAATTAAATCTCCTTATTAGTTCATCAATCATTGGCTATTGAGGTGAAAGAAAGATTATCTATTAATCTGCTCAGGTGATAAATTTCACTAGGACTGTTCTATACAATATCACTTGTTTATTAAATTAAAATATATATTTCCTTTTATTTTATTTTTTTTTTTTTTGTTTTTTTTTTACATTCTCTTAAAAATAAAAATGTAAGTAAAAAGGGGGGGGTCTCGATGGTGGTTTATTTTTTGTACATACTCTGTAATTTCCTCTTAAAAGTACCCTTTAACTTTTCAGCTTAAATTCCATTGCTGTAAAAATTAATGTTGTAAATTGTCGCTTGTTTACAATTTCTGATTTTTTTAAAATTTTTTATTCAGCTCTTCGAATCTGGCAATGGTGTTTTCTAAGTTGCCTGAACTATTAGCTCAGACTAAATATCAACTGGATTCCATCTCCACATCCTCCGATCATCACATGGCTACTGCTGCAGCCGCTTCTACTGATCATTATATCTCCTGCATCAAGATCAATGGTGTCCCCATCTTACCACCTATTGTAAGTAAACTTCTAACAAAATAGTGTTTCACTCTCTCCAATTGAATAATGCTGAAGATTTGGACACTTAACTAGTTGCAAATGAAATAAGCTGGTCTTCCATACTTGTATGGAAGCTTCAAAACCTTCTTCTTATTCGGAAGACAAAACTCTTCAACCACCTGTAGTGGTACTAAGTTTATCTTCAAAACTTTAAGTTATGCTTTTGTGTATACCATTTCAATTTGCAAAGCACATAAACATGTTTGTAGTTTTATGGTTTTTTTTCGTTTTTTTTTTTATAAACATTTCGTAATTTAATCTTGTAATATAATCAAGAAAGGTAAATTATAAAAGTACAATAGCTGTGCTCAAATTAGTTAACATTTGATGAAGGAGAGAAATGCCTTGTCCTTGAAAAAATCAATTAAATAAAACTTTAATACTGTACTTACACACAGAAATTACTTTTCTTTTTAGAATATATGAAAAATGGTAATTTTTATACACAAACATACAAGTGAATATAAACTAAATAATGAGATATTAACAACTGTATATGTATACAATAGCATGCCTATGCAAATAAGCAAATATTTAATTTATGGTGCAAACAAAACGGTGCTCAGTCTAGTTAAACAGGTATGAAATATATATTAATACACATACCTACATTTATAATGCAATTTGAAGTTTCATGGCTTCCCAATTTGTCGGGCACATATGGCAATTGAACAGATTTTTGTCTTGCTTTCTTTACATATTTTTAGCTTGATGAAAACTCCAAAAAAGAAATGCAGATGTATCGAGAGGAAGCTGTAAAACGTTCAAAAGAAAGAGAAAAGCAGAAAAGACTACTCAATTCTGTAAGTAATTATTTTTTTTATTTTTATTTTTTTTTTTTTTTTATATTGAATTCTTGATGCAGGATCCATGTAGCAAATTCATTGCACCTTTCAATCAAACCTCTGAGTGTGCTTGTTTTCCTTAAAAATCAAAACTTTATGTAGTATATTCAATTTTAATCTGAAATTGTCATGAATATCTGGTTCTGAAAATGTATTATTGGTAAAAGTTTTTAAACTTGTGTTAATTAAAAAAATTCTTAGCTTTGTCATACCACATGGTACTAAATTTAATGCCAGTTCAGTGACTTTTTTTCTTTTTTTCTTATGCTATTCCTTCATAAAACATGTTCTTAATATTAAATATTCTTAACGTCTGAAAACGTAGCTTTGTTCTCCAAAGCTCACTTTGAATTTTATTTTCCTCTTTTCTATGGTGATTGAAAAACTTAGAATTTCCTTACATAAGTAATGAGCATAAAAGCTGTTGGCAGATTTGCTATTTCTTCCTGTTTGAGGAAATCTTTTCAAGTAAAATTCCGGTATCCTCCTTAATTTGACAGTCATCCTTCATCCTGTTTAGTCCAGATTTTTTCAACTATTTTGTAATATTAGTGTCTTTTCTTTAATTTATCTTACAAAATGAAGACTCTTTCAGGTTTCTACTACTGCTGTTAGGATTATCAGTCCTAAACTACCACAAGATACAATTCATGTGTTTATTGATAGCTTTTCTTAAAGGTGACTGTCACAACTTGGTAAGGGAGTCTGGTGACTTCTAACTGCAGATGCAATACTCTTGCGTTTTATTCACACATCCATAATATGGATGGCATGGTACTTCCATGTCTGAACAATAACTGAAACTCTGCTTTTGTTTCCTTAGTTCCCAGTTACAACATCCCTCCCCAATTAGTCAAAATTTAATTAAGCAATATTATTATCATGAACCATTACTTAGTCCTGTGGTGTCTAATTTTATGCCTGTTGCTTGGGCTCACTTTCAGTCTTGCTTCTCTCTACTTCCTTGCGTTTCTAAAAATGTGTTCTGACCAACATTCAGGGTCGTTGATTTTTCTCCCTCAGTCTATATCTGTAGGGGTACACGACGCTGTGTAGTCATGCTGAGTGTCCTTCAAGGAGTTCTCTTTGATTGTTTAGCTCCTTTCGGACATGAATTTGATTCAGTTGGAATAATCACGCATGGTTTTTCCATACACACCCATCCTCCATAATAGAAAAGCTATAATAGAAAAGTTAGTGAGCCAAGTTGCTCCTCTAGAACTCTAGGCATCTATTTTGATTTCCCTTGAAACTTCATAACATTAACAGCATCTCCCAAATAGAATCTGTTTTCCTGTCACTTCCTATCCATTGACATTTTAGTGTTGTCCATTTTTATTGGTGACTTTGGCAGACAAATCTTGATACACCAGGTCAAGGCAAGATCGAGGCTGACAACCCATTAACAACATGGCTGCTGACTGGCCAGTTTTTTGTTAAAAAAGACTGTAGCAAGCCAGGACACAGTAGCCAAGTTTCAAGAACACCAGGAACCTTCTTTTTTCTCCTTTTTTTTTTTTTTTTTTTTTTTTTTTTACCGACTCTTGGTTTGTGCTCCTGTTCAGCTGGTCCATTTGACAATAGGTGATATGGTGAGCATCAAACATACCATTCAAGGTGCAAAATTTTTAATTCTTCACTAGAAAAACTGCAGGTATTGTCCGAAACAATCATATGAGGGCTCCGGTGTGTTGTAAATGTGCACTGCAACATCCATTCTGTTGCTGCTGCTGATGGTGATGAAATGACATGTGCATCTATATATTTACTATGAGCATCCACTACGACTAGAATCCACTTGGCATTGATGGAGCCTGCATAATTTATATACACTCAAAACCATACCCTTCCTGGTCATTCTTATGGGTGTAACATGCTTGTCTGGAGCATATTAACCTTATTCTGGCACATGACACAATTTCTTACACACAGTTCAATGTCTAAATCCAAATAAGGCCACCAGATATGGTAACAAGAGACTTCATCCATGAAATACCTGGGTGACCTTCCTGTAAGTCTTGACCCTTTGCAGGGATGACCACTCATGATCTCCATAAAACCCAACGCAGTTGTACTGATAGTGCCTCCTTGTTTGTGTACTGTAGAAAATCCTGGGATTCGTAGTACGGCCATCACTGTATGATCCACTTACACACTTGTGATAACATGGAATCCCTGGATGTATGCAAAGCAACAGTTTTTTGCCATGACAGGAGTTGACTCTAAAGCTATCATAGAAAGTACTACTTCCTCTGGACAAGGTAATAGTTAAAAAAAAAAAAAAAAAAAAAATGTTCTCCATGGTTGGTCAACTTAGTCTGTCTGCTTTGGGAATCTTTGAACCAGGTTTGTATACAAGCTGATGGTGGTAGTTTGAGAGTACCAATGCCCAACACTGTACTCTCACACTTACTGTATGTGATATTGCACAGCCCTCTTAAAATCCCAAGCAATTGCTTATGATCAATAATGATTGTAACCATCCTGACCATAAATGTATTTATAGAATTTGCTCACTCTAAAAATTACTGCTAGTTCATGTTCTATTTTTGCATAATTCTGTTTTGCTTTTGATAATGTTCTCAAGCCAAAGTATTCCCCCCCCCCCCTTCTTCCATCTGCTATAATATGTAACAAAACGGCTCAAATACCAACTTGGTCATTAAAATTTTAAATTTAGGGTTCTAATGAACTAAAACATCAGCTGATATTAAACTTTTCAATTGTTCAGATGCAAATTTTGGCTATTCCCCATTTCCAGGGGACTCCTTTTTGTAATAATGCATAAAGTGGAGCTAGAACAGTGCTGATATGTAAATACCGGAGATAATAATTAACAAAAGCTAACTGACTGTGCAATTCTGATATTTTTTTTTTTTTTTTTTTTTTTTTTTTTGGTGTTGGTGCTCTTTGAATAGCACTTATCCTGGTTGGATGAATTCCTTTGGAATCGGTCGTGTGACCCAGATAAACTATTGACAACTTCCCAAACTTGCATTTCTCAATTCTAAGGTGGAGGCCTGCATCTCATTCTTTTTAACATTAAATGCAGATTTTGGTTTCGTTCTTCCAAATATTTGCCTGAGATTAAAATGTTGTCGATATAAGCAGCAGTCCTTGGTATACCTTGAATTAACTGGTCTATAGCGCATTGAAAAATTCCTGGTGAAGAAGCAATTCCAAAACACTATTTGGTGTACCTGTATAGACCATTATGAGTGTTTATAGTAGCTAGTTCTAGTGACTCTTCCTCCAAAGGAATCTATAAATATGTGTCGCTCAAATCCAATGTCCACCCAAGACTTTGGAATACAAGTGGTCTACATTTGGGATATCTGTAAGGCAGTTTACTGTTTAAAATTGCCACAAATCCTAACTTGACCATTTTTCTTTAACACTGGAATGATGGGGGAGGCCCATTCAGAAAAAAATAACTGGTTTGATAACAGCGGTAGTAAACATGCGATCCAGTTAGGCCTCAACCTTTTCTCAGAATGTTACCAGTACTGGTCAAGCTTTCCTGAAACAAAGGATACTGTTAGGTTTGATATGCAGCTTTGCCGTTGTCTTTCAAAGTGCTCAAGCCTGATTTTAAAAAGCTCAGAAAATTCTTGCTCCAAGTCTGTCCACATAATCTGGTTGGAGGTAGCTGATAGATTTCCTACCAATCCCATCAAAGATCATTGGGTCCCAATCCAGGTATAACCAGCACTCTTAAATTATCTTTTCCTCTTGTGTTTTGCAGTCACATTGGCAATTCCCCCTAGGCTCAACGATATGCCCAGAATAAATATGCAATTTTTGTATTAAACCCGTTTTAGAAAACACTGCATTAGGTAGTTTCTTGAATTGCTCCTTGCTTAAGAAAAAAGGAACACCTGGTGTCTTTCCAGCTCTTACATTTTCTGTTTGCTGGCCCCAAACTGTTGTTTGCTAAGAAAAACTGTTCTAAATGGTCCAAGTAATACAAAATATTTCCAGATTCAATGCAGAATTCTAAAAGTCAGTATTGATATTTGTGTGTGTGTGTGTGGGGGGATCTCTCCTAGTTGCTAAAATTTCACAACATGGTAAGGGGGTCTGTAATAATTCCAACACAGTTTAATCTGGTGACTTCTGTCTGCAGGAGTGATACTCCTACTTTTTATTCAGACATGCAATATGGCCAACACTGTATTTCTGTGTCTACACAACAGTTGAAATGGTGCTACCATTTTCTTGGTTCTTGATTACAACAGTGACCATATTGTTGATTTATTCTTAATTCAAAAATAAATTGGAACTTAACCAATAGAGAAGTCATCATACCAAAGATTATCCTAATGTTATGCACTGGATGAGAATGACCTGAAACTAAAAACTTGGCTCCAACTTTCACCCTCAAACATGTGTATGTAATATATATATATATATATATATATATATATATATATAAACTGATTATCCAAATGTACTGATTGTCAGAAAAATCTCATTTTATTCTTTCAGTGGCATTCTGTATTCTTGCTTATGAGCCCAAACAGCTGTACTGTTGTTAAATACATTAAACAGGCTAATTTTTTTTTTTTTTTTTTTTTTTTTTTTTGTCACCAGCAATAGTTCTATGACATAACATGGCTCTCATTCTGGTTAAAAGTTGAAATTCATGATTATTTTTTACCTCCTTATTCAATAATTAATGTTTATTGATTCTCTTAGTGTTATCCTTTTATAGACAGTTTTCCTCTCAATTAAAAACATGGAATAAGATTGCAGTTTTGTGGGGTTTTTTTTTTTTTTTTTTTTTTTTTGTAACCATTACAATAATTTGAAATATACATATTTGCTGTGTTCTGCATCAAACTGAATATGACTCAGTTTGCATCAGCTACTACAAATTGACCTAGTAACTGAGTTGTCTTCACAAATTTGCTAATTATCCATGAAATGAGTTGTCAGATTTGTCATTCATCTCCACTAGACATCAGCTAAAACTGAACAAAGTAAAACTAAATCAAATAAGGCACTTTCACAGACCATAGTTTATCCTCCACTGCTTTAGTCTATAGTGCAGTAGCACTAAATCATTTAAAAAAAAAAAAAAAAAAAAAAAAAAGTACATTCACTTTAATTAAAATATACTTTATTACTACTGAAATGGACAAATGCTGTTAAAAATAGTGCCCGCCAACTTGTACAATGTAAGGTTACTACTAATCTGCAATTTCTATTTTTAAAAAAAGAGAAAAAAATCAAAAGTACACGTAATCTGTAAAGTGCTATAAAATTCAGTATGCCTATACTGTTTATCAATTATTCAGTGACATGAAAAAATCTAGTCTTTGACCAGATATTAAGATGCAAATAATCCACTTTCCTAACATTGCTTCTTTAGAAGTGACATTAAAATTTCAAATGTGTGTGTGCGTGTGCAGCTAATGTCTTTGGAAATGGTTTAAATTGTCATAAGAGGTATCATCTGATTCTAAAGAATTTTGTAGAAACAATGAAGGTAATTTAGAAAGTAAATTTTAATAAATAAAATGGGTATTCAGTTTCATGTCTTTAAAGCCAATCATAAACTTTCTCATGTTAAGTAATTCAAGAGTTTGGACAATAAAAGCAGTATCTTAATTCTATTTGGTAGATTTCATATTTCTACAGTTTATACTAAGTTTTTTTTTTTTTTTTTTTTTTAGACTTCTGAATGCTCAGCCCCAGCACATTCTCTCACTGGGAATGCAAGCAAAAATGATAGTCATGATTTCTATGATTCTTTGGAATCTTCCCAGCAAGAAACTGTACTAGCTCAAGCCCTTGCGCCAACTGTCAGCCCTCAGTGTCCCACCAAAGATGATCAACTGATTACTACTACTACCACTACTACCACCACTAGCATACCTGTTGACAGTTTGTCTTGTGTTGATTGGAAACGCACAGATGTAATCTTGAATTCCTTCTCTGATCTTGGCTCTCTTGATGATGGTTCTTTACCCACACAACTGCATGGAATACCTCTGACTTCAAAATCAGAACAGCAAATAACTCGTGATCTTTCCACATTGAGTAAACATTTACCAGAATCTTGTAGCTCTGCACCTTCTGAACTTTGTGATTTGAGCCTTGACCTGAATTCCAGGCTCACTGCATTGTCTCCTACAACAAATCTCCTCACTGCCCCCAAATGTGCTTTTTCATGTTCTCCCACTCCACTTTGTCTTACTTCAACATCCTCACCACTGAGTGAGTTCACCTCTGATCAGAATCCTGCCCATGCCCCAGAAAATGCATCTACCAACATCCAAAGCAATTCTGCACATATTTTTAAAGCTCCTATTTTTCTTACTGAAGACAATGGCTTGCACTTGTCTGTGAAGAAACAGAGTCCAACTTCTGTCTCTTGCTCTCCCTCTTTAAAGGAAAGTCCTGTTGTAAATAAACAACCTTGGATAATGAATTCTCCCCTGATTGCTTATGTGACCAAAAAACGTCCTAAGCCTGTAGGTATGTGCTCCCTAACAGTCAAACCAGACACTTCAACCAAAGTTCAGCGTGTAAATAATGCCACTTTTACAATTGTTAGAGGAAAGCAAAGTATTCAGGATGATGATGACCAGGAAAATGATTACAAACCTCCCTTGAAGAGGCCAGTTATCAATACAGAAGAAAGGTCTTCTACTCCATTTGCAGAATTCTCAGATAATTCCTCTATTTCACCTGGAAAGAAAATTAGTCCCAAAGTGTCAGCTTCACCATCCTCCAAAAGATATCAAATTGGTTCACATGATGAACTGTCAAAGTCTCTTTCTCTTCAAAACCTTCCTTCATCCCTGAAAGTACAAGCATTAGGACCAGCAGAAATACAAAGGTGCAAATCTTCAGTGTCATCCAAAATTAATGTCCACAACAATAACAACAATAACTGCAGAGGGTCTAAAATACCAAAAGTGAATTTAGATGATGCTATAAGCCTTGCTTCATCATCTTCTCTGTCCACTTCTCCTCATAATTTGTCTGTTAAGGAACATCTTGGTGATGACTCTTTAGATGAACTCCTCTTGGGGGTTGAAAATATTGGCCTTGTACCTCGCATTGATGGTGATGGAAGTGATGTGCCATTACCCTCCTCTCTATTAAAGGACTCTCAAGATTTAACCATTTCAAGATTAAGTGACCAACAAGAAATTAAACAAGCTTGGCAGAAAAATACAGTAAGTAATATTTTCTTAATTTTTTTTATTTTTCTTTTGTATGTAAATGCTTTTTAATTTAAAATCTGTTGGTCTCTAATGAACTCTGCTTTTCTTCTCCTCTTAAGATTTTTTGTAAAGAGTTAAATATAACTTCATTCATTCATAGTGAGTTTTGATATCTGATGTCACTCATGTCCTGTTTAAGCAATACACAAATTAAACTTTTCAATAGGAAAACCTGCTCACTGCTGATTCATGGTACATCATCTGTCTCAATAGTTCTAGTATTTTTTTCTTTTCTCTTTATCAACTAAGAGACACTGTGCATGTTTGGTTGAAGAACAAAAATTTAAGATTTTTATGTATTTTTCTTCAGTTTGGACTTTTTTTTCCCCCTATTTTGGGGTTAGGATTTTAACATAGATTATATAAGGCCTTACAAAAAAGTTTTCAGTTCTCACAAACCATTATTGTGTGTTAATAAGGTCTACATGTATGCATTGTGAATTTTTTTTTTTTTTTTCCTCTTCAAGTGTCACTAGATCACCCATAAACTCTGGTTTCTTTTAAAAGCAGTTCATGATACAAATGAGACTATAATATTATCAATTTTATTATTTACACATTTTAATTTGTATTTAAAGACTGTAAAAGATTTTGAAGTTCCACTGGGCTTCATAGTTAAGTCATTGCATGGAAATTTGGTGTTTTAACTTAAAACAGGTGTAGTCTTTCAAAATAAGTACATTTTTTTTTTTTTTTTTTTTTTATAATGTAACAGGTAAATCAACACATTTATTTACCTTCATATAGCCTCTTCACCTTTCAAGTAGTAGTTAATAAGTTCTAGTGTAGCAAATTGTATAAATGTTATGCATATTTTAAATT
The DNA here is from genome assembly GCA_964036315.1 of Acanthosepion esculentum. NCBI lineage: Eukaryota > Metazoa > Mollusca > Cephalopoda > Sepiida > Sepiidae > Acanthosepion > Acanthosepion esculentum. The sequence continues at coordinate 49,468,987 of OZ038498.1, forward strand.
TAATGTTATGTATACATAACTTAGAATATAATATGAAAGTGTTTATATATGTGGATTGATATAAGAATGTGTATGAAACAAATACTTTCCTATTAAAAGTACTGTAAAAACAGCCCTGGCTCAAGAACTAGCCAAATTTTAATGAAATTTGGCATTGCACTTGGCAGATGTTCAAGGTACAATATACTCTTAAATTGGTTGGGGTATTATGTATCATTTAATTTCTATCTTTGGAACACAAGATTAGTTTTAGTATTGTCTAGATTTGTGGGTTTTTTCATGTCATATACAGTACCATGCAAACATATTCAGATTTTTCAAATTATCATAAATTTCTAATTTACCAACTTATGAATGGTGGTTTTTTGCATTGCATTTTCTACATATGAAACATTGGCTGTATTAATTATTTTCATACTTAATTTTCAGATTATGTAGGAGTTCAGAATTGAACTGAATACATGGTTCAGTCCCTAAAACTGACCATGCAAAAGCTCTTGGTTGCTTCATATAAATCAACCAGAAAGTGGTTTAAAACAAACCTATCTATAATTGAAATTTATTACATAATGTTCTTATTGATATTTTGTGTAGATTCCCATAACATGAATAATTGCTTCAATGTCCCTATGAAAATCCTTCAGTCATCTCGTGTACGAGATGCTATTCTCTGGGGCTGAGCTTGCACATATCTTCAAGATTAAGTGGATTCTCTTGACAAACTCTTCAGTTCTGTTTACATTTATTTGGTATTTAAATTGGGTCTCTGAGCTGGTCAATCTTTCAATACAGTGATATTTTCATCAACTACACTGTTTTGTTGCACAATCTGTGACCTGAAGCCCTGACATGTGTTAAAAAAAAAAATCTCTTTATCCTAGTATGAAATGGTCCTTCAGCAACTGGATGCATTTAACATTATTCAAGCTACTGTTAATTTTAACTTTCTTGAACTGTCACTCCAACATCAGATGATTTTACACTCTTTCAAACTTCACTGTTTCCATTGTATAATCTGTCATTATGCATTTCTGTAGTCCTTATAAATTCCCATTTATTAGAATGCAGTTCCATCTTAGTTTCATTCCTGAATGTGATCTTCTTTCAAGCATTTGCATTCCATCATTCATACCTTTTTGATTTAATGATTTTTTTTTAGCTGAAATGCACCTGATTTGGTTCATATTCTCGAAGTATTATGTACCTAGTGTTTATCTACTGCAACTAAATTGAACTATTTGTACTTAGCTGTCACTTGTTTGCACTCTTCTTTTAGCTGTTGTGATCAGTTCAAGGCACTTCCAGGCCCTTTATTCTTGGTCAGCTTAACTCTCTTAATCATGGTTTCTTAATCTTTTTACCATGATTTCAACAAATGCAGAAATTCAGTGTAAGAATTTATATATGATTAATGTATGTAGGAAGAAATTCTGATGTTGTGAATATTGTTTTTCACATCAGCACCAAAAAGTAGTGGGAAAACTTCTGCACGGCCATTTTTGCTGCTTCTAATATTCAGTGCACCTGCTACAAAATATGTAATTTAGGTATGGAAGCTTGCAACTATCAATTTACAATAGTGGCCAAAGATTCTTGTACTGAACTTATCTACTATAATATTTCTTCCATCCTATTATAATTGTGCTTGTCTCGCCTTTCATTAGTTTGCATGACCATTACACCCTGTCAATACCTCATAAATAATGAATTATTCTGTTTTGATCATGTGGAGAGGAAAAGACATGACTTGATTTCAGTGCAAAAATGAAGGAGAATAGAATAGGGTAATATGTACGGATATTTTGTCATAGAACTCCCATGAGCTTACTCATTAACTTAAGAATTAAGTAACATTCATCAGAATATTAAAATAGGAAAACTGAAATTTTCACATAAATAATTAATCCATATATTTTATTTAAATAGCTACCTACTGACATAAACTGTAACCATACTTAAATTGAATCAACAGTGACTTTATTAAGCAGCAGTAACTGGAATGCCAAATCATCGGAAGCAATATTTTTGAAATTACAAATAACAAAAAAAAATTAAACCTTTCACTAAATTAACCATTTGTGCAAGTCTGTTTTGAACAGTAGTGTTTTGCTCTCTCTCTCTCATATATATATATATATATATATATACACACACACACACCACCCCAAAGTTTAAGAATTGTAGTTATGAATTTAATATTAAAACTTAATGAAATAGCATAATTTGAAAAGCATCACTATTTTATTAATATTTTACCACTATTTTACATGATTTAAGTATCTGAACAAATTCAAAATTTTAAACATTAATATTGTCATTTACAGAATTAGTTAAAAATCTTGTGCCATTATGAAAACTTTTTTTTTTCCTAAGAAAGTACAGTTGGTACATAAATTACTTTAATTCACTAAGAAATCCACCAAAGATTGAATATAAAAAGGTATACATAAAACTTAGTTTGGTGATATATATATAATGGCTTGAGCAATTCCACTAAAAATGCCTGAAACACACCCTTGACATCAAATAATCTTTAATTCCAGACCATTTTTTTTTTCCCTCCAAAGATATGAATGCAACAGCATTGAAACAATAATTCTCTCCCATTTGTGACAATGGGAGATAACCAGATTCCCAAACAAATTTTCTATGGGTAACTGAAGATAGGAAAGCATTCACAGCACAAGCCTATGAAGAGGTTTAAAGATAAATTGAAGGATAATCTGAATTCATTGCACATGAATGTGCAGCTTTGGGAAGAACTTATAATGGAGGGATACAACGCCTTTTGAGGATGAATATCTAGGGCATGATCTCAAGAGGCACCCACTCTGATTTGCCAACTATTTTGTAGTTTTGAAAATGTGTATGTGAGTGCATGCTGTTGTTGAGAGCAGGTTATATAAACCATCTGAAAGGTGATGACAATCAAAAGCAAGCCAGCTAGCTATGTCAACCTGCCTCATTGTCCTGTTGACAATACCTGTGTTGTATGCAACAAGATTTGCATATCTAGACTGAGAAAGTATGTGGTGGTACGGTTGTAGGGCATGCAGATCCAATTAACACCATCAAGGATACAGTTTCTGTTATATATTTGGTACCTATGCATGTGAATGCTGGTCTAAAGTCATCTTAGGCCATAGATGCCAAAACAAGACTAAGCCATTACAAGTGATGCAAAGGTTGAGATGTCTCTCATCTGAGTAAGATGTGGCAATCAACATTTAAAAATCTTATATTTGTGGAGGAGTGCTCAATAGCAGAAATAGTGTTTGTTGATACAGTGTGGACATAGCATAAGAATCAACACTGCCGTGTGACTGTCAGTTTCACACCTGTGTGTGTATGTGTGCTCAAATTGGTGTTACGTTTTCCAAGTTGATATTTTTGTATCATTGATTATTTTTTTGCAGATTTGTTACATTAGTTGGTAATGTGATTTAATTGAGTTATATGGCTAGTTAACCAGCACTAATGTAATGATCTTCTAATCAATGTATGTGTTTGAATTCATAGATTGGTGATCATGTTAGTTTTTTTGTAATGTGATGCACATTACTTTCTTCTCTCTTGTGTGTGTGTGTGTGTGTGTGTGTATATATATATATATATATATATATATATATATATATATATATACACACACACACACACACACACACACACACACCTTATTCTCCAATCATTTGGTTATAATAGTGGATGCTTATGTAGGACCACACATACATTTTGGAAGAACTTATAACAGAAATAGTGTGCTACAATGTTTCCAAACGGCTTGCTTCTGGTTTCAATTAAGTGCTGCTTCTAGACTGTACTAAAGTATAAATGTTTAAAAGATCACTTTAATTTGGTTTTAAATATGCAAATCTGAAAGTGGGAGAGGGATTATAACAAGTACAAAGAATAGCTAAAACTGCAAACCTCTGCAGTAAATCTGGCATAAATTGGCTCTAGATATACAGCATAATAATCAAAGAAAATTACTAGACTCTTCTAAGAATTAAAAACTGAAATTTGTATTTTGCTTTGTGCTCATCCAATGGATAAATGTTGTAATCATGAGAAAATCAATACAAAGTATTTGATGGTGAACAAAGAAATAATATCTAAATAAAGGAAGAAAAGAAATTTAATAAGTTTTAGTGTTTGATGTAAATGTGGTACTATGAAACTGCAGCCATTTTGTATAGAGAAGTAGTTGAAATGTGTTATTTATTCTGGAAATCTGTAAACAATTTGATGAGAATATAAAAAGTAACATTTTTACCTGATTTTCAGTCTTTTATTCTCTTGGTTCACTAGAGAAAATGTAATTTTTACTAATGTTCAAGCTTTTGTGTTCAGAGGCAGTCATACTTATGATTCATCAGTTTCATTCAGTCTACCTGTTGGTTAAGCTTAACTTTTTGGCCTCTTGTTTTGTACACTATTAATGAACTTTTTTTCTTTTTCTTTTTTTTTTTTTTTTTTTTTTTTTTTTTAAGAGACTAAGGATATTAAAATATTAACTTTATTATATAGAAAAGTCTATTTTCAAACTGCAAAACCTAATGGATAAATGCTTTTTCTCTCTCTAGGCTTTCCATTCACCAGAGTTAGTTCGGTCCAACTTTTCTCCAGTTGGGACTGATTCTCCACTCCGTTTACAGGCATCTGTTGCCACAGTGGATGTAACCACCAGCTCTGGGATAGCTAGCCTCTGTGATATGTCTACTGATTCCCCAGTCACTTGTCTGACTAAGCGACAATCAAAGGTCTCATCAGACATAGTGACTGATGCAAGCACTAATTTTGCTAGCTCTGGAATTCGACGTGGCTCTTACACACTGCTGGAACCATCAATCAACTTAGTTAAACTTGCTCAGCTTACACCATCTCCAACCACAGACAATCACAACAGCTCTAGTATTTCAGAAAAAATTCCCTCCTATGCAGATTTTGAGACACAACTACACAAAAGGATACCATCTAAAAACCAGAGCACCAAATCTGTTCAGTCAGATATTGCTACCCCTAGTAGGTTGCTTACTCCAGTCAAACAGATATGTGCAACAAAATCTCTTTATTCTGATCCTAAATGCTCTATACAAAAGAAAGCTCTTAAAAGATCAAAAAGTGTGAATCAAATTAAAAAAACCAAGGACTCATTTCACATGACTCCTCAACTCCCTAAGACCAAAAACTCTCCCAAATGTTTGCAAAATGAGAAGTCTAAGACTCAGCATAAATTATCAACCATATCTCAGCCAAATATTGCCAAAAAGACCTCACCTAAAACCTTTAGAGAATGGCGGCTGTCAAATATTGATAAGATTTCTGCAAACTCTCTTAAAAAGGATGTTGAGAATATGCTTAAAGATGAAACCTCCACAAATGGTGAGTAGATTTTTGTAATGAATTATGAAATACTGAAAACAATACTTAATGTTTGGGCAAATAATTTAAATATAAAGTAAATTTATAAAATTACAAAAATGATTAATTTAAATCCCTTTTGTTTATAAACTTTATTTTTAAGATCACCTTTCGTTTTTTGCAAATGATAAATGATTTTAATTTTTTATTAAAATTTTTATCATGCATATTGTGACTAAATGACTTTCTTTTTTTTTCTTTTAACTAAAAACAAAAACCTTTTTATTAGTTAAAATGATTATTCTGAAAGTTGCTTTCGAAATTATCAAGGGACCCAAAAGAATTCTCACATCTCGTATTTAGAGGTAATGTTGGCCAAATGTGAATGGTGATCGATTAAGGTACCCATGTTGTTGGATCATAAAACATTTGGATTTTGACTGGAATGGTGAAAATCTGACTTTTCAAGAACCTAAATAGCTGTTGAAACTTCAGCTGTCTTCTAACAATTGCTAATTAAATATCTGATTCAATATGAAATGTTTTTATTTCGAACTAATAAAAAGGTTAATTTCTATGAATTATCTTTAAGCACAGCATCATATTTATTCGAGAAAAGTTTAACATTTGTACAAGCAAACAAAAAAAAAAAGGGGGTATCTCAAATTACGGTTTTTGCCTTGACACTGCTATTACTGTATATTCCTCCTTTTTGACAATTTTTATTGTTTTTAAAACCCTATTTTTACAATTTTTATAACGTAACCCAAACATCAGAAACTATTTATGCATTCTTTTATTTCTCAGCAATACAAGTACTAAGCACTATTATTGTAAACAATCTAATAAGTAGTATTTAACTTTTTTTTTTTTTTTTTTTTTTTTTTTTTTTTTTTTTATTCAAAATGTGTTAGTTACTTGTCATTGTTTATTTAAATTTTCTTCACAAAAAACTTAAGTTTATGAATAAAAAATAAAAAAAATTGTTTCCATACTTATTTATTTATAATATGATAAATGTTGCATTGTACTTAGTTTACATATTTTTTTATATACTTGTAAATAGAGCAATCTAATAAAATAGTATTTAATTCTTTTGTCAATTCTCAAGAAAAAAGAATGCATAAATCCAGTTTCACATTTTTGGGTTTTATTAAAATATCTTTTTAAAACAAAAATTGCCAAGGGAGATTTATATAGTAGTGTTGTCCATGGTGGGGTACATAATTTTGCAAGTACAAATGTCAGACTTTGCTCGTATTGTAAAGATCGGGGCTGCATATACCTTTTTCACTTGATGAGTAAATGAAAACTCCTTTCTCTATGCTATTGTTCAACTAATTCTGATAAATGCTTACATCCTGTTCCTTTCAGTTTCCATGGACTCTCCACTCCCTTCTCCATCTCTCACCAATGACAATCCATTAGACTGGGACAATAAAATTGAGGACCAAATGAAGTGTTTCTTTTCTGAAAAGAAAAATTCTTATTTCCAATTGAAGAAAGACTTCAATGATTGGCAAGAGAAAATGGAGGTAGCAGAACAAAAATTTAAAAAAACCCTTGAAAGCATAACTTTACCCAGACGAGTATCTGAAAACTGGAAACCAGGCCTTGATTTCTTGACTCCTGACATCAGTTTTACATCTACAGAGCATGGGCAGATAGAAACTCCAGTCAAACAGTTATTTGAGCCACAAACCCCAGCTGTCTCTCCTGTTTCTTCCCAGGTTTCAGGGAAAGTGCTAGCTGATAATGTTCCAAAGCCTACCATGGTAAGATTCAGTGATTTTGAGGTTGGGTGAGAAAAAGATTTTTTTAATATATTAAATGCTTGAAAAACTTTCATTCTTTTTTAAAGTGCATGTCTTGCGGTTAAAATAGTTATATATTTCCCAGTGGTACCAAAGGTTGTGATTAAGCCAGAATTTTGGTGCTGATATTGTAGGTTGATGGAAGTGTATAAATCAACTATTAGGTTGTCATAATTTCCACTTTTGTTTATCAACTTTTATTCTTTGAAATACAATTTTATTCAATTGTATATTCACTAATATTTACAGTGACTTCTAACCACTTTTCATGCAGCTCTTCAATACCTCTTGTGAGTAAAATTTTGAATCTGGTTTTCATTGAAGGTTTCCCCCCCCCCCCATTTAAAGCTTTTTTTGCAGCACTCAAAAAAAATAATTAGTTGGTGCAAGGTCACATGAATATAGCATGTGGGGTAGAACAGACCAACCAAGTTCCGAAATTTTCCTGTTATTTTTACTGTATATGAACTTGTCATGTCTTGGAAGAGAACATTCTTCCTCAAATCCACATTGTACGCTTCAACTACCATGCAAGTACTAAGGTATGTTAGTGTACTCCATATTTATTTGTAACTGTTTTCATCATTACAAATGGTACCCCAAAACGGAAATTACTTATGAAACGACTAAATATATTAAATGTAATTTCTCTTATTCTTGTCATCTTCTTTCTCTTTGAAGTCTAGAAATAATGGCCCTGAGAAAATTTCAGCTGCTGTTAAGGGCTTTCTCACCAGAAGGCTATTGTCTTGTCCTAAAGTAGTGTCCTTGAGAAAAACCATACAAGTAAGCACCTTTTTTCTTTTTCTTCCTTAATAAAAATATTGTGCAAGTCTCCTCCTGACCTCAATGGATCACATTTACTTGCTAAATTTGATATTATTGTAAATGGTACTGTCTTATTTGTTTGCAATCCAATTAATATAGCCCCAAATCAGAATGTTATAGTTAATTTGTTCATTGGTATTTATTGCATTTTATATTAAATTTTCAAGCTTTAAAGCTATAAAGTCTTACAAGGAAATACAGAGGAATGGAAACATTTGAACTTTTGTGACCTGGAAGAGAAACAAGTCTGATAATGAAAGAAAATTTTTCAATTTTTATAAATTGAAATCTTAATGGAATTTTCATATTAAGTTACTGTTTTAATGATACAAAAAACATTTTTCCCTAAACCTCTATGAATTCTTGAAAGATAAAGCATAAATGTTTTTCATATTTTCTCGCTTATCTAAAATGAAACTAAACTTATAGATATTGAAATTTACGAAAGGTACCAAAGTAACATTTTAACTTCTGCTTGGACTCTTCTTGCAAGTTACAAAGATTGCTCCAAAATAAACAACTTTTTAAATTCTGTAACTTGTCAAGAATAGGTAGACATCATTGCTCTTTTTAAAAATTGTTTCTAAAATTTAAATTTTTTAAACTTATTTAGTCTAAATATAAAGTACCTGATAAAAGAACTTTTTTTTTTTTTTTTAATAGGTTATTTTTTAATGTTTCACTCTTCCCATACTCTTCTTTCATAGAGAATCAGTAACTATTATTATTTTAATCTCAGGAATGTGTGAAACTTTTGGAGGAAATTGATAATTCTCATACTGACTTTATCAATAGAATAAACAACCAGGTAAGAAATGTTTTCATGTTTTAAAATTAATCAGTGAAATTTAAATACCTGTTAATCACTTTTTTCTATCTAAAGAGTCTTCCCTTCTCCTTCAGTTGGAGTCCTCACGGCAAGAGATTCATGCTATTTTCTTTGATAAAACACTTGAAGAAAGAATGGCATTGATTAGACAATCACGTGAGTTACCAAAGAAAAAATCCATAAAGGTGAGTAGCTTAAATTTGGTAGGTTGATGAGGAATTATTCCAGGACTATAAAATGTGAAATTTTTATTTATCCTCATTCAAGATCTAAATCCAGTAGTTAGTCTGGGGTAGTGTATTCAGGACGTCTGTAATTGACGGGGGTGGATGTTAGTAATGCATGAAACTCCAATTGAATCATGGAATACTTAACAACTGTCTGTTGTGTTTGTGTTGTTTTTTTGTTTTTTTTTTAATCTCTCCGCCTTTCCAGAGGGCAATTATTTTTGCCTCTTTCTTGGAGCCTTCAGTGTCTGACTTGCAATGTTAACTTGAAAAATATCCTAAAGTGTATTTTGTTTGATCACTACTTTTTTCCATACATGTAAAAATGCATGATCCAGTAAATGTGAATGCTTGTAACAAATCAAAATAAGCTATAGATAATGTTTTCTAAATTACCAAATATTAAATGAGTATCTGTCTATATTTCTGATGGGGTACTGTAACTATTTACATTGTTTGGACTATTGTCCTCATCTTTATTGCCATATTCCCAAAGTTTTGGCTGTTGTACACTCTAAACTTCAGGTTATATACATTAGAATTTAAAAACAAACCCTTTTACTCCATGGGGGTAGATTGTTCTAATTCCACATGTCATGCCTTTTTTGGATATCTCGGTTTCAGTTAATTTCAGTTATTAACTCAACTCTCCAAGTTTTTGTTCCCTCTGCTGTGGCCAACTTTTTGGGTCAAGTCACTTTTTGGATTGTTCAACCAACACCATTATCTAATGGAATTAGAACAATGGTCAAAACATTTTGAATATGGCAATAAAGATGACAACAGTGTAAATAGTTAAATGAGTATTTGAGCATGAGGAAAAGAACTATGATCACTAGTGTTAAGATTTTCATTTTTATTCTGAAAGTTGGTTACTGAAAAGTTAAGGGAAGTGAAGAGTAAATATTGTGGTTAATGAGAAAATAACTTTGTAACATTAGTCTGTAAATTCAAGACTAGGTCTAAAAATACAATAATTATGTCGATAACCTGTTTATCTGTTTTTTTTTTTTTTTTTTTTTTTTGGTTTTTGTTTGTTTGTTTGTTACTTATTATACCAAAAATCTAAGCCCAGTTAATACAGATCTTTCAATATAAACTTAAAATATTTTAATAAAGAGGTACAAATATATTACAATATATCGTATATGTAATGCAGATAAATTAAATTTATTTTGATGTTCAAATAAGATTGTAATGCTATCATAATTACTGTTCGCCATTTGCATAACTTCTGTTTAAAATTTGTTTTAAAATATATTTTCTTTGTTTCAGAATAAAGTTCCACAGTTAAGCTATGCCACACAAAAATATCAAATGCGCAAGAAAGCAGAGTATCCTTTCCTTTAACTTTAATAAATGTGAATCTTTGTCAATCACTTTAATAATGAATTTTATATGGCTATAAAACTGCATGCTTGAAAGTGATGCAAATTAGATTTTTGTTCTTCTCCATTGCAGTGGAACAGTAACACAAACTACTGTAAATTGTGTATAATCTGCACTAGTGTATAATACAAAACCCTAATTCTAATAGTGTGTTTGAGGGTTTCTCTTTAGTATAATATGCACTGAGTTGTTTAGAATTTATATCGGCAAAATTAAACCTAAATTGAACACTTCAACTTTTTTTATCTAGTTCATATTAGGTAAAGATAAGAATTTATAATGACATTGTTTTGAAAGAGAAAATTTACAAAATGTTTAGAGCACATGTTAACACAAATGCAATAAGCTTGCCATGAAAACTCACTCATGCTAGGGAGAACAAAAATGATACCCACATTTTTCTCTGTAGCCACATAAAACGGAAGTGGACATTTGCTATTACATTCACTTGCAGCACATAAACGAACCCAGAAAATTTGTACCATTTTATTGGTCACTGGCAGTAGTCACAGTACTACTCTGCTTGCATCTTCTCACTAAACTGTCAAGCAGTTTATTGCAAACCCAAATCTCTGTGCTCATGTGACTTTCGCCTTTTTTTTTTTTTATTTTTTTTTATATACAGAGGGGAATAAGGAACCAGGTAGCTGGTCATTGCTTCAGATGTTCTAAGTGTTAGATTCCAACACTGGTATGGGGGATCCTAACTTTAATCTATGTTGGAGACAAGAAAATTGGCAATATTTACAATGTTGGAATAAGAGCTGATCAAGTGGGTGAACGAACACAGAATTGCTGGCACAACTGACCAGTCTCAGAGCACTGAAAATCCCAAATGGGATGGGAACCATGCCTGCCAATTTCATGATCAGTATTGGGTAGTGTCATTGCTTTATAGAGATAAACATAATTTATCATTTCATCACTAAACTTGATGGGACAGATTTCCTGCAGATTTTCAAGACAATTTATTGAAGATAGTGACAATGACAACATCTACAACACTGACAAGATATGTAAAACTGTCATAATGTCTATTTTGACACAACCATGAAGCTGACTGAAATATGCTTAATTTTCTTAGGTGTACAAGCTTTTATTATGGCTATAAAAGTGGATATAATTTATTAAATTCCTTGTTCAATAAGTTGTCTGTTTTAATTGTCATAATAAAGTGCTTAATATCTGACCCTTTTTTTTTTTTTTTTTTTTTTTTTTTTTTTTTTTTTTTTTCATGTTACACATTCAGTTTGGACTATAGATAGAGCTTTTGGTCAGACCATAGTACCTGGATTGCATTTTTGAGGTTGAGTAATCAATCAAGTGCTACTGGTTTTTTCCTTAACTATGTTCTTTTCAGGAAAGCTCCAATGCTTGACAAAAATATTCATGCTGGCAAAGTTGCATCTATCAAGCAAATAGCAGTTTGTTCTTCAATAAAATCACCAAAGTAAGGATGAAATTCATTTTTTACTTTTTAGACTTCATCTTAGAAACTTCAGTTGTTTGGGAGATTTTTTTTTTTTTTTTTTTTTTAATTACACTGACCTTGTGTTTGTAAATACTTGTATCTATCTACCTCTCTCATGCAAACAGTACTGAAAAGTTCTTAACTACAGGGGGCCCGACCGTGGCCACCGATATAGAAGGCCTATTCGATAGTGACGTCACAAATGTAGTCCATGCAGGGAAACAGACAGTAATCATAATGTAACGAAAAAATTGGTTTTAGAAAGCTTTTTAAAAATACATTTATAAAAGAAACAGAATTGGATTTTATACAGAACTTTTTCATATTAATTTTTAAAAAATAACCGATAAGAAAAGTTGTTGCTGAATGTTTTGTTAAAGTAGAGAAATTAAACATGTAACATTTCATTAAATTTTAAAGACTGAAATTCGTTCATTATTTGTTTCCAATTTGAAAACATTTTTAAAATCATAATCGGTATTGTTTTAATTTGCATGTTTTTATCTTAATTTTAGTAATTATTCTGTAAAGTTACAATATCGTAAGTATTAAATGATTATTATTCTTACACTACAGCAACAACTCAATTATGAATTAGGAAACAAAGAGATGAGTAAATTATAAATAAGATACAAAAAACTAAATACAAGAAAGTAAATAAATTTGACACAAAAAGATTTAAAATTCAAATAATACTTATAGAAAAGTAGGTTACAGACAGACAATTTTAAGACTGAAATTCGTTCATGATTTTAATTGTTTCACATTTGAAAATTTTTCATAAATCATAATCAGCGTTGTTTTAATTTGCATGTTTTTATTTCAATTTTAATAATTATTCTGTAAAGTTACAATTTTTGTAATCATTAAGAGATTATTACTCAAAGACAGTAACAACTGAATTATGAATTAGGGAACAAATCATAATTAAATGATGAATGAATAAAATAATTATAATGAATAAATAAAACAAACATAAATAAGAAACAAATACAAACAAGCAAGTAAATTAGATAAAAACAATAAATAGATTTAAAAATCAAATATTTTCAGAAAAATAGGTTACTGATACAAAATTTAGCTTAATGTTTGAAGTTTTCTTTTTTTGCTTAACTTGTTACTTGCAATATTATTATTTTCCCTAGAACAAAAATTATTTAAAAGAGCATTTGTAGAGCTCCAGACAAACATTTTTTGTATTTTTTCTATATTGTGACCCTCATCACAAGTGTCAACATCAAAAAGAAGCTCATCTGCCAAAACATTCAATGTTATATGCATGGCTAATTTTCTTTGATTTACTGAATGAAGAAAAGAATGATTTTTTTATTAGTTTATTAATGACAACATAATTATAGAGAACAAAATTTTATCATTTTATCATTAGGATATAAGAGAAAACCTCTATTAATCCCCTGAATATAGCTGCTTATTTCAGGTATGTCTTCCACATAATCTTTTACACTTCCAAATATTAAATCTTTGCAACTATTGCATTTACTTTTCTTAAAAACTGCATAACAGCAATAACCTGCTAAGAATAGTATTACAGGTAGAACTTCTCTACAATTATTAACATCATCCTCTTTAACATCAATTCTATATTTATATATATCTAACTTTTCCTCCTCCTGTCACTTCATCCCAGTTTGGTTCTTGTAAACTCTTTAAATCAATTTTAATGCATTGCTGATTAAATGGTAAGTTTAATTTTAAAACTGATTGCATTCTAATTTTTTTTTTTTTTTTCACACTTAAATACTTGCCGTATCGAGATATTATACTGATCCCCACTAAGTTGCCGGTACTGACCAAACCTTGCTTCAAGGTGATCAGTTTGAAATTTGCCTGTACAGTTCTTCTATGCAATACTTAGTCAGTTCTAGAAATGCATAGGTTGTATGATGCAAAGCAGTGAAGGTTTCCTTTGTTAATTTTCCATTTCTTCCAGAAATGCTATTCCAAGATTCTAACCAGTCATAGAATACAGAGAGAAATCTAAAATTTTCTTCATCCATTCTAAGTGGATTGCAGTATTTATTTCTAAGCCGACAACCTTTATATGGCGTTTTAACATTCATTATTGTCCACCAAATATAAAATGTTTATATATTCTGCAAAATTAGGCAAATATTTCTGTTTTCCTAAGGTCATTAATCCTTGAATAGTATATTCATTAAAAATTTGCAGAACTAAATTAACATTTTTGCCTTTCAAGATTAGTAGGAGAAAGTGCCTTTGAGGTCAATTTATAACAATATTTCAAAATTGACTGAGATTCTAAGGCATGAAGTTTCTGTAAGGTAGAAAATGGGGGCACTTTGGATACTATCTAATTCATGATTTCCATCATGACAAAATTTGGGGAACAGCATGCATTTATTTGCATCTTTTTGACCAAGCCAATTGTTTCTAATGCATTTTAATATATGGACTGAGTCAAAAAGGAAGAAAAGAGGTCGAGACTTTATAACTGGGTGTGGATATACAATGGAAAGCTTTGGAGGACTGAAAAAGAAAGATATAGCTTTTTTATTTATAGCATTATTATCTGTTATGATTGATAATACTTGAAAGCCTATCTCCTCTAAACCAATTATTATATGTTTAACTATGTCAAATAACTTCTCAGCTTTAGGACATTTAGTTGGCATAACATGCACAACATCTTTATATTGTAAGAATACGCTGCTAATCATGAAAGCAAAAGCACTTGTTGCAGCTTCACTGCTGTTGTCAGATAAGCCAACAATATTACCACCCTTATAATCTAAATAAGGTTTTAGATGAATTTCATCAACAAGTAAAGATACTGTGATGTCCTTCTGCACTAGGAGCTTAAATTTATTTTTAATATACATAAGAAAATTGTTATGTTGCTCAATCAAAGGATTCATATATGTTGATAACGTTAGTCTTTTAGCTGTTGAATAGCTAGGTAAAATTATATTTTTGCTGTCTCTTAACAATCTGTACCCTTTAGGGGAGCAGTTATATAATAATGAAGAAAATATCATTTCTGTTGAATAATCAAGCTTATTTTGTGTCATTAAATTTAGCTGCTTATATATAAATTTGATTGCATTAAAATGTTTGTTTGATTCTTCTTGCACTAATAGTAGAAATGACATTATTAATTTTAATATAAAAATCATATTTTGAGGTTCAGTTTGCTATTGTTTGTCCATTTTCTTCATGTTTTCTATCAGAATTTCAAGAGTATTTTGATCAGTTACATGTTTAGGAATCTTATAGTCCCCTATTGAATGCATTTCCACATCTCTACAAAACACATGTACTGCAAAATCAGATTCAATTACAAGAGATTGATTTTTGGATATGGGGATTTGATGATACTGAATATAATAAGTGTCTCTTGCTGCCTAACAAAACTCCAGTAATTTCTATCAAGGAAATTTAATTTCCCTTCTAGATCATTAATATTATGGAATTTCTTCTGCATTTTATATGCTAAGTCATCATTAATACTTTGATTTAAAGCACTTTTAAGAGCAGAATTCTCTGGTCGAATTCTCCTAGAATCTGGTGACCCTCTAGAAGTATTCAATGAAGATAAATATGAGGGACAGTTTGGGAAAATTCTAGGGATAGCACCATCACGAAGATATATTTTTTTTAGTTTAACTGCAATTGTGACACCTGTTTTTTCGTCAAAAGCTGACGATTCTCTCCTTATGTCCTCCGGTCGAAAATGTAGTTCACATACCTAAAAAGATTTTAAAAACCAAATCTATTTTAAATTCTTGTGAAAATCTAAGAAAATCAATCAGCAAAAATCTACAGTAATATGAAGCATTAACAATTTTAGGAAAAGTGGAGAGAATTCAACAAAAGATTATTAGTGATGAAGCTAACAGAATTTTTAACGTTTATTCATTTTTTTAATTTTTAAAATGATAAATAAAAAATAAAAAAACATTCTTATGAATAAAACAATTCTAAAATGTTAAATTATTAGAATTATAATTCTAAAAAATAATTCAATTATTTTTATGCCTATAAATAAAAAGATTCCTTTATAAATTTATATCAAATGTCTTTAAAGTTTATTTTTATAAAAATTAGATTTCAGCTTTTAAAAACTTTCGCAACTTTGTTTTTAATGTTTTGTGAATTATAAAGATATGAAATTATTTTAATCCTCAAAGTTTCAATTGAGTTTAATAACTTTTTAAAACAAAACTTTGTTTTAAAATGTGTTGTAAATTACAGACATGAAATTAATTAAATTCAATTAAAGTTTCATTTAGTCACAAATAAAACAATTCTAAAAAATCGTTAAACTTATTAGAATCATTTTTTATGTATATAAAATATTCCTTTAGGAATTCATGAATAAATTTGTCGAAAATTTCTTTAAAGTTTATTTCTTAAAAAAATGAGGTTTTAGATTTTAAAAACAACACTTACGAGAATGAATGTCTCTCTCTCTAAACTTTCTCGCTAGATTTATGTCTTATTAACTTTAAGTTATGAATTACAAAGACATGGTATTAATTTTCATTAAAGTTTCAATAAAATTTACTTATTTTTTTAATACAAAAAATACTCACTCTGCTGAATTTAGTAGGTGAAAAATGATCTCTTCTGATTGTACGAATCCAAACATCAGATAATTCTTTATCTTTAGGGAACGAAAATACATGTACTTTAGGGCCGTTTTTATAATTCCCTTTGCAATTTGGTACAACGCATCTATAAGGCATTGTTTTTGTTTTAAATTAATTCAATATTTAAGAGTATTAATAAATAATTTAAAAATGTCGCCATAAAAAATCTGATACACAAAACAAACGACACGCTTCTTGAAAGTCGGACTCAATGTGATGACATCACATTTCTCCGTAACCCAATGAAGTAGGCCTTCTATATCGGTGGCCATGGCCCGACACTATTTTTCAGACACTTTATTTTTTCAAGTTTTAGGTAGCACAGGCAGTCTACTGTTTTAGTGTAATGGCAATAACATTTAAAAACTGTTTCAATACTACAAATGGAAAAGCAGAATCCAAATTAGAAGTATTTTTATTTTTTTTACAAATTTTCACATTACACAGGCGACAGTATTTTTCGGACATTGCAGAAACAATGCTAATAGTTTATGGCAGCACCCTTTTTTTTCAATGACTTCTATCAGTCTATCTTCATAATGTTCGTACATATTGATAACGTCTCTTCGTGTTTCTAGCAGTCTATTTTTAGCATCTTTTATGTGCTGCCACAGTTCAGCCTCTCTGGTCATTTCTGGCCCGTCGTAAACAAGCTCTGCAAGCATTTCCCATGTTTTCAATTAAGTTTAAGTCTGGACTTCTTGCAGGCCATTCCAGTGTAGTTATATTTGCTTCATACATCCAATTATTCACTGATTTGGCCGCATGAATGCTGCAGTTATTTTGCTGCAAAATAAAATTACTTCCCATTTCTTTTTCTATGAGTGGTGTGAGACTACCCACCTCTGCAACTCGTTGCACAAAGATATAGACCCCACGTCGTAGAATTTCTGTGCGGTGGATCGAGCGAGAGGTAGGCTCACAGGCAAAAGAAAAACACAACTACAAACTTGGGTAGGACGAAAAGAGGAGGAAGGCGTGTGACCTGTTTGTGGACGACCAACTCCGGGCTGACTCTCGGCGGGCAAAAAAAATATATACCTTAACTAACAATGTCCGGCTGCTAATGGGTCGCTCTTCGATGTTACGTGCTCCGGCCTAAATCAACCTTCCTCGAATCTAAACTAACTACCCCGTGGCCCAAAGCGCTGCCGTATATATGGAGAATCCTCTTTCATCATTTCCGGACAAGGGACACCCACAAATAAACCCATAACTTTTTCATGACCATTTCTCTCTTTGAAGAAAGTGGACATAAAAATATTTCTTAGCCTAGCTGACTCCGATTCAGGGACATTAAATTCAAACCCTTTTAAGTTTTGACCAGAGCCGGTCTTTTTCCTATCGTCGTATTTTGACAAGTACTTAACACTTATCTACCCTTTTCGCCATATGTTTTTATCTAGATTCCTAATCTAATCATTTGGTCTTGAAGTTTGATGCCCAGGTCAAATCTAACTAATCTTCTCGCACATATGTGTGCGCGTGCACGCACACACAGATGTGGGGGTGTATATATACAGACACACGCGCGTGCGCATATATCCAACTCATAGTGTCACAGTGGTAGGGCTCTCTTTTCCAAAAGTTCTCTGTAGCTCAAGCTATTTTGACGTCCTTTTAACCACTTGAGCCACAAGTTTCCATTCGGAAATACCATACCCCAAACCATGACTCCTCCTCCACCTATCTCTTGTTGAGAATAACAGGTTCACCTTTTCTCGACCATGTACACCACCCATCAGGTCCATCGAACTTAAAACGTTTTTCATCAGTAAATATCACTTTCTTGAAGTCGACATGGTTTGTTATCCATCTTTTTGGTGCTTTCCAGCCTTGCCTTGTGTTTTCTTGTTAGTGTAATTCTTTTCTTGATTTTAGCATACTTAGGTCCAATTTCGTGTAGCTTTCTTTGTACAGTTCGAACACTGACGTCAAGTTCACACTTCTCCTTTACTTTCTTCGCTGTCACCTTTTCTCCAGATGATAACAACCTCGTAACACTCCTCTTCATTCTTCTTTCTGTTCTCTTGGAAATTGTTTTTTTTCCGTCCTCTCTTCTTCCGCTTAGTCTGTACTTAGCATGTATTCAACTGTTGACTTCAGTAGCTTCATCTCAGCAGCGATCTTTCAGATGCTGAGCCCATCTCTCTTCTTTTGGACCAAACTGATGACTTCTTTTGAATGCATTCTTCTGCCCTTATTGGCTAATTCCAGACACTTTTCATTAATTGTTGCCTTTTTAATCAATTGGAAACTCAGATGAATACAGTGTCCAACTTTGCAGAAGGAGCTTGTAATGCACAATCCCACCAGATGCACAACATCACCTTCAGATGTAAACCCACAGTGACTCATTTAATTTTCCCCAGGACCATTTTCTCTTCATTGTCATAAAAAATCCACTTGTGATCAGTCTTAAAAATGGGTTGTTTTTGTTGCATTTAAGAGAATTGCAAATGAAAATGTGGTTCATGAAATTTTTTTTTCTGTTAAATCAAGAGACAACCAAACCTTGTCGGGATTAACATCTCATTGTTTTCAAGTGCCTTACAGCACTCATGAGATATATACTATCTGCAATGTCCAGTGTCTCATTTGAAGTAGATCATTTTTAATCAGCATAAATTTTCTCTCTCTCTCTCTTTGCAGACCTAATAAGGATACTGCGAAAATAAAACAAGAAAATCGGTATGTTCTTAGTTTTTTTTTTTCATTAGTTTTTTTAACTTCTTTCGATCAGCAGCATAATTTTAAATACAGAAAGTCATTGTTTGTAAATAACTATCCAATAAATATCCAATTAGCTTAACTTAAAAAATTGGAGTATTGCCAATTGATTTACCAATGTTTTTAAGATTTTTGAACAATTTAAATATTTCCTGAACATTACTGTTAATTATAAATTTTTATATTCCTTCATCCTTATTTATTTGCTACTCTTTTCTTTTATTTTTTCCTCAAGCCTTTCTCGTAAAACTCAACACGTAAAGTAAGTTGAATCTCTTTAGACTATCAGCACTTCATTTTTACTCAAGTAGCACCCAGTAGATGACAAATTAAATGCTTTGTTCTATCTGTATAAGCATACATGTGAAATCATTCCACTTATAATGGTGTGGAATTCTTTACTACTTTTATTTAAAAGAATTTTTATAATAAATGAGATTCTTTTAATAACTTGGAAGGGATACAGTTAGTTATCACACTCCTACTAGTTGCACAGTAATTTTAATAGATTTATTTACCATCAATGTTTGTTTCAAAGTTACCTGTCTTCTTTCCCCACTTACTTCTTCAATTGACTTTTTCTGAGCCACCCAATACACTTATCTTTTTACAATATGCCAAGTAAATGAAATCTGAAATTTATTAGATGTGATTTTGAAACAACATAACCTACTAACCTTCATACTTTTCACATCAACACTTTAAAATATTGATTTGGTGATGCCTACTTTTAAAACCATTTTCCTCTGTAAAAAGTATTCCTTTGAGGCAAAGATGTTTTTTTGCTTGTAAAATACAGTTCTTTCACACATCTGACCTTTTTTTTTTTTTTTTTTTTTTTTTTTTTTTAAATAAAGATCTGTGCGTAAAATTGCTCCACCAAATGTACCAAAGAAGCCCAACAAAATAGGTGGGTATGTTTGAAATTTTTAAATACATATATAATATATCACCTTTGCATGGCAGTTTGAGATATATATTTTGAAATTTAGTCTAGGTCTAAATCTTGCTGGTGTTTATTGTCAGCACCAAATAAGCAATTTTCAAGAAAAGATGTAGCAGCATTTGTACGAAAGGAAAATAACTAAAAATATTAAGTTAGCTATACTGCACAGTTTAGGACCTACAAAAAAAATTAAAATAAAAATCCATATTTTAGATAATTTTAATAAGAGAATTTTTTAACCCCCCCCCCCCCATCTCCTTTCTTCAGCCTCTTAAACTTTTTTTTTTCTTTTCTTTTCAGTTTCTGTTGCAGGTAAAATGACTGCCACTCGTATTGTTGCAACAAAAGCAAATGCTGGTCCCCTGAGGAATAATAATTACAAACCATGGCGTTGAAGAGGTCTTTCATCCTCAATGTGGAACAAGGATTGTTAGCGAGTAGGGGGTTGACTGTAATTGTTAACTTGTGTATTCCTTGCCTAACAAAGAACAATTATAATTGGCTGTGATTTCAAACTCTTTCATCTGTAATTTTATAACTTTGCTCTCTAATTTATTTAACACTTTCTTCTCATATTACAGAATTTAAATGAACAAATTTTTCATTATTCATAAGATTTCAGTTTGATCAGTTAAAGTATTACATTTTCTCCTTCCTCAAAGTTCTGGTCACAAGCTTTTTATTCATTGGAAAACTGATTTAAGCTACATCACTTTTTCTTTAAACAATTCTATCATCAATATTTTAAAATTGTTATTAAATGTTATTCCATCTTTTACCTTCATTGTTTTGATTTTTGCTTGCATCTGTGTGTGGGTGTTTTCTTTTTTTTGTTTTTTTTTTGTTTTTTTTGTAGTGCTATTAAAACACAAGTGACTTTATTTTTATGTTCTACAATTATACTTTACCTTCTAATTTTATTGCTTGTAAAATAGGTTAGCATCTTAAGTATACACCTTTTTGAAAGGTTCTATTTCAAATGTCCTATAATTGCCTTGGAAATAGTTTTGAATTTATAAAGTTTAACTGTGATTTTAAGTAGTTAATAACAAAATAAAATGTTCTTGTAGAATATAGTTTTTATTATAGTGAAAATTTTCAATCAGAATTAATATTGTGAGAAGCTGATATTTTTGTACATTGTTTCTTTTATTTTATTTTTTTTTCTGATTTCCATAGTCATGGCTTTACTAATTAAGAAAATTTCTTGAAAGCTCTCCAGAAATGTTCTTAAAAAAATGTTCTAAATTCCCAGCATCTTTTGATATTAAATAAAAATCCTTCCAATAATGAAGCATCAAGAGTTTAACAAATAATGCTTAAGGATAAAATGAGTTAAGTGATGTGTTCTACTTAATGTTTTATTTCAAACGTATTGAGTTCATCTTCATAAATTCTACTTGTAAATCTTTATTCAGTACCTCTTCATGAATTTATCTAAATATTACATAGGATTTTTTTTCTTCTTTACATTCCTCATATTTCATTTTCCTTCTCTTTCTAATAAGCACAGCAAAAGAACAGAGGAGGGAAGGACTCAATTTTACTTCAATAAAATGTAGGAATTAAATAGTGTTTTTATTATTTAAAAACAAAAACTTTTTTTTTTTTTTTTTTTTAAATCGCACAAAAGAATTTGAATAATTTTGTAAATTTCTCCCATTTGATATTACCATTGTTAATTTCTTCCTTTACTGTGTTGATAAAAAGTTTTGCTTTGATTCTGAAGTATTCTTTTTTTTTATTTTTATTTTATTTTCAGTGTTAAATGTAAATATTTTTTAAACCATATTAAGGATTGAATTCTCCAGCAGTGATCAGAAAGGCTTCCTAACATAATCCTAAAGCAAGCATTTTTCATTCTTCAATATCTTTTAGGGCAAGAGAGATGGTCAAATGTTAGTTTTATTGACAAGGAATAAATAATCTAATTTATTTCTTTGGCAAGTATCTCATGTGTTCTTCCATAAATTTCTTCCAGTTGTGATTAGATTTAATTTTAAAAAAAAAATAAAATTATCAAGCTATTGAATGTAAGATACAAATAGGAAAACTTTAAGTGCTCATCTTTTAATTAGTAGGACTCTCATTC
This sequence comes from Acanthosepion esculentum, assembly GCA_964036315.1. Classification (NCBI taxonomy): domain Eukaryota; kingdom Metazoa; phylum Mollusca; class Cephalopoda; order Sepiida; family Sepiidae; genus Acanthosepion; species Acanthosepion esculentum. Next base: position 49,491,305 of record OZ038498.1, read on the forward strand.
TTATTTCTTTATATATAACTGCTTTTGGTTTAAAAGGGTTTTCAAATTTTAATGATTGACAAATCCCCAATAGGGATTTAGCAACCAGAATAAGACTGGAAACTAGGGGTTTGATATAAAAAGCTTGGCAAATGCTGACTTTTAGAATAGATAAATAAGATTGTACAGTATTTACATTAGTCGGACTATTGTCCTCATCTTAGTCGCCATATTTGTCACGTTTCGGCCGTTGTACGCTCTGGCCTTCTTCAGGTGGTTGGAATTTCGAACTGAACCCTTTATTTCGATCACTGGGGTAGACAGTTCTAGTTCTACGTGCCATGTTTGATGGATATCAGTTATCTCCTGCTAATTTTCCCTCTGAAAGTTCTCCACTGCCTTAACCGGGTATTGAACTCACTCTGGGTCTGTCACTGGATCTAACCAACGCCTTTAGGAGAACTTTCGTACAATGGCCGAAACGTTGTGACAAATATGGCGACAAAGATGAGGACAATAGTCTGACTTATGTAAATACTGTACATAATACCTCATCTCAGAAATATAGACAAATAAGATTGTGTTTAAGACTTGGCCTTATCAGATTAGTTTCACATTTGGAAAGCTTTGTGCACTTATAAGAATTCAATAAAATATTTTCATAATTCATACACAAGTGCTTACCCCACCAAGAAAAAATATTTGACTTGTCAAGATTAATAGATATTCTTATTGCTGTTTAGTCTTTATATAGAAATTAACTCACAATTATTAAATAATTTTCTTATTGATTAATCAGCTCATAGATAAAACTGGTAAAACATTAAGCACCAATTCAATTAATTGAAACATTAGTATAAGACCCCCCCCCCCACAACACCCCCAACTGATTTTAATATATTCACACATGCTTATGCTTTAAAATTGTATTCTGAACCTGACTTTCACTTAAGTTATAGAGATGTCTGCTTGTAGTAATATTTAAACCATAGTTATTTATATCAAGTTGAATTTTGTCTGATATCAAACTTGGTTTCAATAACTTAGTCTGAAGAGCTTTTTCAGGAATATGACATGCTAAAATGTTCTCATCTTAGCCAAGAAAGAATTCACTTCAGTTAGATTTTTGAAAATGAGTGAGACAGGAAATTGTCCTGATTTTTATGTACAGTGTAACCCGGATATGAGAGTTGTCGGGACCGGAGAAGAAGTCTATTATATATACATTAACACAGGTTCTAATTTGGGACCCGAGAAAATCTTATATCCGGGTTTCTCTTATATCCAGGTTACACTGTATTAGCATTTCTAAAATCTATAGAGGCAATTATTAACAGAAACCTCTTCCTTGATTTAAGTTGTTACTTTTTTTTTTTTTTTTTTTTTTTTGTGCTGGTGCATAAAGTTAGCAAAATGTTGCCCTTCATAACTTCAAATTTTTTTTAATAAGCTTTAGTCTTGCCTTATCTCAATAGGCAAATACAGGTAATTAGTATAAACCTAGCCACTGAAGACTAACAGCAGGGACTCTTCAAAAAAAAAAAAAAAAAAAGGAGATGTCAATATCTTACAAAACTTTTCTGCTTATATGGAAAAGTGCCTAATTTACTATTTATTTTAACTTTTAATACTAAGCTTATAGTCACAACTTTTGTGCTGGGCCTGCATTCAGTCCTTGGCTTTATCACTGATCTGCCTTAAGCATAACTACTTTATTTACTAGTCATGACATAAGGCATGGCACTGAAAACAGTTGGATGTTTTGATAGATTTGTTTATACCATAAAACTCTTGCATAAAGTAGTCGGGTTTAACTGTTTACTGCCACCTTTTCACTGGTGGGTGGGGGGTAGCATGATGAGAAACAAAAAAAAAAAAAAAAAAAAAAAAGGCTCCAAACTTAAACTTTTTGACAAAACTTTAGCTTTTCCTCTTAAAAAAGTGTTGTACACCATTTCAAGAAATTAAATTTTCATCCAAAAAATTTATTAGTTAAAAGCAGGTCTTTTATAGGACAAATGTGAATGTGTCAATTTCACCCCGTCAAAACTATTGCTCATTTCTCTGAAAACCTGTTCTGAATTGTAAAATAAAAAAATGCAATGAAACTCTAATTAGAAAAGCTTTTAATTACTTTTATATATAAGATTTATTAAGGACAATATTGTCTTAATAACATCACCTAACCATATGAATTCTAAGTGAAAATTCAATTTACTAATCAAAAATTGATGCAAAATAATTTGTGTTAAATAACTTAAGTATATAAAATATTACATAAAGTGCTTCCCCCCCCCTTTTTTTAAAGTATGGTCAACCATACACAACATTAGCCATTGCTCTTATTAAATTTACTATATCAAGAAATGTCAACATTACTGAAATTAGATTAGAGATTATTTTCCAACATTTTTAAGATTACTGTGTGTGTGTGTGTATATGTATGTATGTGTATATATATATATATGGCAGGGGAGGGAATGCTCGCATTATTGTTAAATTGTTTTACAGATAAATTCTTTGTAGAACCATCATTATGTAAAATGTGGCAATGTTGGTTAAAAAAGCAGCTACGTTTTTGTTTTAGAAAAAAATACATTAAAAAAAAAATATTAATTATACTTCATTTTTGGAGAAAAAAAAATTTTTTCACAAAGAATTAGTGTGATGAACAACTAAAAAGGTGCTCATCAGCTATTTAGAAAAAACAAATTGATTCCAGTCAGTATAATTTGTTTGACATAGAGTATTATGCTTACTGGAAATAGTAAATTTAATCCTTTTAGCTTTCAAGAAAGCTTTTTTTCATTTATAAAAATTGATTTTTAAACCAAGGTATCAAATTAGTGAAGGCACCTAATTTAATATATGGTGTAATACGCATCATAAATGTCCAATGACGGATTAAAGGGACAGAATAGAGAAGGGAGTCCCAGCTGTAATGCACAAGGATATAAATAAAGGCATCACCTCTTGTTCTTTAAACTTTTTTTTCTGAAAATTAAATTTCACAAATGAAAATTGTCAGATTTGAGTCGTACAAGACCCAATTGGAAATTATTTACTAATTTATCTCCCTTCTAAGCAAGATCTAAGTTGACCAAGAGATAAAACATACACTGGTAAATATGATAAAACCATTTATTTCATGTCAATTTAATATCACACAGAAAATAAAATTAATATTCAAATGGTTTTCAGTACACAAACAAGCTTTATAAATTTGATTTGAGAAACTGGCCAAATACAATCACTGCAGAGCTTTTTTTTTTTTTTTCCTCTTTGACTTCATCAGTGATATTTGCCATAACGATTTGTTGTAGGTAATGCTCAACTTTAAATCTACTCTATCATTAAATGGTTGCATTTCTTTCAACTACACCAGACTATCATGTCAAAATCCATAAACATTTACAATTTTTAATAGCTTCTAAATACATTTCAGATTTTTTTTTTTTTTCCGTCTTACATCACTACATATATTAACTACACTGTTCATAGGCTCTCAGGCCTTCAGCCTGAAGTAAATATCTACTTGTCAGTAAAGTCTAAAACATTTTTACCTCTGTACCTTAGGTTATTTGATTGAACTATTCTGAGTTTTACATTAAGCAAGATTCAAAGAAACAGCTATAATTTAACATGTTTGTCTCACAACTATTCAACAGTGCCAAAGTTTTTCTTAAAATAGTTATATATATATATATATATTTCTTGACTGATCAGGGGGATCATGTAAATACAGTTCAGATTATACATTAAGAAAAAGGGTTTAATATTTTACTGCTTGATTTTATTTTTTAATCATTTTAAAAAAAAAAAAAAACTTTGTAAGTCTGGTAGTGTTGCCAAGCCCCCAAACCATTGAGTATAAATAGCTAAAATAAATATTCACAAAGTTAGTTTAAAAATATAAATATTCATATTTACAATGATTAAAATATATTCAATTGAAAAAAAATAAACAGTCCATATAAACCAGTCTTGCATTTTGTAACAGTGTAAAGAATGTCACTTATGCGATATGATTTTTTGCTCCATTGAAAATGAAAAATGTTTTGTTTTAAAACCAAATCATCAACCCAGACATGTTTTGCATATTATATAAATAAAATTGAAAATAATCATGTTCTGTCGCAAAATAACATTTCTAGCAGAGATATATAAAACAAGTTATAACTTTAACAATCATGCTGACCCTGTCAAGCCATCTATGATAAATTGAGGCATGGTGGAGTTATGGATAGTGGCTCCGATTGAGGAATTGGAGAACTGAGTTTGATTTCCAGTCAGATCCATTACATTCACTTTTTATGCCTTGGGAAAAGTATGAATCCTCTCTCTCCCAGGATACAGGTAAATAGCAGAAGAGACTGGTTTCTATAGCCTTGAGTCTCAACCAGTCTAGGAGAATGTAACTCTGAATTAGAAACTATATAAACCTGGTGTAGCAAATACTATACAGTTAAAAGAAAGGATGGTTTGCATTGATGAGAAAAATTTCTATGGTTGAATATGAGAGAGAGAAAAAAAAAACCATCAGATTTTTACATAACCTTGTTTAAAATTTGTCATACTTATGAGGGAAGAATGCTTTTACTATAAGGGATGGTGTTTGTAAATATAGTGTTGACATTGTCTGTCTCTATTTTAAAAAACCCACATACCGAGTTTAGGTAGCAATAAAAAAAAGAAGAGACAAGGAATATCTAAGTCTCTTGATGTCTGATGGAAACTTAATACTGTATGTAATGTTCTGAGTACTTTCAATCATCTTCAAGGAAAGAAGGTAGAAAGAGGCAGTGAAATGTTTATGCTGCTAACTTTCAGCATTTTGCAATGAACATTTGTTGTAGGTTCTACTTAATAAAAAACATGCAGAATGTCTATGAAAAACAATATGAATAGAAAGTAGTTACTATATCAGCATAATTTAGACTAGGCAATACAGTAGAGATACAGGGTGTGGCAGAAATCTGCCCCTCCATAGTAAGACAGTAGCTAGATAAAGGCACGATTGCCACTTTTGCCATTATGTGGGAGGTATTTCTGCCACACCTTGTATTTATACTATTATTCTACTTGTATGGATGTAGTTAAATTTCCCAGAATAATTGATTTAAAAATGGCAATTGGAAAAAATTCTTAGTTCTGGAAGACAAAACGTGTTGACAAGAACTAAGAATTTTCTTCCAATTGTCATTTTTAAACCAATTTGTATGCTTTTCTGCCTAGTATCAGTTTATCAATACTTGGTCTAGAATTCATTACATTCCTAACTGGAGAAAAAAAAAACTACATAATATAAAATGGGAAGAGATTAGAGAGAGAAAAAAAAAATAAAAGTATAGAGTGTGGAAAGGGTCTGGAGATGCTGACTAGATATGAAGAGACAGGTAGGGAAAGAAAGTCATGAAAATGATATTTAAAATTCTCTATAGGCACTTAGAGGTTAATATTTACTATTAAATATACTGATTCTTTAAACAGCTGGATTGAGTTTGAGCATATGGAACACATTAATTTGTACAATAAATTGATTTATCAACTGAAAAATCTAGCAAGGAAATGTTTTTATTTCCTCACTCTCTTAACTTTCAAATAACTCGTGGGGAATTGGTAAGTGTCTACAGCTGGATTGGTTGGGTTCAATGAGATCTCAATTTAAGACAAAATATGACCATATGATTCATCTGTGATGTCTTATACATTCTAACAGATGAAATGGTGGGAAGGAAATGAACAAAAATGCTAATCTGGATTTATCTCAAGAAAACTGATTTTAAAAAATAAAAAAAATGTATATAAAAATAACAATCATGAAATGCTTCTCAAACTTAACAGTAATCAAGCTTACATCAAATTAGATTCTTTCATTCATGTAATTGTACTAAATTATGTAACAATATTGTCTATGATATATATCTAATACTTCCCTTATATTATTGTAATCTTGACTGTAGTAATATTTGTTCTCTGATCACACCACATGGTAAATAACTTTTGACTATAGTTCAAGATACAGTATAGTTTGATTGTTTACAAGCTGTTTTGACAACTATTCCAAGGCTCTCAAATAAGTGCTGCAAGTTGGCGCCATAGTCATCATGAGAATATCCAACACTAATATTCATTCAGCTTAGCTTAAAATGCTAAAATTTCACTTGCTACAATAGTAATGGTCTGCAAGACTAGCTTGCTATCCACTGGTTTATTGCAAGGCATGTGCCAATATGTACCAAGCTTAGCTTAGTTTAACAAGGCCAAGGATAGAGAGTGCCCAGTGAGGATCAAATTCACTCATAGTAATGGCCTGCAAGATCTATTTGCTAACCACTACCCCTATAGACAAGGCATTAACAATAATGCCTACAATAGCTTAGTATTCACTAATTTTCCAATTGTTTTCTAAGAAAATTTATCAACCTTAAAACTTGTAGCTAAAATAGTAGTTACTTAGCAAGAATCATTTTCAATGATATATTTCTGCACAGGTATAGAATGGAAACAAATAGCCAATATCAAAATGCTCAATTCTGTACAAAAGAGCACAACTAAAACAATCTTCGAGTTTCTATTTTAATGTCGTATAATAAAAATTGCAATATATAAGTACTCGTAATTCCTAGTTGGTGACTTTTTTCTTTTACTTTCTCCCACTACTCTCCTGACTCGGTGCAGGTGTGTAGAATGTGGTGTGGCGCAATTGTAGCTCACTTGTCATAGAAGGTAAACATCAGGGGACTTTCGATTCTAAAAGATCCGAGGTGACCAAAGCACAGTTATAAATCTAAACTTAATTTCTCTTCCTTCTTCAGCAAGCTATGAACAAACAAAAATTTATATCTTCCCAAATCATTTTAAAATATTGATATTTAAGATGGGTGATGATAAAAATAAATACCATTTTACAATGTCCTTCAGATGTTAAGATATAGTGAGATATTGCTTAAATTAAATTTTTCTTATCTCATGAGTCAGTGAGCGGAGAGAGTATTGCTAAGACTAAGTGATTAATCCAAATTGACTTTGGTTCAAACCCCATGGGAGCAGATGGTTGAGATTTCAAGTTTTTTTTTTCTTTATATGTAATCATTATCACATTCTTTCCAGTGTCAGAACAGAGGTGGCTTTTAAAAACAAAAAACATCACAAAATATATAACAAACATGCAATATTCTTATTCTTCATTGTTTTCTTCTTCTTCTTCTTCTTCCTCCTCCTCTTCCTCCTCCTCCTCATTTTCTTCCTTCCCTTCATGATCATCATCTTCATCACTCTCTTCATCCTGGGGCCGCTCACCCACAAGAACAGTAAACAAAACTTCACTGCTCAGACTCTTTTGTAAGGTATCAGGGAGGGGATTTCTGTAGAGATTCACTTCTTCCAAATTTGTCATGTCACGAAGCAGGTCAGTATCCACACCTAAAATTAAGTAAAAATAATTCTTATGTGAGAAAAATTTGGTTTTATTTTAACTTAAAAAGAAAAAAAAAATGAATATATACACCAACCTTAGAGTTTTTATTACATTTTGAGTATTATTTAAATTTTTTTAAGTCTTCTTCAAATGTTAGAAGTATGTGGATTTTTAATACGTAATGAGGTCTCTATTTTGACATTAAGGATTATAGTGTTCTTGACTAATTTTTTATTGATTCTTGTAAAAAAATTAATTTAGATTGTCCTTTATACAAATATACTGGGGTCAGAATGATCGTGCAAACTTTGGAGTCACAATCTCTGGTTAAAATAATATATCTTACTGAAATAATGATTGAACTCACTATTTAAACTCTTGAACTGTATTAGAATAGCTGGTTGAGATAGATTTACCTTACCAAGCATTACTGTGCACTCAATATGGTAACACTTTGTTCATGAGTGAAAACACTATCTACATTTATCTTTGGCCTCAAAAGGTGAGAGAAAATGAACGTCTCAAGTAGATGTGATGTCACTTTGACAGATTATCTCTCGCTGTCCTGGAGACTTATATTTCATGCTTCTAGCCAGACTTTCATGTGATGCATTTCTTACTCTTTGACATGTGCATACATTATAGTCAAGTTTTGTAACACTACAAGTAACCCTAACCACCATCACCACAAAAATGGATTTTAAGAAACTTGCCACTTAAGGTCAAAGATCTCAAGATGAAGAGAACATAACCTGAACAAATTTGTGCATCTGAAACTGAAAACCAATACACAAAAATGTACAAAGCAAGTAAACAGTTAAAAAAAAAAAAAAAAAGGTCCATTCACATGTAGAAAAGAAAGAAAAGTTCTTGATCAAGTTCAAGTCATATTGCAATAACATAAGATAAGTCATACATGTAACCAAAATGAAAAATCATTAACATTGATGTTTGGGCCATTTAACGTGATGATGAGACCATGTCACAGTCTGTTCTAGCATTAAATCATTGGAATGTCCATGTCAATCCACATAGCATCCAAAATGACAGGCTTCAGCTTATCCAAAGAGATATTCTGGTCTACATTTTTAACATGGGGATGTTTTTGAGGTTCTTGTTGATGTGCACATGTGAATGGCTCATCAAATGACAGAAAAGAATCAGAATGTGTTGTCTTCCAACTTTAGTTTTTTGACACTGAATGCAGGACTTTGTTCAAAGCCAAATATCTGACTTAGTGTATTGCCAAACAATTCTGTCCATAATTAGCTGAATGTAGACATTACCATCAGGATAAGACAAGTTATGAAGTGTGAAGAAAAGGGCAAGTCATAGAAACTCAGAAATGAAAGGACATAGTTTACCAGTTCTGGTGTCACACACAATTTCGAGGTTGCTGTTAGGAACACACATTTTCATAAGTTTCAAGAACTAAGAGTTATTCAAGAGAAATGATTGTAGTTGCTGATTCTTTGCTTGCTCCTCAACAAATTCCATACTAGGATCCATAAGAAGGTCATTAATGCTCCAAGACAGTGTCAGCAGAAAGGTTGCCCAGTCCATTAATAAAATGGATATCTGAGGTAACCCAGATAAGATGATCCAAATATTATCTCTCCTGCAAGGAGTATTTGTTCAAAATTGACTAGAATGTATCCAGAAAAACTGACTAGAATGATCTGTCACAATGTGGAATGTGTGCACTGTCCACTAATTGGTAAAAATACTATACTGCAGAATAAACTACTAGTAGTACTCATTTGAAGGTAATGTATCTAGCCTCTGTAGGTAACAATTTCCTAGAGAAGAAAAAAAATGGTTTCCACTGGTTGTCAGTCTTTTGCTTCAAAACAGCATCAACTGGCAAACACAGTTCTTTTCCTGACTCAGTATGTGGCGCAATTTTACTGTATGAAACAAAACGGATTTAATTTTATGAAAAGCTGCTAGGGAAGTCCCTTTCCCACCACTGTAACATAGCTTTGCTGTGCCTTTTCTATAAATACTTTCATGGTAATTGTTCTGATGAACTTTTCTCTATGGTACATAGGCTTTATGAACTTAAGCACAGTGCTAGATTGGCAGGAAGGTCTCATCATTTTACAGTTGAAATGGTTAAATGTAACCATAAGTTCTATGCTAATAATTTCTCTTGCACTTTTCGCTTGTTGAACTCTTCTGGGACTTCAAAAATTTAAATGCAATGTCAATCATTATCTTCTAACTTCTTAAATCCTGTTTTTTTATTGTTCCTGTTCCTTAATAGTACAGGTCGGTGCCGATAAGCTGTGGTAGTTGGGGTCCAAAACTTCTATCTGTGGTTTAGATCAAAAGTGAGCTGCGACGTCGGGATTGCCAGCTTAGACCACCAGAACAAAGCTTGTTAAGTCCATGGAAATGGGTAACATGGCTAAGTATGCAAAATGCGTATTCAATACTAAGAGTTGAATAATGGCAATTTTGAAAACATTTATTAAAATATCCTTTAATTTCACATAAAAATCTGCACCAATGGGAATAAATTTGAAAGATGACGACCTAAAATAATTCCAATTATAAAACGCCATGTCAATAGATCCATAATCGATGACATCAAAAGATGATGGAAATCTCATGCACACGAGATTTTAACAAGAACAAAAATAAAATTGATTTTTTTACAGTCTTAAGATTTTCAATAAAAACATTACAATACATTGTATTATAATATATTAATAAAAATAATATAATACAATACAATGTAATAACATCTACGTACAAGTACAGGTTTCTATGCAACGTAATGGTACAAGTTTTACAAAATTAATGTGACAGTGGTCGATCAGCGGTCATTGCTAACCAGTGGGATCCTTTGGTCAGGATACTAAATGGGATGGTCGGTTGATTCTAAAGGCACAAATACGTAATGGCTTCACACCAGATGCAACCGGCTCGACACCAGCTGGGTATGTTTAAAGAAAGTAAATCAATTTTAACCAGTTTGTTCTATACAGGTGTATGTTTTTTCCCCAACCTGTTTCTTCTAGGCAAGTTCTGGTCTTCTAAATCAACTGGTTTAGTTTTTAAGTGCTGGCTTAGCTTCATTTGTCAGTATAACTTGCTGTTTGTAGGAAGGCAAAGTTGGAGGCAGGAATCGTGGAATCTGTCAGCTCTCTCCAACTGCAAAATGTGGACTCTCTGGCTCACTTATATGGACCTCAATCAAAAACCAGTGTGGTGTTAGACGCAGCCTGGGGTTTTCGGTGAATCCCTGATTTCCAACAAGGGTCTCTGTTGTCTGGCTAGGAAAATTAATTACTTCCTATTTTTGGAAAATGAATTACTTCCTATTTCTGGGGGGATCCCTTCATCTGGGAGGAGAGGTTGCAGGATAGCTATCCTTCTAAACTCCCTCCTCCTCACATTAGTACCTCACACCAATTCCTTTCGGTGGGAATTAGTAACTTCTCCATCTTTCTTACTATTTTACCTCCGCCTATCACTACTGCTACCACACGACCAATGGCGTCTCAGTCGTTGTGTGGCTAAGCTTGCTTCATTAATTAACTCTTTGACACCATTGCTTATTCAGGATTTCTTATCTATGCAGTTTTAGAATTATCAACTGGAACTTTGTTTACGCAATTCCTCTTTTGCCCTGCCAAAATTCTTACAATTAACACATGACCCTATTGCCTGGCCAGTTCCTAATATCTATGCATTCTCAAATGATATCTTGTCACTTCTGGTTACTTTGTGTTTTCTTAACCAGTACTTTTAACGGACATCATTAATCAATTGTCAGAGACCACCACATTGCCTTTTTGTGAAATTATCATTGACACATTTCTTCGGTTTCTTGAGAAAAGTAGACCTTTTTGGAAAAGGAAATAAAATCTTTTTATGTCGAACAGTATATCCTTCAGGATAATTTTTAACCGTTCTTTTCTGTTTTCTGCATTTTCCTGTTCAAGTTTTATGGCTAATTAGTTAATTAATTACCATAGCTAAATAGTGTTACAGTAATATGAAACAATATTTTTAATAAATTTACATGTATGTAATGTAAAATAAAAATAAAGTTTGTAATAACACTTTCTTTAAGAAAGTCAGTAATGGAGTATTGCTTCTTCTTGTTTTCTCTTTTCTTGTCATCTCTGAGCATAGTCTGTAGTTGTAAAACCTTTACTGAATCACAGACACTCTCATAAAATTCCAGGCTAAACAACAGTAAATGCCTGGGAAAATATGGATATAGTGAAGGTATTAAAACTCAATTTAATGAATTTATTAAAATAAAAGATTATACAAAACAAAAATCAGACCTTAAAAAATGTCACAACCAAATTTGAATTTGTTTCAAATTGGGATGCACTGATGATTATGATTCTAATATGAACATGACAAAAATTTCTTGGGTCCATCATGCATGCGCAGCTTAAGCGACATTGCAGTTTAATGGCACTGACCTGTATTTTTTCTCTTATTCTCTCACACTCAGTAACCCCTTGTCTTAGTAGCTTTATTGCCTTGTCTGGAGTGAAATGATTAAAAAAAAAATTCTTAATAAGAATTAACATCATTTTCTCATAGTGTTAAGTATAGAAAAATTAGAAATAGCTGTTACTTTTGAAAAAGGAGAAATACCAGCTGAACTAATATATATCCTAAAAAAAAAAAAAGATTTACCAAAAACACATTTATTTGGGGGTGATAACTTCAAATTTTTTTTAAATCCTCAAAAATGAGCTGCATCTGTTGCACATGTTCTTCCAATATGGAACATGTTATAAGAACAGCATCCACATAAGCATAAGCAAAATGTAAATCATGCAACACATGGTTAATGAAGATCTAGATCCAATCATCCAGGAAACTTAAATTTCTAACCAGACTGTTATGTGATACACTTTTTACGCTTAGACATATGCATAAATGAGTCAAAGTTAAGTTTTGTATTGTAACCAAATAAAAGGATCCAAGAATTTCAACTGAACCTTTCATAATACTTAATTGTTTAACTAAAGTATTTCTGATTAATCTGTTTTCTATACCAACCTATGATTAAATGTTCTGTTGTTATAGTTACACATTAACACTACATAGGAACAGCAATAAGTCCAAAGTTTAATGATAAAATGCATTTCTTTTACACAACAAATATTTATTTTTCAACATGTGTTGGTTCTAATCTAGACTAGGAATGACTGCAAAACACTTTCTTCTCCCCATTTTATAGGCAAAAGCAAACAAATGCATGCTGGGATTTCTTCCTAGCCAATAAAACAGGCCAGTTCTCAGTTTCATATGACTCAGTCCTGGTCTGTCTTGCCTTGACGTCAGAACACTACGTTCACTTATCCAAACTCGCTCTTGTGTGTCAACCCCAATTCTTACTTTATGAACTTTTTTGCCATATTACTGTTGCTTTGCTTTTTTACTGTTAATCTGCCTTGCATATATGGTTCGCTTACTTTATATTAATTTTTGCCCTGTTCTTTTCTTTGTTGTTTATTGCAAACTTTATCAATTCTGCTTGTTGGACACTCCCGCCATTTATTTACATTTAACAATGGCCACTCACTCTTCTCCAATTACATATATTGAAATATTTTACAGTAAAACCTAATACTAGGTTTGGCGGCGGGAGGTGGGGAATTCTTAATTAGATGTAGGTGATCAGGATTTTTCTCAATATGCAATATTAAGGATGCCTTAATAAAAGATGAGGCACGGTAGAGTAATGGATAGCGGCTTGAACTGAGTTCAAATTCCAGTCAAATCCATTACATTCACTTACGTGCTAATACCTTTGGAAAAGGTATGAATCCTCTTCTTCTCTCCCTGGCTATGGATAAATAGCAGAGCAGACTGGGTTCTACAGCCTTGGATGGCAACTGGTCTACCGCAGTAAGAAATAGCAACCTATTGTGGGAAAAAATCTGCATTGTCAGTCATGTATCAAAAGATACATGATTGCCTAAGCAGGTATCATGCATGGCATGTAACTGACTAATAAAAGAGGGAGGCCAGAAAATCATTTAATGGTTGAAAAAGTACAAAATTAATAAATAAATAAATAGAGTGGTCTTAATAAGCTTGGTGAGGTGAGAAAATTTCCTAAAAAAAAAATAAATAAATGTCCCTTCACCTTTAAGGCACTGAAGTGTACTATTATATTTGAAAAAAAAAAAAAAAAAAAAAAAAAAAGAGAACAGTAAAAGAAAGCTCGGTCGCAATAGATTAATTAGAAAAAAATTAGTTTTATTCTAAAAATAGACCTTTAAAGAAAAATTTAAAAAGACATAATAATAGTTTAAGCCCAGTGGAGTTAGGAAGATTGTGTTGCACCAATCTTTCAAGTTGGGAGGGTCTGTTTGTCAGCATTCAAACTTTTTTTCTTTATCTCTGCTCAAACACCAACCAATAAAAAGCTGCAAACACATTATAATTATCATTAATTAAAATTCTCTTTTCTCATAAAAAATTAAAATTTATTAAAGGTTTTAAAAATGAAATATTTTAATGCATTTATGTTACAGGTCAAAATAACCTTCAATATAGAACAATATTAAAACTTATAATACAATTATTTTTACAGTAATAATAAAAAAACTTCTTTCAAATACAAGATATAAAAGAAGAAAATAAAAAAAAATTTTAGAGATTCTTTTCTTACTTGTTATGGAGTTGTTTTCAGCATTCAGGAATTTGAGTTTTGAAAATTTGTAAGTGACACTTGGTAGTCGAGTAAAATTATTATAGGAGATGTCCAGCATCTCTAGACTTGTAAGCTCCTTTAGCTCATCAGGCAAATTACTGAATTTGTTTCTTTGTAAACATAATTCTGAAAAGAAAAAAAAAAAACCTGAGAAAGGGAGATAAAAGCAGCAGATGAAATTAAGGCATTAAAACCAAAAACAAAATGGTTGATGAGTTATTTACATTCAGGCTATTGTCCTTGTCTTAGTTGCTATTATCACTGTGTTTTGGCTTATGTTCTTTGGCCTTTTTTAAGTGTCTGTCATTTCATGTAACCTTCAAAGAATTTGAAACTGAACCCTTTATTCAATCTATGAGAGTGGATTGTTCTCATTTTGCTACTCATGTCTAGGGATATCTCATCTTGTTCTTTTTAGTACTGTAGCAATATCAGTCAGCTGAGGTCTTGTTAATATGAAAATAGCTGGACTTGTCACAAAAATGGATGCAGAACATTTATTTTCCACCGATGGTTATCAGTATCCTTCACAACGCTGAATAAAGATAAATTACTTTTCTGACAAAGATGACAAGACAAAGAACTGTGCTAGCTATAAAACTAACCAGTACCTCAAAAAACACAGAGAGATAAGGCAGGCCTCAGAGAACGACAGACAAGGAAGACACCTGATAAACTGTTCACATCACCCCTCAACTACACCTCATCTCAACTTCAGATTACAATAGGTTACAACCCAAGAATAAAATCTAGTTTACTGCTAGCAATTATTTTATTGTCCATTTGTGGGTAATGATCTGGTTGAAGGTAATTTTAAAGCCACAAGCATTTTACTGGAAGAAGCTGCACCCTGTCAACAAACCTGGTGTTTGGTCCAAGCTGCAATGCAACAGTACTACTTGGTAATTGCTAGCTCTCTTTCCACTCAGTCTAACTTTGTACTACCTGGCCCAGGGATTGAACTCATAATTACTATGTCACCAAATTCATGAACCAAAACTTTCATCCATTAGATTATATGGGTTATATAGGAGAATGGCCTAGTGGATTAAAGCATTTATTTGTGAATTGGGTGACATAGTAATTGTGAGTTCAATCCTTGGGTCAGACTTACACTTGTAGAACAATCACGTTGTCAAAAATAAGCACTCAGTTGTGGAACAAGCTGAGAAAAAAATAATCCACCTTAAGAGCTATTTATGGTGCCATGGAGCATCTCATTGTGCTCAAGTGGAATAGTCCATTGCTTGGGCTGTGATTGGCTGCTGGTACATGAGTGGAGGTATTTCTGTATAAATACCAGCTTGATTCATCAGCCAGTTTGCAGGGTTTGTATTGAGTTACAACCTGCTTTATTTTTGTCTGCCAGCTGAATGCTAGCTGGGACCGTTACGCCGGTAAGTGTTGTTATGCTACAACACTCTGTAGAAATAATAAGCAATAACTAAGCAGTACTAAATAAGAAAAAGATGAGATTCCTCTAGACATGGACAGCAAAACAAGAACAATCTCCAGCATAGATTAAACAAAAGGTTCAGTTTTAAATTTCTTGAAGGTTATCCAGATTGACAGATACCTGAAGAAGGCTAGACAGCACAACAACCAGAAACGGTGTGATAGCAACAACAACAAAAATGAGGAATATATATATATATATATATATATATATATATATATATATATATAGTTTGAATGTAAATAATAATTCCTCATCCAGAAATTCAAACAGAAATAAGAGTCAATTTTTATTTTTGATGAGTGCTTTTTTTTCATCTTAATTTCAGTTACTTTTTATTGTATACTCTCAGACAGTCCTACAGTAAGCAATATCAACCAGAAAAAAAAAAATAGGCCTCTGTTGAGACTCAAATGTGCATTCTATTTTTTTATTGGAAATTAATTGTTGTGATAAAAAGCAACTGAAATTAAATAAATACTAGTCAAACATTAATAACTGTCAATGCTTCATCTAATAATGGTACAGCAATTGATGCACTCAAACAGGCTTCCTGAGGAGAGAGGGGAATGAGTTCAAATCTCATCAGGAACTTGATCTGTATTTCTGATCTACACTGCTTACTAACAGTCTGTGAAGTTGTAATAAAAAGTAACTAAAAAAATACTAGACAAACATTTCTAAAAAAAATAATAAAACAAGAGGTACACTTAAAAAAAAATTTAATACTGTGTCCTTGTTCAGCAATGAAAGCCACACTATAATTAAATGTATATTGGTATGATATGCATCTTGCCAACATGTTAATGTATTCTGATTTTTTCAATTTTCTCATCTAACATTTGAACTTCATCATAGCAAATCATAATTTGGAGAGAGAAAGGTATACAGTAAGCTTTTGAGAAAAAAATTCAAATAAGAGAACACCACTAGAAAATGAATTGAAAGAATTATCTCAATGCATGTCAGGCCAATATAGAATTCAATGTGGTTTGGCTCAACAGGAACATGGTATTGAACATTTTAAAGAAAGCAATTAAGGACATTTTTATATATAAATTATAGAATAACCTATATTACAGGCATTGTGTGAATGTCTTGAATTTTCTGTTTGCTACAATTGTATTATTGAGGAAAGAGACCCACTTTTTTCCATATAATATAGTTGCAGAAATCTGTAGAATGGATTGGATGGAATATAAGAACAACAAAAAGAATGAGTTTAATTTTCTTAATAAATCATGGAAGACTTGTTCTTTTCATTCTTTTTATAACTTATGTATCATAGAAATATAATACAAATGATTTACTACAGAAAGATATCAGAATGAACATCATGTCAAAACTAATGAAAACTTTACTTTTACAACTACTCTATTTTAAAATATGCTTGGGATTTAGGTCAACCAGGTGTAACAACTAACAAAGCCAAGGTGTGTCTTTCTCTAAAACTGCTATTAAATGTGAGGTTAAATATATTACCTCTTACATATTCTTGATATAAAAAAAAGAAAAGGTACTATAAACTGTTTACTAAGGAAATATTATTTACTATAGAAATTCACTGGATATGAGACTAGCAGCTGCACCTAGTAAAATCTACTTGATACAGAAATCACAACAGCAACACCTAGTGTGGTGCAGCTCTGGTCCTATACTCTACAGGAGATAACACACATACATAAATCATAATTAGCTACAGAAATTAAGTCATTAACAATTAGTCAAAGAAATAAAAAATAAAAAATTTACTAATATATATATATATATATATATATATATTAGAACCATGAATAAGTTCTCACTGTTTTCTAACAGATGGCGTTCCCAGAACTGCGTGCATGTAGTTTCAGATGGTAACACATCTATAAGGAAGTACTATAAGCAAGCTTGAAATTCAGTGTATGTCATTTCGCTGAAGTGTAAACAACTTTGTTTTTCATAGCGTTAAACAGGTCGTATTTCATGACAAAGAAAGTATCTGTGGGGAATTTTACTGCACTACTTTATTCAAAAGAAACCTGCATCTGAAGCACACAGAATTCTTGTTGAGACTTATGATGAACATGCTCTGTCAAAAACAATATACAGAGATTGGTATAGACATTCAAAAATAATGATTTTGATGTTGAAGATAAACACTGGCACACCAAAAAAGTTTAAAAATGAAGAATTGGAGTTTAAAAATTTTGAATGTCTATACCAATCTCTGTATATTGTTTTTGACAGAGCATGTTCATCATAAGTCTCAACAAGAATTCTGTGTGCTTCAGATGCAGGTTTCTTTTGAATAAAGTAGTGCAGTAAAATTCCCCACAGATACTTTCTTTGGCATGAAATACGACCTGTTTAACGCTATGAAAAACAAAGTTGTTTACACTTCAGCAAAATGACATACACTGAATTTCAAGCTTGCTTCCTGAAGACTCATGTCAGGCACAAGCTGAACATGCAGAATCATTAGGAGTTGATCACACAACAGTTTTGAGACATTTGAACAGCTGCTTCAGCAGCAGAAAAGGAACGTTTTTTGCATCATATCGTGACTGGCAATGAAAAGTGGATACACTTCTGCTCAGCATTTGGTGGGATCAACTGGGTGTAGTTTATTATGAGCTGCTCAAACCGACCGAAACCATCACAGGAGATTGCTATCAACTACAATTGATGCATTTGAAGAAAAAAACAACTGCTATACGAGCAGAGACCCGACAAAGTAATTTTGCAACATGACAACACTAGGCTACATGTTGCAAAACAGATGAAAACCTACTTGGAAACACTTAAATGGGAAGTCCTACCCCACCCGTCGTATTCACCAGACATTGCCCTGTCCAATTATCACTTGTTCCAATTGATGGCACATGGCCAGACTGAGCAGCACTTTCATTCTTATGAAGATGCCAGAAAATGAGTTGACTCGTGGTTAGGCTCAAAAGACATGTCGTTTTTGTGATGTAGAATTCAACTGCTGCCAGAAAGATGGGGAAAAGTAGTGGCTAGCAATAGACAATATTTTTAGTGACATGTTTCTTACTGATTTTTGTAAATAAAACATTACCTTTCATGAAAAATCAGCAAGAATTAATTCAAGGTCCTAATATATATATATTTTTTTTATTATATAGTCTATATGTGTCTCAAACCTGCATGAACACTCAATTTTTCATATCACAGTTTAAAAATAATCTTCAAGTTACCTTGCCATAGAACAGTGGTTAGCAAACTAATCTAACAGATTATGATTACAATCTGCAATGAGCTTTATCCCTTCTTCACATTTGTGGTCCGCTGCTTCATTAAGCAAAATAAATACTATTCCAGATTCTGGTATCCCATTAGTGTCATAGGTGCACGACATGTACTGCAACTGTAGCAGAAGTGGGTGCATCTAGAACAAGATAATCTGATAAAGCACATCTCTCTTCAGGCTGGTTTTGAATTCAGAGTTGTCCTTCTGCTAGACTGGCTGCTACTCAAGGCTAGAAAACACAGTCTACCTTGCTATTTAACATAGCTAGGAGAAGAGCCTAAGTCATTCTTTTCTCAAGGAAATTTAGTACAAAACTGAATACAATGGACTAACCTGGAATTTGAACTTAGCTCATCAATTCCTCTTTCTACACCGATCTTCATCACCCAACCCACACATCTTTAGTAATTACATAAAATATGATTTCACTTTTTGGTGATTTTAAAAATTCTAAATAAATAAAAATTTTATAGCAGTCACTAAAAAAAAACAAAAAAACATGCATATTTATGAATAAAAAATTTTGTGGACAATACATGGATTAATCATCTTAACACCATCTGATTATTGTTTCTTGGTAAAAACAGGATTGTTTTACCTCTGAATTTGCTCTAACAGCTCAATGCTTGGAATTTTCAATACCCCAAAAACCAAGCTAATATCATTTCATCATCACTGTTCAGACTGAGTCTTGTCCAATCACAATAAGTGGTTGCATTCTCAATGAAACTCCATGCTTTGAATGTGTATTGCAATTCAAGTCAAACTCATATATACAATCTATTGCTGAAGATACTGGGAAAATGGTCAGCACATTCTATCACTCCAGGAAGTACCCGACTCCTGCCATTCTTTTTTCCATTACAAGAGTCAGATTAGACCAAAAACAGAGCACTGTGCTATATCTTTTTTTTTTTTTTTTTTTTTTTTTTTTTAAATCATTTCACCCAAGCAAGGCAATATTGTCATTAAGATGCAAGGGGTTACTGAGCATTAGAGACTATGAGGAAAAAATATTATTAAGGAGAGGGAACAATAAAAAAAAAAAAAAAAAAACAAGAATTAAGGAAACACAAGATAACAAGTGACATTGCACTTAAATTTTTGAAGATCAAAGTTAACTGGGAAGCAATAATCCCTAAATGGGTTCCACAAGCAAAAAGTGTGATAGAAGAAACTGCTATATTTCTGAGATGAGGTATTATGTACACTATTTACATTGTTCGGACTGCTAGCTTAGAACTTACGGTTACATTTTTCAGCTTTGACAGTGTTCAAAATTGTTTATAGTCTTATGGGGGAAGATTTATTCTTCACTTTGCAGCCTCTTTCCCACAGATACAATATTGTAAATTTATCACTATTACTATGACAAATGTTCAGATGAGCTCTATTCTTTAGTTCCATCAGTTCAGACCTTTACAGCTGGAAATCACCATGCTAGCTCCAGAGTCAAAGCACTTTCATTTCCTTTGTGTTTCAAATGTAATGTAAGTTTATTTTTCCAAGTCATATCACTTTGTGGAACAAATTCCTGTATGAATGCTTCCCTGAACACTACATTCTTAACCTCTTCAACTCAAGGGTCAATCATTAGCGATTCTTATCTTTATATCTTCACTTTCTACCACCTCATCTTTTCATACATTTCATTCATTATTTCTACTTTGATTTAACCCTCCACCTTGAGTGGCTCTCGAACCTTATGTTAAATACTAAATACAAATTTAAGTAAACACCATTTTAAACCTTGGGAATTAGTAAATTTTGAGTAATTTGTAAAAAGCATTGCAATTAGTGAGATTGGTAATGTCCACTTCAAATGAAACAAGAAAAGGCATAGCACTGTTACCCTCACTATCCTCATTTATTCCTGAAATGGTTCCTTTTTATCAATACACCTGTCTCTTTTTTTCACCTTCATTAACACCTGTTTCTTATTTTATCAAGTACAAAAGCAACTAAACTGAAAACTGAGATTACCATTTTGGCATTTAGTAAACTTCATCTGACAAAGAGCAAAGCAACAAATGAGAAAACTTATGGCAGACATCAATAATAGTTTGGTAGACTAGCTTACTAAACACTCTTTCAACTTTTGTACACCTCTATTTTTCTTCCTTCTGTAAAAACACAAGATTAAATGTTATTAGTGATAAAAAAAAAAAAACTTTTAGAATCATTTTTGTCAAGTGATTTAGCTTTTTGATTATCTTTTAAATTAGGAGCATTTACAGTAGAGTATTGATGACACAAATGTTTTGCTTTTGTGAACAAAAAATAAATTCTGGTGATTTTGGTTTGGTTTGTTTCGTTTTACAGCATATCAACCTCAATAGGTTATTTAATGCCAACAAATTTTTTATTGCTGTTAATATCTTTTCTTCAAAACTGTATTACTGGTAAAAAGTTTTTCCTCAAAAATTCATTGCTAGTAATAGTTTTTTACAAAAATGTATTGCTGCTACTAAAACCTATTTTTATACTTCCAGTTTGGGGTTAAACTATTTGCCCATAGCTAGGGCCCTAACAGGTGCAACCACCCCGGGTCAGGGTGGACCTGGGAACACCAGCAATTAAGAGGTGGTTCCACGTTCCTCAAATCCTCCTGATCAGAGGACTTGCTGTCAGATGTAGTTTATCGTCTTACCCAGGACGCGGATGTAGCTTATCGTCATACCCAGGATGCTCTGGTGACCGTGAGTCAGATAACAAAATAATTTTCCCTCCAAATCAACTCTTTAATTATTGTAACTATGTCAGTAGTAGTTTGCAAACAATGCAAAGGGTCCAAAATTAGTTTTAAAAAATGAATAAATAAAAAGGCATAATATTCCATTAAGATAACACTAGACTGCATGTTTGGGTTTTTTGAGCAGCGACCAGTCTAAAATTGTTGGAGCTTAACTAAGAATTTTTTTACTTATCCGCTATATTCACCAAATATTTAACCTTTGGGTTATCATTTATTCCAGTTTTTATAGAATTCTCTTAAGAAAAATAAATTTTATATTCCCTGGAAAATTGTAAAAGTACTTAGAGCAGTTGTTTGCTGAGAAAGATAATGGGTTTTGGGAAGATAGATTTATTAAGCTGTTTGAAAGATGGCAGAAGATAGAACAAAATACTAAATATGCTGTTCAAGAAAGTTAATATCCAAAATAAAACTGTCCTAATATTTTTACTTCACCAAACTTATAGATAAAAGGATGATGAGAAATTTTTAGTCCAACCAAAAAGCCTTAAAAAAATAAATAAAATTCTGTTTAGTCCTTTGGTCCAATTTTAGAAGTGGGTTGGGCCAAGAAATTTTCACACTCGTTGATATTACAGATTTTGTATATAATGATTTAATGCCACTCATTTCACAGTTATGAAAACTATATATGCCAAAAGTAACCTTAAAATTAACAAGAGAATATATGAATCTATTCATCTGAAAATTGATCAGTTACTTTTGCATATATTAACTTGAGGTTAATTCTTTCTATAGTAATGAGTGTAAATGCAGTAATTGAACTGATTTCATTTAGAATATAATTTTTAACTTTGAACATTTTAATATCAAAGATGAGTCAACTGATATTTAATCAAGAATATGTTCAAATCAAAGCTAAACCTTGAAAAAAAAAAAAAAAATCACCAGTTGTGCAGTCATTGGTCAATATTTGTTACCTGATAGTTGAGGGAAAATAACAGCAAATTTGGTTGGCAGTCGAGGAATTGCATTGTTGGTTAAATTGATAGATTCTACACCAACATTCTTCATGAGGAAGTAGACAGCCTCTGGGACTTGAATCAGCTTACAATCTGATAAGTCTGAAATAATCATGAAAAAGAAACAAAAATTATTAACAAATAAAACACATACAATATATACATATACTGTAGTCTCTTGAGCGAACAAGTATGTTCGCAAGACCCGAAATGCAAGACCTGAAACTTGTTATGACCCCAAGTCATAACAACACTGATGAGGCGATTCTGTGCACTCGGAGTGTTTTCATGACAAATATATATATATATATATATATATATATATATATGACGTTGTGATGTTCGCCCAGCTGGATCTGTTTGATGTTCGATTCCTGCGGCTGATCATTGAATGGATCACTTTGATCCACAGCTTGCCTTGCCCTATGTTGTATTTGATTTAGATCACAAGCCTGGCGAGGATCAAATTGTCGACAGGAATCATTGAATTGGTCTGTCCAGACAAAGTGAAGCCACAAGTGATAGGATAAATTGTAATAAAGAAAATGTTTTATATACCATTTCTTGTACAGAGCTGGTACAATATCAGTTCTTCAGATAGAAATACATGTTCTTCATGTCGGAATATATTTGTCATGAAAAGTTATTCAACCCTTCCCTTCTTCGAATATTTTGTGACACTTTGTTTTCTGTGACTAAGTCTAGGCAAGGGTTCTGTAACACAGTGCAAAGTCAGAGGTTTTCTTCAACAGCAGGAAGTCATGTGAGTTCGATGAAGCGGTCATCTCTCACCTGGTATTTGGCAGCTTCTCTCTCTGGTTGTCACTTCAATCTTTTGTTTATATGGACCTTCATTCAAAACTGGCATGAGGTCTGATGTGGTTTGGGATTTCAGTGATTCCCCTAATTTCCACACAGAGTTCTTTGCTTGTTTGACTCTGGGAAATCAATTGCATGCCCAATTTTAGAGAGAATATCAATCCACCCTAACTCCTTTCTTCTCATATTGGTGCCTCATACCAATACTGCCCAAGGGGTGTAAGCAATTCCTCCACCTCCCTTAGTGTTCTACCTAGGTCTTTTACTTCTATGGTCACCTGACCAATCTGATTTCTAGACTGCATGGGAAAGCAGACGTAGCTTAGCTCCAATTATTAATTTCAATTAAAATTGAAAATTTTCATCAACGGAATTCCTCGACCCCTTCTGCCTTCCCAATCAGACACTCACCAGTTGTTCCCATTACAGTTTCTTCTTGTTGCACCTTGAACCTTATCTAAAAAAATTTCACTGCTTCAGTGATTCACACCTTCTTTTCCACGCTTTTTTGGACAAGTGATTAAAAAAAAAAAATTCTCCAATTTTGCATTTGTTTCCAAAAAACACTAAATATCACCTCCCAACCAATTTTCTTTAGTGGGTTATGGCCAGCAGATAATTCCATAACCTGGATTTTAAAAACAATAGTGTCTCCATTTTGGCTTTTACACCGCCTATCCTCTTCTTTTGACAAGTGACAAGGAAAGAAAAACAATTCTTTAACTAAGCCTTTGTTTCCAGAACACCTTAACTTTTATCTCAACCAATTTTTCCCTGCCTGGTTTTGATCAGCAGATAATTCCATGAACTGGATTTTAAACACAATGTCTCCATTTCATAGTTAGTTGTCAACTTCAGCCATATGTTTTTTTGTAGGAAAAAATCAGAGGTTTCTGTCCTTCCCCTCTGATTTTATCCAAGGAAGACAAAAAAAAAAACCCTTTGAATTTACTAAAAACTGGTCTTGACTCTCAATATGTTTATCGATTTATTTTTCAAACTTTAAGTGTCACATATACATACATACATACGTACGTATATGTGTCTATGCGTTTACACACACACATTCGAGGATACCCATCTACTAGGGCGGCTAGCCAATCTCTATTGCAGACACTCATTTAGGCACATTTGATTTGTGGCAAGAGTTCCGTCTACCCAATTTCACTCACAAGGCTTGGATCAACTCGTGGTATGGTTTTCAGGCACTTTCCAAAGGTGTTGCATGCTGGCATTGACCTATTCGCCTGACGATTGCACTAGCATGAAACAGACTGTCGCCTCTAAGTGCTGACTTCCATGTCCACTTTTATATTTACACACACTATCTCTGATATTGAGCACTTTATCCCATAAATATAGCACACTTTAAGACTATATTTCTTTATATATATATATATATATATATATATATATATATATACACACACACACACACTGATGTATATATACATATATCTATTTTTCTGAGATGAGGTATTGTAATTATTTACATCATTTACATTGTTCATACTGTAGTCCCATCTTTACTGTCATATTCATGATGTCCTGGCTGTTCTACGCTCCAGCTTTCTTCAGGAATCTCAAATAGAATCCTTTAATTCATCCACCGGGGTAGATTGTTCTAGTTCCACAGGTTGTGCATCTTCCAGATGTCTTAGTTATCTCCATTTAACTTAACTCTCCAAGTTTTCGCTCTCCACTGCAGTAGCCAAGTATTCAACTCACAACAGAATTACTGATGAAGAATACTGAAACAGGATCCTGCATGACTTGAATAATTCCTTCAGACATGAATTCAATGCCTGCCAAGTACAAGAATTAAACAGATTGAAAGATCAAAAGGTGATGTACAAGGTCCCTCACCCCCCAGTGAAGGCAGTAATCAACATCAGTCAACACCATCTGAGTGCCTCTGAACAAAAACAAAACAAAAGTCTCAATTTCACCACAACCATGAAGTGGATACCGTACTTGGACATCATTACCCAAAATCGAGGAAATAGCCTTAAACATCCCCCAGGCTCAAGTGGATGAGCTAAGATGGAAAGTGAAACAAATACTGAAGAAAGCCAAGCTACCCAAATCAAACATCACAAAACTGGAGAGGCTGACAATCTCCAGAGTAATAAAAACATCATCATACTACCAGCTGACAAAGGCAATGTGACTGTAGTGATGGACAAATCAGAATATACAAGAAAACTGAAAGACCTCATTAGAAATGGTAGCTACAGTAAAGAAAGATCCATCAATGAAAATAGAAGAGAAACTATCACAGATCCTAATCAAGAAAAAGGACCATTTCCCACCTAAGATATATAGGCAGTTGTCACAGCATTACACCAAGCTACCTCACATATACAGTCTCCCCAAAATTCATAAAGACAGTATTCCACTCAGGCCGATTGTTAGCTGCCAAGTCTCTGTGTGCCACCCTCTGAGTTGTTTCTTTATAGATATAATTGACCCATTAATAGGAAAGTCACCATCATATGTCTGAAACTCCACTGACTTTGATGCTCCCATCCAATCCAACCAAATGGTGAGCCTGGACATGGCGAGTTTGTTCACCAAGGTACTATTGATAATCAGCGACAGACTGACCTCAGACTCATCCCTAGAAGAATGGACTTGTATACCAAAAGATAACCTGATGGAGATACTGACTTTCTGTACACAAACAACACACTTCAGAATGGGATCAGACATAAATTGACATTGGCATTAGGATTAGCAATGGGTTCCCCATTATCACCAGCAATGGCAAGTATATACATGGAATACTTCAAAGAAATGGCATTAGTATCCCTATCACTAAAGCCAACCCTATCACTGAGATATGTAGATGACACCCTCATACTCTAGCCACACCAGGAAGAGGTTCAGCAACTAATGGACCATGTGAACTCAATAAGATCATCGATACAGTTCAAAATGGAGTGAGAAGACGACGACAACAAACTCGCATTCCTGGACGTTCTAATATCTCGAACAGAGCATGGGTTCAAGACATCCATATAGCATAAGCCAACATTCATCGGACAATACCCCAACTTCAACTTCACCACCCATACAGTGTAAAAAAAGGGATCGTCCGCTGCTTGCAACATTGAGCACAAGTGGCAACCCAGAGACATATGAACAGGAAATGGTCAGTATAAGCAGTACCCTACAATGTAACAACTACTCTGGGTACATGGTAGCAGCTCTGACAAAACTGCAATAGAAGAATACAAGAGGATAACAACACACAGAAAACAGCTTCAGTCTGCCTACCAGAGAAAAAGATCTGTGGTCCAGATAACATCAGGACGACCTTCAAAAGTGGTTTGACACTTCACAGACAAGAACTCAGTTCAAAATTTCAATCACCTGAAGAAGGCCAGAATGTACAAAACATTGCGAATATGACAATAAAGATGAAAACAACAGCCTGAACAATGTAAATTATATATATATATATATATATATATATATATATATATATATATATATGATGAAAATGTGGAAAAGACAAAGCAAAATCCGAATATGTGAGTTTATTGTTTTTTATTTTGTTTTTGTTATTCTGTCGACGTCAGACATTTCGGTCAAATAGACCTTCCTCAGGACATGGTTAATGGAGACATATTTATATTAGATTTAAGTTAAATGAAGAGACGATATGTACAGGACTAGTCAGAAACAGAAAAACTGAAATTCTAAAGTCAGAGTATTCTTTCTTGGAGTTTGTGAACTTTGTGAATTTTCAAGGCTTTATGCTTAGCGCCGAGTATTAATTGTCTCGGATACAAAGTTCGTTCATCAGTGCAAGATAACATACCGACTACTACTACTACATCTAAGGTAGGGAGAGGCACACTTTCAGCTGCCCCTGATAAGCCTATTGGCCGCATCTTTCTACCGAATAACCATCTGACCGAACACATCTCCAACAATCTATGTGTACAAACAAAGCACTACTTAAATTACTGAGGCAAATATCTCGTTTATGTTCAGAAATGCGAGATTTCAAGGACCTCTCTGTCTCGCCTACATAACTCAAGTTGCATAAATATGTCTCCATTAACCATGTCCTGAGGAAGGTCTATTTGACCGAAACGTCCGACGTCGACAGAAAAACAAAAACAAAATAAAAAACAGTAAACTCACATATTCGGATTTTGCTTTGTCTTTTCCACATTTTCATCATACCGTCGGATCTACATCCACATATTTTCTTACATATATATATATATATATATATACACACACACACAGATATATATATACTATGTATACATACACACTGAGTGCAGAAATGTTGAGATCAACCCACTTCAAAAAGTTTGATCCAATGTTGAAACAGAAATTTTTTTGGGGGAAATGCTTCTTTGTCAGGCCAAAAATTTCTCACCAGCCACTTCTATGTATATATGTGTGTACACATCATCTCATCATCCATAAACTCAGATGAAAGTAAACCTTAGAAATGGATAGCACATATCTAAACAACAGAAACTTGTACTGAAGTAGTTATTCATGACATAACATTAATATTCAATATATTCTTTACTCTGTACCATTTATTACTAAAGATATTTGATAGTTTTGGGTTTATCTAAATTCTATAAAATATGAAAGCCTATTTTTATCATGATTTCAATATCTGCTTGCATTATGAAAAAATTAAAATTTCAGTTTTAATTGCATAAAAATGTAATTTTTAAAAAGAACCACTGGAAAATTTCATACAATAAAGACAAATATAAACAGATTTTGAATTATAAACTTGAAGAAAAGGAAAAAATATAAGATAATATTCACAATTCAAAATTTAAATCAAATATCAACTTTAAAGGGTGATTCATGAAATAGGTGTTACGTCAAAATACACAAATGTTTTTCTTACTTTCTTACATGCACACACTATAATGAAGTGTTTTACTATTTTTTTTTATTGATCACTTCCAATTTTTACATTTCCACCTCACCAATTAATTCATGATAACCAAATCCTTCAACTGACAAATATTGTCCAAATTTTGCAATTTTGGTCTTATTACTAAGCCAATAATACAAATATGCATTCATCCTGTAAACTATAGTAGAGTTGCAGAGGAACCACATGAACTACAATGATAGTTTGAAGCAATGGATGTGTTCTGAGGACATGATATCCAGACAGAATCATCACTCCTTAGACTGGTTTTGAATTCAGAATTGTGGTTGACCTACCAATGCTAAAGTGATCATTCTCCACTACTATTTCACTTTTAGTTCTTAATAAAAGAAAAGATAAATTAATACCTTTCCCAATGGCATTAGGGCAAAGTGAACTAGAATTTGAATTCAGCTTACTATGGAATTGGAAACAAATAATAGGAGTTCAACTATCGTACAGCTCAAACTCCTCCTCAGCCTTTTAAACAGGAGTAAAGATTTAGCTCTTGTTTCCAGTTTAGGATGGGATTTCCAGTTCCTTCTACAGTCAACTTCACCTCTATACTCCCAACACTGGTCCTTTTCTACACTGATATAATTCCACACAGTAATCCTGTACCTTGAATGGCTCCTGGGCCTTGTATTGGGTAAAAAAAAAAAAAAAATACTACTACTGTTAAAAATGTCTATAATTGACAAAATATCCATGACTATAATTTTATTGCCCTAAGTCATCAATAAAATTACATCGTGATTTAAAGAGCTTCTTTTTATCTTATAAAATTTGAAAATAAAACTACCAGTACTTAAATTATTTATATGCGGACTATTGTCCTCGTTTTTGTTGTTCTTATTACAATGTTTCAACCATTGTGCCCTTCAGGCTTCATCAAATGCCTGTTGATCTAGTTAAGTTTCAAGGTATTTTGAACCGAACCATTTATTTAATCTACAGGGGCAGATTAGTACCACTCAGTTATTGCTCACCCCATTTCCACAGAGTCCATGTATACACTGCCCAGCCGGAAGGCACAATGGCCAAAACCTTATAATAACAAAGATGACAATAGTCCACATGTAAATAATGATAACTCCTCATCCTAGAAATTCAGACAGTCAGCCACCAGTAATTTTAGATTTTCTACAGAAGAATCCACAAGTTAAAAATACAATGGTATTAGAAGACTTTGCAAGATAAAATGCTGACTTGAAGGCCTAAATACAAACTGTAACATTCTATAAATAAAGAATCTTAAATATGACTGTCTTTATCATTGAAATTATTATTTCTTAAATAAATATGAAACACCTGTTGCATTATCTCAGTCCCACCTATAAAGGCAGCTATGCTTTTTTCTAGTGTGAGAAAGAAAGATACAGCAAAGGCTCGAGAAATATGTAGCTATTTTGCCTTTCTTCAAGGATTTGTAGGTGAGTACTGTATAATACAATTGATTTGATAGCATCAATGTAATAAAATACTTAGTTTTCATAGGCTCATTATCTTTTACATGTCTTTTTTTCCTCTAGCGGTAACAGTGTCAAATAATTCTCATTAAGGCTGAGTGTTCTTGCCTTGTTGAAATTGTTTGGATGAATGAAAGGTTTCTCCTTCAATCAAAGAATCCATTTCACCTGACCACCTGCTGCCATACTGAAGCGCATCAGAACCCTATCAAGAGAATATTTTTTGTTTTTACTCTTCCTTTGTTTCACACTCTGCTGTGGCAAGGTGATTATTTTTTTTTAATACTCTTTCATAGTTAAACTAAAGCCATGTCATTGCATGTCAATGTAAATGAGGTGACCTGATAACATGCTTTGCCCTCAATTAATCAGGTGTACTACTATAACTTATAGTCAAGCCACACTACTAACTATATTACATCTTTCTTTTTCTGGCATAACTATTTTTTAATAGCCATTAGTATTGTAAAATGAGTGTTTTCAATCTATAATTCTCAATGTGTGTGTGTGTGTGTTATCGGATGTTATTTATGCATTTCCACAGTTTTCATCCGATTTCAATTAAATTTTTTTTGTTAGATATTTCTTCAGTGCCAGTTTTGAGTCCAAATTGTTGACAACAATGGCTCTCCACTACTTCCTGTTCATTATAACCCTCAGCAACATTTTACTATCTTTTCCTGGATACAGATCTTTCATAAAAAATTTAATAAAAGTTTAAATTATTACAATAATATTATTATACAGTTCTCTTGTCAGGGCCACCCCCATTCAAATTTTTAACCCTCCTATTTAACCACCCAAATATTGTTACTAATATTGATTTTCGGGTGGACAGACTTTAAACTTAACGGCAAAAATTCCCAGTAATGAAAGACCTGGTCAAAGATGGGTTATACTACTAGTTTAATATATATTAAGTAAAAAAATTTAACTTCTTAGCAAGTTTAGATTGACTGGTCTTTGCATAAATAAAAAGAAAAATTAGGTTAGGGCAAATAATTTTTTTTTGTTATATTAAATAAAGCAGATTTTACTCTATTGTAATAAAAATTAAAATAGTGACATTTTTTTGTATTTTTTTTTTTGTTTTATTCATTATTTCATAAAACCTAGAAGTTAAAGTGGGCATATCACTGAAGGTAAGCAAACAGCCAATACCTAAACAGGTGACCACTTGAGAATACCAGATGTTGTAAGCCCCTAACAACATGCATAGGCTCAATGCAAGGGTAATGGCCCATTCCTCCCCATGAATGGCAAAGATGGAAATATTTTTGTGGAAGGCCACATTCAACAAAGGACTTTCACAAGAAGCTATATTCAAATATTCAGTAATTTTTTTCATTGGTAATAAACTAGAGAAATAAATAAACAGAAAATACTTTGTCAAATTTTTGTATAAATCTTAGCCTTAAGAAATACATTTATTTTCTCTCTCTCAAAATAAAGACAATATTTGTCTAATTTATAAGCAGTATACTTGAACACATAAAAAAGCAGAAAGCAAGAATTGGTTTCAATTGAGTTATTCTGTATTTATGATTTTTCATTTTTCCTTCTACAGTGAATGTGTTATAAGAAAATAGGGAAATAACTGGCAATTATAGTTCAAATCAGTACTTTGATAAAGTTGTTTTTAAAAATTATACTGTATGAAGCAAAATGTTTTTATGTTAGGTAAAGTAAAAGTCTAAAATTGGGACCATAATTCGCATGTGCAAAATGGCAAATTAAAATTTTATATCATTTATTCAATTGTTTTTAATATATTTTCAAATACATTTTGATTCTCATTCATTTGGATGCTTGTTGGTTCCATTTTCTCTGAGAAAAAGATGAAACCAGATTGTTTCATTATGAACTAAAGATTCATTAAATCAATAAAAATACAGCCTTTTTTATGACATCTCCAAATACATCCATTAGAACAACTTTTGGATACCAAGGTCATAATGCAATTAACTGTTAATCTGCAATTAACTGGTTTTCTTTCAGAAAGTTAAAAGGTTCTCCTTGCTCTTCAAAAGTTCTAGCAAATTTTCTTCCATTTTTGCACATATCGCAGCCGCTTTCGGCTGATCACTAAAGCGGAATAGAACAGGGCATCTCAAACTTGACCTTTCAATCGTGATCCCTACACGCTTGTAATTTCGTTTAGAGATGAACTAATTACCTTTTTAGTTCGCTGTTATTACGAACCTAGTTGCGATACGCCTCTAAGCGTTTTACACCTTAAGTTTCACATAGCAAATCTCTACTCATTTTTTTAGAGAGATTTTTGACATTTTAGTGATGCCACTTTCTGTCGTAAGGCACTCTGAACATAACACAGCGACTCCTCGCCAAATTCATGGTCGGTACTGACATGGTCGGTGCACAGGCTCCAGGCCTCAAGGCCAGAATGCTGCCCCAGGCTGTGTATTAAGTTACGCACCCATTTTTTTTTGTCTGCCAACTGGACGCGAGTTGGAACACTCTCTCTCTATACTTCTGACTCTCGTCATGCCACTCCTACTGGCTGCCCGCACGTCGTCCGCAACCTTTCCCTGTACACACCAGTTGTAATTATTATGGGAGGTTTCGATTGGACTTGACCTGGTAGACCTGCGACGCCAGCAACCATCTGCAACGACCAGCAGCAATAACCAGACCAGCCGACCAACAGTGCTAACCAAACCAGACGACCAGCAAAGCCCACCTGCGACGACTAACCAACCTTTCCTGTACACTATTGTTAGTAATTATCACGGAAGGTTTTTCGACTCCAACCATCGACACGACTGGAGCATCCGCACTTCAACAACCTCCAACTGTCGACACGACCGGAGCATCCGCACCAACCAACCTTTCTCGTATACTATTGTTAGTGATTACTATGGGAGGTTCCGCATCATCAACCTCCAACCGTTGACATGACCGGAGCAGCCGCACATCAACAACCTCCAACCGGAGTGTCCGCAACGTCAAACCAATGACTCAACCGGAACGTCAGCACCTCAACATCCAACCGTCAGCATTAACAATATATCCACTACTTTTCTCCTTCAGTTAATAAACCCAGCGTAAATCATACACATATTCGTTCTGTTGTCCATATTGTTTCGCCTGGTCAGATCACTAAGTAAAAATGTGGCGGGCTCCTTGTGACATCAACATTTATGACACGGGGGCGCTCAGGCCATCGCGCCCCCCTC
The DNA here is from genome assembly GCA_964036315.1 of Acanthosepion esculentum. Taxonomy (NCBI): domain Eukaryota; kingdom Metazoa; phylum Mollusca; class Cephalopoda; order Sepiida; family Sepiidae; genus Acanthosepion; species Acanthosepion esculentum. The sequence continues at coordinate 49,524,239 of OZ038498.1, forward strand.
CAGGGTACCCGCTACACACACATGAATTATGGCCCCAATTCTAGACTTTTTACCTTGACCATGAATTTTCCATTAAAAATACTTTCCTCATCTTGGTTTTTTGTGTTATACTCAAACTCAACATTTCAGCAGTTGTGCCCTCTAGCTTTTTTTAGGTGATTGCTGTACCTTTTCTAAAATTTAAAAATCATGTACGGTTTTCTGGCAATTGTGAGTTCAGTCCCTAGGTCATGTAGTGCGGAAAAGTCTCGTTCAGTGACAGAAAGGGACAAGTGATACAAAAGTGAATAGACCATAAACAACTTGGAGATGTTCTTTCAAAATGGTATTTCCCAAGTAAATTAATTCATTTTACCTGAGAAAGAAATTTATTGAGTGTCAGATGTCAACTTAAAAGAATTGTTCCTACATACAGAAACTTTATCATAAACTGTACAGAGTTAACTTGGGATAAAAAGAAAATTTGGGTATAGTCGGTTTTAGCGTTTCAAACTATTTTACATGCTAACAGTAACATTGATTTATCCCCCTTATATTGTAAACTTCTTAAACGTGACTCATCTTCTTGTGCCTTTTCATTTTATGAGAAAGTTATGCATTCAAAATAAAACAAAAAATAGCGTATTTTTTCCTAAGTAAAAAATGAAATTTAACATTTGGGACAAAAATAAGTAAAATAAAAATGTCATACCTGTCTAAAAACAATTTGGACAGTGACTTTTTTTTAATACTTAATCAGAATCTGAATCAAATTCAAAACACTGTATAGTATATCGTTTATCAGATCTCTTAAACTACTGATGCCAGTATTAAAAGAAAATGAAAACTTATTTTTTTAAATCTGTAAGAAGAGAGAGAACAGGAATTATTAACAGACAACGACTGTTCATGCAATCCAATAGATTTTTGGTGGGGGGGGGACTGTCAAACGATGAAGAAAGGAACATTTATGTCTTAATTGTTCTTGTTACGAAACAGAAAGCAGCTACAGAAATTTACTAACTTGCGTAATAACGTTGGAGATTTTTAAAGCCGGATGTCGGTTTTCGCGAGCCAACTTCATCATCAGTAATTTAGAGATGGACCTTTCCTTTACTTACGGCAACAAAAATTATCCTCTCCGATTTTCTTAAGTCTCAAAATAAATAACTTCTACATTCCGTTAGTTAAAGATTTATGTTTTTTTCTTGGGGGGGGGGGGGTTGTATAGTTGTATTTTTGAAAATGATATCCAGTTTTATAATTAAATTACTGGACATCATTTTTTTTTTTTATTGAACAAAGTCCTCTAACAATAACCTGAATAAAAATAAATGCAACTATAATATACAAAAAAAAAAAAATGACATAAATCTTCAAATAAATTCCACTGAATTTTTAAAAAGAAGTGTTTTTGTAATTTCTCGACAATAAGTGTGTAGTGACGTCAATAGTCTTAGAAAAAAACAACATTTATTTTAGAACTAAAAGGTTACTTTATTTATATGTCGTCACTAAAAGGTGAAACTATTTGTTGAGATAGTTTATTTTAGCTCCTCAAAAATGGGATATTTTAGCCTAAAATATCCCACTTGGCAACACCTAAAAATTTTAGTTGTTGCCAAGGTACACATTTCTTGCCATCGTTCCCCAAACAATTTTCAACTCCAGCGACTGTCTAAAAATATAAAAGCATCAAGAATCCAGCAAAATACTTTTTAAAATTGCAGATCTTATTGATAAAGAAAAAAGATTTTTTCCTTAATTTTTTTGTAGAAATCAAAGGGATCTTGGAATAATCAACAACATCCAGTTTTGCTCTAAAAATGCCTTTTCTTCTGACGCAAACAGAGAAACTTTTGGCATTTCAGAGACTCTTTTAAGAATCTCTTCATTAGAATTAAAGAAAACATCAAACCTATTTGAGAATTAATCATGAAATACTTGAAAAATGAAAAGTATATCTGCGGTTCGCTTACGTACATTATAATTTTCTGGGCACAAAACACATAATTCAATAAGAAATTGGGAGTTTTTCGCAAAATTCTTTTATTTTTTGACGGAGTATATTAAAAATGACCTTTTACTTACCGAGCCTCTTATCCTCCTTAGCACTTCGACAGCGATTTACCACTTGTGCTACACCTGCTCCAGCTTCTAATTGCGACATTATGAATTTATTGTCCTATTTCAACTACCACGAAAAGTTTTAGCGTGTTGTTAAATGCCAGGTGACGGTGTTAATATTTATTAGTTCCCTGTCGTATAGATTTCCGAGTTGTGATTACCTACCTACCAAAGTTTGATTTATTTTATATTCTAAAAATTTATAACAGACAATAATGCCAATTTTTGATCAAATGAAGCTTTATTTGAATTATGTTGCCTCAATTTTAGTTTTAGTAGAGTTTTATACAATCCCCCAAAATAAAATTATAATTGTTAAAAGGAAAAAGAAAAGGGAGGGAAAGAGAGGTTTTCAAATCTATTATCCCTCTCTTTATAAGTACTTTTAAAGGTGCTATCCAAAAAACAAGACTCTTACTCAAAGTGAAATTTGCAACAAAACAAACATTTATTACTGATACAAAAATATTTTGTCACAATATACAGATTGTACAAAATACAATATAGGCCTTGTACAAAATTTCCCTTGTCTGTCTCAAACTATCAAGGAATTTTAACAACTTTCTTTGAGAGCAACAGTTCATGAAAATCAATTTCTTAGTAACAAAAGAAATTTACTTCAAAAAGTTCACAGTTCAAAATATCAATGGTTCAAAGGTTGAATTAGAAGGAGATGAGAAAGGATTGACCTAACTCAGACAATGATGGTTCTCTGTGTCCTTTAGACAAAATATTCAGAGTTTCGAAACAGGCATTCTCAAATATGAGATAAACTTTCACAGGTTTAGAAAAGACATTCAAATAAAATGAAAATCTGTTTTAAGAAAAGACATTGGTTTTTAAGGGTCCTTCTTCCTTTTCTTTCTTTCTCTATTCTTCAGCAGCAGTAACAGTAGTACTAGTCTTTCTCATCCCAAATCTCAGCTTTCTCACCCAAGTGTGGTCTATTTCTTTCTGACTTTGCAGTTAAAATCTTCCCCTTACATAACAAACAAGTGACTTCAACTGGATCAAAACCCAACTTCTTAGTGAGTGTATACTTTTTAACTACATTGGTTAAAACTCAAGAATCACTATCTAATCAACCCACACCCATTTACAATTTAAATTTGACTGTTTTTGACAATGTCAAAATCAAGCCAATTTTTTTTAAAGTTTAGTACTGAATGTGCAAACTGTCAGTTTGTTATAAATCAACTGGCTTCATTTTGGTATGTTTTTATAACATCAACTTGGAGATTTTTTACAAATCTTTACACATCAATTTTTATTCATGTTTTTTATATATATAAACTATCTGATTTCATTTTGGTAGTTTCTATTTCTTAATTAGTTTTTCATACAATTCAATATTACCTGTTTTATTAAAAAATAATTTTTATATTTTTACACATTCCAACATTTTAATTAATTTTTCTCAAACAATTTTAATATTATCTTTTTTATTAAAAATAATTTTTATATTGAGTAGGGTACAATTTATTTCTACCAAGATGCATATTTTTTGTTACTTTCAGCACATTTAGTGTTTATCAGATGAATAGTGTGTCCAAATAATCTTAAGCCCTTATTTCAGACATCACTTATATTACTATGTTTAAAACATGGAGTTTTAAGAAGTACAGCTTCAATATCATTCTTTGAAACATATGGTGTTTATTCATATCCATGACTGCCAAATTTGAAATTAAAATTTACATCATTAGTGGAACAGCTCTAAATCTTTCAGACAAGGATTTAATAAGTTATCCAAAATGGTATTCATCTTTTGTACATGTTGCCTTTAACATATTAAACAACTAATTTCCCTAGACTTCATTAGAAGTTGCTATCTACGTAAAAAAAGTAAAAAGAGACATTCTGTTTATGCCATTGTCAACAGCTGGCCTGTGAGCTGGGTACTGTGTTAATCATTTATGAGGTGCTTTCTTGTAAGTAAATCTGTTGGCTCCCAGGTGACTTTTTTATTTTGGATTTTTTTTTATTAGTGCTCACATCCAGTTAACATGTTGAGTGAATCAGAAAGAGATCTAATTGCAGTGGAGTATAACATATTTAAACTCAAAATTGCAACTGAACCCTTAATAACCAATCAATAACTGAAGAAACAACGTTTGTTTTAAATCTTGTTATTCAAATTTCATTGGACTTACCAGTTCATCCAAGCAATGCTGAGTACATATTCTTTTCCAAATAAATCAATTATGGCAATTGTAATGTCATGTTATTAAAAGTATATCCTAAAAACTAGAGTTATTGCCTCTGTTGCAACCTAAGAAAGGTTACTGAATAGGATAATCAAATGAAGGTTGGTAATGAACGATAATACTTAGTACAAGAACAACATATATAGGATCGCCAGTGGTGCGTAGAAGAAGTAGTCAACTGCTAGAAGTGAATCAAGTGAATTCCACAATGAATCTCCAACTGCATACCAACATGTGAATGGGAACATACCCATTATTGTCTGTAGGTATGCTACAACAGCCTTGTATCTGTATGCTAATAATTCCTTTAATCATTGTACTAACCACTGTTCCGTGGAACCAACTCCTAAGAGGATGTTTCCCTGATCACTATAAGCTTAACCTGTTCAAGTCAAGGGTTAACCATTACCTTCCTCTCTTATCCATACAAACTGACTCTTAACATAACCACCTCAAGTGGCCCTTGGGCCTTGTACAGGAGGAACCTTACTGTAAAAACAAACAAAAAAACTTAATCATGTTGTAAGTAAAGCCATATTTTTACCCTTTACCTTATTTAAATTTTCATCTTTATATTCAAACTGTTACAACATAGTAAGTTTTACTATTCTTTTCAACATTTTGAAGTTGTCATTCATATTCTTACATAGACTCCTTTCAAGTCAACTAATTGTAACATGCAGAAAATGTAAACACCAAATCTACTACAATATTACATTTATATCTCTTATACTTTTATTCTAGGATGGTGTTCAGACCGAGGCAAAGCATGTAATACAACTCTAACAATTAACAACAAACTATTTTATATTGTATTTTCCATTTGGTACTTCTTTTGTCTCTGTATGTATGTAGATGTGCACGTGTCCATGCTTACTTGCATGGACACATGCACAAAAAAAGTAAGATATAATAAAATATAAAAATAAAATATATAAACAAAAAAAAAGGATTAAAATTAAAATAAGGAGATTGCACATTCCTTTAAAATCCATACGTGATGCTATGCACGACATAAAATATTTCCATTCAGTTAACAACATCAATCAATTCATAACTAATTTGAACAAGGCGTAAACAATCCACATAATACCTGAGCTTGCACATCCAAGGATGCAAACTGAATTTATTAAAATCATGAAACAACTTCTCGACAAGGGCATATGATGAAGTATTCGCAACAGACCACATCCTCATATGAGCAGTTGAGGACCTACCTGCTAAGAACCTGCAGGAGACAAATGACGAATTTTCAGCACCTCAGCCAAGTGTGGGACCTGCAAAGATGTGACAATGAAAAAATCATGATCAGAGAAGCAGCAATTCATATAAAAGCGAAGTTTCAGACAGACAACAGCAACTCTGAAATGAGCGCCAACACCATTTGTTGTCTCATGTGCACAACGCTCAATAGTGAAAAAATTAAGGCCTGGACTCGGAACATATACCCCCACCTCATAAAGACAATGGACAGCCACTACTTGGTGAGTGGTATAGCAAGTGACAACCAACACTACCTCAACTGCAGTATAAAAACCAACACTATCCCCAGCCTAACCACAGACGTAATATACAAGTAAAATAGCGATCACATACACAAGTGAATCAAGGTGTTCATCAGGCTCTCGCCAACCTGAAGTGTCAAATGCAACAGATACACTGAAGAATAAATCACACAATAAAGCATGGCCAGATCACCTCAACAAGACTAGAGCACAATGACATAACCGCAAGATGAACCCAAAAACGACTCCAATAACAGAGTCAACCATGCAATCTGCAGAAACTATATGAGGGGCCTTGATGTTTCAGTAGCCAAAATTACTCTTACTTCTACCCACCACATGCTCAAGCACACATTGTGACCGTATCCATTGTAGGTGTATAACACACCTACAATGACCACAAAACAACCTGAAGTAATAGACATAAACCGACTTCATGAAACAGATTTTTGGTTGGGACTAGATGAGATGGTCCAGTCTCTGATCCAGAACATTGACAAACATCATCACCTCTTCAACTTCCAACATCCAGAACCTCAAACTTCACAGACAGGCCACTGATACATTTTTTGCCATCAGAGGAGGTATCTGACCACATTAACATCACAGCTGAACAAGCTTCCGATGATATGCTGGCAAGAATCAAAGCCCTACAAGTGATGGACTCAGGTGAAGCATCTATACTCACTATCACAACTGATCCTAGTGACCACCAGTGATCTATCAAAACACCTACAACAGTTCTATCTAGAACCAGGGACATCCATCTTCATGCTAAAAGACTCCCAAAATATACCCAAACTTGTATCATACTATGGTGATGGGGGGTGTAGAGTTCTCGTTGTTAATTGTTGCTTGTATCAGAAGGTAGATAAATAGTAGCAGTCCTTCGGGACAGCCGCTAGTTTGGCCTAAAGGTTCAACAAGCGATCAAATTGAGGTCACCATAACATAAACAAAATAACATACGAAAGAGAAGGGTATATCAAAAACACTTTGTATTTAAATGCAACATCAATGAATAGTACAATGTTTCTTGATTTACACGCACAAAGTCCGTTACAAAATGTTCATTCATAGAAGAGAAATCCGATTATTAAAAGAATATAAGTGTCTTTTGTTAATACTTAAGTTCATGACGTGCTGGTCACAGGAGATGAAAGGTGAGGTCAATGGGTTGGTAGGAGTCCTTTGATATCTCCGTTGGTGAAGGAAGGCTGAAGGCATCGGGTTTGATGGGTGAGAAAAGCGTAGCGACATTCACTGACGGTACTTCAAAGCTTTCTCTTTAGAAGTGAATTTATCGCTCTATTTATGTGTGCCCTTCGGATCAGAGTCAGTCTGCTGAAACAAACTGTTGGGTATGGCGCGGAGCTGTTTAATTGGTGGAAAATTGTTTATCATTCTTTTTATTTCTTTTTAGTTTTCCACCGGAAATTCTGCGTGGAGCCGGGTGCGCAGAGACCAGTATTGGTCATTTGCTGTCTAAACCTCTGAGGGTTAATATCCGGTCCTTCGCTTGCTCCGTGCCACCACAATACAAGCTCCCAGCCAAATACCTCCACCAAGTCTATGACTGCATCAACCACTCTAGTATCACTCGGATGTGCACCCACTTATCAAACAACTGGTGGGAGCTGAAAAACCGCAACATACGTCAAATCATGCAATACCTGTGCTAGACACAAAGGGAATTACAACAAGCATCCAAACTGACACAGCAGACATTGCAAATGAGGCAAAAGACCTTTCAAGGTCATATACATAAACTTCATCATGATGCCACTCTCAAAGGGTAAACGCTATATCTTAATAATTAAAAATTGGCATAAAATACTTCATCAGACTGAGAAGTAAGTCAACAAAACAAGTCATCACCAGGAAGACCTTAACAAACAAGCAGTAAGTCATTGCTTTCTCTTGTCTATCTATCTATCTATCTATTATTTATCTATCTATCTATTATTTTTCCCAGTCTATTATACCATAAAAAAGCATGCTACTAGAAACACAAATGCAGCAGGTTAGACTTAAAGCTCCCCAATTTATGGAAACAAGCATAATGGTATGGTTTACTATCATAGAAGTGCAATTTCACCTTAGGAAAGTTACAGCTGAGGATACAAAATTTTATGCAGTCATAAGCACCCTACCACTCAACATAGTTACAAATTTTACCTGCATCTATCTTGCAGTCAAAAGACTGTAAGCAATTAAAGCAATCTATCCCATCAGCTTATGAAAGGACTAAACCAGAACTTTTAGAGAAGTTGATGAAAACCACCACAATAGCTGGTCGTCCATCAGTTTATCTTCAGAACATGATAGCCATAGCTATGCATATAGGCATGAGTGAAAAAATTGTTAGGCACAAAATTATTTGGGCCCTGCCTCAACAATTAGTGCCAGTTATAGCTGCTCGGATAGAGATGCCTTTAGTAGAATTAGGGAAATTATCTGATGAGTTTATGCCTTTGGTAGTTGATAACACATCTGTGTTAAAACTGTCAAGTGATGAAACAAATGAACAAATAGTGCTTCCTGAGCAAAATCAAAGAAGTAAAATACCTGTGGTTCTATAATCTTTCCATCCAAAACAAAAGTTAAAAGTATGTAGAGTATATATATACTATGCGGAACAGGCTAAGACATGTAAACCATGGTGTAAATGGAAACAAAAGAGATACAATGTGCAAATATCACAAAATTCTCATCCTGTCTCTCCCAGACCTAATGAGTTGGAAAAACTGATAACACTAGGTCCATCAGGTCCCCCACTTTTAAAAGTCAGCCACTGAAAGTCTTCAAAGTCTTCTGATAAAAATACTTCAAAGAAACAAAAGAATTTTCTCAAAGGGAGTAGAAATTTTCTTCTGCAAATATATCCTCTGCTTCTCCCACCAATTCAATGACTTCAAAATCCCAATCCCATACGAGTGTTGCTGATTAAACTAAAATGTATGCTAACAGCCAAATGGCCTGATCTGCATCTTTGCAATTATCTAAGTATAAGAACTCGGAGCTTGCAACAGACAAGTCTTCATCCAAATCCTACAAAAATATATCCAGTCTTGGAGAAGATTCTATCAAGTATAATTTTGTTCCATACAGTAGGCATAAAACATTCATCTCAAAATCACTGAGTTTCCATGACAAAGTATGGCTTAGGGTTGATTGAGTCAGAAAACCTTTAGTGGTGCCCTATATGGGGCCTCTTCAACTAAAAATTTCATGATTGATATGAACAATGTAACTCATACACAGGTATCAATTGATTGTTTAAAACCTTATATCAGGCCCACTAAGAATAAAATAAATCCTAGTAAAACACATAAAGCAAACAAAAATGAGTTTGTGGCTGACAGAGAAAATAATACAAGAAAGTTCCTGGCTGCGGCTAGTGAGCTGTGCTGTCGAACTCTCCGCCTCGGCGGAGAGGAACTCGGACGGGGCTTTGCCGTAGGGCAAAGTGCCGTCCGGGGAGGTAGACAGTCCCTGGACCCGTGTATACGGGTTCTAATGGGCATATTTTTGCCCGAGCCTACGGGCTCGGTAAGCCCACATTAAACCGGCCTTGTGCCACATCGACCCATGTGGGGGGGTTGCTAAATACCGAGAAAATAATACAACAGTCAACAAGAATTTCGATAATAACAATAATAATAGTAGTGAAATAAATAAAACTAAGGCTGGAAGAAAAATTAGGTGGAAGAAAAATAATGACTACTTCTATTTTAAAATATTTCTTTCCACTCACTAACTTCGATTTTTGGTGAGGGACTATTTGTAGTGAGTCCCATTAAAAAAAATATAAAATAAAATAAAATATAAAAGAAAATATATAAACAAAAAAGGCATTTGCACTTTCCTTTAAAATCCATCACTCTCTCTCTCTCTCTCTCTCTCTCTCTCTCTCTCTCTCTCTCTCTCTCTCAACTAATGAACAGGCAACCCTCAAATAAAATGAGAAAGAAAACGAAAAAACTGAATCTGTCCACAAATCAGTGAAAATTTGCTAGCCCAGAAAAAAATAAAAAAGAAAGGAACACCAGAAAATAAAATAATTTTGACCAATCAAAAAAATGAACAGAAAGAGACTTGTAATGTTAGCCAAAGCCAAGCTTTGTGACAATAATCTGACTAAAAAGAATATAAACTGACAGCTGAGAGATAGTAGAAAAGAGACCACCAGAGAAACTAGCCAAGCACGTCATGTGAAGAAGTTAAACAGTCATCTGCTTAAGACATTTCAGCCCTTATTAGGGCCAAGAAAAACACAGCAGATTTATGCTAAGATGACAACTACTATCAAGCTTTGACTTTTAAACTCTCAACTACTGAGTCAAAACAAACATTCTCCCAACTGCTACCAAGATCTGATTTATAAATCACTTTCACTACCCCAAATTACAAAGAAATCACCACAATCTAAATCAAATGAATAAATATATATTATTTGTTTATACCACTGAGTCAGTTTGTTTTATTTCTGAAGTTCCAATAAATATTGCTAACATTTGCTGGCACTTCTCCACAGGTATATATGTATGTATGTTGCGGCATTCACCCTGGATCGGTTAAGCCGGCTCCTTCCAAGGAATTCACCGTGTCCGGAACGAAGGCCGATCAAGTACGGCGATCCGTCGCTAATGCTGAAACAAGCGACAGCCATTCCCGATTCCAACGGTGGCGAATTCTTGAAACGGAGTAACAAGGGAGTTTGAACTTCACACGCGGTCCCCACACCTCACGTGCTATCCCAGTGGAGGGAGGAATATGCTCTTACTTGCCGCAGAATTTCCACAGACACAGAGGCAGGAGTAACCAAGAGGCCACCGGATGTGAACGCCGGATGTGAACGCCGGATGTGAACGCCGGTGCAGACGCCGAATGGTTTTGAATTCAGAGTTGACCTTCTCCTAGACCAGTTGCCATCCAAGGCTATAGAACCCAGTCTGTCCTGCTATTTACCCATAGTTGGAGGGAGAAGAAGAGGATTCACACCTTTCCCAAGGGTGTTAGCACGTAAGCGAATGTAACGGATTCGACTGGAATTCGAACTCAGCTCTACAATTCCTCAGTCCGAGCCATTATCCATTACTCCACCGTGTCTCCTACTCTCCACAGGTATGCTTAACACAGTTGTCCCTGTTATAATATTTGATTTAGTTCTTTAGATAGGTCTCAAAAATTACTATAAACTTTAATGTTGCCCTTTATTTTGAAAATTGTGAATAAAACTTTTTGTTGTTATTTCAAATAATGCCTTATGCTTCATTCTTACAACCACCTCAATTCGTATCATTTGGCAAGTGTTATCAGATTTCTTTACTTCATTGACACAAGCCCCACAACAGACATCAGCTTTTCTATCAATTGCTGTTGGCTTTGATGGTCAACAGAAGGTGTTTACTGCAAATAGAATGTTGTAACACAAATTTGAATACAATTTAATAACAACGATGGTAACAATTAATTGAAAGAGAAAAGGCGTTCTCAGAAGAGTTAAAGAGAATTCATAAAAACTCTAAGAAATAAAGTTTAGAAAAATCAAATGTTCATGTATTTAAAAGATGCACGAGTGTGTATGTAATATATGTAGGTGTGAAGGTATGTGTATATGTATCTGTGTGAGCATATGTGTATATATTTATAGATAGAAGTAACTTGGTTAAGAAGTTTTTTTTTCTGTGGTCGACATAGTTGAATGTTCAGGAAAGTATTTTATCCCACTTGGGTCAATCTCTATATGGCATGTGTGTCCAAATAAGAAAAGCTTTCTTCAGTGTTGTGTGAGTAAGTGAAGGTACTGTGTGAACTCTTGTGTGTGCTTCCTGTGAGTTTCCCATCTGGCTTTTGGTACATTTTTATATAGGAGATAGGCTCCAAATAAAGGACAAAATTTAATGTTTTTTTCTCATTGGTTTCATGTTGTGTATTTACTATGATATCCACATGGAGGGCAACACCAAGTCTGGTTTTACATGTAGATTTTTCAACTTGATGACAATGTAGTTGTAGAGGGAATTTGAAAATGTATTTTTATTTATTTATTTTTCTGTATTTTCGGATCCCCAACACTATAATCTATGTTCATACATTAATATAGATCAGAAGAACATGATCAATATGATCATTGCTTTAATGACTTCCCTTCAATTTTACAGATACAGTTTCTGTTGATCTACTAAATATATATTTTGTTTGACTGAATTTTTACAAAAATCCTATTTCTTTATTCCATCTTTATCTTTTTGTAATCATATTTATTCTATGATTCTATAGTGTTTGTTTTTTTTAATCATTTCACCCCAAGCAAGGTGATAATGTCACTAAAATGCAAGGAGTTACTGAGAGTGAAAGAAAATTAGGAAAAGGGAGGAGAAAAGACATTAAAAGAACAAAATTCAGAAAAACAGAAGATGGTGAGTGATGTTGCATTTAAATTTCTGAAGATCATAATTGACAGGTAAGCAGGAAGAGATTTTCACAGGCGAAAAGTGTGAAAGAAGAAACTACTAGAATAGAACATACGGTTACATCTAACTATTTCAACAGTAAAATGATGAGACCTAGTTGCCAATCTAGTACTACACTTAAATTTATGAGGTTGAGTTACCAAAGAAGAAAGCTGTGAAGAAAAACTTTAAAAATCTCTATAAATTAAGATGTGGTAAAATGAACAAATTACACAGGGTGTCATCTGTAAATTGTCACCATTTTATATTTTTAACTTTGCACATGTACATTGTTTGTTTTTGATTTTGTTGACTGCACAGTATAGTAAGGTCAGTTGGACACCATTTATGAGAAAAAGAACACCCTGACACAATTTCTAACACTTTCGCCCCAGCCCCTCAACCTCTGGGTTGAGGTGTCTACTCGATCTTAACCGAACTTAAGGGAGTGACCATAGGTCCCCTGAGCATCCGTAGCTCATTCGACTGGTCCACTGGTTTAATCCTGCTTCCTGCGTTGTGTTTGGTTTAATCCAGAAAGCAGAAGTGATGTTCATCCATTCACGGTCGACTGAAGATATAGACACGGCTGGAGAGTCTGTGCTAAGAAATTTAGAATGCAGCAAAAAAAAAAAAATTAATATCTGCAGAAAGTCAGACAAACAACTATTCAATGGTTGAATTGTTAATGTCTTTTATATAGCAGAAAAGAATAGTATAGAAAAGAAACGGGTTACAGAAAAGAAAATAATTGATGTAAAAACTCATACACTGGGTTCTAGACAGAGAGAGAGAGAGAGAGAGAGAGAGAGAGAGAGAAAGAGAGAGAGAGAAAGAGAGAGGGGGGGGTGATTAGCATGTTGTGAAATCGTCTCAGAATGATATACGACTCTTGCAATGGAGAGATAAAGATTTCTGTGCGCGGCTTAAAGTTTATAGTTGCGTTCCTCCTCAGCAGTAGTAACAGTAGTAGTAATCTTCGTGGTAGCAGAAGTATCGGTACTTATATTAACAGTACATGTTAGCGGGGGTTTTGTTTCAATCCCTGACATCACTTCCAGTCTCCAATATCTCTCAACCCAGCTCAACTGCACTCGACGACAGATGAGCCCCAAAACAACCTTTTGATTATTGTAGCTAGTTCGACGTTTCCATTTCCAGTGGTAGTAATAATAGTAGCAGTAGCAGTCTTAGATTGTTGGAGGAGTAATTCGCTTCTTCATACTTATATCAACAAAATATGTTAGCGGGCGTTTGGTTCCAATCTCTGACGTCACTTCCAGTTTCCGACCTCTCTCTAACCAGCTTGACTGCACTCAACGGCAGGCGAGCCAACCACTCTGTCAACAGATTTCTGTGCGCGTTTATATAGATAAACCTGGCTGATCATAAATCAACCCTTGGCCCACACGCGATTATTACGAGTACTGTTTTCAACCCAAAATCAAATTCCTCATAGCCTTAGTAAGCTCTATTTCAAATTTTAACTGATAAAAATTATCTCAATCATCTTCCATTGTCTTCCTAATGACCCAATTCCAAATGGGCTAGATCAGATTCCCATCAGTAAACAAAATTGTTCTGATCTAATTTTGCTGTTCAAATCTACTCCAATTTCAATAAAAAAAAATATATATGTGTGTGTGTTTGTGTGTGGTTCTCAAACTCTCTCTGTTACAATTCACTTCGCCAGAAATTTGGAAATGGCATGTTGCACTGCTTGGCATTCATGCTGGAAGCTCCAATACAAACATTTCAGAGTGTTTGGGTGTCCATCTGAAGACAGTGCAGAGGATTTAGAAAGAGCTGGATGAGTCTAATGGTGATTACGAAGGAGTTTGGAGTGATCACAAGTGATGGCAACATTATGCATCCATTCATCTTCCCACAGGGCCTCTGACTCAATATGGAGGCCTACATCAAATGTCTTGAGGGGGTAATGCTGCATTGCGTCAAGAGGGTGGCTGCTGAAAGCCCTTATGTTTAGCAACAGGACTCTGCACTAAGCCACACAAGCAGGAGAACCAGTCATGGCTGTAAGATAATTTCTGTGACCACATCATCACTTACATCCGGCCACCTAAGTCCCCAGACTGCAACCCCCCTTGATTATTATATGTGGGGCACAATTGAGTGAGAGACTAACAAAACTCCTTGTAATATCAAAGATTGATTGTCAGGATTATGACAGCATTCATCAACTTAAAGAAGGAAACTGTTGCAGTAGATTCTGAAGTCATCTGAAGGCTGTGATTGAAGCCAATGATGATTTTATTGAATAAATTTACTCTTTAGTATTTCAAGATATTTTTGTGTAATTTTGATAAATATATCTGTTAAAATGAAATGTCAGTGGGTTTTTTGTGTAATTTAGATGACAATTTATCCATTGCATCCTGTACAGATTCAAATTATAGTGTATACATTGTTAGAATATATTTTATAAAACAGTTTCACAAAAAAATTATTATTAAGATATGATACTCCTGCTGAGTGTAATCCAAATTAAAATAAAATTCAAATAATTTTCTAAGTGTAAAAATTATACATCATTTAAAATATATATATTAATTTATTAATCTATACCATTTCAGCTTCAAGTATGTACAGTTATTAAGGTATTAGAAATTTTATAGCCATCAAGTAACACGCATTCAAACAGAACAATGCATTTTTATGTTAAATATTTGCATGCATTTTGTGCCTACTACTACATCCATGTGTTATGTATAAAAGAAGGATGTTTCAAGTAGGCAATTCATAGCAGGTGAATATAATAGTCCAAGTTGAAATCAGCAAGAAATCTTCCTGTGTCTAATCTATTTTCTGTTGTGTGAAACTGTTTTTATAAAAAGAAACTGGATTAAAAAAAATAGAAAACCAAAATTTGTAAAACATGTCAACAATTTCTGGAATATAAAAATTTAGCATTTACATTTTATCTGCTTTCTTCTTTATTTTTATTTTTCTTTATTGACACATTGAATATTTTTACAAGGTTGATTGCCACCCACTCAACCTTCCACAATTCCATAAAGTACATTTCCAATTTAATAGTAGATTACCCATATATAATGAAAGCTCACTTACAAATTTACAAACCTCATGCAGCTGAAGTATAGATGACCAAAAATGACAAAACTTGATATTGCCCACAATAGAAAATGTATATTCCCAACATCATCAAACACCATCATATAAGGGATGACACTCAAGTAAAATTTAATAATTTTAAGCAGTACAAATTTATTATAAAAATTATTACTATTATTATTAAAGTTTGGTTAATATTTCTTTAATTTTATTAGATAGCCAAGTTCAAATTCCAGTTGGGTTTGTTACATTTTACCATTAAAAAAGGTATGAATTCATCTCCTATAAATGAAATATTAGAAATTGTATCTGAAAAAAGAATTCTTAATATTAAAAAATTGTTAATGCAATATTCATTTGCATAAAAAGAATTATCCTTAAAATCCAAAATATGTTTTGGCTTTAAATAACCCATTGATAAGTTTAAAAAACAAATCAATTAATCAATCAATAAATTCTTCAATTTTATTTCTATTGCTTTTTATTACAACTCCAAGAAATGCAATGAAAAATACTCTTTAAAAATTAATAATAATCTGTATTTTGTATTTACCATAGATTATTAATTTCTTTTTTGTTCTTTTGTGAAAACTATACCAAACTTGTAAAAACATGACTTCCCAATATTTATTTACCTGAGCCTTTCAAAAGGCCAAAATATACAATGCCTTTGACTGTTCAGTTAAAATAACAATGATGCAATCAGGACTGAACCACTTTTATCTACTTTACATTATTGTTATTTGTATTTTCTTTTTAAATCATTTCACCACATGCAAGCCATCAAAGCCACTAAGATACTGGGGAGGGGGTACTCAGTGTTAAAAAATATAAGAAAAAAGAAAAACATTATTAAGGAGCAAGAACAATAAAAGATCAGGAATAAAGAAGACATATGATAATGATTGACGTTGCATTTTAATTCTTAAAGATCAAAGTTAACTGGGAAGCAAGAAGCCAGAAGAGAGTTCTACAAAGAAAAAGTGCAAGAAAAGAAACTGTTAGCATAGAACTTACAGTTTTATCCAGTCATCTCAATTGTAAATTGATATTATCTTGCCACCAATCTAGTACTGCGCTTAAATTCATAGGGTCTAGGTACCATAGAGGAAAGTTGATCAGAACAATTACCATGAAAATATTTATAAAAAAAGGCACAAGGAAGCTGCATTAAGGCAATAGAAAGGTGACTGAAGCCAAAATACCAGGTCAGGACCAACAACATTGCAGATTTTCCTTTGGATTTTATCAAGGATCTCTAAATATATAGCAAGAACACCAGACCATATGTGACAGCAATATTCAAAGCATGGATGAATGGTAGACTTGTTTTTTTTTTTTTTTTACGTCAGTTTAATTTATTTATCATGTAGTTAGGAAAATTATTGTTAATTGATATTTGTTTTATATTTTTGAGTTTGTTATAAAATATTGTGCTTTTAGAGGATATTAAATGTGTTCTATTTATTATTTATGAAGGCTGTTTTGTAATTGTATAGGAAATCACTGTTGTATTTAAGTAAGCGTTGGTTTTATAGGTTGTTTTTTTTGTTTCTATAGATGGAGGTTTTAAAGTTTTCATTATATAAATCAATTAGTACATCTTTGTCATGTGTGTAACAAAAGAAATAAGATAAAGAAAAGCAAATGGAATGATTGGAAGTTCAACTAAGTTTTATAGTAAACAAAAAAACAAGGTTTTATTTTAATTTTAGTTATTTTGGCTAAATAGGAAAAAACATAATCATACTGGCAAGAAGTTAGAAATACCTGGGAGTATAAATGGGAGTTGCTGGGTTTTGTCATGTTGTATAGTTTACATGTTCTGTGAAACAGTCAGCTCTGAACCAGATTTCTACAACAACTGACTTTGCCTGCCAACTCGCTTAATTTTTGTGCCAACCAAAAAATATGAATACCTGGATGAAAGACCTCCACTTGATAAGGTCATCTGACCACATCAAAGGGTTCTTTGTAGTTTTTGCTCTAAATAAACCAGAACTCAGAAAAATAGATTCTCTTAACAATCTTAACCAATATTTTTAATAAGAATAAATATAATCTGATACTCACGTGATATATATTGCTCATATAAATATAAGTAGATCCTGAAGATTCTAGAAATGTCAGTTATTTAATACCAATTTGATTATGAAAATTACTTGCTTGCTTCATCCTATCATCAAGGCTCTCCACTGTCTCCTCTTCCTTGCCATAACCATGCACTCCAACAGCATTAAATATGGGTATGATGCTATTCTTACCTTTGATGATACTCGAATACTTTTCTATCATACTTTGCAAGATGTTGTAAGATTGAAGGGAATCACTTTGTTGGTTTTAAAATCAACCTTTTGTCTTTGCTCTGGTCTTCAGAACAAGATGCAAATCGAACAAACAAAAAGCAAAGAGATTAAAAGCAAAAAATAATGAACATGATATCTCATTTGTATGATCCTTAGAAATTGATTTTCCCTATTTCACTCTATTTTCAATCTATTAGTGAGCAGCTACTTGAGAAGAAACTAAATCAGGTGGGGTGAGGTTGGAACAAAAAGCTTTTGAAACTCACCAGTTGTGAATTAGCTGCTCAGATGAGAAGAAATTTAAGAGGGAATTATAAACGGAAAGTAACTCTTTCTAAGTATTTGCTGATACTAATAACTTACGATATTCAAGTAATACAAGATTTCACAAATGCTGTAATGGTTTTTATTTTTGAAAGCTTAAAATTGGTGCTTGTTAATTATTTTTATTTATTTTGGATGTGTAGGTGATGTAATGGATAGTGGCTGGGAATGAGAAATCAGAGGGGGGGCAGAGTGTGAAGTGGTGCAGTGAGTGTGAAATAATAATAACTCTTTTCACCCACTCCCTTCAAATTCGGAGGACTGAGGAAAAAGACAGAAGGAATTCATGAGCCTATGTGAAATCTTCTTTGGACCAATGAAAACTGTGCCTTCACAGAAATTGATCAATGAGCTGAGAAGAAAAGGAAAGAAATTTGCGAGCCTATGTGAAATTGTTTTCGGACCTTGCCTTCACATAAATTATCCAGAAAGAAAGTAGCAAGCATATGCAAAATTCCTTTTTATATAAAATCAGGAGAAAATTAAATTAATAAGAGAAGAGTGTCTGAAGTCATGTGAAAGTTTTCGTTAAAGTTTCTCCTGATCAATGACCAACATTCAAGTTCTTGCCAGTGTAAAATTATTCACCAATTATATTATCGGCCTTTAACCAAGTACATGGCACTTCAAATAATTTTCTCTCAACAATACAAGAAAGCTAAATATTTCAAACTATCTCTCTTTGTCTACTTTTGAAAGTATGCAACCATATATACCTTCTGTGAGCAACAAATTCTCTTATCTTTGTTTTAAACATTTTTTAATATTATTTTGTGTCAGATCATTTAATCTGTGTATGAACATTTCTTCTTCATGGCAATTCATTAAAACTATGAACTTTCAAAATTTCTGATTCATTTTCATGAAACAAGCTACTAAAACAACAAACTTGTAAATCAGTAAATAAATTCCTCATCTTGTTTGGTTAAAATTATCCATGTGTTTCCTCGTCATTATGATTCTCCATTAATCTTCTTGGCATGGATAAACCAACTGTTCATTTTAACCCAGAAACCCCATACCTCTATAGCAGTTCAGTCGAGTTTTTTACATTCACTTTCACACAAATATCCTTAGGAAAGATCTGAATCAAATAGTAGGGCAGACTGGGCTATTCAGCCTTGGATAGCAACCAGTCTAGGAGAAGGACAAAAATGGTATCTAGCCCTGGCAAAGCACATACTATGCAGCTATTGAAAGGATCATGGAGTTTACAATGACTCTATGATCCCAACTGTAGTTGGCCTTGAGTCAGAGCATTTATTTTCTAAAATTGAATTCATATATGTACTGAAAGATTTTTCCCTTCTCATATGGCTCTGTATAACATCATACACCTTGCCTGTATGATTTCATATTCATTCAATAAAACAAACTTGGGGAGTTGTCAAAACAGTTAACCAATATACAAAAAAAAGTTAAAGTCAACATTCAAATTATCTTGATTTTTAAATTGTATTTTCTTCTAATCTAGAAAGCCAAAAACAAATTCTGTATAGTGTTTTTCTTTCTTGATTGCATTAGCATTAATTATATGATGCCAACATTAAATTGCCACTAAGGCATGACTCACAATGTCGCAATAATCAAAAATGCTTATAACATCAGTGGGAAATCCCTTTTATCTCTTATGACTAATAACTAAATATAGCAAGAAGACAAGTATGAGTTAACCTCCTTCCTTCTGGAATTTTGATAAAGAAAAGATTAGCACAGGTCAACCATGCCAGTTGCCACAAGTAGTCACATCAATGGGTTTTCAGCTCAATAATTTATACCGTATATGCCACCTATACAGCTGAAGTGATTATAGCCTTTGTTAGTCATGCAATAGTTATCATTTCTGGAGAAGATATAATCTTCATAATGTTGGAACACACACAAACACTAAAAAAATAGAAAAGAAAACCAGAATTAGTAAAAAAAAAAATCAGACTTAACAAATAAGAAAATCTTATGCAACAAATCTGGCACTAGGTTATTTGTTGATAGCCAGACTTTGATTTTTGTAATGAAGTGAATGTGCCAGTTGATAACACAAGACTTGAATCTTTCATCTTTAACTTTACATTTTATATCACTCTAATACTTTACCAGTTACTTTCAGCCAGTCTGTGAAGCAACTCCACAGAGTTCTTGGTGTAATTCACAGACATTTTGTCTGTGATGTATGAGAGACTGCCCAACTCCTCCCTAGAGCAGTTGTTTATATATTTATCTGCCCAACAGTTTTTCTCATGTGTGCACATATTAGGCACAACCTTACTGACAGATGTTCACCTCTCAGGGCCTCTACAGATAATGGGTGAATTGCAGATCTCCGCCCCTTGCCAGGGGTCATATCACATCCGCCTTGCACTTGGCTTCCTGGTCTGAAGTGAAATTAAGTGCAAATCCTATTCTACATTTCTGTCTCAACAAAAAGACAATTTTGATTGTCAGTTGAATAATGTTTATTGAATAGAAATTGTGATTCCCTTACCTAAAGTATTCATGGAAACCACATGGCTTCTGCCAGATGAAAGTTTGTGTTTCTCATACCCTTTCTAGTGTCTCATGTAAAACAAGGTCACTTTAATATGTTTAAGCACTTTCACCGAGGAAAATGCATATTCTTAGTCATAATAAAAAACTAAAGGGGCTGTTTCACAACACTTTCTTTAAACATGTTCAGCACCAAAGGGTCATATTAGAATCCAGCTTGTTCCTCTGTTTGTTAGCATGTGTGTTATGCCTTGTCATTACCTCAGATAAATAATGGATCATTCTGGTTTGATTGCAAGGGAAAATGGAAGAAAAAGATATATCAGAGATGCTGTTTGGTTTTAGTCAGAAAGCTTACATAACAAACAAGAAAAAGCATACATAGCAAACAAGAAAAAAGAAAGAAAGAAAAATAAAGAAAGAAATAAAGAAAGGAAACATAGTGGATGTAATAATGCTGCCATGCATTTAGCATCTGCTTCAGTGAAATGGAAAATGTTGTCAATTTTGAATCTTTTCATTTGTATGCCCTTACCTCTTTAAATAATGACCTACATCCATATTTATGATTGTTATTGCAATATTTTGTTAAAGTTGTTAAACACAATTATTTAATGATACAATATGGGAATTTCCATGGATAGTTGTGGAACTTGCAAGGAGCTTATTCATCAGAAAATTAAAATAGGAAAATCATGAAATTTTCACAGATACTGTTAGTGTTAATTAATTTTTCTTCTACTTTACCTGTTAAGGGCAAAATTAAGAAGAAAAAAAAACATTGGAGATGTTTAATCTTGATTAAAAGATTACACTATGTGGTATCGTATATTAGAGATACAGGGTTTCATCTCAATTACAAGACTAGGGTATGCTCATTACTATTAACAAAACCAAAACAGTCAAGAGAATTAAGGCTAAAAACAGAAAAATAAGTCATAAATACAGTAAGCTGAATGAATATATTGATCAATTAGAGTATGAATGAAAAAAATATGATCATAGTTGGAACTGATTCTCTGTACTTGGTTCAATAATGTTATATAATAAAGAACAATTTATCAGATAGTGAAATGCAAATATTCCAAACAGGTGTCACAGCTGTGGAGTGAAAGACCAACACTAAACCAACTTAACCTTCCTTAAAAGGTTTCCAGTCAATCATTGTAGATAAGGTGGCCATCAAACAATTAATCTCTCCTAAGTGACAAATAAACATATGATAAATTCATAATTTGACAAGATCATTTTTTATTTTATTTATTACAATTGGTAGCACAAATTGATGCTGTTGATAGCAATCTGTAAAATAAGATCCATAAGTTAAATATAAATTCTGATCAAAACAAGTGATGCTAATTTTGTGTTTTGATACTCAGGAAAAGCAGAGATCTGGTCTTTTTCATACTTAATCCCAATACCAGTCATCCTGATTGTAGTCTTATCTTGTCATTAACAAAATATAATGATAACTAATGAAGAAAATGCATAAACAAGTTCATAGCCAGTTTGGTCCTTTTATGGTTATATTCACTGCCAATCATAACATTTGACAATTAATTATCTAATTTATTATCGAAGCCACTATTTCTTTTTAACAGAAAAGAAGAATAGGCTTTTGAACTGTCAAATAACAATTAAAATTCACTCAGAAAATAGATCAATAACTAAAAAAAATAATTAAAAATTGTTATTTCTGTCAATTTTGATAGAAGTCAGTTTAGGACGTTATTAAAACTAGTTATTTTTCCTTAAACATCAGATGGAGACAAACAAAGCATGTGGATACTAAAATTATTTTATTAATGCATCTCCAACCAGAAGTTGACATCATCATCATCAGTCCCATGATTGGGCGTAGTCATAGATTCACTGCACAGCAAAGCACCTGACCAGTTCCCTCCATATGTCTTTGTTGCATGCTAATGCCTGAGTCTCTGTGAAAGATTTTCCAGTCCATTCAGTGATGCTGCCAGGCCGTTTTTTCTTGTCTAGCTCTTCTTTGGCCCAAGGTGGTAACTTGTAGGATGGTAGTGAAAAGATTGTTAGCACTTGTAATGTGTCTATACCATTTCAATTTCCTTTTCTAGATGATGATTATGACGTCTTCCAAAAGACCTGTTTCTTGGCTGGTGGTGTATTGCACTGCATTATTTGTGATGCAGTCTATGTTGGAGATACTTAGCATGGTTCTATAACATCTCATTTTTGATGCTTGGATCCTTCACTGAAGTTCTTTTGTAAATGTTCAAGATTGGCAGACATACAGACAGTTTGAGAAAGCCAATGCATGCAATAGTCTGATCCCTAATTTCAGGCCCATGTTTTTGTCTTAGTTTTGTAGTAGAAGTAGAAAAAGACAAAAGGTAGTGAAGAAAGAAAGCTTGTCTTCTTTTTTCTTACATAAAGTGATAAATGTTTTGAGCTTGAAAAGACTGTTAGAAGTCAAGTAATAAGAAAAGGTTTGATAATGAAGCAACCCAAGAACCATATAATAGTAATAAAAACAAAGGAGACAGAAAGAAGCTTTATTTACCTTTTTACCAGTTAAAATGGCATTCAACTGCACACCCACTCAAACAGAATGTGGTACAAGGCCAAGTTTAAAGTGGCAGCCCTACACATGCATGAAACCAGAGGCCAAAATTAGTTTAGCCCTCCCTGCCTAGTATTTTTCCTTTTGGGGATGCCTCAAGCATCAAAGATTAAAGGGAGAGGTACTGTTTGGGGAGTCAGACCCTCAGGACTCCCTAGTATAAAAACAGTTTAAAAGCCAACAGGAAGCTTGCTGGCAAAAATAATGATTTACTAAGTGTAATTTAGATGTGGTACTAGGCTGCAATTATGGAGCACCCAGCAAGAATAGAACTCACTACAAAGTCATAATTAATCTAGTGAGACAATCATTACACCATGTCAGATTGGACCTGCTGGCAGAAATACTCACCACAGATTACATCAGCAGTTATTTATAATGAATGGCACAGTTCATTACCTAGGAAGGAGATGATCTCACCACAACAATATACCACATTAAATCACCAGAAAATCTATTAATCATAATGCAGTTTCTAAGTATACTCTGAACATATTTGTCAGAAGTTGAAAGCGTTTATTATTTGTGTTGTGTAGGTGAGGTTCAATACAACCAGAAGGAGTTTTCTTAAATTTTTATTTAAAAAAAAAATAAAGAGATTTTTAAAGCAGTTTATTTATTAAATATTACAGTGTATCGAAAAAAAATTCAGTTTTAATCAACTCTTTATTCTACAATTATAAAACAACCATTAAAAATCAAAATACAATCCATAATGTTGTATTGTTTTCATTAACTTTTCTTGCCATGTCTTCAATTCTCTCACAAAACCACTATTTCAATTAAATAAAAAGAAAATCCTTGTTCAAGGTCTTTAATATTTAAAAATTTCCATTCATGTAAAATTGTTACCAAACTAAAAAGCAAAGCAAAATATTAAGAAACAGGAAAATTTCATTAGAAACAAAGAAAAGAATACTGAACTTTATGTAATGTCGGTCCTTTTTTCTCGCAGTGAATGGTGAACAATCTCCTCATAGATAAAGAAGAGGCATGAGGCAATAGAATTGTGGTTCTGTGCTGAAAATACTATGGACTGAACATGTGAGTAACAAGAAAATTTGAAGAAAAATGGAAACAAAAGGGATGCTTATATTTAGAATCAGAAAGAGATAGTTGAAATTTCTAGGACATGTAATGAGAAAAAAGGGCTTGGAGAATCTGACACTCACAGGGCATATTGAAATCAAGAGTGACAGAGGTAAGCAGTGAATAACCTACCTAATGAGCTTGTGTAAATAGATGGCAGAACAGTGATTGGAAGAGATATAATGAAAAAACAAAACTTACTAAGAGCTACTAAGGATAGGTAGTTGTGGAGAGTTATGAAGGGACATAGTACATAGAAGAAAAAGACAAGAGTATATAATAGTCACCCTAGAATTATGAGGTCAAACATTGTCATGTTGCAGGAGAGCTCTGCTATTGAACAAAGTGAGGTATTTTTTTCAAAGAGACATGCATTCTATCAAGCTGTTCACAGTAGAGGTCCAAATTAATGGTTTGACCATCTGGCACTATTTCAAAGTGGCTGATTTGCTTGACATTCCACTAAATGCTAATCATAAACTTTTTTTACCACTGGTACTTCAGATTGTCCACAATTTAGTCATTGTTTCCAATTATTATCTAAGTTACATAAGTAAAACCAGTTTTCATTACATGCTTGAAAAATTGTATATCCAATGGATTTTCAAGCTAGGTTTCACAAATGTCCACTTTGCACTGTATTTACATTTTTGAAGATCAACTAGGAACTTCTTGAAAGATTCAATATGTTTTCAAAGTTTATGTAATGCACTTGCGGAAAGTTGAGGGCAGGGCCAGTGCATACTAGCTCCGAAAACCCTGACTGGGGAGGATCCAAGCATGATTGATGGCCTTGAACAGTGCTTTGTGATCCTCGCTATCTTATCAACATTTGGTTTTTTCTATGTATATTTATATACATTACAAGTTAAACTAAGCACAACAGACTATTAAAGGATGAAAAATTTCCACAGATTTTGATACCATTCTGGGGTCTTTCTTTCCATCCAAATTTGTGAATTTGTTTTGCTCATGCTAAGTCTTGAAAAAAACATTATATAAATTTACTATTTTTTAACTATAATGCTGAATGTGTTAAAATTATTCAACTTTTTAACAAAAAAATTCTCAAGTTGATGTTAAAAATTGTCACAAAACATTGATTCATTTAAGATGGAATGATTTATTATGACATGTCTTTAATTTGTACTTAGATACATTGTTTATTTTCATTTTTTCTAATTGAATTGTTCACCTATATTGCATATGATCCATTATTATACATAATTAGGTTATAATAAAATTTGAATTTTATATAAATACTACCTTATGATAACCAGCAACAGCAAATTTGACTAGTGAAGCGGGAACTAGTGGGGGCAGTTATTGGGAATAGGTGGTGGGAGAGGCTTAAGGATAGCATTAGGTCCTTCACCACTGAATATAGCCAGTGGCTTGCACTAGATAAGGCTAAAAAGATAAAGACACTTGAAGATAGTCTATCCCAGGTGGAGCCTGGGGGACTCCCTAGAGATAGGTTTAGCTAGGCAGGCTCTGGAGTGTTTAGTTAGCGAACGCTACAAGGGTCAGGTAGTTAGGCATAGGTTAAACAAGATGTCTAACGAAACCATGAACATGGGCACAGTATTGTGCACGAAAAAGATCTGTCACGTTTCCGGTGGGTACATTCATGAGGTCAATACCCCAGAGGGGTGTGCTCTGAGGTCAACTGATGATATGTGTGAGGCGTTTCGGCGGCATTTTGAAAGCCAGTTTACCAACAAGCCTAGTCTCAGTGGCAATGAGTTTCACAGTTATTTCGCTGACTTTCCTCGGCTATCACTGACTGAAGTGGCTAGCTGCGAGGGTGAGATCACGGAGAGTGAAGTCTACTTGGCATTGAAGAGGGTCAGCAGTAGCAAGTCTCTAGGGACTTGATGGTTTACCCTATGAATTGTACATGAGGCTATCGCACATCTTTGTGCCGATTTTGACTGTTATGTTCAACAACTGGTTCCAAGAGTGTGATCACACTGTTGAAAAAGGGCAAGGATGGTGGGCAGGAATTAGATGATTACAGGCCCATAACTCTGCTAAACACAGAGTTAAATATTTTGGCGAAGATCCTGACAGAGTATTTGCAGTCATTTGCCAAGATTCTGTTGGGACATGATCAGACTTGTGCTGTGAGGGGCTGACCAATTCAGAGCAACCCGCATCTGATCTGCACAATGCTAGAAATCGATGAGCAAGCCAGGCTGATCAATTTCAATCAATTCAAGGTATTTGATAGGGTCGATCATTAGTATCTAACTGCTGTCCTGCAGGCTGCCACATTCAAACCTGACTTCTGCAGATGGATAGGCTCTTGTATCACTTCTCCAGTGCTGTGGTACAATCTGGCCCTACATGGAATCGTTGTCCCTGGTGAGATTTCAGCCAGGGTTTCCGCATATGCCAATGACATCCATTTTTGTATCGTGCTGCAGCAACATTGAGGTGGTACAGAAGGTACTTGAATGGTACGAAAAGGTTACAGGAACTAAGATTAACTGTAACAAGTTTTCTGGTTTGCAGTTAGGTGCCTGGAAGAATGGGGTTGATCTTCCAGGGATCTTTGGTTGAACAGATGGTCCTGTCCACATTTTTGGAATGTGGTTTGCACCTGACTTCTAGCTGGAGAAAAACTGATCAGAAGTACAGGCAAAGGTTGGAGTGTCAGTCTGGACTTGACTCCGAAGGAGGTTGTCCTTGAAGGGTAGTGCTGAGGCATGTGCCACTTACATCTTTCATCTCATCCTTTACCGCTTGGCTGTACTTCCTCTTTGCAAGGACCATAGGAAGGTGATTAGCACTTGTCCACTTTCTTGTGGGGTGGTCACAAGCAGAAGGTCTGTAAAGAAGCCTGTGTCCAATGTCCATTTCATGGGGGCTCGGATTGCCACACTTGGTGAGTCATCAACATGCCTCAAAGTTGGCTTTCCTTCACTGTGTTTTGACAGAGGATTCGATTTTGGTGGGAGGTGTTAGGGACACCTTCCCTAGCATTACTATCACTCCTCCCATTTCCTGGGCTAAGTGTCGTTGTAGGTCCGGGAAACTGTCGACTTTCCTCAACAAGTGTCAAGCAGCCTTGAGGACCTTTCCTTGATCCAGTCACCTTTCACGGCCTCGAAAGGTCTTGTATCATGAATTAGTGGAGGCGGTTGTGAAGGATCTTCTCTGTGGGTGGCTTGGTTTGTCACTGGCTGAGTTGTGCTCTTTCTGGTCTTGAGCACCAGTAACAAATTACTTCAGTAACCCTGAGTTTTCGCTTACCTGGCAATTGATTTGCAACATGCTATCTCTCAATGACATGGCCTTCAGATGGGGTAGGCAGATTTGCCTGATGGTCACTGGTGTGACCTTGGTTTAGAGGAAATGGTTCACACGCCTTCTACAATTGTCCTCAGGTGCACCCTTTCTGTGACTATGTTGGTGAGTTGACAGCTTGTATTGCTCCCGATAAACTTGTGCTCATCGACCTTGCATACACACACAATAATGTGTCGCCACCATATTCTGGGGTGAAACAAATAGTGTCTCTAATGCTGCTAGCTGTGGCAAGAATGGCGATATGGACAATATGAATGGAGGGAATCTTGCGATATGAGCACTATTCTCATCAGACTCTGATCAGATTCTTTCAGCATCAGCTGAAGATGAAGGTCAGAACTGATAGAAAGTGTTTGGTGTTGACAGATTTCAGCAAAAGGTAGGTGAAAGTTGCAAGCTTGGTTCATGTGAAAGGGGTATCCTTGAGTTCCTTTTTTAAGTCATCTTGTCACAACAGGGTGGTTTCCTGGTTAAGATAGACACTATTTGTTTTCCTGGTGTCTGGCCTGTTCCCAGCATTCTCCTTTGTTATGATCCATGTCAAGGTTCCCAACCTCCCCAGATTGTTTTTGTCCCCTCTTTTCAACTCAGCTGGATCAAACTTTGATTTTCCCATTCCGTCATTTATTTTACCCTTCCCTCTCCAGTAGTGAGTGTGTTACTTGATTCTGTCTACCAACAGAATACAGCAGCTATTCTTATTATCTTGAAGGGTGGATAGATCCTACTAACATCTGTTTTGTTTAGTTTGTTTTGTTACAATCTTTTGTTAGTTCTCGGGTTCATTCCCTCACCTTCATTTCATGATTCATTAAATTTTTATATATTTTTTTATTATGAATTTTCATGAGATTTTTATACCATGGGGTGTTTTGTAGGTCCCCTGTGAATGTGTGGTATTGTAGTATATGCAGGATTGAGTGGTGAGGGATGCGTTCTTGTGGTAAATGGATAAATTGTATTGGAGGAATGGGTTGTGATAGTGACTAGGACTAGGATAGTTGGCAGAGACCAGCCCTTCCCCACTTCCCCTTTGGCCTTGTACCACAATTACTGTATTTCAGTAATAAATATAACAATTTTTGAGCTTGGTGGGCGAAAGTAAGTTTCTGCTGCTGTGAAGTGAAGGTTGGATTTCTGACCCCGTTTTTCATTACTACATTGGCTGCTGGACTGTTATGACAGATTTTTGATTGAACTTTGTGTTGGCACATGGATTCTTTATTGGGCTTTGACCCCATTGGTTGATACCCAAATAGCTGTGTTGAATTGGCTTCAAGTGTTGCGGACAAGAAAGACAGAAGAAACCAATTGCAGGCATTAATTGCTACAATAAGTTTAAAGCTTTCTTTTGCTACACAAAGCTAACAAAAACATTTAATTATAAATCTTAATTGGATATGAATTCATATAAAACTGAAAACAAAGATTTCATTAAATCAATAAAAAGTTGATAAAGCAAATGAAATATCAGTGGTAAGTTCACAAGTGAATAAAATGCAATATTTTAATCATTATCAGCAACAAATTGATAAAGCAAATAGCTTAACAAAACATGCATATACAGTGGAGCAATACAGCAAAGAAACTTTAAAAAATTATTTCTCAAAACTCAGAGGAAAGTATTTGTATTATGCACAAAAAGTTAGCCGCACAAATTACAAAAAATGATTGAGAACACAGATCAATTTATTATATAGGCATTTCTTAAAAGGCATTTGTAAGAATATGTTGTCAGAAATGGATATCAAGTGACAGAAATACAATTCAATTATTTTTAACTTCTAATAAGCCGAATGGTGCAAAAGTAAGCGGAAGGTTCATGTTCAATCATGTCAGGGTTACTATTAAAATAGGTATGTCTACTGAAGAGGTATCTATACCATCAAAAAATGTTTTCAACAAGACAATACAGAACAAAAAGCAAATAGAAATTTTATGAAATATTTATTCCATAAAATAGGATAAAAGTAATAAATGTCTGTCTGTGGAAAAGTTAGGCTTTTCACTAACAGAGTCTGAGTCCAAATGTCTACATTTTGAATAAAGTAAAGTCTTACTTACTGACCAGCTGAAGAAGTGCTCAAAAGTCAAAAGTGTACTTCTCACTGCTGGTCAGTAAAATAAGTAAAACTATTGTCAGTAAATATATTAGGATAATTATTAGTAAGACTAATTTATTTCATTAAAATTTCTAATGTCTGTTCATGTCTTTCACCCTATACAAAGGCAAAGAGAAGAGAGTATGTCTTTTTAAGAATATAGGTTCTTAAAGGCACAATATGCTATTACATATGTCTTCTACAGTCACTCAGCTGTGTCTCCTGCTGCTATTGTGGCATAAACTCACTACACAGCAAAATAGCTTGTGTGTCCCTTTTTATTTTCAAGGCACAAATGTAGTAGCAGCAATTATATTTCTCTAAACTTTCTTCCCATGTCCCTAAAAATTTGTTTATTTTGAATTGTGTTCTCGAACAAACTATTGCTATTAGGTCAATACAATTGCAATTTTGCAGAAAAGAGACATCACTTTTAGTCTTTATGTCATGCGAGTGCTAAGAACACAGTAGAAATTGAATAAAAGTTGTTTTGTCTCCATACTACTTTCCTGGGTATGATTGCAGGTGTCTTTTAAAGGAAAATTAAATCAAAATGAATTGGTAGAACAGGACAAGTACAGTCGCCAAATGATTTCTTGGCATGCAATATAGTACAATATTGTATTTGTATGATATTAAACACTGTAGGTACAAGACCAGTGATAGATGAAATAACAACAATGATAAAACTATGCCTTACAAGTTTTGAGATAGCCAATAGAGATAGATTTCATAAATATTTGACAATAATGGCAAAAAGAGGAAACTGAGTAAATTGGTTTCTCTATTGTTCTGTGTGTGTATGTGTGTCTGTGCGCGCGCACGCGCATAGGGAACGATAATAATACATACTAAAACGCATGCATGCAAAAACCTTTACTTTCTTTGTTTATTTAAGTTTTCAGCCTCTGCCAGATGTTTCAATTTCAGACTGTTTTTCTTCTCTTCTTTGACGACCTGTAAGTGAAACTACAGTTGATGTAAAATAGAACTGTAAATAAAATAAAAATGCTCATCAGTTTCGGTTTATTACAAAGTATAAATATATTTATCTAACTAGGTAGATGAATCAGTCCATAAAATTTTTACGCATCTCCCTAAATGAGGTTTGCAGAATGCTGGTTATTGCTAGGTTGGCCTATGCCATGTTGTCTAAATATCATTATGGGATGTGGGCGTGACGTCACGCGCAGACAAGCTTGTGTGGCTGGCACAACTGACGTGGCACTGATCGCTGAAGTCACTCCAGCGAATTGATAACTCTTCCCTATTTAATAACTTGTCTAACAACTCTTAACACCGATCAGGTTCGCCTGTTTGTGTTGTTGTTAGTTGTTTATAAGAGCGCTCTTCGACGTTATCTTCAATCACAAGTTTGTGACGATCAGGAGAAAGAAACACGAACATTGTCTCTACGTGTTGTTTTCTACGGACTAAAAAACCCTTACAGTTTTTTTTTTAAGAGACTTAGAATATAGAGAGAAACTTCTAGTTGGATAGTTTTACTTTTAATATTGCTTATTATTCTCATTTGAAACCTGTACGTTGCTTAAAGAATTATTTACAAAAATCAGAAGAAGGTACTATCTCTTCCTGGTGAACATCTCGTGCAACAGCAGTGTAAGACAAAACCAGGAAGGAAAAGAAGTGCATGGTAAAGAAAGCTAACATTTTGAGCAGAAAAAGCAAAAGTGCATACCCACTTTCTTTGCAGATTTTACTGAAAGGATTTAACTGTTTGCCGTCCATAAGGAAATAAATAACTTGAAGGAAAGAACGAAGATAAATTTTTGCTCCATACTTCAAAATACGACGACTACTACTGCAGACTGAACAACGATGGGTCTGACAATTTCTAATATTTTCAATCGGCTTTTTGGTAAAAAGCAAATGCGAATTCTTATGGGTAAGTATAAACAATAAAAAGGACTTGTTTAAGCATATATTGATTAATAATGTTTATCTTAAACTGTTTTTATTTTTTTATAATATTAAAAAAAATCTATCAAATATTTCATACACGCACCATGTCAACCAACATGGCGATTATTAACCTGCTTTTTTTTTTCTATTCTTGTCATACTTAAAGAGTAAAGAAAGACTAATTTATTTCATTAAAATTAATTTAAATACATAATTGAATGTTAATGCGGTTTCTTCATTGTAGAAATTATATTACACAAGACTATCACATTTTTATTTTTTATAATACGACTTTATCTTGCGATAAAATAGGTGTGCAGTTGTCTATTTCTTACTTATCTTTGATATTTTTAATAAATGCAAAGGAGAAGTGTTTGTTGGGGGGGGAATTTTCCGGTCTCCTATCGGTCCTAGATCTTTTCATTTTCTCAAAATAGATAGATCTTCTGTAGTTATCAAAACTAAACATGAAGACATCCGACTAATGAAATAAATAATTATTACAAACTGGTTGATGAGAAATTTTATAAATTTTAGTTAATGCTACAAGTTGTGTAAGAAGACTTTTCATAGATTCTAATTAATTATTTCCATTGCTTGCTTCCGAGCTGCATTAATTTGGGATTTTTTTTCCTTCTGTTGGAAAGAAGCGTAAAAAAAAATTTCTACGTAATGATATTTACTACCTTAACCTTCATTTCTTTTTTTAGTAA
The DNA here is from genome assembly GCA_964036315.1 of Acanthosepion esculentum. Taxonomy (NCBI): domain Eukaryota; kingdom Metazoa; phylum Mollusca; class Cephalopoda; order Sepiida; family Sepiidae; genus Acanthosepion; species Acanthosepion esculentum. The sequence goes on from OZ038498.1 coordinate 49,556,460, forward strand.
AAAAACAAATAATAATCACGTAAAACCTTAGTTTTTTTGTTTTTTTGTTTAAGGATACTAATAAAATTTAACATTTACGTTTTAAACACGTGTAACATTGTAATTTTAGAGAATCATTTTCTTTTAAAAAAAATGATCTCATGGATTTTCCTGCCTTGATTTAAAGTAAACGAATTCTGTCTTTATATTCTTTAAAATAATCTCTGTGAAATAAATTTTATTAATTAACTAAGTTCTTATTTGTCTTTCGTTTTCATTTTGTGGACCAGATGGCTTTCTGACGTGTCATTTCAAAAATGATATTCAAAGAACACACACACACACAAAAGAAAAATAATAGAGATCTTTGTTTTCGTTTTATTGTGTATATTCTGATTAAAAACTGAACAATACTTACTGTATTCATAAATATAAGTTTTTTTTAATCAAAAGGAAAAACGCTGATAGCAATCTCTTATTTCTTTTTAAAATTTAGTTGAGACTAAAAAGATTTTTAACAATAATGAATGTAAATAATAATAATGTAATTGTAATCATTATTCGAATAAAACCGAAAATAAGTCTTTTTCTTGATCGTCTAAGAAATAAGGATTTTAAAAACGTTTGCAAACAACGGCAATTTGAATTACAATTGCTGATCAATAGTAATTTCGTTTTAGGATGAAAAAAATTTTTTTTGCTGGTGAAATGGAAAATAAGGTTCGTTAGATGAAATATTGAATTGAACATATTTGAAATGATTTCAAATTTGATTATTTCTTTTCATTCAGATTCTAGAGCTTTTTTTTTTGTTGTTCACATTTCGATTGACCAAATTTGCAGTGTTTTACGCTGTACAAAAAATAAATTTCCTTAATGTTCATAATTTATTTCTTCGTTTTAATTTTCTTCCTCTTAATACTCTTTAAAAAAAAAAAAATAAAGCATTATTATTTTTAGTTTCTTGGCGAAGATTTGACATTTTTAATTCGACGTAGTCAACAAAAATCATTAAAATATCAGATATTTTCATCTCTTCAATAACAAAAATTGTAATATTTTGAATTGTCGTGGAAAAAATCTATATCTCTCTCTATCTATCTATCTATATATATATATATATATATATATATATATATATATATTTAATGACTAAATTCAATTAATGTGATTGTAGAATAGATTCTTTTTTTTTTGTCTATCATTAATAAAGACTTAAACAAGGGAGATTACTCATTTAGATAACTAGGACTATGGATCATATTTATTTGCAATAATTAGTGACATTTGTAATCAACTTCATTTCTACTGATTTCTTTACCTTCATAATGTTGTCCTTTTTATTCGTCTATTTTCTGATTGCTTAAAATTCGAAATATAGCAATTAAACTCTAAATTACTTTGATATTGTAATCAGAAATTTAAGATTAATTTGCACTGATTTGCTTTTTTGTTTTTCATATTTATTTTCTTAAATTTTATTAAATTCTTAAGTTTATATGTAACTTTTATATACAGATTTTGCTTTTTAATGTATATGCCAATATCAAGTATCATATTTTCCAAGGTTAAATTCATTTGGTTTAATTTCAGTATAAATGTATTTTATAATTTTTGACACCTGTTACCTATTGTTAGCCACTGTTGTGTAGACCAAAAGTAACACTATATTTCATATTATTAGGATAATTTTTTGCCGACTTGAACTTTAACTTAATTTTGAGATTCCTATGATTCAATTGAGAAAACTATTTGATAAGCAATAAAAATTGTTGATTTTTACATCAACTCTCATGTTAACATGAAATTTTTTTTTTTTTTTTTTTTTTTTTTTTGTGGCTTCTTTTGATTGGAGATTCTGTATTTTTAAAATTATTTGCATATAAGTTTGAAACTTAGAAAAAATGAAAATAAATACTAATTAAATTCTTTGTGTAAATATTTGGATTGTAGAAGTTTATTTGATTACTGGAGTAAAAACTGTCCAGTGTCAAATCAGCTGTCTTTCTAATTTAGAAGTGTCAGCTATAAATTGGAGTTTTTTGTTTGTTTGTTTTTTGTTTTTTTCTCTCTCTCTCTCTCTCTGGTAAAAGTGTTCAAGTTTTTCAGCTTAAGAGTGTTTTGGGTTTTTTTTCACTCCCCCACTTCTTTCCTGATCATGAAAGCTTTAAAATTTTCTAATTCATAACTGATCTGCTGCAAACTTTCCAAATTAACATGGTTCAGTTTTGTATAGGCAGAAATATTGCATAATGTCAGCTTGACATTTTTATATTGAATATATGACACTTGTGTAGCTTTTTATTCATACTTCAAGAATTAATTGTGGCCACTAAAGCTTGGCTGTTTTCACTTAGGCTTTATCACATTGACCAGAAATAGTCATAATTTACCAATCTTAATTCCTGTATTTAATTTACTTGAATGTTCAGAAGTAACAAGTAGTTAATTTTCTATACATATTAAAGTATAATGTTAATATTACTCACCAAACAATCATCAGATTTGTTTTTCTTTTTTTTTTCATTAAAATGAATTATTCCCCAGTTATTATGTGTGTGTATGTATATGTAATTTTGAATTTACTAAATTTTAATCTTTCTACAAGCCTTATTTTTAGTGCTTCTCTTTAAAATGTAGAGAGAAATCATTACTGGTATAGCTTTATTATATATTACATTCATTATGTGTGCAAATAATTTGAATATACTGAATATGCTATATACTTTGTAGAAGTTGAATATTCAGGCAGAACAAGTATATATAGGTTTTTGTTTCATTTTGCTCATTAAAAAGCATCAGGAACAATCGCTAGTTACTCCTAGTAATGTATAGTGTCATAAAATATATACCAGTTCATAATAAAAGGATGAAGTACCTTCAGCTGATTGGACTCAAAGTAGATTAACTTACTGTAAGACTTCTTTTCAGCTGTTTGTCAAACTTAGCATAAGCTAAATGTACAGTATCTATAGATATATGGAAACTAACTGAAAATCTTTCAATATTTTTTAACTTTATTTAAATCCACATTAACATTTCCATTGTGTATGTATATGTAAATGATGCTAGCTGTTAATTTTTTGCATTAATATCAAGGCAGACTTCTTGTTTCACCATAAACTAAAAGTAATCAAGTTATATTGATAACACAAACCAAAGTAAAATTTTAAATTTTTAAGCATAGCAAACTTGATGTAATCAATGATTCTAAATGCATAGTTTATTTCTAGTGCTAGTGATCTATTTTACAATTGAACTGGATATTATGTAATAGTCCAAAAATAAGTGCAGAGATTTTTCATTCTGAATAATAAGTATATTTTCAAGTCAGAATGGTTTGGAAGAACTAAATAAAAATTAGAGTATAAATAGGTCACAATGCTAAAATTTTTTATAAAAGCAATTTTCCATGTGGAGACATTTTTTAGATAAATATCTCCACATGGAAAACAACTCTCCTGGTTTTAAGGAACATATTTATTTACACAAACACAACAATAGTTACAAGACTGTTGAAATTATACAAAATTGAAAGAAAAATCAAAGTTAGATATGTACAAAAGCTACCAGGTCAGCCATGCAAACTTACCTAAAGTTCTATTTATTATATCAGAAGATTGGTGAACAAAGACCCTAGAAAAACACTAATGAAGTACAAAAAGGTGTGCAGTAAATGTTTTGATTGCAACAATCATTTCCAAAACAAAATAGGCTTAAATGGTCAATGACCATGTAGAAAACTGCTATTGAATTAAAGACACAAATAAACTTATTTAAATTTTGTACAAGAGGATAGTTTTGGGACAATGTACTATGTTCAGATGAAACAAAAATCAATTTGTCTGATGGCATTTGATAAATCTGTGGTACATCATGACGTACAAAGGAAATATGGTCTGAGGTTGTATGAACTCTGATGCTAGTTTAATTTATTAGACATTGATTTCTTTTTTTCTTTTTCTTTTTACTGCACATAAATTCTTTCAGGTTGCCTTAATTTTTATATACCAATTAGGCTAACAGTTCTTGCTTGAAGCTTGGAAAACTATTATGGAGTTTCCAAGTTTCATGCAAGAACTGTTACCTCATTGAGTCAAAACCCACAAACTCAGGCAGTCATAACAGTACAAACTTTTTTTTTTTCTTTTTTTTTTATACCATTAATTGTATGTAAAAATAAGGCTTCACTCGCAGATGAGCTAACATATTTTTGAAATCTACTAAGTTAAACAAGTAATACATTTTTTTTTTTTTTTTTTGTGCGGATTACACACACATAGCAATGCTTATGAGTATTGTATTGCTCATTTGTGTTGCTTATTTTTTATTGGTTTTTATATGTATAGTCTGAGAAATTATAGGTGTAAACAAATATAAGTAACTCTTTCTCATTTTGTGTATATAACTGGTAACAGCTGCTTATAATTGTTAGGTCATGCTAGTATAATTTATTAGACATTGGTTTTTATTTTTTTACTGTACATAAATTCTTTCAAGTTGCCTTAATTTTTTATATACCAATTCTGATAAGTTTAAAGTTTTTTACATTAATATTTTTTAAATTTATAAGTTATTTAAAATTTTCTTTGCAATCTATTACAGCAGTTTTTTTTTTTTTTTGTTTTTGTTTTTTTCATTCCCTTCATTCTATCCTGAAGCATAACAAAAGGTTCTAGAATTGATTGTGATGTAAATTATTTGCTTACTGTAACACATGGCACATTTTAAGATTGCTTTTAAAATGCACATGAAGTAGTGCTAAAAAATTTTCATCTTGGGCTATTTAAAATCTGGCTAAATCACCAAATGTCAGTATTTTCTTTTTTTTTTTTTTTTTTTTCTTTTTTTTTTTTTTTTTAAGGCTTCTTGGTTAGGCACCTCATCATGCTACTACCTGTCCTTCAATATATCAGCTTTCATTTGATATTGTAGATTTTGTAAGTATTCCCAGCTACACAAAAAATAATAGGTACAAAAAGTTTTTTTTTTTTTTTTTTTTTTTTTTTTTTTTTTTTTACTATTGATAAATTTCTCTCAACTTGTAGGCAAAAATTATAATCCCGCTGCCTATAAAAGTCAGTTTCATTTTGAAACTGCATTAATTTGTAGAGGATTAGAAATATATTTAATTATATCCCTTAAAATAACTGATATAAAAACTGAAATATTTACTGTATTGTGAGTAGAATAGATAAATGTAAAATTTATGTTGATGACACTGTACATCTTGCAATTATAGATGTATAGGGATTTTTTTTAGTGGGTGGGGGGTGTTCTGGGGGTGTAGGGAACTGATTAATTTTTGTTAAAATAATAGCTTCTATGTTAATAATGCATACTATTTTCTTGGTTTGATATTTCCAGAATGTTTTGAAATATACTTTGTGTGTGTGTGTGTGTGTGTGTGTGTGTGTGTGTGTGTGTAAAAAAAAAAAAAAAAAAAAAAAAAAAAAATATCCAATCTTGAGTGCCTCCCTTTTCTATTTTTTTTTTTTTTTTTTTTTTTTTTTTTTCCTTTTGTTTTTCTTTCAAAATAAGAAAAGGTTGCTTGCTGAAATTATAAGCAAATCACCGTAGCAAACTTTTGTAAGTTTCTCATTCAATGCCTTGCTGTTAGGGCTTTCATAACTAAGATATTTGCTCTTTTCAATCACTCAGATTGAATTTTTTTCTTTCTTTTAACACCACAATGTTTTGTTACTATTCCTGGTGTATAGCTAAGATTGTCCAGTTATTGTATTGTTGATTTTATTGAATTTAGTTAGTCATTATAACCTGGATGGAGAAAGTATATAATACTTGTTTTATTTTTCTCCCCATAAAATTTCCACTTCGTATACAGTAGTTATGTTTTAAAATAAACTGAAGAAAATTTGGGTGTAAATTTTATTTTTTTTCCTTGTGGTGGTGGAGGATTTGTTCTAAAAATGTTATGCACCAAATATTGTTCTAGATTTTAGTTGTTTTTTTGTTTTTTTTAATTGTTAGGCTCACAATTATAATTCCTGATTATGTATTTTATTTAAAAATTATGCAGGGACTTAAATCTGTAAAACTGCCATATTTGTTTCTCTATGCTATATTTCCTTTATGAACAAAAGTTTTGTTCCTAGTCACAGAACAGCACAATTTGTACTTGCAATAAATAACTGGATAATATTACCAGAGAAACTTTTACAAATAAATTATAACCATAGTCAGTATAGAAGAAATAACTTTCTGAAACCTTGTATCACACTGATAGCACTTAGATATATACAAATAGTAAATGAAAGTAGCATTTTTATTAGAATAAAAATGCTAATAATAATCTGCAAAAATGGTATAGGTGTTGATATGTAATGTAAATTGGATTCCGTTTAGTCTACTAGAATGAGTAAAAGTTAAATAAGACTTGTTTTAGCATTATTCAGTTTAAACTTTAAAACTTTGCAAGCATAGATTATTTAACTAGTAAATAAATGTAAATTGGATACAAGAGTTTTCTTGCTTAAAATAGGAAATAAAAGAAAATTAAAATCTGATTTCTGTTCACTTTCTTCACAATACAAAATTAGATATTTTTCTTTTAAAGGAACAAAAATTTACATTGCACATAATAAAATAATTTTTGACAAAGCAGTTAAAATATTGAAACTAATTGACACTACAATTTTCAGTTCAGCATTCTATGAATGCTTGCTAACACAAAAGCTTTTATTAGCAGTACAAGATTATAAATAGGATTTTCCAGTGCGCTTGTAGAGAAGGGCAATTTCACACAATTGCAAGTCACCTTTTAACAATGTGGCCTCTTCTATCCCCTCTCTGACATTGACTCCTGTAGTTGTTAATGAAGCAAAATATTCTATGTATCCAAAATTATATAAAATGTTAGTGAGCAAGGATAGACAGGATGACGTGTTCTTTAATATATTTCTTCTTGCACAACAAATGAACTCAAATGAAAGATTTGCCCATAAAAAAAAAAAAAAGAGGTTATTACCAAAGAAAATATTCTGTTGCCCAAAACAGATGGACTCCCTTAGTTTGACAGGATTCCTAGATACACAATACTAGTGTTTCTACCATCAGGTGCCAGTATAAAAAGGTTGTTTAGGGATCTAACCCAACATAAAGCTCGCCAAGAGAAACATCTCTAGAAGTCAGGTTAAGGCCAGGAATCTTAATTATCTTTATCTTTTTAATGCTCATGGCTGAGCCTCACTGGGAATTCAAGTCAATTGTATTCAATGGGTAAGTTTGGAATTATATGGATCCTGGAATTTTTTTTTTCTTACCCCAGTTAGGCTAGTTGACTTGGCAACATGTGTGAAAAATTGCTTACAACTTAGTGAGTTCCATTCACTTTGGATGGTTAAAATTTCTGAGAAGTATGGGCAACTCAATCATGAAACTCAATGCTACCCTACTAGCTGCTTTATATTGGAGGTTAATAGTCAAATGAGCTGGGCCCCATTATTAAATGGAGGAATTTTAAACACTGCACATGCATACCAAGCAAGATGTGTAATTTATGCACATTGGAAAAGCTCACCATGGTACAAGCTATAGGTGACAAGAGGATGTTAAATGAAAAGCATGACCTTATTTTTGTATATGATGCAAGCATCATACAGTTTTTGATAATTAAAAAACAAAAAACATAGACTTGGGTTAAATCATAATACTTATCACTCTGCCCTCTTGCTTTTTTTTTTTTTTCCATCCTAAGACCCCACAAATAAAACTAACCTCATACTTATAAATAAAGAATACCTTATATTCAGTGCACTTGCCCTCCCCAGTGTGTGTTAACTGATTGGTTAGCCTTCAATTCTGTCTCTCTCTACCACCTGATATTTGTGTCTAGCAAAAAAAAAACAAAAAAAAAACTGGCAGTCACAGAGAATTCTTTGGGGTGCATGTAAAGTCTATTATATATGTATGTGTGTGTTGATATGTTAGTCTAGGGAGACTGGTATAGTGCAAAGTTCTATGGAGATTTTGAGCTGTCTGTGTCAAGTTCCCTCTTGGTATTAACGATGAGTCCAAAAGGGAAGGATAAACTAATAGTTTGGCACTGGTGTGGCTGCAGTAGTTGCTGGAAGGTGATGTAGTATGCCAGCGAGCCAACCATCTTAAGGACTCCACTCCAAATTAGTTAAGGGTTTGCTCCTTAGACTTCTCTTGTCAAAGATACCCACAAGGCAATGGGGGTTTGAATTCAGTTTTCCTTCTCAACTGGCTACTGCTCAAAGCAAGAGAACCAAACATGCCTTGTTGCTTAACCCATAATTGGAGGAAGTGTGAAGTGAACAAAATACTGTCAGAATTTGGACTCTGTACAATGTTTCCACTTTCCATGTCCATAACTTTTACACTTACCTGTGCATATAGTCTCTAAAATTTTGAACATAACATTTTTATGCAGCAATCCTTCATTTGGAAATGTTTTATTAAATAGAACAGGCATTAAATATTTGAGCAGTTTGTTTTTCTGGTGTCAAATAAGTCATTTGATGTTGAGTAGATACTTAAAAGAACTTGCTAAAATTGAGAGTAATATTCCAATAATGGTCATTTTCAAGGAAAGAATAGAAGGGAAGTAGGCAGTATAACATTTGTGCTGTTAATGACCTAAGGGTTAGATAAAATGAATATGGGTTCATAATGATATGCTTTGGTATTGGCATAGATTTTTAGCACTGCTACTAAAATTACTTTATTATTCAAAGACAACTGAATATTGGCTCATAGTTTAGAACAAATTTTATTGTTAACAGCACAAATGTTCTACTGGCTAATAAACTTTACACTCCCTCTCATATATATATATATATATATATATATATATTTTATCTGGAATTAATAACGCAAAGTAATTGTACTCTCCATCCAATAAATTCTTGTTTAGCTACAATTATTGAAGATTTATCTAGTATTGTTCAAATGAAGTGAACTACATTTATTGAACTGAGTGCTTTCTTCCCCAAAGAGTCTATGTAATTAGCTACATGATTTTTATTACGTTTTGGAATATAAGCTTAAGAGTCGGTAATTACTTAATAATATAGGAGAAACAAAGAAAGAGTGGTATATTGAGAATACCAATCTTTGAAATTGTCATGGAAACTATTTTTCTCTTTTAAACATCATAAAGATTACCTTTATGCCAAAATTTTTGAGATGAGAAATTATCATTGATATTGGGTATGGTTTATGTATGGAATAAAAAAGGGGTGGTCATCAAATCCCCATTAGAATGAAGTCAAGATAATAGACAAACAGTGGAAGTTAAGGCAACTGAGAAAAAAAGCAACAGACATGTTAGGTATTGATAACCTTCTCAGTAGAGCTAACATAGATCAACACCATCTGGAAGCCTCTGATTAAAAAAGCTCACTCAAGTTTCACCACCTGAGTATAGACATTAGGTATATTTACATCATTGGATTGTCCAAGAGGTAGATAACATAGTGGATTAAAGCATTGGTTAAAACACATTTAGTTCCCTGGAAATTTGATTTTAATCCCAGGTGTGGAAAAGTCTTACTTTGGTTCAATGAAAGAGACAAGTAACACAAAGGTAGAATAGACTACAGAAAATTAACTTAAAGACGATGTCTTCTAACCATGGAGAAATCTACCATAGGGTTTGTAGAAAAGGTTGGTTTCATAACTCAGAAGATTATCAACTATATCAGACACCTGAAGCAGACTTAAAGATACTTCATCCAAAACCAAGATAAGTACACTTGTATTAATGAAAGACCTACATTTAATGTAGGTACCTCCACAAAATCGCTAAAAAAATGGCATAGCATGATGAAAAAGACGCCAAACTTGACTAAAACAAAATTTTAGCGTCTAAATGCTTGTTATCATGAAGAGGAAAGACCAAAGTTTTTTTTCATTATTTTTTTTTTTTTAATTTCCTTTTTAGAATATTCTAAATTTTGATTTTTAAAAAAACATTGTTTATCTTTGTATCACCGGCACTAGTAAAATAACATATACAATTTTTAGCACATTTTTTTTGTATGACCCCCATTATTTTGGGAAATCTTGCAAAAATAAAAAATAATTGTTGGATGTTAATGAAACTTTCAGAAAGTATTCACAGATGATCGAAATTATTATAAATATTTTTTTTTTTTTTTTTTTTTTTTATTATTAAAGTCATGGCCGAAATATTTTTTTTATATATATTAATCTCCCCCCCATATCTAATTTTATGAAAACTCTAGAAATTCGCTCGCGTCGGGTTTAGTGATTACAATAGTTGAAAGCACAAGGCTTTGAGGAATGCAAATCATGTTTTTTTGTTGTTTTTAATTGGATCTCCCCTACCTGAAAATCAGCTCTGAATTGTAACATACAAAACTCGATAAAACAAATATATTATTTAATTTCAAATGCTTTTAGTTGTCTTTATGAATATGGACAATATTTTCTGAAAGCAAAAAATTTTTTCGATGAAAAATGAATTTTTAATACAGTTATTTGTTATTTATTTAATTATAATAGATTTTTACATTTAAGTTGTTAAAATATTGTAAAATTAGTTAAAAGCTGCGTCGGGTTTCCTAAGTGTCCTTATGAGATAGATCTTTTTTTTAGCGCTTTGTAAATTGTATCGTTTTGACAGGAAGTAATTAAGAATGTAATTTTGTGTTTATAATCTGGCTCTAATTATAAAGTATGGAAGACCAACCAGGATACAATTAAGTTGCATTATTTGAGTTAAGCATTGTTCTCCACTGTTAAGGCCTTTAATTTTGTGAAACACGTGTGAAGTTTATTTGATTTTTCAATTTCAACTACGTACCTAAAAGTATCAGTATCATCTTATGAAATTTATATGATCTTATTTTTATATTAATCTCAGTTATGGCATTTTTTCCATAAATGAAATATCAAAATTAATAATAAAATGAATAGAAATACAGATAACACAGTAAAATGTAGTAAATATACATAAAATTATAGTATTTTATGTACACTTCTGATAAAATTTAATGAGAAAGGTACCTATAAATTAATTAGATACCTTTCTTATGAAATTTAATCTCATTCGTAACAGTCTTGTTTTAATTTCTTTATATTTTCCATAAAGCATCATAAACGTAAAGGTGAAAGCTAAGTACAAAAAAAATTAGAGCGCTGAAAGTTTTCCTTAAAAATAACGAGGTAAATAATTTGTTCACTTAAATGTAAAATATTTCACTTTTCTCCTTCCGTAGAACAAATTACCCTCACGGAATCCATCAATAGGTCATTCAACACCTGTCAAATGACGCAAAAGTTTATGACCTGCTTTGTTTTATTTTCAAATTACATCTTTTCGGTGCAAAAGCTAAGTTAAGCTTGGTTCAAAATATTTTAAATAAACATTATAATTTCTGATTTTCTTAAAATAAGTTTTGAAAAAATGATAATTGATATATTTAAAACAATTTCAAACTGAGATTTTCATTGATTCTATAAAATGGAAAAAAATGGTCAATTTTGCTGGCTCAAAAAAAAAACGAGTTTTAACGAAATTTTCAGATGTGTTAGGAACGATTAAAAAATGTAAAAAAAAATACCATAAAAATATTTTGATCTTTCCTCTTAATAATAATATAAACATTTAGACGATAAAATTTTGTTTTCGCCAAGTTTGGCATCTTTTTCATCATGCTATGCTCTTTTTGTTTACATTTCGTGGAGGTACCTAATTTAATGGTTACTTTTATAAATTAATATACAAAATATATTTCAAACAATAAAATATTACAATCTCAAATCACCTGTATGGATTTATTGATGCTTTATTAGGAAGTGTAATTGGATGCCACCAATTTTATACATCTGTCTTGCTCAAACCTCAACATCTGTTAAGTATTATATGGATTTAAAAAGATAGTTAAAAGCTTTTTGTCAAACCTCCTTTAAATATGAAGGATGAAACAATATTGAGTAATCAATATTTACTTAACAAAGTATTAATTTTGTTTATTTTTTTCAATGCATGGGTTACTGAGGATTGTATGCATAAATGATCTTAACAAATTGTCACATATTCCTTTTTCAACAAATAATGATTACCTGCATGTGTGCTCTTAAGCCACATCCCACCATTGTAATTTAAAATGCCTAGATTGACAACTTTTGAACATTTGTGGGTATTTATAGGCATATGAAGATATTCTCACTTTTTGATAAGTTTAGTAACTAATAAACTGTTAGTGGAACAGTAGGTTATGGTTCATTGTTCATAATTAACATTCTTTTTTTTTTTTTCTCCAGGTTTTACTTTCATATTTTTACCTAAAGATTAAATTTATTTTTATCACTAATTGATAATGTCTATTTTAAGAAATAAAAGCCAATATAGTTCACTACTTTGTTTAAATTATCCTTATGTAAGATGTATAAAAATAAATTTGACTACTGTAAATTGTCTTCTATTGCATTAAATATATTAGGTGAGCCTGTATTACTCCCCCCCCTTCGATTTTTTTCTTTTCATTTAAAAATTTAACCCTTGTACAGATCCAAATTAGGGGCACTATTATAGTCTGTTAAAAAATTTGTAAAATAAGCTCTAGTTTTGTTGTCTTTTATGACCTAGAAAACAAACCAACCAACCAAATTGTCTATTCTAGAGTCTAATTGGTTACTTTTTTGTATCTGAAATTTCAACTGAGTAATATCTTGAAAAACAAATTAATTTTAATAAAAGGGTATTTGTAACAGACAGTATCAATGACAATTATGACTACTATCTCTCCTTTTTGTTGCTAGTGTGATATCTCTGCAAACTACTACAATCTTCTCTATATTTTTCTTTCTTTTTTTAAGTGGGGGGAGGATAACCTAGTTTTCTACTGCTGCATACTTAGCTTGACTATTCTATTAAATGAAATGTATTATATATATAACACTTTATTAAAATTATCATAATTAACTCTTCTAATTTATCTTTTACAGTTGGTCTTGATGCAGCTGGAAAGACAACTATTCTATACAAGCTAAAACTTGGTGAAGTTGTTACAACAATTCCAACTATAGGTGAGTGAGACCATTTCTTATTTAAAAAAAAAATTTCAACATTTTTTCTTTTATTCTACAAATACATTAACTTGTAATGTTACTATGGAGTATAGTTGTCAACAAAAGGAACAGCCCAACATGCAAGCTATAGATTGGAGAGACTGAAATCAAACGACTGCAACAAGTTAGAAATCTGGGAAACCTATTAACAGAGGACAGAAAGTGGAACACACAAATCCAAAGGCACATTGGGATAGCAAAAGATGTCTTCCAAAAGCTAAAAGTGTTAAGAAACAGAAAATATTAAGAACAAAGAAAAGAGTATTGAACTTTTATGTAGTATCAGTGCTTCTATATGGCAATGAATGCTGGGCAATCTCCTGCATGGATGAAGAAGTGACTTGAAGCAATAGAAATGAGATTCTGCAGAAGGATACTGAGAATACCATGGACTGAACGTGTGAGCAACAGTTAAGTTCTAGAGACAATGCCAACAAAAAGTACACTTGTATTTAATATCAGGAAGAGATGGTTGTGCTTTTCGGGACACATAATGAGGAAGGAGGGCTTGAAAAACTTGATGCTCACAGTATATTATAGGTTAGAGAGACAACCTGGTGAGCTTGAGTGAATGGATGGTGGAGCAGGATATGGGAGGGATGGCAAAAAGACAACTGTTATTAAGTAAATGGGGACAGGAAGTTGTGGAGAGCCATTATCTACAACATCCTGAAGGAACACAACACATAGAACGACAACTCTAGTAGTTCTGTAAATACTATTACAGTATTTTTCAATGCTTGGAATTTGTTGCCTATAGTGCTTGATTTATTGTCTTAATTTTAAAATATTTATTTATTTGATCACTAATATGATTCAATCATGGAAATTTATCATTTTCCTGTTTTGAGGACACGCTGACCTCAGATGTACCTCTGTTTCAATTTCTGAAATTTTGAGGGTAGGGAGGGGGACATAAAATTAATTAAAACAGGTTTATGCAACAACAAAAAGTAACTTGCTTTGTACGTATTCAGGAGGAAAAATTATAGTGTTATTGATGTGAAAATATTAAGCTTATCAAAAATAAGTTTTTACAGTTGTAGTTTTGAGCAAATAGTGTTGTTTTTTTTTTCTTCTTTTTTTTTTTTCTTTTCTTAATAATACTGCCAACCTTTGGTATTTCCAGCAACTAGTGTTTTAAACACCTGTTGCTTTTTTTTTTTTTTTTTTTTTTTTTTTTTTTTATATGATCTCATAAAAACATTTCTCTCTACTGGCAAAGGGTTTTATCTGAAAATGTTTAAATGTTAAACTTCTTTTCATCCCACTTGTCTTTTTCTTCTTTTATCTTCAGGTTAAAACATCGCTTCATTCAAAACCCATTTAATAACACCTCATAAATGTCATAATATTAAATTTTCACTTGTCATAATTAACTTTGAATTTTGATCTGTCATTGGTATTTTACTATGTCTAAAAGCATGACCACATAAATGGTCTCTTTACAATATGGCTTCTTTTTTTTTTCTTTTTTTAACAATGCTCTTTTTTAGAATAAATATTTGTCAAAGTGGAATGAACTCTTGTTTGGGAGTTCAATGTTTTGGCAATACAGAACAATAGTATTCTTGCAGATTAGTGTTGGTTAGTAAATCCTTTGAATAGCTCTTTATGAGTTTGCATGGCTTTTTTTGGGATAATATTTTGTCTGTAACAATGAGGACAATTTCAGAATAAAGTAGATTTGTAAAAGTAAATTCAAATACTCTATTAAGAGATATTAAGTACATATAAAATATATTAGCGTTCCATTAATGCTTCCATATGATCCAGAAAAAGTATTGAGTTTTAATAATTATTGCAAATGCATAAATTCTAGCTGAAATTTGATTCATTTTCCCGGTAATCTCTTAAAGAAGTGCATTTTGTTCAAATTATAGATCACTAGATGGATTGAGCTGAAATTTGACCTACTTATTCTATTTGATCCCATGGCTGTGCTGGTCACATTAGGATCAAGTTAAATTGCTACACCAGTCAATTACTTGCTCTTCACTTCAGTATAGTAATGTATACAGTTTGGTTGAATTATTAAGTGTAACTAATACAAGTATATGAACAAAGCTTGGAGTTACACAAAGAATGATCTATGGAAACAGTTGAAAGTATTCACTATTATGTTTATACTGGAAAATAATGGAAGGTTTTCATTAAGCCATCAAAAAAGAATTCTCTTATTTAAAAGTAGGTGGAGCCCAGAAAAATTTCATTAAGTTGTGAAAAAATAAAAAATATTGACAAGATTTAGAAAGCTTCTCATTGGTTATATTAACTTCATTTAATTGGTTTATTCTGAAAATTTTCATATGTTGAAGTGCTGTTTCTCCTGTGAAATTTAAGATGTTTGGGTATAAGTTAGTTTATTCCAATTCAATTGAATATACCTAATCATATTAAGAATGTATATAAAAAAAATCTAGAATCGAGCAAATGTTGAATTACTTGCACTCTGTAAGTAAAATATCTTCTACCTCACCTGCAGAAAAAAAGCCAGACATTATGATTGTTACTTGTCCATTTTGCATTAGAGCAAAAATTTGAAAAGATCCTTATCCTAATTCATCAGCTAATAAAAATTATTTAATATCTTAAGCAAATATTTTAGGCATATAGTGCATTAATAATTATACAAATTAAAATTGGGATTTTAAATTTTATCCACAATTCAAATGGATAAATGATAAATCAAAGAATACCTTAATCTAAATGTCTTTTTTTAATACATTTTGAATATATAATGGTTAATAGGTTTTTAACAAGAACTACATAAATATTACCAAGTAAATGTTTTAGGAAGCTTATAAATTGAAAAACTTTTTTTTAAAGTTAATGTTGTAATTATAAAAATTACCCTGTATTTCATATTAATACCTTTATTACTTAAAATGGCCCAAATCCTTTTCATTAATGAGGAATACAAATTCAAGGTAAAGGGATGATCAATATTTGCCCACTCAGTTTTAATGATCTTTCAAAACTGATCAAATTTTTAAAGATTTATCTTTTTACTTTCCTCTTTGGTGCAACAATTTTCTATAATATTCAAGTCATGAAACTAACTTGACCAATTTTCAAAATATACAGTGCCTTTTGCTTTTTCATAATTTATGGTCAACTTTGAAATATGACAGTTTACACCATCCTGTCCAAAAAATGTAAGAATTTTCATATATTTGAGATATTCCTTCATTGAATGTACATTTCTATTGCATAAATGATTACTTTTCCATCTCAAATTGCTCTCTATATTGTAATTGCTGCTTAGTGTTTTTAGTTTTTGCTAATTCATGAATTAGGCATTCTCATATATTGCTGTGTACTTGGAAAAAAAGTTCACTTCATCATTCATCTGAGAAAATAACCTTTTTCCTGTCTCTCCTGTCATCCATTCACTTTTGGAAGCATCCCACATTTTTCTGCGTTTTCATTTATTTTGCTGTCAATTTCAGTTTTGTAACTGAAATTAGATTGAATAAATTATATTGTAGACAATGAGTATCTAGACCACCTATAATATTTGTAAAATTAAGGTCAGTTTGAATTTGATTAGCTGTTTTTTATTTTTTTCTCCTTAAGTGTTTCTTTGATTCACCAGTTTTTATTTTATAATCGATTCTGATAAATATAATTTCTGTTTTAAATACACCATAGTATTTTGCTTACTTGAAATGGTACATTTTAAATTCTTTAACTTTCAGTTAAAGCTAAAATGAAAGCTTCCAAGAAGGCATTTTCATTTTTTAAACTTCAATCCAAATCTTGCATATACTGAATTAGTGGAGGTACTTTGTGTCTAATAATATATCTTCATTTGGCTTTGAATGACGTGTGACTGACTCTGCAGTTGCCTTATTTAGTAGTTGCAGTATATTTCTGCTTTTTTCTTATGACAGTTTTACAAGCATTAAAGCCAAACTGATTAAAACAATTTTACAAAAGGATTACATAAATAATTTTTAAAACACCCACTGTTATAATGTTGATGTGACGGCTTAAGTTTAAAATGAAACGAACAAATTGCAAGATCCAAAAAGATATAGGACCAATGTCAAAAATTTCAATGCACATAAAATGTCTAGAAATCAACCACACTGTACAACAGTCACACTAAAAATGCTCCGATTGTATTCAAATAGAAGTGTCACACATGCATAGTGGGTCGATTGCAAATGGCCACTCCTCACAACCATACATGACATCGTCACTACCTTGTGGTGTCAGCCATGTTGGGTTTACACACCAAACAGGTATGTGTATTCTCTCACTATACTCCTCCCTGATATCACTATCACATAAGTAGCAGGGCAACGGTGACCACTTTCACCAAGTACTTCTTTGTAGGGGTGTAGCAGGCTCTTCTGTCTGCATTCCTCACGTATCAGTGTCCGTATGATCTCCATTGTTCCTGGTCTTCTCACTGTTATCATCATTATCTGATGACTCTGTTACAGTTGTTTCTGGGTCTGTAGCTGGATTGTCCGATTCTGTTCTAAGAGGCAGCAGTCCCAGAGTCATTTTCAGATGACACACTACTTTCTTCATCCTGAGTGGTCGATCCTTAATGAGGGCAAAGATCTTTCACATGGTGTGGTGTACTATTAATTAGTACTGTTTGAGGACTGACTATTTTATTGATTCGCCCCCTACCGAATCTACTAGTGCATCGTCTGTTCAGTGTTTTAACCCAGACACAGTCTCTCGCTTGATACATGGTATCTGTACTTTCAGTATTCAATGGTACTACATCTATCCCTTTTATCTACTGGTAGATTTCATTGGCCGGTGCTTCATCCTTGAGTCGTGTTGTACCAGTACACAGCCTCTTGAATAGAGCACTGCATTCTGACCGCAATTCGCAATGCAGTGGCACCATTCAGCTATACCATTACCCTCTGGTATCCCGATGGGGATTTCGACTGGTGGGCCAGACAGATCTTAATGGTCGTATGATGGTCGATGTATCCTGACATGCCAATGGATGCCATATGGTAAAATGTGTTGGGCCACAATCTGTCAATGTTAAAAAGTAACTGCCATTGTAGTGCATTACATCCATACCCAACCGGCACAAGTTGTTGTCCATGCTTAATTTTCACTAACAGACCAGGACTGGGTACACTGTTTGACACTCTTCACAAGTTCATATGACCGGTTTCATAATCGCCTTCGTAATTGAGGCACACAATTTTTAGGCAAAATAGGTGATTGTACGACAAACACCAGTATACCCACTTTGTCTGTATATGGCACAGATTTGCTTCAGTGTTAATTTGTCTGCCACGACAGTGTATGTTGACAATGAGAAGTTTGATACTGGTCTAATCATATCAAGCCACCTCTTTGGCACTCTGATCAGCTTATCTGCCAGGTTCTGCTCCGATGCAATCAGCGTAATGTCAACCCATAAGCTGTATTTGTCAACTAGTCACTTTACAATTGCCAATCTCCTCCACGCCAACATCTCACTTGCAGCTTTGGTCCTGACTTGCACCTTGCCTGTTAAAGTGTCAGTCAGCCAGTGGTAAGTACATAGTGAGTCCATGTAGAGATGTGCCACCTTGGCTTGCCACTGTAGCATGAGATTAAGGCCCTTCAGCGTGGAATCAAATTAGTCAAATTAATATGCTGCACATAATTCTTGTCTTCCACTAAGCAGTACCGTTTCCAGCTGGCATGATCTTAGCACCCTCTAGAGCTATTATTGTGTTGATGCTAATCAGTAGGTTGTAGCCAAGGGGCTTTTCCCGTACCACCAGTATGTCAACTATGAAATGTGCCGATGATAGTCATAATGTCCATGCATTTTCTCTGCACCCGACTGATTCGTGCTAATTATTGACCAGGAACATCTTGTGTCGACGAGTGTTGAACACTGCATGCCCTCTATATAGATGCCAACTACAGGCAATGATGTATTCAATGTCTGATGGTGGGCAAGGGTGGCGACAATACCTCCTCCCTTCCCGGGATACATTTCCTGAACAGTTGTGCAATATGTGGTCCAGCTCATTACAGTGATAGCACCACAGGGTTCACTTCGATTATTAACATGCACTCCCCTTACCACTTAGACTCCGGCACTCTCTAGAAAAATGGTTGAGACCACCACATTTATAACATATGGGGCTTTCATATCTGTTGCCAGGTGGCAACACATATGAAGGATTGCTTCCATCGTGTCAGGATAACATGCAACTCATGCTTGCTGCTTATGCAACTGGTTCTATTTCCTTGAGTATGTTCCGAGCTCAGGCCAATAGTTGATCGGTTGGTAATTCATCAATCCTAGATGATGCCCGCAAGAGCCTACTGACATCCTCTGGTAAACCTGCTAAATATGCACATCCCAGTAACTGGCCATTCACGCCACCAAGCAACACTGAGATTTTGCATAAATTGGTTAGGTAGACCTCAAGTTTCCCTGGGGTGAAGTCACCACTCAAACAGTTGACATGCAACAAAGGCATCCATTGCAAATGCCTTATACAAAGCGCACTTTATCTTGTCCAAGTTTGCATCATCTCTGAGCTGCTAGTACACTGCATATACTCCTCCAGTTAACCTCCAGGGAATAACTGTTGCTGGCTCCCTTATTCTGCATAATTTGCAAACACGCTCTGCTTTCTTGAGCCATTCATAAGACCCATCAAATTGTGGTATCAACCGTACGTCTAATCTGTCCATTATATGTAAAATGCCAAAATAGCTTGTTATAAAGTTGATATGACATCTTAAGTTTAAAACAAAACAAATTGCAAGATCCAGAAAGAAAATATAGGATCAATATCAAAAACCCCAATGCATGTAAAATGGTTAGAAATCAACCACACTGTAGAAAAATATAATGCGCCACATATGTAGTGGGACGATTGCAAATGACTGCTCCTCATGACCATATGTGACATCATCGCTCTCTTGCAACATCGGCTATTTTGGATTTACACGCCAAACAGTTATGTTTGCTTTGCCCAGCGTGGTAAATATATTTTCTCACTACACCCACCTTTTTTTTTTTTTTTTTTTTTTTTTTTTTTTTTCTTTGCATCACACACACACACACACACACACACACACACACACACACACACACACACACACACACACTTGACATAAGATCAGTTTAAAGTGAACTTACAAGAATAAATATGTAAATTTAGGTGATGATAAAAAATCTAGTTCCCTCAGTACTTGCTTTTGATATACTACAGGAATTAGTGAATGTTTTGATCCTACTCTTAGTACAGTGGCAAATACCACCTGGAGGTGTTGACTGGAGGAATAGGTTAAGATCAAGATATTTGTGACTTTAATGTTACACAAAGTAAACTGATAAAATTTCATTAAATGCCAATTAATATGGGGCAGGTATTTTGAAAACTTCATATAACTGGTTGAATACTTTAAAATAAGGTAGTTTTTATAATAGAAAACCTATTTTATATTAATTTTCTTTTCTTTCTTTTTTTCTATTTCCCTTTTTTTTTTCCCCCTCATTTCTTTTCTCTTTTTCTTTTTTTTTTTTTTTTTTTTTTTTTATCATTTTTAACACAGCTTTTTGAGGTCTGCCTTCCTCCACTTTGTTGTGGATAATCTTTTCTCTTTACGTTTTCTCAAGTAGGGCATCATAGTCTAACATGGTTATAAGACTTCATGTTACGGCCTCTGGTTAGTAGAGCTGAAATAAGAACAAAAAAGCTTATCAAGGAATGTTTCGTTGTGTTGGCCTCAATTGTACAGCACATTAGCAAATTCATAGTGCCATGTTCTTTAAATGATCTTGTGTTGGCCCTCTGATATAGAAGGCCTTAACTGCTAAAACTAGTCTCTCTGAATACCTGTTTCTGGGCAGCAATAAAATCTTTAGAAACCAGAATCTGGTTACCATTTTTAGTTTTAGACTTTACTTTTGGGCTGATGTTGTGCATAGACATGTGCATATTTTTATAGATTATATACACAGTCTTAATATATACATGTCCACATTCAAATATTTTTTACAATCTTTAAAGCAATGACAGACAATATTCATTATTTTCTTCTGTTTATTGGATTAAAATTTAGTCAACTAAGAAAGGATTTAATTTCTCATTGATCTGCTTTTAGATTTCAATTTGTGGTAGTCTATAGACCCTTTTCTACTAACTTCAACTGGATTTTAAACTCAGAAATATTAGTCTATACATTCCTATATTTTTTTTCTACTAATTACATTTTCAGGGCCCTTTATTAACATGTAAAATTTCCATATTTATAATCTTAATGTAAAACAATGTGTAAAATTGTGATTATCCGGAATTCTCTTTTTTATAATATAGCATTAACTTTTACATTTGACATGAAATAGAATCTTTTAAAAATAAATAAATGCAAAAGCAAATTAGTTAAATTTTAATGGGTTTTTTTATAAAAATTCTAACTTTATTTTTATTTAAACATTTTGGTTAGATCACCTTGAATAATTCTAAATGGAATTTTTTTTTATTGATGAGCATGAAAGCTCAATGTAACTTATCATACTTTAAGAATTGTTCTATGCATTCATTTTCTATATACCAAGTACTAGCACATTCCAATTATTCAAAATTGAAAAAATTTAATTTACAATTATCTTTGTGTTGACTAAATTTTTCATTTTTAAATTCTCTTTTGTATTTTCAGTTTAGTTTATGATAAGCAGAAAATATGACACAAATGTTAATTGTTCAAGATTTTTAACCAAAAATTGTCAGAAAAAAATACAATTTTTTGTTTATTAAAGCAAAATTGATTCTTAAAATTTGACCATAATGGTTCACATTTAGAGAAAATAATAGAAATATCTAAAGTTAAGTTTTTCAACCTTCATTTTTTTGCATTTGGACTTCATTCACCGGTTTAAAAAGAAGCACTTAAGTTTTTGTTTTTGTGTGTGCACGCACACATGTACACGCACACATGTGCACATAATTTATTAAAAGCCCATCTCTATTGGTAAGAAGCAAAATTTAAGAAATTAGTTGCTTTTAGAATAAATTAGAATTTTTTTATTAACAATTTCGTATTGTTCCACTATCATCTGAAATTGATGTGACCTCAACCATAGGACAATGATAATAAAACTCATTGCCTGAAACATTGTGGTAACAATATTAGCAACATAAGTTCAATAGGCTGAACAACAACTTTTTTTTTTTTTTAAATCTGATGTATACTTTAAAAAACTGATATACATACCCAATAAGATACTTACAAATGTAAACATTAATTTTTCAATATTGATATTTTAATATGCAACTCCAAAATTCAAAACATTTGACTTTGTTAATTTTGTCAATGTCAATGTTTTATCATTATTTTGCCTGTTTATTTTATAAAGTAATTTTAAAATAAATATAATGTTATGTTTAGACTATAAACTAGTAAGTAGGTTATCACAGTTAAATTCTATTGGTTTATTTATAACTATGAGTTACATATACCTGTTAAAAGAGCATTACTGCAAATTCCATTGAAGAATATGGACACATTTTGTTTTTTTTTTTTGTTTTTTTTTGTTTTTTTTAATGATCATTACCATATGAAACTTCCCAGAATCAATATATGAAATGACCACTCAAATTTTCTTTTTTTCAGCCCAATTTAATATAGATAACACTTAACCCCCTTTGTAATTTCTGTTTTGCATGAAGTCAGTTGTATTCTTTTATTCATCAGAATCTTCCAGCAAAAAAAGATTTTGTTGTGATATTTTTTTTTCTTATTGGCCAGGGACAAGTTGCTTCATGATTGAATTAAAAATTAACTTTTTTTTATTTTACCAACGATTTTGTGATTGTGTTGTCATTTGAATCTAGTTTTATTCTTGCTTAATCTTTTCATTAACAAAGCTAAATTTATTATTGGTTAATTAGATTTTTTTTCTCTCTCTCTCTCTTCTTTTTTTCCTTCCTCTAATACCAATTAAACACCACTCCCTTTGGCTGGATTAACTGAGACTTGTTCAGTGTTTTATGGCAATAATCTTTGATTACCAGGATTAAAAGTTAAACTGAATATCAATAGGACTATATATTTTAATACTTTTTTTTTTTTTTTTTTTCTCACTTGAAAATCTTAAACTTCTTATTGATATATGTTCAGGATGAAAGATTAACATTTTGAAGGTCTTCATATTCTTATAAAAATAAGTTGAGACTTGTTTCTTGCAGATAGCTACATGTCTAAAATGTTTACTTTTATATGAATTTAAAAAAAAATTATTTCAATTCTAAACTGTCTCAAAACCACAAAATCTATGCAAGTAAATTTGCAAAAATAATCATTTTTAACATTTAAATAAAATAACATGAATTCTTTCATCCAGTGTAATACCATTTTATAAAAAGACAGTTCAGGAGCCCTGAACTGTCTTTTTGACATTATTGGTAATGTTCAATAAACCAACATTTTTAAACATCTGCTTTCTCTTGTATTTTTCTCATGACCTTTTTTAGTTTTATTAGGCTTCAAATCTGTGACAAACAATTTAATCACAGTTTGTCTTACCACAATATTATTTTAAATATATTGCAATCTACAAGGTGCTGAAGAGTGATCACCCCAATCAAGAACCCTCGTCCAAAAAAAGATTTTAGATTTTAGAAAGTGATTCAGCTGAGAACTTTTCAGCATGCATATCCCATTATAGATAATTGTTTTGTTTCCTTAATAGATATAACATTCATGGAATCCTACAGGATATTCTTAAACTTTGTTTATACCTCTAGTCAAATAATGAACTAATACTTTACATAACTAATCAGCTAAAATTGTAAGTTTAAATAATGATTATATTTATTTTATAGTCATTAACTTAACAAAATCAAATCAGAATCATTTTCCTCAAATTTTATACATGCAAACAATTTTCATTATTTTGTCATCTAAGATAAAGTTAGATTATAAGTTGGATATCTGCTGAAGTTGTTTTTTGTTTTTTCATACCATATCATTTATGTTTTGTTTTTGCTTCAGGTTTCAATGTTGAAACTGTTGAGTTTAAAAACATCAACTTTACTGTCTGGGATGTTGGTGGACAGGATAAGATACGACCTCTTTGGCGCCATTATTTCCAAAATACACAGGTATTTTCTTCATTTTGCTATTAATGCAATCTGTTTATTTGAATTGTATCTTCTGAATCCCTCCTGATACAAACTAAGCTGGCTATTTTCTAAGATTTTTTTTTTTTTATTATTATTATTTGTCAAAACAATCCTACTTCACAATGTATCTGATTCAGCAAAATACATCCTTTAAAATAGTATGGTCTGGATTAATTTAGTCAAATCTCTGGTTTAATTTGCATAGTAAAGGTAATATAAAACAAGGCAAAAATCTCAGGCCAGCTTTACAAAATATAGATGGAGAGATAAGAAAATTTTACTGTCAACTGTGATCAATTGATTCAATACTGTACTGGCAGTATACCCTCATGTTTTTTCTTTATATTCCTACTTTTATTTGTTCTTTCCACATGATTTGCTTTGTTATCTATGCCTTTAAGTGATACAGCTACTGGATTGGTACTTCTTGCTTTCATTGAATTAAAACATTCATTGATGTTACACTTTACCTATCAGGAACTGTTGTGAATTCTGGCATTTACAGTTCTGGTAAGTTTGATTCTGAAGTGTCAAAACTAAACTGGACATTTTAATTTAGCATTTTATATTATATAGATAAACTTTTAATAATTGCTTAGGCTTCAGTTTTGTAAAGACTGTTACAATGTAACATACTTTGTATATAACAACATGGGTCCAAAATATTTAATATGTTATTTTAACCAAGTTGAAGACAGTTTTAGACGCATTTCATACCAAGTATGTATTGTATAATTCGTGTCTTAATCAGTGAGAAATACGAAAAATACTTTTTTTTTTTTTTTTTTTTTTTTTTTTATATTTAATCTGTTTGATTAAAGTTCAAAATATTTCTCCAAGAATACAATTGTAATCAAATAACTCAAAGCAAGCATTTATTCAGTTTAACAACAGTTATCTCCCTTCAATTTTCGTTATATTTTATTCTGAATACACATTCTTCGGATAAAGAAAATTAAGCAGTAATATTTCGTACTTTTATAAAAATTTTGCATAAATAACATTTTCAGCAAGATATTTATTTTCTAAAGTTCTTTTTGTTATGCTAAGTCCACTTGAAGTTCCTACTCTGGGCATAGCTACATAGAGATGACTGCGAGAAAAACGTTTGAATAATAATGTTTAATGATAATAAACTCGGCAAACTTACTATTTCGCCACTTGTTTAACTAATTCAGTACAATTTTAAAATCCAATTATACAGATTTTAACTTATTTAGATAATTTTGTAAATTTTTCAGCTTTGCTTGAGTAATTTATTGTAATGTGAAATGTTAGATGACAATTATAACTAACATTGGCAGCCCTATAATTGTAGAACTTTAAAAATTTCAGTATTTTTTAAAATTATATACTTAAATTATTTAGAATCCTCAATTTTACATTTAACAGATATAAATTCTTTCTATACAAACACAAACTTAAAAATAATACTTTATATCAGAAACATTACTTGTATATGGTAATTTTGAAAATTTGAAAAAAATAAAATAAACAGATGAAATATTTATTAAAATATGCTTTTAATAATGGTTATACATATTAAATATTACCAGTTATGTTATAAACAATTTATTATAGAGATTATAGTATTTTGAACATGTATATAAAGTTTTTAATATTTATTCTTTTACAGTCATTATGCATTTGAGGGAATTTAAATACTGATTTTAAAGAAAGATATAATTATCTGAACCTTTTCAACACAATCATTATATTTAATTTACTTTTTTTTTTCCACATGTTTATTCATGGCTTTCAAATGTATTTGAATATCATTTCTTTTCACTCTTTTTATTTTTCTTCTAGGGCTTGATATTTGTGATAGACAGTAACGATCGGGAACGAATGAGTGAAGCTTCAGATGAGTTGCAGAAAATGGTAAGTTATTATCTTGCAGGCATCCATTCTACTTGAAGGTTCACCCTAAAATGGCAGTTCATGCAATAAAAAGGAAAACATCTGGATCCATTCGTAAAATTGAAAATTTGGATGAGACTAGCTATAGTTTTTGGTAACACAATAGAAGTTCAATCCTAGTCTTAGCTGTTGATATTAATCAGTCTCTTCAAATATCTAGCTATGCTATTTGTCATAGTTTGGATGTATAATGAAAAAAATTGAAGCAAATAATCACAGATAAATCTTTTATCTTTTTTGGGGAATGGTGGGGTCAGAATGGTCCCACTCCTTAACAGGCATTGTGGTGATTTAGATTAATCCTACCATTTGACTACTTTTCACTCATTCACTTAGTGGTGTTACTTATTGTCTCATTTTGATGATTCAGTCCAGTAACCATGAAATACAGGTTTGATATAACAAAGTTGAATTCTGATAAAGCTGTAATGAAGGATGACTCCTCCTACTTGATTATAGTTGGGCCTTCCATGATTATCATAAAAATCATAATTTAAGCCTTTTCTAATCCAGAGTATCATCAACCTCTTGTTTGATGCGAATAGAAAATTGATTTTCTGCTTTTCCGTTCACTTTTCTAGCTCCAAGTTTAATAACAATTGCTCCAAAGAATAATTCTATATTCTTCACCATTTTTAAACTTGATTTTAATTCTTTTTTTTCTTTTTTTTATAATGAATTATGATTTGTTTTTGTTCTTCAGCTTGCAGAAGATGAATTGAAAGATGCCATTTTACTAGTTTTTGCCAATAAACAGGATTTGCCAAATGCCATGTCAGCGTCACAAATTAGAGATTCTCTCACATTAGAAACTTTGAACAGCAGGAAAGTAAGTTGTCTGTTTTATATATATATATATATATATATATATATATAAATTTTTTTTTTTTTTTTTTTTTTTTTTTTTCCTCCCCTTATCAAACTCAAACCCAAGAGACTTTGAGCAGTAAAAAGTTAATCACAGCTCTTCATGCCTTGTGGCACATAAATACAGGACCTATGTCAATATCTTAGTTCTATCTTCCATCAATGTATTTTTGTAATACAATTACATTCAAATGCTTCATTCTTGATCATTTAAAGTGTTGTATGGTCTCTTTTTTGTTTACCATTATTTCCTGAGTTGGGAATGAAGAAATTAACAGGCAACACTTAAAAATTATAAATTTTAATAAATTCCTCTGCCTTAATGAAAATCCAATTTCTGTCTGAATTTCTAGGATGAGGAGTTATTGTTATTTACATAACAAATAGCAGCAGCATTCATCAGCAGACAAGTTAGATTTAAAGGTCAATGTTCTCCACTCAGAATTGTCAATAGCCTAGTGGATTAAAGTGTTGGTTTATGAATTTAGTAACATAGTAGTTGTGAGTTCAATTCCTAAGCCTGAAAATAGGATGAGCTATAACTGAGCAGTACTAAATAGCTATACCATATTTCCTTAGACATTGGCAGTGAAATGAGAATAACCTACCCTTGTAGATTAAATAAAGGTTTCAGTTTGAAATTCCCTGTAGGTTACCTGGATCAACAAACACCTGATGAAGGCTAGGAGACACAACAGCCAAAATGTTGTGATAAAAACAACAAAGATGAAGACAATAGTCCACATGTAAATAATGAAAACCTACTCAAAAAGTATAACTATCATATTTTTTTTTCTCTTGACTTTTTTAAAATCTAAAATTTTATTCCTTTCCTTAATTGAAATATGTAGACATTAAAATATTGCTTACTTTTTAAAAACCAATTGCTTTCTCAGTGATGAAAAAGGCCTGTATTCACTGCAATTGCCAGTTTTCAAAAAAAAATTTTTTTTAAGTTATGTATTTTGTCCGGTCAATCAGTTAAGTACCATGCATGATACACGCTTGTGTCATCATGTCTCTTTCAATCCATGACTGACTAGGTAGAAGATTTTCCCACAGTCAGTTGCCATTTCTTCCTGCAGTAGACTGGTTGCCACCCAAGGCTAGAGAACCCAGTCTATCCTGCTATTCAGCCCATAGCTGGAGAGAGAAGAGATGGTGTCATACCTTTCCCAAGCATGTAAGTGGATGTAACAAACTCTACTGGAATTCAAACTTGGCTCTCTGATTTCTCATTCTGGGCTGATATTCATTGCACCACAATGTACTTTGTCCACTTTTTAAAAAAAAAAAAAGTGTTATTCTTAGAAGCTATGATTATTTATTTCGCATTTTCTTTAAACACAGATTATTTTTTTCTACTAACTTATGACTGTTGATAAAGTAGATATAAATTCTTCTCATACAGACATGAATTAAAAAAAAAAAAAAAAATTTATCAGCAAAAGCATTTCCTATATATATAGGGAGTTTTAAAATCTGCATTGAAATATTTATGAAAATATATCTTTAAAAATTATGTAAATTAAATGTTGGCATTTATATTGTAAACACAGTCTGTCGTATATAAGATTGATAGAAAAATTATTACTTAATGATATGAGCAGTTTTGTTCTACTGATATAAGATAGAAATACATAGGCAAAATTTCATCTTCTATATGAATTTATAAATGAAGTAAAACAAAATAACTAGAAATTCAGACCATTTCTATAATAAAAATCTAGTAAGTATTAGTAGAGCACCTCCATATGTGCAAATAAAACTTCACTTATAACATTTTAATGACTGATGCTGAAAGTTAGTTCTATCATGTTATAGTATAATCTAATTTGATATTTTTAAGACAAAATTAGCAATTAATATGTAGTGAACAAAATTGTCCTTAGGTTGCCTTTGGAGAAACTATGACTAATTTTCAATCAACAACTCAAACGATTTATGCTCGCTACATATTCAGTAATTAAGTTTTATTTAGTCATTGCAAAAGAAAAAAATTCCATGTTCTCTCCATGTTTAAATAACCTTTGCTCTGAAAAAGGTCCTATTTGTTTAGATTGATAAGACTGGCATGATTTTTGCTAAGCAAATCTTGGCCATTATTTTGCAATGTTATTTTTCTGCTAATCCATAAGTCATGTTCTCCTCTCAACTAATGTTGAAATCCATTTGTAAGGATAGCCTGCCTATCTTCAAAATAAGTTTTGTTGTTTATTCTTTTAATTGTCAGTGCAATGCTGACTATAGGGAGGACAATTCAATTTTTACAGAGAATTACCCAGCATGTTCTGGCATTTATCAGGAGCGGTCAGCTGAATGATCATTTGCATAAGTCTGTTGCTTCCAGGTTTGCTATTGCACAGCACCTGATTAAAAATAAATCTGGGAGAACATGTTCTCTTTTTATACAGATCACACTCAGAATTTCATCTCAAAGTACTTGAGGGAATTTTCATTAAGTCATGGCAACCTTCCCTGTGTAAACTGAAGGAATGGCTGCTAGGATTTAGTGTGATCTGCATATAAATATTCAATCTTAGTATATTACTAATACTGTGTATTTGTGTTTTCCTTTTTTCAATCAGTACATACTTTTATTTTATTATCCTTGATCAAGTTTTGATAAGTGAGGAATGAAACTGGTTAACTGCCAATATTTTTCCAGTATTAAATGTCAGTTCCTATTTCTTTCTCTTGATTTTTAACTCCATAATTAAATGTCTTTTCTTTGCCATCATTAATCTTAGTCTTACATATTTTTTGTTTTGTAATTTGAAAGCAAATGATTGTTGTATATATTTTTAGCCATATCTGTAAGAATTTAAGCTTTTTCTGAAGATAGTGATATGAGGTAAAGTGTTGAAACATTATTCTCACTTTTCTGATAATTATTTTTTTATTTTATTGATTAAGATTGATTTTATTGGTAAAAGACATTTTTTTTATTCTGTTTTTTTTCTTAGTGGTACATCCAATCAACATGTGCAACTCAAGGAACTGGTTTATATGAAGGCCTTGATTGGTTGTCTCAAGAACTTGTCAAACAATCTTGAGAGCAACATTGTCATTGATTAATCTAGCAGCAGTAACAACAAACAGCAACAATAACTGCAGCAGCAACAATAAATTTTTACAAGTTGGAATATGCTCTTGGATTCTTGCTGCAGCCTACCTTTCCTCCTGGACAGTGCTGGGTGGCTAGCAGACTTTTGTGTGACAACAGATTTGACAGCAGAGCAGTTGTTGAGAACTTTTTTTTTTTTTTTTTAAATAAAAGACAGTTATATTCACACAGTACTCACATACACATGCATGCATACATATATAAACATGCAATGAACTACTTCAACATTCATTTTCTTAACAGTAAAAAAAGATAAAGGAATATTTTTTTCTATTGCTCTACAAAAGGAGACTAAAACTGACCTTTTCTAAATCCAATTAAAGTGTTTTCATTTTTAAATCTTAATTAAAAAGTTGGGTTTATAAGAGTGCCAATAGTTAAAAATCTTTTAAGTTAAAAAAAAAAAAAATCAAAAATAAAATGAAAAAAAATCTTTCTCCAGAGCATTATATTACAATTTTTACAAAGATTTTTTTTGTTCTTTATTCTGTGATTTTATTATTATTGTTATTATTATTCCATAGTACAATTTCTTTTGGGCTAATTTTAGCAACTCTGATTCAGAAATCTCTATTACATTGATATCTCTTTTCAATATACTTTTATGTTTGTTATTTTTTTGCTTTCTGTGTTATGATTTCTCTGTAATTTCTCCTGTTTCTGGTTTTTCTTTTTAACTTAGATTTGTCTGTCTTTTTAAGTATATCCTTTTATTTCCAATCTCTTCCTAAATGATCTTTAGCAAACTTAACTACACTTGCATAAGACATTTTTTTTATATAAATAATAATAATAATAATAATAATAATGTTAATTAGAAAGCAGTAATATTCCAAATGTTTTGATTATGCATAAAAGGTTGAATAAAGAGGATTATTGATCTTTTCAAATTGAAAATTTCTGCAGGCCTATGAATACTTGGAATTCAATAGTTTCCCTATACATTAAAACATTTCAAAGCTTGATAAATTAAAAAAAAAAATTAAAGGAATCAATAGGATATTAAACTTAACTCAGCTACTGAAATAAACAAAAAAAATGCTGCTTTCCTAAATTAACTGCAGGGAGAACCAAGTTGCAATATAATTTATGATAATCTGTACATATTTGAAATCTGTAAAATTAATACATGCTTTAGAGGATTAAAAAGTAGTTGGGGGGAAATAGATTTGTCTTTTTCTTTTTTTCCTTTCCTTTTCTTTTTTTTTTCTTTTTTCTCCTTCTTAAATAGATTTTTTTTCATTTTTGTATTTACTATTCCTGTTACATTATTGTTTGATATTTAAATGATTTTATCTTAAATTATGGTTTTCAGCCTTGAACAAGTTGTTGAATAGTCATTCTACTTATTTGAATAGTGTATAATTTCTTTTAAGCTTGGTTTTTTTGTTTACATAAGGGTCCAATTATCATTTGCTTGTAATTAAATAAACCTACATATATAATTCATCTTTCTAAAAAGAAAATTGCTGTATATTTGTCAATTAAAAGGGAAAAACAGACTGGTCTTCATGAGTCTTTTTATAGTTGTATCCTCACTATATACTGATCAGCTGGTTCTCTTATCAACCACACTTTTTTTGCTTAGCTAATAAGTAATATTCTTTCAATTGTTAAACACTTTTAAGGAACTTTCACATGGACCATAGTTATATTCATTTCCAATGTCCTTTGAAGATGATTTGTAGAAGTATCTAATTATAAAGATGAAGGTATTAACCAAAATAGAAATAGGAACAATAATGCATGTTGTCCCCTCAAAATTAACTTAACAGTTTATCACAGGAAGTACATGATCAATTTCATATTTAAATAACCAAATTGATCTTCAGATCTATAAGAAAGCAATATTAGTCATGTAACTCTGGTTTATATATTATTAAAAATATTTAAATGAATATCTCTTGTATAACCTTTTCCACATGTTTGAAAAACAGAATTTCTTATTTTCTTCTGTTTGCTACAGTTCTATACAAAAACAATAAGTTTACCACATTTTGGTTACCATTTACACGGAATATCTGTGGTAGAATTCTTCATGTCTATCATTACAAGGTTTTCTCTTTTCATTTTGCAACTAAATTCCTCTTATCTTTCCCATCAAGATATGGGCCATGCTTATATTAATTCACCAATGGTGTTTTATAAAGAAAACAGTGGCAAATTCATGCATTTTTCATGAAATTAAATGGTTTAAATTGCTCAAAAAACTATTTTTTATTGTTATTATTTATTAATGTTTTCCTTTTTTGCCTCTTTCTTTTGTCTCCTTGTTTGCTGTCCTCAGATCTAACCTTCAGTTTCTATGAAGTGCTCATGTCTACCTTATGCCTGTGCTATTAAACAATCTCAATTCTTTCTGCCAACTTCAAGGATATGGAAACAATAAAATTTATTCAACGCAAAACCTATTTTGACATTTTTACTCATCTAAATTCCTCTATCACTTTCTCTTTTCTTTTTATTTGCATCTGTTTATTTCCCACAGTTATTTTCTCTATCAACTCCTTTTTTTTATCTCTCTCTCTCACACACTGGATTTTTCAAAAATCCACTTTATATAGTTTAAGCACTAATAAATCACTAATTTCAAATAAGTACCAAATGACTAATATATGTAGTTGATAATGATTCAAAATAGGATTGGCAGATAAATTTTTTTCTATTTAGAAAAGGCATGATCCACCTACAGCTTCATGTTATTTACAGACAGAAAAAAGTTCACCTTATATTCTCTGATTAGTTTTTCTTATGGTCATTCCACAATGGAAAATTAGGCAAAGAGCAAATAAATTGTTACGCATGCACACAGCTGACCCAAAACATGATCACTGGCATGTTTCAGAACAGTTATTGTGCATACCAGTCTGACATATAAAAACAGGTAAACCAGCTTTGAGTACTTCATTCTCATTTGTTGAGTGTTGTAATTATGGGAAAGATCTCTGACTTTGATAAAGACCAAATTTTTAGGGCCAGAAGACTACATCCAAGCATTTCCAAGATGGCTCACCTTGTAAAGTGCTCACATTCAGCATTCAGTTATATATATATATATATATATATATATATATATATCTATATATATAATTTTTTTAATTTTTTTTCACAGAACTATTCCTAATCAACAACAATGCAGTAGGGAGCCAAGACTTATTCATGCAATAAAGGAATAAGCTTTCCCATCAAGTATAAGAAGTGCTACCATGGTATAAATTTCAGATAATTTTAATAAAGATGGTGTAAGGAATGTCCTGCAACAGACAAATGCATGTCTGAACAAGTTTTTGTATCAATGGAAGAAGATTGCTTGATTTGATTAGTTTTGTGTGCTCTCTCTCTTTTTTTTTTATATATATATATATATATATATATATATATAAAAAATAATTCCAAGAGGATAGAATCCAGGTAGAACTCAATGTCCAGGACAGAGTAAGGATATAATAAAAAGACTTAAACACTAATATTCTATGGTTATAATTTATTCCATTGGAATCATAAATACAATCCAAGTGTAAAAAAACAACCCAAAAAAACGGGAAAATGTCCCTAGGCCCAGTCCTCCTCTGCAGTACTGTCAAACATGAATGACGTTCTATTTCCAGTGAAACTGCAAATTTTTGTCCGTTTTGAAAAACAAAGAAACATTTCTGATAACATATCAGAGCAATAAATCATTGCTTCCTTTTGTTGCAGATGATCTTTTTAGCATGATTATGAAAGTGTTAAGATTTGTTAAGGAAAAGCACAATAAAAAGATAATTACATTTTTCAAACTGAATGAATTTGTGTCAAACATGCGTAAAGATACTGCAAAGATCAAGTGTGGATTTCTGGCAGGTAGGTCTGCAAAATTTATCCAAAAAAGGAAATGTGTCAACAAATATCTATTTGTCTTTGCAATTCTGCATGTATTGTTCATTGCCATCATTGAGAAGCTTCTGGCAAATTCTCCCCTTAGGTAGCCTCTTGTAAAGTCATTTGCATGACTGAACCCTGGATCCACTTGTGAAAAAGAAATATCTTTCCAACATGATGGACAGAAAACAAGTCAGCCAGTTTGATTGGGATTACATCATCAGTACAGTTTTGAAGAGGAGGCTGCTGGAAATTATTGCTTTCAAGAATTTCAGCAAGCATGAAGACCACCTGGACACTCTTTTACTCTTTGTCTCATAACAAAGAATATTAAGCTGGAAAGTTGTTCACAGATTGCTGGTAATCTCTCATGGAGAGAGCTTTCTCGGTCACTGACAATATGAAACAGCAGGTTCTGGTTGCACAGTGCATTATCATGGACTATTTCTCCACAGTTGGAGATGCTAAGGCTCTTTTCTGCAGTGCTTCCAATGCCAGAACAGCATGCAACTAATACCTTGGGAAGAAAAAAAGGCAGAAAGAAGCAGCTGGACAAAAACAGAAACCCATGTTTATGAAGAACTGAAGACCAAAAAACAAGCTTGAAAGTTGTACACAAGATTTGCTCAAGTTAGCTGAGAGCCATGCGGGGAAAGCTGAGCAGACTCAGAACTTCACACTTATCTTGAAGTCCAATACCATGCAGAGATCTGCAAAAGAGAAATCTATAGAGGTATCAAAATTGGAAAATAAGCTAAATGCTAAACTGGATGAACTGAAAAATGTCAACATCATTGTGTTCTGTGCCCTGAGCAACTAAAGCGATGAGTAGTAGGGGTCTTTTTGTGAAAATTTGTATTTGTACTTCTGTTAATTAAAACCACTATACATAACTTCACAGGAAATGTGCAGCAGTCAAGAATTTTTGTGACATTCACAAACCATGAGTTGTCTAAATAGCTGAAATGTGGAGCAGTAAAAATTAAAGTGTGTAATTCAAAATTTTCAAGTGTAGTAGAACTCTAAAATGTATAGAATGCTACACAAAATTTGTAACATAACCAAGTCTGCATTCAGTTGTTTTAGCCTTTTCTTCACTGCTTTCAACTGATCCATGTGACATGAATTATTGGAACTATCTGTAGCTTTTCTTTGAACATCTCATCTGTCAAATTATTAAAAGATGAATCACAAAAAGTTTGTGTTTTTTGAAGTTGATGACCATTCACTTAGTGTGTATGTGAATGTGTGCACCAGTTTCAGTCCTTGAAACTTCTTAACATAGTTCTAGAAAAATCCTGGGAATTTTTTTATTTACACAGATCTGTGGGAACCCTGCAGGCAGCTTCTTCCTAAGATCTGTTGTTTTGTGGAACAGACAGAGAGAATGCTTCCCTAAACTTAACCTCTTCAAGTTTAGGGGAAAACTTCTCTATCCTATGCCTTCTCGTGATATGCACTTCTTACTTCCTACTCTTACATATTTAGAACAACCTCATTCAGTAACCCCACCAATTTAAGTAACTTTTGGGCGAGCAATTGTGTGTGTGCGTGCCTCTAAAGATTTGCTAAAAATTGAGAATACATGATGAAAAAAAAATGCCCTAAGCTTAATAAAAACGTTAATAAAAAAAGTTTTATTAAAATATTCATTATAAAGAGGAAAGACCAAATGATTATTTGGTTAAAGTTTTGTTTTTCATGGGTCAGCAGGTCAACATAAATTAGTATGGGAAACTTTAGCTCTTTTTGTGGTGCAAAATACTGATTTGGAAATTCTTGCAAAAATTAGATAATTGTCAGATTTTAATGAAACTTTCAGGACTTATTTACAAATGAATGAATTTATTAATTTTAAAAAAAAATTTTTTTTTTTTTTAAACCTTGGTTAAATTTTTTTTTTTTTTTTTTTTTACATCTGTTAGAACAACACAATTTACATACAAAAAAAAATATTTATTCGTCAAGTACATTGTCTCCAATTGTTTTTAACAGCTGTCTCCCATCATTCTACAAGCTTGCTGAAGCTATTTTCATAGAAACTGTGTTTTTGTTGGAAGATTTTCAACTGACTCTACAGAGTCAATTTTTTTCATTTAAATTGTTGTGTAGAGACCAGAACAAATGAAAATTCAAAGGAATCAGATCAAGAGAATACTGGGTGCTGGAGAGTTTCCCCATTTCAACTCTAAGCTTCTGCAAGGTCTGTTTTGCAATATGCTGTCTTGTGGTGGAAAATGACACCTTTTCAATTAGTTAAAATTGGCCATTTTTCTAGGATAGTTGATTTGAGATTGGTGACTTGATCACAATACTTTATTGTAGTTATTGTTTTGTAGGCTGGAAGAAGTGAATTGTCCTTCTGTAGTCCCACCAAATAGACAGCAATGCCTTCATTGGATGCAAGCCCACTTTAGCCACAGATTCTGAACATTCACAAGCTTGCTTCCAGCTTCATTTGCATTAAATGTTATCATAAACAATCTATTTTTCATGGCCTGTAACAGTTCTGTCCAAGAACAGCTTTTATGTGGTGTAACTTGAGCTTGTTCTGTTCCATCAGAAGATGTGGCACCCATGTGTTGACTTTGGAGACAAGTCTCTTCAAGCAGTTGAGATACCGATTTTAGCAATCTCTTCTGTCAAAATCTTCATTTTATTCTCACCATTGCAAGCAAAGCATCTTTATGTTTGACTTGCAACTGAACAAAGAAAGGCTTCAATCTAGAACACATCAGACATTGGCAACAAAAAAAAAAAACAGTGTCAAGTTGCGTTCATTTTATATTAACAATGAAAATTTGGTGCAAATTTTTGCAATAATCTGATACCTTGTCACACTGCAAGAATTGTTTCAGAAATGTAAATATCATTATAACTTTGGTCATCAAAATCCCAAACCTTGATCCTCATTCATTAAGCACTTATGGCATGTGTTGGACCAACTAATTGACACTGCAAAACTTCTACCAGAGTGGTTCCCAAACTTTTCTGGCTTAAAGCACACTTTAGAATATATAAAAATATTTTGGTGCACTTTGTACATAAAAATTCCATGTACAGCTATAAAACTGTAAGCCCATTACACTGCAGACATTTAGCTCAGATTGTCTGTCACAGTATACAAGTGTCTCACAGTAGATACTGCTGAGTAAACTGCAGTAGTTAAAGGATTTGATATTAACATTCTGACACCAAAGGTTGTTTTGGGAACATATAGATGTCAGACACATTATTCGGTAGGTGGTCATGATGTTTGATTTTATCGGTACTTGTGTGTGTGTGTTATATATATATATATATAATGAAGAAATATACTCTTAAGGTGTGCTATATTTATGGGATAAAGTGCTCAATAGCAGAGACAGAGCATGTGTAAATATAAATGTGAACATTGAAGTCAACACTTAGAGGCAACAGGTTGTTTCATGCTAGACACAATCGTCAGGCCACGAGTTATTTTTCTTGGCTATTTATATACAGATCAGTGGTGCATTGTGGGTAGTCTATTTTGGCGATTATTTTGCTGAAAGTCGTTTATTTATTTGGGTTAAATTATTTTGTTTGTTTTTATTTATTTTATGTTTTATTTTTATTTCTTGTATATTTATTTATTTTTATTTTAATCAGTGTTTTCTTATTGTAGTAAAAATTGTTTATATAGCTTATTTAATAGTTTTGTTTTGGTTTGGGAAGATAAAGCTATTTATTCAATTCTGAGGTTGATTGCTTCCCGGAATCAAGCACCCTACACAAAATATTCAACAAAAACACAGTAAAAATCAGCTACAGTTGCACCAAGAACATGGCACAAATAATAAAAAACACAACAGGAAAACTATCAACAAACCACACGAACAAGTTAAACCCACGTGTAACTGCAAAATAAAGAACAAATGTCCCTTAAATGGTAATTGCTTACAAAACTTTGTAATATACCAAGCCATGATAAAATCACCAGATAATGAAGAAAAAGTATACATAGAAATAACTGAAGGGCCCTGGAAACAAAGAAATTATGCACACAAAACATCTTTCACAAATAGTAAATACGCAAACAGTACAATGCTTTCTAAATATATCTGGGAAATTAAAAACAAAACGCACATCACACCAAAAATATCTTGGAAAATAAAGAAAAGATCAACAACCAATCCAAAACTTGCAAACTTTGCTTGGAGGAAAAAAATAGCTATCATTACCTTCCTAGACCAAAATAAATTAAATAAAAGATCCGAGCTAATCTCAAAATGCAGACATGAAAACAGTTTTACTACGTTACTTAAAAATAAAAAACTGAAAAAAAAAAAAATTAAATAAATAAATAAACTAAATGACAATAAAATAAGCAAAATAAATTAACCCAAACAAATTACCAAATCACACCCGTTAGAATAGATGAAATTGAATATATAAATTAAAAATAAAAAACAAAATCAATGAACCCAAATAAATAAAGTAATTAATAAACAAATAAACAAACCATTATGACCAAAATATTAGACTATAAAAATCAAACCAAAAATCGGACGAAAAATATAGCTATAATTGTTATATAACAATAATAAAAAAAATACTGTTACATGAAAACCGAAAAAAGTAAATAAAAATATACAGTATAATAAATAAATAATAAAAAATAAGTAAAATAAATTAATCTAAATGAATCCAAATAAATAAATATACAAACTAACAAACCGATCTTGATAAATTAACCGTTAGAAAAAACAAGTAAAGATAATCAATCCAAATAAATAAATGAAGTAATAAACAAATTAAAAACTACTCCCACCAAAATAATAGAATAAACTACAGCAATCAACCCCAAAATTGAATAAATAGCTTTAATTATCTTCCCAAACAAAAACAAAGTTATTAAATAAGCGATATAAACAATTTTTACTACAATAATAAAACACTGATTAAAATTAAAATAAATAAATAAATATATAAGATAAAAAATAAAAATAAATAAAAACAAACAAAATAATTTAACTCAAATAAATAA
This sequence comes from Acanthosepion esculentum, assembly GCA_964036315.1. Classification (NCBI taxonomy): domain Eukaryota; kingdom Metazoa; phylum Mollusca; class Cephalopoda; order Sepiida; family Sepiidae; genus Acanthosepion; species Acanthosepion esculentum. The sequence goes on from OZ038498.1 coordinate 49,595,431, forward strand.
ATAAGACTACCCACAAATCACCACTGATCCGTATATATAAATAGCCAAGAAAAATAACACTCTTGGCCTGACGATTGCATCTAGCATGAAACAGCCTGTCACCTCAAAGTGTTGACTTCAATGTTTATATATATATATATATATATATATATATATATATATATATATATATATATATAAATAAAGGTTTAAATCCTTATAGAAGAGTAGACTAGGATCTCTATTTGTGGTTGGCAATCATTCTAGAAGTACATCTCTAAATTTAAAACTGTATGTAGTACTGATGCTGCAATATATAACTTAAGCAAGATCTCTATTAGGTTTCAACCAAAGTGCTTCATCAAAAACAACTCATTGAACAAGTGTTGTAAACATTTATTTAGCTAATTGATGTTACCTTCAGCATCCTGATTCCAGAGTTTCAGAAGCAGACCTGTCCATCTACTCTTCAGGGGGTATCAGCAATTTACTCGTTATATTTTTGATTTTTTCCTTTTTATACACTTCTTATTGGTGTAAGTTTATTTGGTATATATATTAAATTTATTAAACTGACAGGTTTTTATCACTTTGTTATTTATTAAACAGTATCCACTAAAAAAGTAGATACTGTTTAATAAATAAATGGATTGTCCACTAAAAATAATGATTATATATATACCAAGTGTAACAGCATGGCATAATTTCCCATCCCAGAAAATGTTTAATATCTAAAAAACCACTAGACTAATTGGGTTTCTTTTTTCCAGGTTTTCTGATAAGATGTTTAGCCATCTTGACACCATTTGTTGTAAGAATCACAGAAAAAACCTTTGAGTTATTCAGCTAGAAAGAGAACAATTTAAAATCATTTTGTGTCAGCCCCACTATGTCTTCTCAATTAAGCAATGGTGGGAAGAAAAAGATGTTTCAGTAATTGTACCAACATTCATACTCTGGCTTCCATCTTCAAAGTCCATTCAAAAACCATCAAAAGAATGGTGAATAAGTTTTAAAGAGGGAACAATAGAAAACTGGATCAGGAGGTCACAACAGCACGAGGGATCATCATTTCAACTTAGAGCTAAATACATTCTTATTGTTCAAAGTAGAGTCCAATAGTTTTATAAAAACCTCGGAGAATTCCAGTAAGATATCTTTAATCATTTCTAAGATACAATGGTTCAAAGCTTAATCTAACAATTGGACAATTTTGCTGTTACAACCCATATATATATATATATATATAGTGTCTCCATACAAACAAGATTATAAGTATTTGGATTTGTTTTTCAAATAAAACTTTAACTGATTAATTAAATTAACCCTCCAAAAAGATAATAATGTATGCTGTAGGGGAATAATATTAATGTATAATAATAATTACTTTGTTCACTGTTTCATGTATAATTTTATAAAGTTTGAAAAGATTAGAAGTTGTTACAGTGTGTCTTTGTAGAATATAGTTATGTTATAATAATATTAATTCAATAATATTAAAATGATAATTGAAATCTGCTACTCATGTTGTAACTCAACTGTGAGTAGTCCGATGGTAAGATACAGGCAGAGTCATTAATACCCAAATCATATGATAATATGACCTCTGGTAGATTTCATATACACATGCACACACATATATTGTAGTGGCTGTATCTGATATTGAACACAGCTAAAATGTTAATTTATATCATTATTTGAATATTATATTAGTTTGTCCATAGAAATCAACACTATAAGGTAACTCATTTTTACACCTCAAGTGATCTTCAGCCACAGTTTCTATATATAAGCCACTGGGAGGTTAAGGAAAATGGTATAAAACCACAAAGTCATTCTAGCAGATACTAGTGATGTTCCAGAGGTAACAGTAGACAATGTTTGCATTTTGAAACATGAAATTTGGAAAAGAATTCCACAAGTTATTTACTCAGTGTATTTTGAAAACAGTTTTGGAAAATATACTTAGCTCAAAACCTCAGTGCAAAAAGAGTAATTCTACTTTTCTTTTTTTTTTTAAATATAAGGAGATAATAACTAGTAACTGTCACTCAATTACATTTCTCTTATGCAAATCATTCTGAAAAGTATTTTAAAAGATCTTTACAAGCAGTTAATCAAAACCAAAAATAGACAAGCTAATCTAAATAAAAACCTATAACAAACCAATTTGTTTAGCCCTTTTTAACTATGAAAAAAACATTTAACACTGTAGAACACTTGGTAGCCTTTAAATTTCTTTGAGTACAGAATATTAATGAAAATTACATAAAAGTTATTGAGAATATATTTAATAACAATACTTCAACTACCCAAAAAATAAATATTGGAAAAGGAGTGAGACAAGGTGATATGTTTTCACCTAAATTATTTCCAAAATACCTTGAAAGCATCTCACAGAAAATGAGCTGGGAAGGAAGGGAAGTAATAATAAATGGAGAATCATTTATGATTTACTGTTTATGTTTTGTGAGAATTATCCAATAAATTACAAAAATGCTAAATTATCTAGATTGGGAAAGTCTCTATGTTTAAAAATGAACAGAAAACAGAAGTAATATACAAGTGTAATGTTCTGAGAAAAGATCATAAAAATAGAGAATGAAGATCTGAAAGAAGTCCAGGAATATATCTACTTAGGACATTAGAGGAAGACAATGAAATTAGGTGATGTGTAATGATTGATTGGAAAATATTTAATAAAAATTAGCAGTAATGCCTGGTGTTGTTGCAGGCCAAGACTGTTTCTTTTGTTCTGCTTCACTTTGAGAGATTTGAATATGGTGTAAAACAGTGAAATTGTTATAAAGCAGTTTGATTGGTTCAAGCATTTTAATAGTTTAATTCATATAGAACATTGTAATATTTATTTGATTGCTGGAGTTATACAATAGGCACTGGAACCAGAAATAATCATTTTTTTACATTTTTTTACAAAATTTTCTAATACAGTGATTCCCAACTGTCATGCCACGAAATATTGTCATGGCATACATATATATGTGTGTGTGGAAGTAGTAATGGTACACCATTAGTATTTGAATAAATGAATAAGTATTAAACTTTTTTCAAATAATTCTTTTCATTATTCTTTGATTATGTTATTTTAAATACTTTGTTTTAATATATTTTTTTTTAAAGTCCTTTTATTTTTTTAATTTAACTTTTTAAAATGTTCCTTTATTCAAATAAATGAATATTAACCTTGTTTTTTCATATAACTGTATTCAACATTCTTTGTTTAATTCAAAATTTTTACAAAGTTATATTGAATTATAGGGATCAAGGGCTAAAAATAAAATATTCAATGGTACCCATTGATACATTTTGGATTTCAATACAAAATCAATATCTCACATTAGGTAAAAAGGCTTTATCAGTTTTATTGCAATTTCCTACTTCTTATTTATATGAATTAGGCTTCTCAACCCTAAATAACTTAAAAAATAAGAAGCAAGAAAGATTACGCTCAACTGAAGATGAAATGAGGGTCTGCTTGAAGAAATCATGAAAAAAACACCAGGCACAGGTTTCACACTAAATAAGCTGCACAAACAGTTGAATAGAAACATTGAAATAAATAAGTTCATATTTGTGAGCGTATTTTTAAAAAAATCTATGGTTTTTATTTCATAACATTTAAATATATACTCTTTAAAAATTTTGCTAAGTGTGCCATGATATTTTCATTTGCTCCTAGGTGTGTCATTGCTTAAAAAGGTTGAGAAACACTGTTCTAATAGATTATGTACCCCAGATCAAAAATATAAAAAAATAGAAATTAAATTTTATAAATGTTAATGAAAAGTTCTGTAAAAATTTGAAAATGATAGTAAAGGGAGCTAACCCTTTACTATTCAAAGCACAACCTTGGTTGATTGGTTGGGTTTTATGGCATATCAACCACTGTAGGTCATTTAATGCCAAATTTAGTTATATAGATATACATACGTACATATATATATATATTAAATATATAGTACTTGTAAATGTCTATAAGCTAGAGCTTATTTGCTTGCACACGGCAAAATAATTACAGGTATTACTATCTAGGACAAGGATTTCCATTGAGCTGGTAAATTTTTTTTTTTCAAAAACGTATAGCTGATAAAAAATTTTTTTTCAAAAATATATAGCTGGTAAAAATTTTTTTTTTCAAAAAAGTATAGCTGGTAATATTGTTTTTCAAAAAAGTATAGCTGGTAATATTGTTTTTCGAAAAAGTGTAGCCGGCAATACTGTTTTTCAAAAAAGTATAGCTGGCAATATTGTTTTTCAAAAAAGTACAACCGGCAATATTATTTTTCAAAAACGTATAGCTGGTAATACTATCTTTCCAAAAAACGTACAGCCGCCAATATTATTTTTTCAAAAACGTATTATCAGAGGCCTTGCTGTTGGACGTAGTTTATCGTCATACCCAGGACGCGGATGTAGTTTACCGTCATACCCAGGACGCGGATGTAGTTTATCGTCATACCCAGGACGCAGCTCAACCTTGAGCTCAAAACTATTACTAATCTGGGACACTGATTGGCTAACTACTATCCAATCAGGACCCCTTCTTGGGGCCACACGGTAAATTTGAACTTGAAATCCCTCTCTTTTGCAAAGTAACAGCTGTAGTGACAGCACATTTATTGGAACTGTCCTTTCCGACATTATTGGAGTCCAGACGCCTCAAGCCTTTTACCTATTTGTGCATACACCAGTTTGTACATTAAACCTGTGAATTTAATACTGCCATTGAGTTGCTTCTCTTCTTCAAGTGTGTGTGTCTTTGACTTCGTAGAATCTAACTGTACCTGAGAATAATCTTTATAGTTCATTGTAAATTCATTGTAAATTGATCCCCCTGCACAAACCAAAACAAATATGCTCAAATAATGTTTTCTTAAAATGCACAAAAAAAAAATGAAATATTTTTTTATGTCATCATCTGGAGTGCTTAATCAATAGTAATATATGAAAAAAAAATCTAGATTATGCATAAAATTGTTTTAAAGCACAAATGAGTAATGTTCAGGATAACTCCAAGAAATGAAGTCAACATGAAATAAGAAAAATGATCAAGATAAGAGATACTATAAAAATGGGTGAAACAAATAGCAAGAACAGATAACAGGTGAAACAAAACATCAGTTGACTGTTGCTCAATTGGTAGCAAATACTATAGAGAATTACCAGACAGAAAATGGACGGATAATGATTGAAGGGTTCACTAGTAAAACATGGTAGAGAGAGTGTAGTCACAGAAGTATTTGGGAAAGGCCTTTGTCCAGTAATAGACTCAGGATGGCTGATGATTATTATTGCCTTGACCAGCCAGACTGTTAGGTACTGATTTGACCCTGATAGTCAATATTTTTGCTGTTTCACTCATTAAATGTTGCGATCCCAATGACTTGGCAAGCAAACCATTTCACTGGTTCAAATCCTTTCACAGATTTTCAATTCTACTACACTGGTTGCCAATTTGCTCTGATATTTCATCCATAGCTTTAGAAGAGATGGATTCATTCATTTCTTGCAAATGTGAACGCAATTACCTTAGCCAGAATTTGAATTCAGCAAGCTACTCCCACTTTCTGCACTGATAGCTGCTATTCTATATACACATCCACTCTATATATGTGGTGTATATTGTTATAACCTAGGGAAGGTTACTGAATAGAATAAGCACACGAAGGTTGGTAATGAACAATAATACTTAGGACAAGAACAATACATATAAGATTTGCCAGCAGCATGTAGAAGTAGTAGTCAACTACGAGAAGTGAGTCAAATGAATTCCACAATGAATCTCCAACTGCAGGATATCTACCAACTGCCCCACATGGTCAGATGTGGCACAAGGCCGAATTTAATGTGGGGTATCCAAGCTCGTAGGCTCAGCCAAAAATTCCCTGTAGACCCTGTATAAAACAGGGGTTGTGTAGCTGTTTCCCGAGATGAGACTCTGCCCTTTGACATAGCCTCGTCTGGGTATCCTCTCTGCCTGAAGGCAGATAATTTGACCAGCACACCTAGAGACAAATCTCCAACTGCAGACCAACGTACAGTATTTACTACTGTATTTATGTGAATGGGGACATACCCATTATCATCCGTAGGTATGCTACAACATATATATATCCATATATATATATATATATATATATATATATATATATATATATATTATTTTTACATATGATCTATCTCTGATATTGAGCACTTTAACCCATAAATATACTATACCTTAAAACTATATATTTATATATATATATATATATATATATAAATAAATGACACTAAGAAAACAGTAACTGGTGACGCGTTTCGTCCAATGTGGACTTTTTCAAAGCAAGAAACGAAATGAATTTAATTAAACAAAGAAAATTAATAAAAACAAAAAACAGAGTGTTCTTAGCAACTGGAAAATATTGTCTTATCTAAAAGTTAACTTTGAGAAATTTTCACATATATATATATATATATATATATATATATATATATAACACATCCTCTCCATCAGTCATGAATAGCACAAAACTGGTTTCAGGAACACTTGACTCACTTCCGAGCACTATATTGGCCCCTGTCCTCCCTAGATTTAAATCTCATTGAATGTGTATAGGATATGCTGGAGACCTTACTAAACTCTTTGCAGACACACCCAATAAATACAACTTAGCTATAGAAGACCTTATAACATGCATGAGTAGATATGCCTATCTAATGACTGCAGCACTTGATAGCTGCATTTGTTCAGGCAAAGGGGAAGAAATAGAAGTATGTAGCTGATATTAAGCTAAGCAATCAACATAAATAAAATTTATTTATATGTCTAGTTGTTCATACTGGTGATGGTAGTAGCCACATAGTCAAGTGATTAGAATGTTTTAATCTCACCATGGTTGATTTGTCAAGGAAGTAATTTCTTGGTAATATCAGTTAGGAGAGGCAATCACAGCATGCAACACTGTTGGAAAGTGCCTGAAAACCATACTATGGGTTGACCCAAGCCTTGTGAGTGAAATTGGATAGACAAAACTGTTTGAAAGCTGTTGATGTTTATGTGAGCATGAAGTCACAAGTCATCATGACTGAACTAGCTTTATTCAACTATCGATCATGTCATGTGCTTTTTCCAATTCTATGAAATACATCAGTTTGATGCTTTGGCACACATCATCAGTGACGTTTTTTTTTAGCCGAGGTTCATTAGGGGTTTTGGGTCTTTCAACATCATACCCCCACTCCACGGTGACCCAGCTAATACGGATTGGGTATCAACTTATGTGCCATCCACCAGCTTTCCTCATTTTTAATCACACACTGTGACTCCTCTTCACAATTTATAGTCCAATCACAGATAACTTCTGGTTCACCAGCAATCTATGTTCTTCCTTAAAAAAGAAAGCAAATGCAGTAACAGTTTTGTTCTAGTAAGGAATATGGCGATGTACTCGGCTTGAAGTAGTAAGTAGCAATCTTTGTTTCCCTCACTGAGACATATACATGCAAGCACACACATGAAACAATTCTACTCACTCTTATCTTATTTCCATTCATGTTAATCATCCAATCAACAAAAAAAAATAAGTAATAAAATGTAACATCCTCCCTATATGTTGATTGTGTATAAAAAAAATGTAATTCTGGTAAGGGGCCAAAATGATGCTAGATCTTAGCCACAGGTCACATATAGGTAACAATGGTTCACAAAACTGTAACAGATACTGCACAGCATCGTTGTTGTATAATGCATAGATTCACTCGGTTGGAAGGGGATACATGAACTTGCATGAGCAGACATCTGCAATAGGAATTAGCTAGCTACTCTAACAGATAGTCAGGTGAGTAGCCATCTATCAGTAGCAGATGATGGCAGTGATGGGGAGTTCCAAGTCATTAGAAACCAACTTGTGTTGTTTGCTTGGTCAAATATGACTTCCTATTTATCCACCAAAGATTCCAATCTGGTAACTAAAGATGACATGCTGTTCGGTGAGTGTTTGTTAAGGCAATATTCACTCACAAAATAAAAAAAAAACAAATTATTCTTACAAACCAAAATATGTTTCAGCTTTAAATAATCCACAAAGGGTTGATAAGCCATAAAAAACAATCAATCAAAGGTTGAAATTATCACATTAGATGGAAATAAACTGAAGTAAGTAGATAACTTTGAGTTGAGTGAAAAAGGCATAGAGATGAGAATTTGGCAAGACTGGGTTAAACTAAACAAAATGGAAAGGGTGTGAAAGTCAAATCACCAAAACCATCAATAAATAAGTTTCTTATCTGTGATGCTCACTTGATGAGGTTTATTATCATATTATCACTTGGTAGGCAAAATGGTATTAAATCTCATTTGAACTTTATTGCCTGATACTTTAATTATCAATCTATAGGAGAGTTTAGGACTACCGTATTTTTTTTACACCTTTAATAATGTGGGTTTAATCAGTGTACCAAAATTATATATATATATATATATATATATATATAGTGTGTGTGTATTTAGGCAGGGTTCTCTTTTAGGAATGTCTGATTGAATAAATTACAGACAAAATCCGTTCATTCTCACGAATAACCTTCCGTGTATTGATGTTAAAGGATGAGAGAAATGTGCTATAGCTGTTTAAATTTCTTTTATTTTCATTTCCCAAGTACTTTCGTCCTTTTTCCAAGATCATCTTCAGGGGTGCAAGTAATACAAAACTATATGTTGTTCATTAATATAAGTATTTATACAAAGTTGTGCATTGTTATCCATTACTGTAATTGTTGCCATTTTATATTTTAAATTTTGCATATGAGCATTGTTTGTTTTCGATTTTGTCAACTGCACTGTATAGTAGGGTCAGTTGGGCACCATCTGTGAGAAAGAGAGTACCATGATGCAATTCATTCCACCAGAAATTTGGAAACAGCATGCTGTACTGCTTGGCATTCATGCCAGAAGCACAAATATGAACATTTCAAAATGTTTGTGTGTCAATCTGTGCAGAGGATTTAGAAAGAGTTAGATGAGTTTAATGATGAATACAAAGGTGTTTGGAGTGATCACAAGTGATGGTGATGTTATGCCTTCATTAATCTTCCCACGGGGCCTCAGATGGCAGTGTTATTTTCATTTTTGTGTAATTTAGACAATTTATCCATCATACCCTGTATATGAGTGTGTGTCATATATATGAATATGTAGATATATAAGATATAATATATATATATATATATTATGAAATGGACTAAGTCCAACAGTTATTTTAATATACTTTTTGTTTATAGGTTATTTTTATACATACAAATATTTAAGTAAATGCGCTGTTTATAATAAACTGTATTAGCGATATTTACCAGCCTGAATGTCCAAGAAATCTTAAAGAAACTATGTGTCCTTGAAAGGAAATAAAACTGTATCCTACATGGAGAGAGATCAAGCAAAGTTTGTAGATTAAAAACAGTAATATAACCTTGCTATCCAGACAATTCCGTCGTGTGACTCAAAAACCAAAAAGAGAAAATATACAGTATAACAAATAAATAATAACATTTAAAATAAATTGATCTAAATACATCCAAATATATAAATAAACTAACAACCAATACCAATAAACTAGCTGTTAGAAAAAACAAATAAAGATAATCAATCCAAATAAATACATGAAGTAATAAACAAATTAAAAACTGTTCTCGCCAAAATAATAGTTAGAACAAACTACAACAATCAACCCCAAAATTGAACAAATAGCTTTAATTATCTTCTCAAACAAAACAAAACTATTAAATAAGCTATATAAACAAAATTTTTACTACGTTAATAAAAAACACCAATCAAAATAAAAAAAATATATATTAGATAAGAAATAAAAATAAAAAATAAATAAAAACAAGCAAAATAATCTAACCCAAATAAATAAATAAACAAAATAAATGACTTCCAGTAAAATAACCGCCAAAATAGACTACCCACAATGCACCACTGACCCATATATATAAATAGCTGAGAAAAATAACAGCACTTGTGGCCTGACGATTGCATCTAGCATGAAACAGACTGTCACCTCTAAGTGTTGACTTCTATGTTCACTTTTATATTACACACGCTCTATCTTTGATATTGAGTACTTTATCCCATAAATATAGCACATCTTAAGACTATATTTCTTCATATTCAGCTCCTGATAAACAGTAGAGCACTTTTGCTACATTTATAACACAGTATGGACATAGAAAAATTCAGACTCGACTACTCCATAAAAAAACATACCCATCCCATTCCCTTCCATATATAAGCTAAATTTAATTGAAAAAACAGAAAGTTTCATAAAAAGAATGAGATGTAAAGCCCACTTTTTAAACCAGGACCATCACAATAAAAATACACTCAAGGAAAAATATGGCTTCAAAACAAAAAAATGCTCCCCACAACAAAAAGAATTAGATGACTTCGAGAAAGACTTAACTGACCTAGTTAGAAACATAAAATTCCATAAAAAACAAGATGCATTTAAAAAAAAAAAAAGAAGATATAACTAAAATAAACAATTCAGCAAATGTATTTATCGCTGCTGACAAAACAAGAAATTTATACAAACTAACCTCTCCTACACACAATAAATTACTCAAGTACAACATAACCAAAACATACAAAAAGGCACCTAAAACAATAGAACACAATATCAATAAGGAAGCTAAAGCAATCACCCAAAAACTAGACCTTGATGACCGAATAAGTTGCATCAGCAAGGTGCAAGCCTTTATCACACTAAAAGACCGCAAAGAAAATTTCAAAACCAACCCTGCATGCAGACTCATAAACCCAGCCAAAAGCGAACTAGGTAAATTAAGTAAAACGATACTAGAAAGAATTAATTCTGAACTTAGGAAGAAGTTAGGAGTAAACCAGTGGAAAAACACAAAAGCAACTATTGACTTGTTCCACAGCATAAATAACAAACAAAATTGCCAATTCCTACAATTAGACATAAAAGAATTTTACCCATCCATAACAGAACACGTTAGATAAGGCCATCAACTTAGCTCAGGATCAAATAATAATAAAACCAAATGAAATCAATATCATTAAGCACTCCCATAAATCATTACCATTTCACAATGAAGAAGCATGGATAAAGAAAGATGGGATATTTGACACTACAATGGGAAGCTTTGACAGTGCAGGGACATGCAAAATCGTAGGTATTTACTTACTACACGAACTAAGCAAAATAATAGATAGAAATGACACAGGACTCTACAGGGACGACGGTCTCATAATCTTAAGAAACTGTAACAAACAAAACACAGACAAAACTAGAAAAGCAAAAATAAAGATTTTTAAAAAGAATGGATTTGACATAGATATAAAAACTGACCTAAACGAAGTAGATTTTCTAGATGTTACCTTCAACCTAAGAAAAGCACATACAAACCATACAGAAAACCCAATGATAAACCACTCTATATACACCCATCTTCCAACCACCCACTTTCTATAATCAAACAGATACCAAAATCGATTTACCGCAGGCTTTTTCGACAATTCCTTCAATGAATCTATATTTAACAAAGCTAAGAAAGAATATGAAACAGCCCTAAAAGATAACGGATTCCCAGCAACACTCACATACTCACCACAGAACACAAAAAAGGCCAACAAGAAAAGAAATATATGGTTCAACCCACCGTACAGCAAAAATGAAAAAAACAAAGGTAGAAAAAATATTCTTCAAACTTTTACACAAACACTTCCCGGAATCAAGCACTCTACACAAAATATTCAACAAAAACACAGTAAAAATCAGCTACATTTGCACCGAGAACATGGCACAAATAATAAAAAAGCACAACAGGAAAATTATCAACAAACCACATGAACAAATTAAACCCATGTGCAACTGCAGAGTAAAGAACGAATATCCCTTAAACGGTAATTGTTTACGAAACAACTTAATATACCAAGCCACAATAAAATCACCAGATAATGAAGAAAAAGTATACATAGGAGTAACTGAAGGACCCTAGAAACAAAGAAATTATGTACACAAAACAGCTTTCACAAATAGTAAATATGCAAACAGCACAATGCTTTCTAAGTATATCTGGGAAATTAAAAACAAAACGCAGACCACACCAAAAATATCTTGGAAAATAAGGAAAAGATCATCAGCCTACAACAACCAATCAAAAATTTGCAAACTTTGCTTGGAGGAAAAAATAGCTATCATTACCTTCCCAGACCAAAATAAATTATTAAATAAAAGATCCAAGCTAATCTCAAAATGCAGACATGAAAACAAATTTTTACCATGTTACTTAAAAATCGGAATCGGAAAAAATAAATAAATAAACTAAATGACAATAAAATAAACAAAATAAATTAACCCAAACAAATTACCAAATCACACCTGTTAGAATAGATGAAATAGAATAAAAAATAAGAAACAAAATCAATAAATAAAGTAAATAATAAACAAATTAGCAAACTATTATGACCAAAATATTAGTTAGACTATAAAAATCAAACCAAAAATCGAACGAAAAAAATAGCTATAACTGTTATATAACGATAAAAAAAAAATGAATAAAAAATAAAAAAATGAATAAAAGATAAAAATAAAAATAATATACTACGTTACTTAAAAATCGAAAACCAAAAAGAGAAAATATACAGTATAACAAATAAATAATAGCATTTAAAATAAATTGATCTAAATACATCCAAATATATAAATAAACTAACAAATGATACCAATAAACTAGCCGTTAGAAAAAACAAATAAAGATAATCAATACAAATAAATACATGAAGTAATAAACAAATTAAAAACTGTTCTCGCCAAAATAATAGTTAGAACAAACTACAGCAATCAACCCCAAAATTGAACAAATAGCTTTAATTATCTTCCCAAACAAAACAAAACTATTAAATAAGCTATATAAACAAATTTTTACTATGTTAATAAAAAACACCAATCAAAATAAAAAAAATAAATAAATAAATATATAAGATAAGAAATAAAAATAAAAAATAAATAAAAACAAGCAAAATAATCTAACCCAAATAAATAAATAAACAAATAAACAACTTCCGGTAAAATAACCGCCAAAATAGACTACCCACAATGCACCACTGACCCATATATATAAATAGCCGAGAAAAATAACAGCACTTGTGGCCTGACGAGTGCATCTAGCATGAAACAGACTGTCACCTCTAAGTGTTGACTTCTATGTTCACTTTTATATTACACACGCTCTATCTTTGATATTGAGTACTTTATCCCATAAATATAGCACATCTTAAGACTATATTTCTTCATATATATATTTATATATATACATATATATATATATATATATGTATGTATGTATGTATATATATATGTATATGTATATGTATTAAATAAACCATCTTACCTGATCACTCACTAACTACCAAAAAACAACAGACCCCTCAATTGATGCAACCCACTTTGATTAAATTTTTACTTTAATATCTTCCTCTTAAAGAATTTCAGGTAAAGCTTGGTATTCCTAATAATATAACTGAACCATAATGGTATAGATGGATGGTATATATACATGTATATGTGTATACATATGTGTGTATGTGTCTAGGTATGTGTATATGGGTAAATATATGTAAGCGTATGTAGGTATATATGTAAGTGGGTATGTAGGTTTGTATATGTATTGTACAACACAATTTATTCCATTGGGTATCTCGGTTTTACTTACACATTTTGGGAATCTATTATTTAGATAATTTATTCTAACCTTAAATTGTGTTGTCTTTAAATCCCCCACCACTTAATAATATAATCCACTAGCAGGAACCTAAATTCATTTATATACAACTAAAGGCTTTGGCCATAAATAAACTCTCACTTCAGCCAATCTTCTTGTCAATAACTGTTGTGGCCTTCTTAAGGCCAGAAATAAAGACACAAGAGAGGAATTGAGTTAAACAAATATATTAACAGAAACAGTAATGCAAACATATACAAACGAGAGTGTTACAGCAAGAATGTTCGGTCCGACTGTCAGAGCTGACTGCTGGAAACTTCCCTTTCCAAAAGGCAGTACCTGCTCCTATTTATAGCTGGGAGAGTCCATGCATGTATGGGTAAATTACCAAAACACTAACCCAGGCTCCTTATTAAAATGAGGTGTCCACATACATTTTCACTGACTGATATCGAAACTAAATTCAAAAACCCCCATTCTGAGACAGTCAGTCTAGGGTTGAGGAACACTGGCATATGTCACTGCTGGTCTGAAATAGACTATACCCACATGAGGTAATTTTGGATTTTTTGCTATATAAAATATATATATATATATGTATGTATAATTAGCCCTCAAATGGATATACCTCTGTCCCTCGCTGCCTCATGTCTCCCACTTCAGGTTTGCCCAAAACAACCTCCTTTATCATGTCAGTTTTGATTTAGTCTTCCTATTCATCAGAGATCTTTTCACTTTATTAGCAGCCATAACAGATTCCAGCAGATTCCACTCCATCCTGTAACCTATCTTGTTACATGGTATTTCCACTTTAGTTGACTTCAAAATACAGTTTTGCCATCTCCTATTCAGTTAATTTTAATTTAACTATTCAAGATGCTTCTGAGTTCTGGTTGCAAATTTTATCCAGAAACCTACTTATAAAAGCAATAGGATAAGGAAGTTAATCAACTTTTCTAGTTGCCATGTTGGTTAGATCAGTCTCACTCACTCTTTTTAGTTTTCTTTACCTATCTTCCTTTTTTTATATATATATACTGAATTTCAGCCAGTAAGGGGCTCGAGAGCCACTAAAGGTAGAAGGTTACAGTCAAAATGGTAGTGCTAAATGAGATTTGTGATATGAATGGAAGAGCAGATGGTAGATAATGTAGATCATGAGGATGAAGGAGAAAAGATGATGATAGTCCATTATTCAATTGCTGCAATTGATGCCTTTGCATTATTATTAATATTAACCTGCTTTGAGAGTGTTGAGCCTAAAACCATTCTAGAATCGTTAAAAGTAACAAAATTCTACCCCAAATATAAAAAAGGAAACCAAATAAACACCTGGCTACAAAATGCAACTAAAACTGAAATTAAATCCCCACCTTTATACAATGACAACTTATAAAAGAATTTGTCTGTGAAATAGACACAAAATAAAAACAAATCTTAAAACTACCCAATTCGGCATGAAATGACCCATAGGATTGGTGTGCCGGTAAAATAACCTATCTAAATCTAAATATGCTATTGCCAATCATATGAGGTCAATTCAGAACAGAACATATCAAGCCATTTTAAATGTCTCGAGAACCAGCTGTGTAACCTTATTGTAACTTGGCGACCAGATAGAGAGGTACTTACTATACATGCATAAACACTCTCCTTTGGGATTACTCAGTTGGCAGTATGACATCATTGTGTCTAGGTCATCATTTGTGCATGAAACCACACTTTGGAAATCTTGTTGCATTAAATCAAATTAATTAAAGTAAATGGGAGAAACCATGAAGAAAGGTTACATCAAGCAGAAATCAAGGAAAATATTTTGATTAATTCATTTTCTACAGCTTGTCAACCTTTTGCAGGTTATTTAAAGCCAGAAAATATTTTCTAGATTGTAAGAATTTTTAAGTGATAAAAGTGGTTTAGTGATAAAAGTTTTACTAATTAACCCATATTTGGGGGAAGAAATGGTGATTTCATACCTTTCCTAAGGGTATTTGCATGTATGTGAATATAACAAACCCAACAGGAATTGGAATTTGGCTTTCTGATTAACAATTCCAAGCCATTATCCATTACACCACCCTCATATCCAAACTTACAGCACCTGGTATTCCCAAGTGACATGCATATTAGTACTGACCAGGTCTGACATTGCTTAACTACGGTGATCATACAGGAACCAGTGTTTCAATATGATGTGGCTGTAAGGCTTCAGGGAGTGTAAAAATTAATTAAAAATCTTAATTAGACCCCATAAGTGAATGGTAGAAACAGAACCAGCAAAACTGAATGTTGGTTTAACTTAGCAAAATCAAATAGATCCAGTATAACTAAAAATAACTCAATCCTACTTTTGCCTGCTTGGTCTGAGATTGAATAATGGTTTCTTGGATAAAATGTAAGTCAACTAAATGAAGATAGTTTTATTTTGTACTATTCATCAATTCTATGTTGAATTATAGGAAACGTCAAATCCCGGGTCTTGAGCCATTTGTCAGCATTAAGGGAATCTGGTTTTCAGGTATTGGAAGAATCTTGAGAACTTGAGATTAATTACAACAAAGCAATAATACATCAATGTCAAGATAAAGGCAAGGGCAGACTATGAATGAATGAACACACAATTACTATATGGCAGTATTGACATGAGATAATGCTACAAGACTCAACCTCTTTCATGTTCTAGTTATTCATATCCTTATAATAAACAAAAGTTGTAGAAAGCTAAATGAGCATTGAGTTTTTATTTGATTGTGCATAGAAATCAAAGATATTTTAGTCAAATAAACACAAGGTCAAAGAGTCCTCTACATCATAACAGAAAACCATGGACACACAACATATTAGATGATCTATTAATTTGTAAGCTGTTAAGACTGCAAAAACTATAACTATGGATCATAGGTGCCTCACATAAATTCATAGCCAAACACATCATCCAGACTTTTCAGCTCTTTTAGATTTACTTTTTTCTGGTTTTTGACTTTTCCCAAAGCTAAAATCACTATTAAAACAATGTGAATGAATTTAAAGAGAATGTGATAAGTTAGTGGGTGGCAATCCCCCTAGAGGATTTTGAAGATTGTTTTGAAAAATACAAGGAACACTAGGATAAATGTGTGAAATGCCAAGAGGAGTACTTTGAAAGGGAAAATGTTATCTGAGTTAGGTTATTTTTTTTATTTTTTTTTTTTATTAAATATACTTTCTGGGTTATATATTAATCTAAGATTTAGCTATTTTTAGACAAACCTTTGCTAACCTTAGAAAAACTTTTTATTATTGCAATATATTGTTTATTCTTGTATTTTAAGTTTTGATAAGTAAAATTTATTATTATCTAAGCCAGTGATTCCCAAAGTGGGCACTACCTTCCTGGGGGAGGTTTTCACCATCCAGGTGGATGGTGAAAAAAGTGTACAGAGGGTGGCAGTAGCACAGCTGACCCCACCTCCCTCTCTCTCTCTCACACACACACACACACACACACACACACACACACACACACACACACACACACACACACACAGAGTACCTGAAATGTGTCTTGTCTTCACTTACAGTGTATTCCATTTATATAATAATTATTATGCAAAATACTGAGATACTCCTTAAAGTTATGTCTATACATTTGGTGGTGGGGGATTAGGATTGTGTTTTGGTATGCAAGAAGGCGGCAACCCAAAAAAACTTTGGGAATCATAAAATATAAACAAACCTACATTCATCTAGTCATGTGATTTTACATTGAAAGTTTAAATCTCTTCTGTTTGAGTGTATTAGAGTAAACTAATCAAATACAGTAAACTATATTTAATATCTAGAAATACATTGCCTGGCAATCACTACACTAGGACCAGCCTCATCTCATATGAGCACGACATCAGTGTAATGTACTATAGTTCTGTCAAGTATTCCTTTGTCCCAAATACAAATGTTTGGAATAACCAGTGGGAATTTAAAAAGTTATGCCAATAGGAATTTTTAAACTTCAAAAGTGAGCATACTGGTTCAAATAAACATCTTACTGGGAATATTTGTATAAATTTGATAAACATGGAACAAAATAATGGAGAAAATTATTTTCAAAAAAAAAAGAAGAAAAGTGTGCTGTACTAAATATACACATTGCTGGGCGTGTGGGGGGGATTAAAGGAAATAATCATCCCAGCACTTGTATTTGGTACACAACAGTACCATTCGCTTTCTTTTTATAATTTTCTTTGTTGAAACTTGTATAACATGTTTCACATCCCTTGCTAGAACAAAGAAACTACAAGAGAACAAAATAAATGGAGGTGAAAACAAAATCACAGATTTATTTCTGGATTAAGACTGATATGTGCAATACTTTGCATACATTGAAAATGTTAGAATAGTTGCAATTAAACCAAATGTCATTAGAGGCATGTATTGAATTTATACAACAGGAAGAGTTGATTGAAAAATTCAATAAGGAACAAAAATCAACTATGAACACATACATGATAAATGTAAAAGGCAATAGGAAAACTGTAATAGTCTTCCTATTGTCTTTTACATTTATAAATATTGTCTTTTTCTACAGGTTAACTCTGAGAAATTTTTCATACATGATAAAGAAAAAAACACTAAAATGCAAATATAATAACTATGACCATGAATCAAACAGAGAAAAATGTCCGATATGGGGACAGATATGTAAAAATTGTAAAATGAAAAATTATTTTCAATTAGTGTGTAAATTAAAAAATAAACAGTGTTATATGTTTTCTTAATACAGAAGAATACAAAAGAAAATACCTTCATGGAAATAAAATTGAATGGAGTAAATTTAAAAATGCAAATTGATACTGACAGCAATGTAATGCTAATAGTGAAGAAATTTTGGGAACAAATGGGTAAACTGAAATTCCATAAAAGTCATTTAAAATTAAAACGGTTTGGTGGGTCATGCATAAAAAACACTAGGATACTTTGAAGGAACATGTAAAATGGATGTCAGGATCAAAATTGTTACTATTGTAGTTGTGTAATGAAAGCCATGGCTTAATAGGAACAGACATGTTTAAGGTTAATAGCATGTCTAATTCATGCTATGAATTCAGATAATCTCGGAAATGTAATGTTAAAAGATTATAAAGCAAGTAATTAAATTGAAAGAAAATTGTAACTCCTCATATTTTGAATCTTGCAAGCTTCAAATTCACTTATTACCTCTGGATGTTGCAAAACTATGCAGAATGGTTGAACAAGGTATTTTGGAAAATGTTCTCCCTGTGTGGAAGTAAATGGGCATCACTTATAGTAGTTCTGAGATGGCCAAATGGTGATCTTAGAATCTGTGGTGACTATAAAGTAACCATAAGATTTGTTTGGATTCTTATCCTATCCCAAACATTGAAAATATATTGCATTTGTTAGCAGGAATGAAATGCTTTATTAAAATTGATCTAAAATGCGCATAACATCAAATTCAAATTGATGATAAATTTAAGGAAATTAGGGTGAAAACAGCAAGTGCCATCTTTCAGAAAGTAATAGAAAACATTCTAAGGGGGAGACATAAAAAAATATGATAATATATCAAGATGATATATGTTTGGGTGCAACCAATGAAGAAGAGTTAAAACAAAAAACCAACCAGATATTAAATAGACCAAGGATATCTGGAATGACTATTAATGAAGATAAATGTGTATTTAATTGTGAAAAAATATTATATCATGGGTACTAAATTTCAAAAGTTTGGCACAGAAAATATTAGAGATGTTTCTCCCTACCAATAAAAAAGAATTAGAATCCTTTTTGGGTTTAGTGAAGTTTTATAGTAAATAATTACCCAAATATTCAAAACTAACTGAAACTTTTGCCAAATTGAATAAAAATAACAATGAATTTAAGTGGACTAATATACAACAAACAGCATTTGATAATTGTGAAAAACCTCATTATAAAAATTTTTGATGCACAAAAAAGATGTTACATTAACTACAGATGGTAGTAAAAATTCCATATCGGCAATCTTAGAAGGACACCAGTTATGTGTCTTTCAAGAGCATTAACATTGACTGAATCTAATTACTCAAATATAGAAAAAGAGGCTCTAGTTATAGTTTGGAGCACTAGCAGGTTTCATCATTTTACAGTTGAAATGGCTAGATGTAAGAGTAAGTTCTATCTTAACAGTTTCTTTTTTTACACTTCACACTTGTTGAACTCTCTTTCAGCTTCATGCTTTCCAGCCAACTTGATCTTCAAAAATTTAAATGCAATGTCAGTTATTATTTTCTGTTTTCTTAATTCCTGTTCTTTTAATGTTTTCTCTCCTTAATAATGTTTGTTTTTTCTCATTTTCTCTCAAACTCAGTAACCCCTTGTGTCTTAGTGACTTCATTGCCTCGTTTGGAGTGAAATGATTAAAAAAAATCTTTGAATGTCTTCATCCTCATCAGCAACAAGTCACAAACCCCTCCTGTGACAAACTGGTGACCAATAGCAACCTTATCCATTACAATTGTGTAGTATCTCTTTGCTACAAGCTGGCCCCAAAATTAAAACATTTCTGAAATAAACATTTTGAATTGTAAAAATATTGCAAAACAAACAACAATTAGAAGAAAAATTTCACAAACTCAATTTTTGTATGTTAAAATGGAATCATTTTGTATTTTTCAATAAGCACAATGAAATTATTGAAACCAGAGTGAGATATATCTTTTTTTCAGTATTTGTCAATCCAAATATTACAAACACTGAAATTTATTCCCTTGATGTTTTTCTTCTGTTACTGCTAAAAATTAAAAATCTTTTACTCTTGCAAAGTTCACTTAAACTTTTTTATGTGACATTGATGTTAAAGATAAATTTATGATCAGATATTTTCCCCAAATCATTTAATTCTCACTACATTTCTTAATTGTTTTTTTTGTAAATGAAAAAATAAGTTAAAGAGCTTACATCAGTGATTAATTTATAAGAGGATTTTCATTAGAATTGTATTCTGTATAGACTTAGGGTAGAAATTGTATTGGTTAAAAACTGATTTTTCATATTTTGAAATACAGAAAATAAGTATAATTATGTAATTGGATAGTATCTTTCTTTCTCTCTCTCTCTCTTTCTCTCTCTATATATATATATGTATGTGTGTGTGTGTGTGTGTGTGTGTGTCTGTGTGTTCGTGTGTGTGATGGATACATTGTCGTCTAAATTACACAAAAATGAAAATAACACTGGTATCTCATTTTAACAGATATATTTACCAAAATTACACAAAAATATCTTGAAATACTAAAGAGACAATTTATTCAATAAAATCGCCATTGGCTTCAACCATGGCCTCCAGACGACTTCGGAATCTCCTGCAACTCTTCTGGACAGTTTCCTTGTTTGTTAGTGAATGCTGCCATAATCCTTGCCTTCAGTTCATCTTTGGTTTTACAAGCAGTTTTGTTGGTCTCTCACTCAACTGTGCCCTATATATAATAATCAAAGGGGCTGAAGTCTGAGCAGTTAGATGGCCAGATGTAAGTGGTGATGTGGTCACAGAAATTGTCTGACAATCATAACTGGGTTCTCCTGCTTGTGTGACATGGTGCAGAGTTCTGTTGCCAGATATTGGGTCTTCCAGCAGTCACCCTGTTGAGCCAGGGCAGCACAACCTTCTCAAGATACTTAATGTAGGTCTCCTTGTTGATTCTGAGGCCCTCACCAACAAATTTGAGAGTTCTTTTCTTATCAGAACAATCAGAGTGAGTTTTCTGAGCTGCTGTACCTTCGTAATCACCATTAGACTCATCCAACTCTTTCTGAATCCTCTGCACTGTCCGCAGATTGATACCAAAACACTCTGAAATGTTTGTATTTGAGCTTCCAGCATGAATGCCATACAATACAGCATGCCATTTCCAAATTTCTGGTGGAGTGAATTGCATCATGGTGCTCTTTTTCTCACAGACAGTAACCAACTAACCGTACTATACTGTGCAGTTGACAAAATCAAAAACAAATAATGCACATGCGCAAAATTAAAAAATATAAGATGCCGACAATTTACCCATCGTACCCTGTGTGTATGTGTGTGTGCGTATATATATATATATATATATATATATATATATATATATATATATATATATATATATATTTTTGAATTGGACATAGTCCGACAATTTATTTAAAGACATTTATAATATGTTTAACGTTCTTTTTATAGATACAAGTATTTTTGCTTAAATACTTGTATCTATAAAAAGAACGTTAAACATATTATAAATGTCTATATATATATATATATATATATATATATTCTGTGTATTTAGGCAGCAAATGTTATTTAAGGCAAATATTATTAAAAACAACAGATATTTTGTGTTGATTAATTTTAATGATCAACTTTTCCAAATTACAAATGATCCTTCTCAGATAAGTAGAAAATTCCATCAGAAATTGTTCGAAGTTCATTTGGGAAGAAAAGTACAAGAAATATGGTCCAAGCTTTCAACTTTCTTAAGTCCACATCAGAGTAGGTATAGACATTTGGTAAGTTTCATAGAATTGTGAGTGTTGTAATATAAGCAAGATGTGATGTGTGTGTTTTTTTTGTTGTTTTTTTTATATACATTTGAGGATTTGGGCTCTTAAGTTATAATTGTTTTTATTTATTGATGATTGTTTTTGTTGTAAGAATATTGCTTCAATGATCATAATTCTGTTTTTACTATTTGATTTTGCTAGTATTTTGGTATTGTTTGTGAGTTACTGTTTAATGTTACTATGATCCTTATGCTGCTTGTTAATGTGTTGTCTGATGGCACTATGGTCCAATAAGTGGCAAGTGAATCTCTGTGAGAGTGTGGTGGTGCTATATCCTATGTAAGACATTTTGTATTTTTATTTACAGAGAAACATTCTTTTAGTGGGTAAATATATTCATACACAACATTAGTCTTATATAGGGGGTTGAGTGTTTTGGATATGTTATTTTTTAAAAGTTACTAATTTTAATTTTTTGTAGTAAATAATGAATCTGATGTATTTATTTTTATTGACTGGTTTTATATATCTATGTATGATTTTTTTTATTGTTGTTTTGTCTTTTTTGTAATTGTGATGCATTTGATTTTAGTAATGTATGTTAATATTATGTTTATGACTGTGGTTTTTATTATTAACATTATTGCTGTTTAAATGAAATTTGTTTTGCTTCTTGGCTATATAATTAGGGTGCCCATTATTAATAAGTGCTTGTTTTACATTATTTAATTCTTTAATTATTTTAGATGATGAAATGAGTTTAGCTCTTTGGATTAGGTTATTAATGACAACAGTTTTATATTTTTCAGGGCATTCACTGTTGTAGTTTAGAAGACGAGAATTAGAACTAGTAGACTTTTTATACAGAGATGTGGTAAAATTATCACTGTTATAGTCAATGAAAATATCTAGAAATGGGATTTTTTTTATTGATATTTAGTTCATAAGTGAATTCTAAAAATGGAATTGTTTTCAAAAATTTTTTAAAGTTTTTACAATGTCATTAACGGATTTGGTTTGGATAAATAAATCATCACTATATCTGGTATAAATGGTGGTTTTATTTATTTTATTGAATTTTTTTTCTAAGTTGGCCATTTATTTTATTGAATTTTTTTTCTAAGTTGGCCATATAAAAGTTTGAAAATAAAGTGTCAAGAGGGCTGCCCATAGTGACGCTGTCAGTCTGGGTATAAATATTAACAAGTTGATGCGGAAAGGGACTTGTGGTCATTAATAAATTTTTTTTAATATTGTGGGATTGGTTTTCAAAGGTGTCAGTGAAGAATGGAGATAAATGTTATTTAAAATAATTTTAATTGTTTCCAAAAAATAGAAAACTTTTAAAACAAGAAAACCTGTGATCAGAAGTTTTTTAAATTTTGATATAAATTTTTGCAAATCTAGAACTGTAAAGTTTATTAAAAATAATTTATATCATATTATTCAGTATCAGGTAGCTTATTTATATGGTTATTTATGGATGTAGATGAGTTTGAATTAAATTCATTACATTCACTTGTGAAGTATGATGAATCCATCTCTTCTCCCTGCTATGAATTAAATACCCAGCCATGGTTGGTAAACAGTCTAGGAGAAGGACAACTCTGAATTAAAAATCTATGTAGTCCTGGTAGATGCATACAGCTATTGAAAAGACTATAAAGTTCATAATTAATTTTGGCGTGGGGTTGTAGACTATGATTTCGACAGAAGTCAAAAAAAAAATGGGTAAAAAAAATTTTGAAAAAAATAAATTAAGTTTTTAAAAAATTAAAAAATGAAGTTTAATTTATAACAACGGTGAAATTCTTAAGGAAGCTTGTTCGCTCTCACTCACATTCAGTTCTACTTGCTCTCGACAGAGTGGCCATCTCGCGCGTCTCACTCGTCCTCATTGAGGGAGCATCCCTGATACCAGAGAGAAGGTATTTATTATAGGAAGAAAAGAGAATACAAACAAATAAAAAAAAAAAAAAAAGTGGGGGGAAAATAAGTTGAAGTAACGTTGTGAGGGCGAAGACAGGAAAAAGAAAGCGGAACGTAAAGTAGTTTATGCGCGCTTTGAGTAGAACACCATCACAACAACGTTGTCGGTGTATTTTTTTTTAAAAAAAAGGTAAATGGTGAGCATTTTCATTACATTTAAACTGCTTATATTACTCGTTCTTTACTCCTTTATGTTTTCGACGTTATATTCTACTTTATTTATGACAGAATAACATTTTGTTTTTATTTTTGCTATTTTATTTTTATCTAGGTAAATGGATAGAAATATTACTTAATTTTGATGGCCATCTTCATTGAAGCCGGGCTAACTGTGAAATTAGCCGCCTATTTATTTTATTTTTATGCTGAAAAAATTAGGGCTGCAACAAATATTTACTTTATGCTTAGACATTTTTCTAAGTGAAAAAAAAAATCAGCTCGTCGAATATCCAACTTGTATACAATATCTTACATGCAAATATGGTGATAAATTTTTGTAAATTAGGTCTTGTTGATGTGTAGCTTGTTAGAGAAAAATAATATTGGTTTATTTAATAGAAAATTAATATACGTGTCCAGGCCTAATCTTTAAACAAAGTGCAAATAAACCTTAAAAATAAGTTATTTTCTTCTTTAGAATTACTTATTAAATTGATGAAACACTAATTTTTAAAATCGGATAAATGAAAGGGCAGTAAATAAAATATTTCTAGATGAAATTATGTCTTTAAAGTTAAACGTTAGAAATACCTAAAAATGTCAGGTCATTTTTTTTCCTTGAAATTTGAATTTGTTTAATTAATTTAAAAAAAAAAATAAAATAAAATTTAAAATAATATATCTACTTCATTTGTTCTCTTTTTTTTCTCTTCTCTCCAGAAACCCGTCTGCCGAATCATTTTTATTTAATTATAAAAAAAAAAATAAAATGTTTCCTCCTCGTTCTTTCCCTCCTTTTATTGTTGTTTAACGAAGGAGGGAAAATTGACTAACGGTAACTTTCGTGATGTTTTTCAAACTCCCGAGCTTATCATTGACAGGCCCACTTTATGTACATGTGGAACAGTAACACTACAAATAAAGTAAAATAATTAAAAATGTATATATATTAAAAATAAATCTGTAGTCAGATTTTTATTTCCCCAAAAGTAAATTTTTGGGGAAATAAAAATTCTGATTAGATTTAGGAATCCGTTATACGATGACGGTTTTTTGTTTTCCCGTGGAGAATAGTTTGTTTTTTTGTTTTTTTTTAAATGAAAAAAAAAAGCTCTTATTCTTCAAGTACTAAAATTTAAAATAATCTGAATATTTATCTTGTTTCCTTGTTTAGTCTGTTAGTTAAATTTATAAAACTACATTTAACATGTACCCGCTTTTTATCAAGTTTCTTTGCAGTTTTCATGAATTAACATTATTACTTGCTATTTCTTTCGTTAGTCACTTAGTAAACAATATATTTATTGAAAAACAAAATTAGTATTTACATTTAAATTTAAAATTATTTATGTGATACGGTGATACCCTAATTCCTGTTTCAACAACAAAGTTAGAAATAAACCTTACATTAATCTCTAAAATATTAAAAAATATCAAGTGTTTTAAGTCTTTTAATGTTAGAATAATATACCTCAAAAGTTTTTTTTTTTTTTTTAATCTACAAGTTATTTTGCTTTCAAGTAGCAGATTTTTACAAGATGAAAAGGGGCGGTCAAACGTAACGTTTTTTTTTTAACTTTTCATCAGCAGCGGTATTAAATCTCCATAAAAATGTATTTTCCTTATAATAAATCGTTTGTTGCCTTTAATTCCAAAGTCTTAGTTCTAGGTATATTCATTATTATTAGTTATAAAATGGAGGTCCTTTACTTTATACCCCCCCTCTCCCAATTTGTGAACATTAAAAAAAAAACTTTTTCACTTTTTTAATTTTCTATTAGTTTTGCTTTGATTTTGCTTGAATAGGGTCAATTTGGACTTTGACTTATAAGTCATTGAACTTTAAAAAAAAAAAAAAAAAAAAAAAACTTATTTGAAACCCTCAGTGAGACTTGCTTAACCAAAAATAAAACTGATCCACCATTTTGCGGACCAAGAATGTCGAGAAAATCCCTTTGTCAAAAAAAAACACGTGATAACAAATTTAACAAAAAAGCCTGTCTTCCTTGCCTACAATATTTATTTTTGATTTAAAAAAAAATTATTTAAAATTAAAAATGCACTAGAAAGGAAAATTAACAAATCTTTAGCAATTTCTTTAAATCGCATGATTTAAAAAAAAATTGGACTAAAAAGATTTGTCAACTTGAGTATTTTTAAACTTTAACAAATTGTAACATTAAAAGTTGAGCTACTTTCTTGAATGGCTGCATTTTTTTTTCATCTTGGTTTTTATTAAAAATAAAGAAAATCGTTTACTCAACTGTTTAAATATACAAAAAGTCTAGAGATAATTATTTAAAATCCCAATCTCCATATGCTTTAAATCCAAAATTCCAATAAAACTTACAAAAACAGTATTTTTAATATCGTGGGAAAAAGTCGATAAAGTAATCAGATAATTCTTGGCGGTAACTTGAAAATAACTTCCCTCGTGACCTTTTTACGGTCGCTTAAATTAAAATGTCGATTGTAAATTTTTTTTTTTTTTTTTTTTATAGTACAAAAATATTTTGTGTGAAATTTACCGTTTTCTGCTAATAAAAAAAATATTGGTCATCGAGTAAAAAGATTTCCTTATTGGAAGCATGGGTAACTAGTTGACTGACAGTTGTTTACTTAGTTAATATAATGATATACTTTTTTTGGGGTGGGTCTTTTTAACCGATTTAATCAGCACCCTCTCAAAATTTCACATATTCTAAAAGAATTGAGTTGACATTTAGTTAGACATTTTTAAGTTTATCTTTTGACAGTAAGATTTGTTGTAGAAAGAAAAATACATTTTATTTACAATACATGTTTGTTATCTCTTTAGTTAAAAAAAGAGAAGTTTATTTTTTAAGTATATACATAAAAAAATGTGACGATTGATCAAACAACGCTAAAAAAAATACATTCTGACATTTGCATCGTTCAATGCCTCAGGTGCAACTGAAAGCTGAGGTCTGATTGGTTGTTTTGAAAAAAAGTGGGGGGGGGGGGGGACAATAACCCCCAAAACAAAACACTCTAAATTCTAAATGTATTTTTAATTGTTTGTAGCTATTGCCCTCAACCGAAGAACAATTCGGGGTTTAGAAAATGCACACGAGCCTCACTAATAACTTTATTTGGTCTCTACTCTATTCTATGAATGATTATTTTTTTAAGCTAGCAACAAAAAGTAGTTTAACTTTTTAGATAAAATACAGAATTCTACTGTACTAATTTTCGCCTTTATGTTACATGAATGAATTGATCTTAAATAAATGAATTTAAGGTACTTCCAAAGAGTCGCAAAAAATGAGTAATGAACAAAATAACCTAAAACTTAAAATCAAAGTTTTATTGTCAAAAAGCTTTATTAGTCTTAATTTAAGTGGAAAGACCAAAAATTCTTTTACTAAATTTAAATTTGTTAATCCCTTTTTTCTTTTTTCGACCACAGTGGGCCATAAATTTGGAAATTTGCATTTTAAAAAACATTGACTGATTTTGAAATTCTTGCAAAATTCAAATAATTGTTGGATTTGAATGAAACTTTTTAGTAAATGGAATTATTTTGGAAGCAGGTTTTTTTTTTTTTTTTTTTTTTTAATGTTTTAAAAAAAAAATCTTCTTTTGCATCTGTTACTACCCCCCCCCACCAAAATACTTAATTTTTAAATGAAATTTTGAGAAATTAATTTTTGTTCTGCTTAAATGCTTATTAGTTATAAGTTTATTTATATGGACAAGTCCGTGGACAATTTAAATGAAATCATTAATGTTTTTCTTCTTTTTTTGTAAAAACACATTGTTTGGAAATTTTAATTAGAAAATTAAGTTTCAAATCTTGTAAAATTCCGTATTTGAGTCTATAAATTTAAATTTTTTAGCTTAAGTGAAACTATATTTACTAATCATAAATGGAAAAGCTTAATGCAAGTCATCAAACACCAATATTTTTAAAAGTCTTAAATATTTTTTATGTGTATAAACATGCTGATTTTTGTAAGTACAGGTGAACATACATGACATTAACAGAAAATAAGAGCGATAACTATAGTAAATTTAAAGTCAAAATTTATAAAATTCAATAAACCATTAGAATATGGAGAATATTTTCCTAAATTTTTAAGATCATTGAGTACTTAAAAATGATATAAAGACAGCAGTCCCATCATTTTCTTCAATTATGTTTTACAGATAGTCTGTAGAAAAACATTAGATCTGTCATTACAGTGTCAGAATGTCAACACAGCTACTGTCGGGTTCAAAAAAATTAATTTCTGCAATATTTTAAACTTTAATGTTTCAAACCAGATTAATTATACTTTAAATCGGCTAATATTCCTCAGTTAAAGTTTCAGAAAAATACATTTTATTTTTGGAAGATTTGTTAATAAAGAGAATTACATTGTGATGAAAGATGACTAAAAAAGGGTGCTAATCAGCTATTTTAGAAAAAAAAAAAAAATTGAAACTCCTTCCAGTTTTGAAATACAGCAAAGTATCTTGCTCATTGGAAATATTAAATTTAATCTATTAGCTTAAATAAATATTTCAAGAAAGATTTTTCATTTTTAAAAATTAATTTTAAACCTTAGGTATTCTTTATTTTTTTTAATTTTTTTTTTTGTGGAGGTCCCTAAATAAAAAATGTTATTCAATTAGAAAAGCTTTTAGTTGATTTTATGGATAAGATATATTATGGATACTACTGTCTTAAGAAAAAAAATTTTTTTTTTTATTATTTTAATTTATAAAATTTTAAATTTAAAACAAATCTGTATTAATTTTATACTAGTTGGGTGATATTGTTAAGTAAAAAACTATATTTACTAATCATAAAAGCTTACAACAGTTCAGCTACCCATCGCGTCAGTATTTTAAAAAGAATTTGATTTTTGTAAATACAGACGTCCATACACAGCCTTATCAGTGAATAAGACTGATAACTAATAAATTTAAAACCAAAATACCTAAAATTCAATAACATATTTGATTATTTAGAATATTTTCCTAAATTTTTAAGATTACTGGGTAGTTAAAGAAATGATTAAAAAAAAGGCGTTCACGTTGTATTCAACTAATTTTCACTGTTATGTACAGTTTATTTAAATTTGCCAAACATTAATTAACCTATCGATAAATCTGTCATAAAAACATCAGCCTCCATGAAAAAAAAAACCCTGCTTTTCTGCATTGTTTTAAGTTTAGATTAAACTTTAAATTGGTGTATCTTCATCAGAATTTTAGAAAATTACCATATATACAGGAGTATAGTGTGAGGTTTTTTTTTTGTTTTTTTTACACAAAATATAGGAGGTTGCACTATACA
Organism: Acanthosepion esculentum; assembly: GCA_964036315.1. Classification (NCBI taxonomy): domain Eukaryota; kingdom Metazoa; phylum Mollusca; class Cephalopoda; order Sepiida; family Sepiidae; genus Acanthosepion; species Acanthosepion esculentum. The sequence goes on from OZ038498.1 coordinate 49,625,120, forward strand.
CAGGTAAGTTTGTTTTTTTTTTAAGTTTAAAATCATGCATTTTTGTGACTGGTTGCTGGAAGAGGTTAGACTTCAGGGGTCATGGTATACATGAAGTCGGCTTATATACAGTCTGTTTTATTTTTGAATATTTTATGTGTTGACATATTTGTCAATATGGCTGATTTTAGCGATTTCAAAAAAAAAAAAAAAAAAAAAATTATTCCAATCAATTTAAAGTAGTTTTGAAATGCATCAAAGTATTTTGCTTATTGGAAATATTACATTTAATCTGTTAGCTTGAAATAAAAGCTCCAAGAAAGGCTTTTTTAGTATTTGTTTTTGTTAATGCTTAATTCACTTTATATATGTGTGTGTGTGTGTATATATATATATATATATATATATATATATAATATATATATATATAAGTTAACAATTTGTGTAGATTGTATGATACATACCTGCAAGAGACATTTGATTCAATGTAGAAACAAATCTTTAGTATTCATCACATTTCTTTACTATTATTTTTTTTTAAGTCTGAAACAAGGGTATTGTCTTAATGGAAGAAGTTAGACTATATATATATAATATATATATATATATATATGGAAGAAGTATTGTAAAGAACTTTATATCATGGGTTGTATAAAATTGATAACCACTCTCCCTGTTAATTACTGGGGGATCTAAAGGAAAAGGCTGTCAAGTTTACTGTAAACTGGTAAAAGAAGGCATACTGTAATTTATAAACTTCAGGTTTTTGATTGCAGAGAACAGTCCATTTTAATCATATTTCAAGAGATGTAATTTTGTGGAAACAAGTTTCAAACCTGCAAAAATAGGTTTCATATTATTTTAAGTAAACTAATAAAACTTGTAGTCCACACAAATATTATGACTAAAATCAGAAACTACTTGATAACACTTGCAGGTTAACTGTTACAGTATATCCAAACTCCTGTTAAGGGTGCCAAATGTATAATTTCTGAAAAAGAGAGGAACTATAATGGAAGATAAGAGAAAGGATCAAATGGAGTGGGGGGATAGGGAGAATAAAGTTGGGTTAGATAAACATTAGCTTTACACATCCCAGTTTGTTTTATGTTCTCGTATTTTAGACTGCTCTCATCATATGTTCTCTATTTTGACTGCTGGGTGGGTGACATCATATAAAAGAAAGTCTCTTAATGGTCTCTAAAATGTTACAGTATAATTAATTTAAGAATAGAAATTAAATGTACTTAGAGATGAATGAAGTTAGATTTAAAGATTAAATTTTCAGTTTCTTTGAAAGACAACTGTATTGAAATAAAATATAGCATAACTTTTACAAATTACTTATAATTTTTATAGTAAAACTTTGTATTGTGGGAAATTTCAATAAGATTGCATTTTTATGAAGCACTCTGATAAGAACCCTCTTATTACAGGTTAGATTTATATATTCTTTCTTTGACTTTCTTGGATAAAATTAAATTAGCTGGTAATATCTATTATAAAATGGGTTATTTATATTAAAAAAAAAAAAAATCTTTGAGAATTATTTTAAATATTTGTACAACTGAGTTAATGTTTACACTTTATCTTTCAGCGAATAAGATGACATCAAGGTCAAAACGAAGCAGGAAGGACCAGCCGGATGAAGCTGAGGTAGTCCCTTTGTGTAAAGGCTTTGTGTGTGTGTGTGTGTGTGTGTGTGTGTGTGTATATGGCTTGTTCAAATTGCTAGTTTCTGCATCTGAAAAAACTGTTAAACTAAAGTTTTTTATTTTATTTTTTTTTTTTTTTTTAAGAAAATATCTCTTTTTTTTAAGGTATTTTTAATCAATATAACTAAATTAATTTATTTTTTTGATTTTTGTTCAATTTATAATGTAAGTTTAATGCTAAACTGAAATTTTATGTTCTGTTTATGAAAATAATGGGATTTTTCATTCTGCCATAACAACTGTAATTTTAAAGTATGGAAACCTAAAAAAATTACTTTTTCTTTCTAGGAACTCTGATTGTGATGTTTTGACAGATCTTATTAACCCCTAATCTTAACATTAGGCCTATTTTATTTTCCCCTACTCTTTGGACTAATTACCCACATATTCGTATAAGGGCAGACCTAAAATCAGGGTTCAGTTCAGCAGTCAATTGGCATTGTAAATTAAACATTTGTTACCATGTCAGATGTAAATACAGGTTCCATTTTTGAATTAGATATACCATTTTAAATTGAATCCCCACTTCATAGCTACTGCAAAACATTCATTAGAGAAAATGAATATTCCCAAAAGAAAAGTAATTTTTATAAAAAGCAGAACAAATAAGACTGAAAAAAAAATCTTTCATAGCTAAAGAATAATTTTAGCTTCACTGCATCTTCAATCAACATGATGTAGGTTTATATATAATTTTGTTTAACAATTCTTACTAATCAGGTTTCACTTCTCTCTGTGTTTTCATCTAATGAGAATTTTAGTCTGAACAATGTGTAAAATAATAATTACTCGACTCGGAATTTCAGGTATTATTTAAATGGAAAGAAAAAGAATAGTTAAAAGTTGACTTATATCCAGGAAATATTGTCGATATTGAAAGCCAAATTGAAATTAAAACAATTACTTATATAGCTCATTTAGAACTAAGATCCTGAGGTGGTCTAAATAAACATTCTTTTATATTTAATTGAAAATCTATCGAAGAAATAATTTGTAATAAAAAGAATCTTTAGCATTTAAGAGTTGAATTACTTAGCCTTAGTTAATATATATGTTAATATATTTAGTATTTGACTTTTTTATTTTCACTTTTTTTTCTTTTAATCGTCATTACACTGATCATTTTCCTCTCTTTACTCATTCAACAGAAAATATGGTAAGGGAATAATATTTGGGTTATGCATTTTTCTAGAGAGAAAATAAAACTATACTATTGTTTACATTTAGTCATTTTGAGGTAAAAGAAAAACATTGTTCAGTGCTATAATAGCTTTTGGAATTGAATATATTTATTGAACTTAGGGCCAGAGAGAAATGTGACAATAACAACTTTTTGATCTTTTTTTTTTTTTTTTTTTTTCCCCAGGCACCAGTGAAGGAGACATCTGCTAAGGAGACATCTGTTGTAGAAGTAAGTGCTTTTGTTTTATTTAGATTATTTATTAGACATATAAAATCTTGTATAATAAACAAAATTGTACAAAAACAAATGCAAAAATTTTAATCACTATTTAATTTAATTTTTTTCTCTTTTTCTAGGACGAAAGCAAACCAGCATCTGATGAGGTAATGCATTTATTGATTATAATCTCAAAGGACAGTGCGGGAACTGGTCTCTTAGATTGAGACCCAGTTTCTTAGTATCCACAAAATTCTCGGGTTTTAAACGGAAACTACTTGAGCAGGATACTGACTGATGGTAAAAATCTTTCCAACAATTGGAGAGATTTCTACATCAGAAGTATTGTCATAGTTTAAAAGAAAGTGTTTGCTATACAAGCAGAAGAATAAAATAAAATTATATCTCCATATTTTATTTATGTAATTAAAATTAAGCTACACTAATAAAATTTGATTTTTCTTCCTGAATAGAAAAAATTCTTTAATGATTAGGAACTGACCGTAATAAATGAGATTTCTTACACTCACATTTAGTTTACAAGATTTTCACTACAAACTTTTAACATATTTACAAAGTTCACATGTAAAGACAGGACTTTTTTCAAAGTTAAATGTTGCTTCAATATTCTCTATCATTTATAACAATATCTAGCCAAGGTTTGTAATAGTGATAATACTGTTATTCCTATGCAAACTTGCATTAATACTGATACCTACCCATAGTTTTTGTGCCTGAATTGAAATGTTTCTTATGCAAAAAATTAATTCTTCATTAGTTTTGGGCAGACTTGTAATTTGAAAGCTGAGGCAGTTTGCAATTTTTATTAAAGGTTTTGTTTCCTTGCATATAAAAAAGGGTTTTTGTGACTGAACACCCCTTAAGTATCATGGTTATTAAACTACTTATATTACCAGGAGGAATGAGAAGCCTAGTTTTTAAGGCCTCCTGTAGATTTTTGTTTTTCTTTTGTTAAATTTTTGTCTTTATTCCTTAGCCCCCAGTAAAAAGAGGAAGAGGCAGACCTAGGAAACCAGAACATTTAAAAAAAAAAGTAAGTACTTATGGTTTAATTACTGTCATAACAATGTTGGTAATTTAAAGTTTTCTTTAACAGTAGCTATCCTCAGGATGGAGAAATAAAATTTGCATGATAATGGAAAATCCTGCATAAGTAGGCCTATTAATTGATATAAAAGGATATTAATAAAAATCATAGTTAATATCAAAATGATTAACTTATTTAATGTGGCTTCCATTATTTACTATTACAGCTTCAACATGACATTGGAAGGCTGTTCAATCTTTAACCACAAAGTCATTGATGAAAGCCTGAGGGTATTGATGTTAGGGTGGGAGGTCTTGTTGGTAACCTGCTCCAAAATGCCCACATGGTGTTGTCTAGTGAGTGTGAGTCCAGCCTGGAGTGGAGGAGATCCAGAAGTCTGCTAACCAGAAATCAGCAGTTAAGTCTGTAAACATTGTGCACATTCTTGACTATGGCTGGAACAATTGTTCCACATCTACACATAGTTGCCCACTGGGTAATTGGCCTTGTGCTGTGTCAAAACATAGTACCTCCATAACTTGTAGACATTTTTTTTCTCTAAGCTAGGATGGTATTAATGAAATCTAAATCCTACTGTTGCCCCACTTCCTCTAGATACTGTTGTCTACTGTCTTAACATTGTAAATACTGCCCAAGGACTCATTAGCTATATTGTGGACTCTTTTTAAGGTCAATTTGTACACTGCTATTTTTCCAGAGAAGCCAGTTTCCATGATATTTCTGAAAAATAGGGCTGTGTTAATAGTTGATACTATATTCTTTGTTCTGCATTTGGATGTAGTGGTTAGGAATTTGTTTAAATTTTATTGCAAATTTTGCATCTACTCAATGTAAATGATTCCACTATGTCCAATTATTTGTTTTGGATTGGGCAGTTGACAGGAATAGAAGAGAGAGAGAAAAGATGAAAAATCTGGTGCCAGTATACAAAAATAAAAAAAAAAATAAATTAATATATGAGACTTGGCATGTCAAGTGATAAAAAGGGATAGTGTGTTAGTCATAAATAAGATTTAATCAAAATTTAAGTCCTAAAAAATTTAAAAACGCAAAGTCTTAAGTCTATCTCTCCATAACAGAAGGTTAAATTTTTCTATTTTTCTCTTGTAGTGGATATCAACTGGACGTCCAAGAGGGAGGCCACGCATTCATCCACTGGTAAACTCATTTTTCTTTAGACGTCTTCATTAGTGACTTGCTGTTTAGAAATAGAAAGCTTTCACTCAAGTTGTTTTTATTTCTTTGTATTTTCATTTACTTCAGTGGTGTGCGTAAATCTTTTCCTCCTCTTTTCTTTCTCCTCTTTTTCCTCTTTTCTTTCTCCTCTTTTTCCTCTTTTCTTTCTCCTCTTTTTCCTCTTTTCTTTCTCCTCTTTTTCCTCTTTTCTTTCTCCTCTTTTTCCTCTTTTCTTTCTCCTCTTTTTCCTCTTTTCTTTCTCCTCTTTTTCCTCTTTTCTTTCTCCTCTTTTTCCTCTTTTCTTTCTCCTCTTTTTCCTCTTTTCTTTCTCCTCTTTTTCCTCTTTTCTTTCTCCTCTTTTTCCTCTTTTCTTTCTCCTCTTTTTCCTCTTTTCTTTCTCCTCTTTTTCCTCTTTTCTTTCTCCTCTTTTTCCTCTTTTCTTTCTCCTCTTTTTCCTCTTTTCTTTCTCCTCTTTTTCCTCTTTTCTTTCTCCTCTTTTTCCTCTTTTCTTTCTCCTCTTTTTCCTCTTTTCTTTCTCCTCTTTTTCCTCTTTTCTTTCTCCTCTTTTTCCTCTTTTCTTTCTCCTCTTTTTCCTCTTTTCTTTCTCCTCTTTTTCCTCTTTTCTTTCTCCTCTTTTTCCTCTTTTCTTTCTCCTCTTTTTCCTCTTTTCTTTCTCCTCTTTTTCCTCTTTTCTTTCTCCTCTTTTTCCTCTTTTCTTTCTCCTCTTTTTCCTCTTTTCTTTCTCCTCTTTTTCCTCTTTTCTTTCTCCTCTTTTTCCTCTTTTCTTTCTCCTCTTTTTCCTCTTTTCTTTCTCCTCTTTTTCCTCTTTTCTTTCTCCTCTTTTTCCTCTTTTCTTTCTCCTCTTTTTCCTCTTTTCTTTCTCCTCTTTTTCCTCTTTTCTTTCTCCTCTTTTTCCTCTTTTCTTTCTCCTCTTTTTCCTCTTTTCTTTCTCCTCTTTTTCCTCTTCATTGACAGGAGTTTCACAAAAATGACTTTTGTAATGTATTCACATAATTGTAACTTCAGTTTTTTTTTATATTTTATTTTTCAAATGGGATTATTTACATTTGTTTTTTGCCAAATTTTATATATATATATTTTTATTTTTTTTTTTTTTTTTTTCAATAATTGTTCTAATAATAACAGTATCAAGCCTGTTATTGTTATCTGACTTGTGAATTCTAGCTTGACATTAATGTCTCTCAATTGCCAGTGGTATATCTATGGTCAAAAGTTTTGACTGTTGGTTGTGTGGCCTGTTGTATGCTTCCTAATATAGGTGACCAGTTGAAATTGGGTTCATGGGATCTGCTTTCTGTACCTTAATCCCAAGTCCAAATTGGCTTGTTGGATTCATTAGGAAGTTTTTCTATTTAAATTCTTTTCCATATTCAGGAGTTTCTTGTCTCTTTCTCTATTTTTATTTTTTGTGCTCTTGTTTTTAGTTTCACTCTCTTATTTGTTCTTTCCTTCCTTCCTTTTTTTTTTTTTTTTTTTTTTTTTTTTTGTGTCACATTGACAAGGTGCTGCACAAGCCACTGGAAGAATCTAAAGGATAGGTCTCTGGAGGTAGTTACTAACAGGCAGTCCTCTGAGGCCAAAGTGATCTTCCTAAATGCCCATTCTCTTTGATTCCTTTGTGAATTAAGTCCTCATGAATGCACTTAGCTTTTCAGTCAAATGCTATATTTGGCTATGCTCTTGCTTCACTGTGTGAGTGAGAGATTATTTCTTCTAATCTTTAAAGCATTGGATATATTTAGGCAGTACTGTATTTCTTTTGTTGTGCCTTCATTTATAAATAACAAGCTGATGGTTAGATTGCAATCTACAATAGGCTGCCTTTGGGTTCTGTTTGTTCTTCCAGGTATATACTTAAGTAGGTACCTCCAAAAATCCGGTATACCTAAGGTTTAAATGTATTTTTCATAAAGGGAAAAATCCTTATCGAAGCTTTCCAACTGCTTCAATTGAAAGCTAAAGGATTAAGTTTTCTAATTCCAGAAAAAAAAATACTGTGGTGTATTTGAATGATTTTTAGTCAATGCTCCCGAAAAAACAATTGAAACGACCATTTTTAACTTTTTTTAGTGAAATGTAAAGAAACTTATTTTTCAGTTTTAAAATTCCCGCTAAAATACGATATACATTTCTGAAACGTTACTTTTGTAAAATTAGCAAATTTAAAGTTAAATTAATTTGTTCTGAAACAAAAATCACTTACTTATAGCATGAAATTTTCTAGACAAACATTTCTTGACCTCGGGATCTTATTTTCACTTCTCCATCGATAATTTGATAGCTGAATGTGTTGACAGGTTTAGTACGGTGCATCAAAAGTGACATAACGTTTTTTTTTGTTTTTTTTTTTTTTTTTTGTTTCTTATAATAATTTAAAATACTATAAAAAATTTCTTACATTATTATGTACCTCTACTCTTTCATTATTTAATAGCTAAGATAATGATAACTAATTTTATTAATTATTATTGCATTATGTTATTACATTTTTAATTTAATAACTGAGATAATAAGTAATAAAATTATTATATTAATAATTAAAATATCTCACCAAGTTATTGTTTAAATTGATAAATGAGAAAATGTTATTATCTCAATTTAATTTTTAATTTAATAACAGAGTTAGATAAGACCTTTACATGTCAAGGGCCTTTGCTCAAGGAGGAGACAAGCTTTGAAACGCGTGACCTTTTAACCATAATGTCACTTATGAGATATCATACTAAAAAAAAAATATAACATTTTGACGCACAAGAAAAAATATTTTTATTTATGGTAAAAAAAATTTAGCAGCATTATTTGTATTAAGCTTTTAATTTTCGCTTAGTAAATATAGTCTTCACTTAAAAACTTAATAACCGACCCCACACTCTGCATGAAAGAATTTCAAAACATTTTTTAAAATTAAAAGAAAAATGCAAACAATTCTTGTAAAAATTCTTTGTTCATCGAAAAAAAAATTTTTCTTCAGATAATGTTCGTAATGTATATTATTTATAAAAGCAAATAAAAGCCTATCTAATTTGATAATAGTTTATTGCAGTTTTTATTTTACGATTTGGAGCAGATTTTTAAAAAGTTGGCAGTAGTTGTGAAAAAAAAAATTGATTATTTAATTACTCCACAGAGTCCTTCTTATAAGCAATATAAAACAATTATTTGCGAACTCTTTGAAATTCTAGGAAATTTCATAAAAATAATTGGGGTGGGTAACAGACATTAAGAAAAAAAAAAATTTTACAAAGATTTTCTAAAAAATAAAAATTTCAAAAATAAATTCATTCATTTTTGAATAAGTATTGAAAGTTTCATTTAAATTACAGTTATTTGATTTTTGCAAGAATTTCCAAATTAATGGGTTTTCCCCCGAAACTGCTACACCAAAAAAAGCGATGACAAGTCTTATGGAATTAACAAAAAAAAAAAAAGATTTTTGACTCAAATTTAGAACGTGTTAGAAAGAAGGAAAAAATTAAAAAAAATATTTAAAAAATACTTTGTTCTTTCCTCTTAATAATTACATAAACATTTTAATGATGAAACTTTGTTTTTATTAAGTTTCGGACCTTTTATTATTATGCTATACTGATTTTTTAGCGAATTATTGGAGGTACCTATACTTAAGTATCTTGTCAGCCATTCCCTTTGATTATCAGTATTGTAATTGGTCAATGTTTTTCACCTGAATTCAGACTTTTAATTTAGTAAATTATGAGCTTGCTGCAGTTTATTCTTTTGTACAAACACAATGTCATCTCCTTTTATGTACTTTTGAAAAATTTTCAAAAGATCTGCTTTATTCAATAGATTTATACAAAAGGTTTTTTTTTTATCATTTCCTTCTCCAATTCTGTTTGTATCTATTAACAGGAACCCAACAAACCAAAGAGACCAAAAGGAAGGCCAAGAATCCATCCAGTAAGTTTGTGTATATTTTTATTCCTCCCCACCTCTAGCATTTCCTACTTTAGAATTGGAATATTTTAAAAATGCATCCAGAAACAATTTTGGCTTAAACTGAACTAATGTTAACTGAATTGAATTCAGATCATATCTTAAGATTCTGAATTTATGTGCCCGCATAAATCTCTTCAGTGGTAAAAAAAAAAAAAAAAAAAATCTGGTGTATCTGTATTTAACTATATGCAAGAATTGTTAAATATGTAGTTGGGAAAATTTGCTCCTTCATTGCAAGAATTATTCGCTGCTTTATTCTTAAATGTAAAACAAATACACCCTCACAAACGAGGGATAACAAATATAGTGGCTGATTTGTGTTTGCTGGTTATACAGATAACAATGCTTAATGTTCTCGATTATCAAGTTCATTAAAGAATTGCTTAAATATTTTCTTGTTCAGAATAGATGAGTCAATAATGTGAAGAGTAGTCCAGTAACAATATTCTACTGTGAATGCTATGATAGAATCTTGTAATTGAATATCTGAAGCATTTAAATATAAGAAAAGTGCATGGAGCAGGTGCTATATCAATGTAAACTCAATTACAAAGAGCATGACTAAATCTCTCTCACTCACACACACACACATCTCACTTAGGAAGAAGATACTGAGGTTGTTTAAACATAATTCAAATTGTAACAATTGAGTTTTACTGAAGAAATAATTTGTAATAAAAATGGGTAGCACTTAAGTGTTGAATTACTTAGCATTAGTTATTAAAATCTTTCCTGTCCAAAATATAGTGGTCAAATTTCATTAATATATATTTAGTAATTGACTTTTCTATTTTCATATTTTCTTTTTTTATATACCAACTTGTTTTTTTTTTTTTTTTTAATCCTCATTAAACTAATCATTTTCCTCATTCAACAGAAAATCTGGTAAGGAGAGAGAATATTTGGTTTATGCATTCCTCCTCTAGAGGGAAAATAAACAAAACAAAGCTATACTATTACATTTTTATTTAAAATTGTAAAAAAAAAAAGTAAAGAAAGACATCTATTCAGTGCTATAATAGCTTTTAAAATTGAATATATTTATTGAGCTTGACTAACTTTGGTCTACAGCCACTTTTTTGAAGCAGCTAATGAACAAATATGACTATATTAGCAGATTAAGAAATGCAGCTTTTAACGAGTGAATTAGTAAACTTATGTATATTTTCCTTTTAATGAGTACCTCTGATAATTAGCTGGACTTGTCTGTCATAAAAAATTTCTAAAACAATCTTGTCATAATTTTTTTTTTTTTTTTTTTTTTTATGACCCTCCCTTACTTAGCATTGTATATTAAAATGCTTTTGCAATCCATTGAACTTTCTCCTTTAATTTTCTTTACCAGATTACTATTAAGAAGGAACCTGCAGAAGTAAGTTTTGTTTTATTTAGACTAGTTCAGTACTTGTGTAGCTTCACGGACAGTAAGATGATCAAATTTCAAAACTAAATTATTTGTTCATGTAGAATACATTTATTAGAAAATATATATTCATTATAGATACATGTGGAGTCATAAATAATGACTTCAAAGAACTGCCCTTTTTGCCTATTACCCACAGGTTAACCTTCTTGATACATATGTCCATTTCAAATTTATCTGTGCAAATGTGTATTTTAATTCATTGATAAACTACCTAAAATATTTCTGCAGGATAAAATTTAATAAATTTATTACAGAATAATTTTCATATTTTATAAAACTTCCTAATTATTTTTAAAATTGAATATATTTATTGAGCTTGACTAACTTTAGTCTACAGTCACTTTTTTGAAGCAGCTAATGAAGAAATGTGAATATATTAGCGGATTAAGAAATGCAGCTTTTAACGAGTGAATTAGTAAACTAATGTATATTTTCCTTTTAATGAGTACCTCTGATAATCAGCTGGTCTTGTCTGTCATAAGAAATTTCTAAAACAATCTTGTCATAATTTTTTTTTTATGTCCCTCCCTTACTTAGCATTGTATATTAAAATGCTTTTGCAATCCATTGAACTTTCTCCTTTAATTCTCTTTTCCAGATTACTATTAAGAAGGAACCTGCAGAAGTAAGTTTTTGTTTTATTTAGACTAGTTCAGTACTCTTGTAGCTTCACGGACAGTAAGATGATCAAATTTCAAAACTAAATTATTTGTCCATGTAGAATACATTTATTAGAAAATATATATTCATTATAGATACATGTGGAGTCATAAATAATGACGTCAAAGAACTACCCTTTTTGCCTATTACCACAGGTTAACCTTCTTGATACATATGTCCATTTCAATTTCTTTCAAATTTGTCTGTGCAAATGTGTATTTTAATTCATTGACAAAGTACCTAAAATATTTCTGCAAGATAAAATTTAATAAATTTATTACAGAATAATTTTAATAAAAATTCCTAATTATTTTAAAAATTGAATATATTTATTGAGCTTGACTAACTTTGGTCTACAGCCACTTTTTTGAAGCAGCTAATGAAGAAATGCAGCTTTTAACGAATGAATTAGTAAACTAATGTATATTTTCCTTTTAATGAGTACCTCTGATAATCAGCTGGTCTTGTCTGTCATAAGAAATTTCTAAAACAATCTCATCATAATTTTTTTTTTTTTTTTTTTTTTTTATGACCCTCCCTTACTTAGCATTGTATATTAAAATGCTTTTGCAATCCATTGAACTTTCTCCTTTAATTCTCTTTTCCAGATTTCTATTAAGAAGGAACCTGCAGAAGTAAGTTTTTGTTTTATTTAGACTAGTTCAGTACTTGTGTAGCTTCACGGACAGTAAGATGATCAAATTTCAAAACTAAATTATTTGTCCATGTAGAATACATTTATTAGAAAATATATATTCATTATAGATACATGTGGAGTAATAAATAATGACTTCAAAGAACTGCCCTTTTTGCCTATTACCCACATGTTAGCCTTCTTGATACATATGTCCATTTCAATTTCTTTCAAATTTGTCTGTGCAAATGTGTATTTTGATTCATTGACAAACTACCTAAAATATTTCTGCAAGATAGAATTTAATAAATTTATTACAGAATAATTTTCATAATATTCAATAAAATTTCCTAATTATTTTTTTAAGGTTTAAAAATTCAATTTTTTGATGAAAAATAATTTGTCACATTGTGTAGCCTTTTCTTTTATTTTTTCTTCTTTCTTTTCCCCTCTGTCTAAACTAAATTCACTTTGTTGCCATAAATAATAAATTGGACACTTACTTCATGGCCTAGGAACAAGGTACTAATAAGTACATTGATATGGACACGAATAGATATAGATAGAAATGAATAGAATGGTGTTAATAGATAGAAACTGAAATAATTATGGTTAAGATATTAATCTCTTTCCTGGTCTAGACGTGTATATACGTTTTTTACCAAAAGTGTCTTTTTCAGACATAGACAAATAAACACATCCAAAACATAATATTCAAAAACCAGCTACGGATCTGTTTATATGTTGATCTTGATACGTTTTATACATTTCTGACCTTGAAATGACTCCAGTTATCAACTGATGTCTGGTAGAGATATTAGCCACTGCTAAGGTACTTCAAGGTGCCTCTGTTTGTTACTATATTAAAAACATAAAAAATTTGTCTAAATGAAATGTTTTTTCCGAAAATAATTAGCAGGGACGGGGTTAAAGCTTTCTCACAGTAAGAGAAAGAAAAACTTTTTTTTTTTTTTTTGCAAAGAAACAGTTTAAATATTAAACTAAGTGTGTTTGCTCACCATTTTTGTGTTTGTGCCTCCAGATTCGATTTTATTGCTGAGCCCAGGATAGTGATTGTTTGGATTGTGTTGGATGCGGAATGTATTGTTTCAAATTTGGTTGATTTCTGTGTGTTTGTGTTCACATTAAGTGGCAAAACCATATGTAAATCAGTCATGCACCACATGTGCACACACGTGTGTGTGTGTGCACACACAATCATACACATTGTGTTCAATTGCCCAAGAATCACTTTTATAATATAGATTGTATATTGTATACATAAAACATTGCACATTAAGCAAACCTGTACAAAAATAAATGAAAATATTTTTTTATCTTTTATTTTTATTTTTATTTTTTTCCTAGGAAGGAAGCAAAGATGCATCTGATGAGGTAATTTATGTATTGTTATAATAGCAAATAAAGGCCAGAATTGTAACTGGACCCAGTTTCTTAATATCCACAAATCCTAATTTTAAAATGAAACTACTTGAGTGGGATATTAACTGGTGGTAAAAAATTTTTTTCCAACAACTGGAGAGGTTTCTGAAGTATTGTCATAGAAGCTGCACTAATACAATTTGATTTTTCTTCCTGAATAGAAAAGTCTTTAATGATCAGGAACTGACCATGATAAATGAGATTTCCTACACCCACATTTAGTTTACAAGATTGTCACTACAAACTTTAACATATTTACAAAGTTGATGTGTAAAGATAGGACTTTTTTATTAATTTTTTATTATTTTTATTTTTTTTTCAAAGTTAAATGCTGCTTCAATGTTCTATCATTTTTAACAATACTGAGCCAAGGTTTATAATGGTGGTCATTTGTACAATCCGCCTATGCAAACCCATAGTTTTTGTATCTGAATTGAAATCATTCTTATGCAAAAAAAATTATTCATTAGTTTTGGGCAGGCTTATAATTTCCAATCCTTAAACTGGGACAATTTACAATTTTTGAACCTGTGAGCACTTTGTCTATTTAAGTGCTTCTCTCATGGTCCTTAAAATCATAAGTTACAGAAGTTGGATTATAAAATAGATTAAAGTAGGTATCCTAAACTATTTTTTATTTTATTTCAATATATCTAAAAGCTTTTCATCAATTAGCAACTGAGTTATGACCATTCAAAGTTTGTCAGATTTTCCATCTTGAGTGCAATTGGGCCAGAAGCCCATTTTAACTGTATATGTGAAGATGCAGGCTTTAGACTAACTTATACATTCAGGATAGTTTGCTACAACTTTTGTATCACAGAAGAAATAGTGAAAAAAGAAAAAAAAGGCATTAAAATCTACTGTTAATTAAAATTTAAAAATGTTTAAAATAAAAGTAAAAAATTACCATAAAATAAAAACTACTTTCAAAGTTACAAAAAAGTAATACAATTACCAAAAATTAATTATTCAAAATAAATTTGGTAGAAAAGTAAAAAAATAACTTCCCAGAAATATCCATTTTAACATAAAAAAAAATGTTTAATTTTAAAAATTATATAATTTTTACAGTTCCACAATAGTACTTCAACTGAAAAATGTATCCATTTTATTTTTAGACTTGATACATTTTATAAAAAATAACATTAATAAATGTTCAATTTAATCTGTGAAATTAGGAGCTAATCCCAAAATATATATTTAAAAATTACATTATTTTTCCTACACAGGTTTTTTTTTTTTTTAAATGGACAAATACGAGTGTGTAACATTTAATTAAAATATGTATTTCTAGTTTATTTTTTAATACCTCTTTACTTACACAATAAGTAATTTTCTTTATACAACCTTAGAATAAACATAAGAAATAGAAGAAAAAGGTTTAAAACTCTAAGAACTGTGAGAAGTACATCAATGAAACATGTTGGTCAGGGCAGCTGGTGAATTCAAATTTCAAAAACACTTTGCTCACACTTACAGTTTGTTGGGTGCAGTGATATGAAACCAACTGATTATTAAAGACAAAACATTGCTCAATAAGGTGTCATTTCCGATTTTACAGTGAATTCCTCTAGTATTAATCCACTGAAGTTTTCAACTTTTAAATTCTTTGTGAAAAATAACCTCAAATTTTACTTTAGACCCACCAAATTGATGCACATCCTCTTTTCTTTAAGATTTTCTATTTTGATATGCATAGGCACACTACAAAAAATTTCAAAAGAAACATAAAATTCTCTTTAAAATGCGGAAAAAGAAGCACCTATCACTAAAACGTGACCGCATTTAAAGAGGCCTGGAATAAAAAACAAATTATTACACAAAGAATTGTATCTTTATAAAGAGAAAACATAAAAAAATTTTTTTTATACTCATTTTATCAAAATAACTTAAAATACTTGATATTGCCAGTTGAACTTGAAGGAAATTTCACTATTATGATCCCTTTTTGCATCATAAACTAGGCCGGTTTGGGATACCAATTAAAGGGTTTGTTTTCTTGTATAAAAAATGTTTTTCATAACTGAACATCCCTTACGCTTTATGGTTTTTAAACATGTGATAATTTATATTATGAGGGTGAATGAAAAGCCTAGTTTAAATACTTCATATAGACTTATTTTTTTATTTTTCACGCCCATGTTAAATTTTGTCTATTTCTTAGACCTCCGTAAAAAAAGAAAGAGGCAGACCTAGGAAACCTGATTATTTAAAGACAAAAGTAAGTACATTATATGAAATTGTTTAACTGATGTCATAACAATGTTTGTAATTTTCTACCATGCATCTAACAAAATGACTTCCTTTATTTTTGTTTTAAAAAAAATTGCATTATTTAAATCATTTTTATTCTTGGGTATCTTCTGTAAAATTTGCCTTCTGTTGCATGTTCAATCCGCACTAGTTGCAATGTTATTTGTGCTTTGCTGAGCTAAACTTAAATACCTACCTACATTCCTTTTAAAGTTTCCTTTTTGAGACAGCAGAAATATTTTATCCACAATCATAATTAGTAACAGAAGTGGTTACCTTGTAGATAAAAATGCCTGTCTTCAAGAAGCAAAACACAGTGTAGAATGTAAGATAAATGAACAAATATATCAGCCCATTACCAATATGTATGTGGTAGCTGTCAGTGCTTATCCACTAAAACCTATATGTAATATTACTATTATAGACTCGGCTTGACACTAAAAGGCTGTTCAATTTTTAATGACAATGTCATTGATGGCAACTTTGAGAGTATTGATGTTAGGGTTGGAGGTTTTGTTGGTAACCTGCTCCAAAATGCCTACATGGTGTCATCTAGTTATGAGACCAGCAAGGAGTAGAGGAGAATCGGATTTCTGCCAACAAGAAAGCTGCAGTTTTGTAGAACTTCTGAACCATGAATCTGTGGATGGAAATGCTGTTCAATGTCCATACATAATTGCTTTCTACAGTTGGCCTTGAGTCATGTCAAAATGTACCTCAGGAACTTGTAGTGAACATCAGCAATTTTACTCTAAGCTTGTAGAAGAATGAGGCCATCTTTTTGGAAACCATGACACCTAAAACCATGACTTGAGCTGGATGTTTGGTTCTGGAGGTACCTTTGATATCATCTATTGATTCAGTGACATACCAGTCTTTTTGGCAGTTAAAAATAGCATTCAGTATAAAGAATTTTTTGTCAGGAATATTGTAACAGCATACCTGAGTACTTGCACTTTTTCCACCTTTCTGGATATTATTGTCCTGCTATATGATGTAAGATCTATGTTGTCATGTATAGTTGTTTCTCTGTCATGATGGCAGTGGTGGGGTAATTTCCACTTCACCTGTTGTAAATATAGATGCTGTCCTTTACAATTTTGGTATTGACAGTGTTAATGAAATCCCATTCCCACTGTTGCCCAGCTTCATCTAGATATTGTTAACCATGTCTCTCCTCTTCTTTACTTTGTAAATACTGCCCAAGGACTCATTAGCTATGTTTAGATCCCTTTTGGGGTCAAATTGTGTATGAAGCAAGCTTGACACTCTGCTGTTTTTCCAGTGAAGTCATTTTCCATAATATTTCTGAAAAATAGGGCTGTACCAGTGCCAATAGTTGATAATATATTCTTTGTTTTGCATTTAATTTCACATGTGGTGTAGTGATTGGTGAGGAATTTAAGTTTAAATTTTATTGCAAATTTTACATTTCCCTCATGTAAATGATTCCACTGTGTCCAATTGTCTTTGTTGGGCAATTGACTGGAATAGAAAAGAGATGAAAAATCTGGTGCAAGTATACAACAAAAGAAAAGTGAAAATTGGCATGTCATGCAATATAAAGGCGGCAATTAATCACAGATAAGATTGTAAATGATTCCACTTGGAATCCAATGGTTTGGCTTGGCATATCAAGAAAAGATCATCAAAAACAATATTTAATAAAGATTTAAGTATAAAAATTAGTTTTAAGGAGTCTCTTTTGTAATTGAAAGTTAAATTTTTCTATTTTTTTCTCTACTTACGGGCATCATCTGGGCGTCCAAGAGGGAGGCCGCGCATTCATCCACTGGTAAGTTCATTTTTCTTTAGGCATCTTCATTTGTTACTTGCTATTTAGAAATATAAACCTTTCACTAAAGTTGTCTTTATTTTATTGTATTTTTACTTCCTCCACCCCAGGCCCCCCCTCCCCCCCATTACTGCTAAGGATTTTTTCTTAAGTCGGGTGCTTAAACTTCTCAAGGATTTTTTTTTTCCTCCTGTTATTTTCTATTTTGAATTTTTATGACTGCTATACATGGGAAAATGTTCACTAATTTTTACTTATTAGTGCTCAATTATATTTCTCTTCTCTTTGTTAGTGTAACGACTTAACTTTTTTTTTTTTTTTTTTTTTTTTTTTTTTTTTTACTTGAAAGGAGTTTGGCAAAAGTGACATTTGTGATGCTTTCGCATATTTGTAATTTCAGTTTTCACTTTTTTTTTTTTTTTTTTTTTTTTTTTTCTTCTTTAATATGGAATTTTTATTTATTTCTACCAAATTTGGATTTATTTTCAATAACTGTTCTAATAATGAAGCTATATCAAGCCTGTTGTTATCTGACTTGTGTGAATTCTATCCTGACATTAATGTCTCCCAATTGCCAGTGGTATATCTTGGTCAAAAGTTTTTATGCTTTGACTGTTGGTTGTGTGGCCTGTTGTATGCTTCCTATATAGGTGACCAGTTGAAATGGGGCTCGTGGGCTCTGCTTTTTGTACCTTAATCCCAAATCTAAACTGGCTTGTTGGATTCATTGGCAAGTTTTTCTATTTAAGAAATTCTTTTCCATATTCAGGAGTTTCCTGTCTCTTTCTGTGTTCTTTCGATTTATTTATTTTTGTGCATGCGTTTTAAGTTTTTTCCACTTTTATCTCTCTCCCACCCATCCCTTTTTTTGTGTGTGTGTTATTTGCTGTTAAAAATGTTTTTTATTTTTCTATATATTCCTTATTTTCTATAAAATCTTGAATTTTTCTTTGATTCTTATAAAATTCTCAAGGTTTTTGGTCAAATGCTATATTTGGCTATGCTCTTGCTTCATTGAATTTGTGTGTGAGATGATTTGTTTTAATCTTTAAAGCATTGCATATATTTAGGCAGTACTGCATTTTTAGTGCTTTAAATTTATTTTTTTTGTCTTCAAGTAGCAAATGACAAGCTGATGGTTAGATTGCAATCCACAATAAGCTGCCTTTGGGTTCTATTTGAGTTTTCCAGCTATATACTCTTAAGTATCTTGTCAGCCATTCCCTTTGATTATCAGTATTGTAATTGGTTAATGTTTTTCACCTGAACCCAGGCTTCTTTTAATTTAGTAAGCTATGAGCTTGCTGTAGTTTATTCTCTTGTACAAACACAATGCCATTTCCTTTTTATGTACTTTGAAAAGTTTTTTAGTAAAATATCTGCTTCATACAATAAATTTATACAAAGTTTTTTTTTTTACATTTCTTCCTCAAATTCAATCTTATATCTATTAACAGGAAGCGACGAACAAACCAAGGAAACCAAGGGGACGGCCAAGGATCCATCTGGTAAGTTAGTGTTTTATTTTTATTTATTTATTTATTTTTTTTTTTAATTGAAGCCTTTCCTTACTTGGAATGCAAAAATTTGAGTACAATATTAATCAATGTGAAAATACTTTTAAAGGAACTAGTTGACATTTTGTTTTATAATGAAATTACCCTAAATGTTTGAATTTTTATTTTAATATCCTTTGTTTCACTTTACTGGTAAAGTTATTAAAGGTGACAGGTTTAGTTGTAAATTGAACTTCTGACAGGGCATGTACTTGCATCAAATTTCCCATGCTTGCTTTTATTGAGGATATTTATTCTTGGTAATAGAAGCTAGTAGATTTGCTGAAACAAACAATATCCACATATAGTGGAATATTTTTAACTAATGTTAATTTAGTTCCTGGCATTGAGATTAGTTCTCCTTTGTATTAAAAAGGCACTTTGTGTTACACTGAATTTCTGTAAGGCTTTGAGTGTAATTATTTTTGCTCTATGTTTAACATCTTGTGCCATTGTATATATGTTGTCTTCTGCTGTTTGATACAAAGCAGAAGGGCAAATTAAATTTGAAGAATATTTTGCGATTGTTGATATTTTTCAGAAATTGATGAATTTGGTTCTATTTAGCAAAGTTAATTAGTTTATTGGTTAAAGCTGTGATTCTTTCAGTTTTTAGGATGGAACTTTTATTTGTTACCACTTCAACCCACCCCCATCAATGTTTTTTTTTCTTCTCTTTTCTATAGATTGATGGTGAAGATGGTAGTTCAAAGGTAAATATATTAGATGAATGAAGCCACTAAATTTTATGTAGTTACTCAAGGGGGCCTTAGATCTTTTCTCTCCATATGCTCTGCATTACCTAGTTATCAAAATATCAAAACTTAAAAATAAAATGTGCTTATATTTGTAGTACAATCAGTGGTTACCGGGTTGGTGGGATTTGGCATAAACATGAACTTAATTAAATTATAAGTCCTCACAAAAATGTCTTATTGCTGCAATTTTTATGTCTTCCACTGGAGCTAGCATCAGGTCCTCTTATAGGGTAGGATATCAACTTGTGCCAATAATAAAAAAGTTTTGTGTTTTACAAAACAGATTCTAAATCTCTTTTCATTTTTGTTTCAGTCTAAAAAGGTGACTTCCCGAGGGCAATTAAAGCGAAGCAAACCTAAGAAAGAAGAGGCCAAGTAGATTTGCAGTCATGCCAAAGATACTGACTTCCTGGAAGATCCTTCTACAATCTCCTGCTTTTCTACAAAACTTGATATATTTTTAGATAAACACAAAAATGGACTCAGACATTTGCATTTCATCCAAGCATTCAGGCTGCTGCTGCTATGAATTTAAAAGATTGCAATGATAGGATCCTTCTTCATGAATGAAAGTTCATCTTCATTATTATTTTTACCCCACCCGTAATATCTACTCTTATTTCTTTCATAATAAACTGATTCTAAAGAAAGAGTCCAGATAATGCTTTTTTTTTTCTTTCTTTATAAATATAATTCCAACCACTTATTCATTTTAATCACTTTTCTCACTTTTGAGTGCCCCACCCCCATCTAATTCCATACTTTTTTTTTTTATTATTTAGTTGGTATCTCATTTAATAAACCTAACCATAAGTTTTATATCTATTTACTACATCTGTTTAATGTTTAGAGATTTTCACTTTATTTTATTTTTTTGTCTTGTTCAATTTAAGAGAACCCATCTAATTTGTTATGATACGCTTAAAACTTAAGGTAAATATCAGTGTAAGAAGTTTTTAATAAACATCAAGTGCTAAAAGAGTAAAGAATATAAGCTGCCAAAAGATTTTACTATTTTTAAAATTCCAATATTTTTTGCACGAGAATCAATATAGTACAATATTATACTGGGTGTGAATTTCCAAGAAGAGTGGGTTTAATATTGTAACAAACTATTTTGATTTTTCTTTATTTTTTCTTTAAGAATAAAAGAAAAATACATGAGCTAACTGCAAAAGGCCTCTAGTATGTGGGTGTGTGCTTTGCTTTGATTTTTCAAAACCTTACATGTAAATTCGTAGCATTATCATTCAGTCATCAAAGTATTTTCCATGTTTTTTGTATAACATTCATTACACCACTGAAAACTAAATTGTGTATTACATCATAAATGAACAATTCTATTTTGATTTGATTTTTTTTTTTTTTTTTTTTTTAACTTGTTGGGACCACTGGCTTCCTTTCCAATGTCTAAACTAGAAAGTTGTAATAAAGAATTCCTTTTGAATTCCACAAATTGCAAGAATTTTTGCTTCAATAGATCACATTTAGCTTGAAATATTGAAGACTTTTTGAGTTAAGCTTTTCTTGATATATTTTTAATTTTAATATATTCTTTCTAACATTACTACCATTCAGTGAGCCATTTCCTAACTTATGTACTTTTTCCCCAGAGGCATTTCTAAGATTCCTTTAGCACGGTGAAAGATAACACTGGCAACTCCTCT
This sequence comes from Acanthosepion esculentum, assembly GCA_964036315.1. Taxonomy (NCBI): domain Eukaryota; kingdom Metazoa; phylum Mollusca; class Cephalopoda; order Sepiida; family Sepiidae; genus Acanthosepion; species Acanthosepion esculentum. The sequence goes on from OZ038498.1 coordinate 49,646,631, forward strand.
TTAAACCTAGTAGTAATTATGGCAAAAATGGAGACAGTATTACTTAATTCATTTATACTGAAATAGACTAGAATAGGACATGTAACTTTGTTTTTGCATGAAGCTGACTAATACCTTTGATGTTACACTCATAATTTCAGAAATATTTAACATACGGTACTAATTTTTCTTTTTACATTTTAAAAAATCTACATTGTGTGGCTTCTTTGTTATTAGATAGAGAAGTAAGTTTGAAAGCATGTTTAATCCAAGCAAATTGCACTTTTATTCTGGTAATTAATTTTACATCTGTCAATAACTAAAAACGTTCTGTATCCTTTGTTTAAAAAAAAAAAAAATTGGTTTATTGAACTTTTATTTGAAAATGTAGTGTTTTGTTTTTTTCCTTTCTCTTTCCTCACAACATTTTAAAATGGTTACTCTGAAAAATGCTTGATAGGAACAAATCTCTGAAACGTTCCTTGCCTTCATTTGAATATCAATAATGCATGATTATTTTCAATAAAGATTAAAAACTGGAAAATAAAGTCAAATTACTAGTCTAATGATTAAATACAATGTGGGAGCTTGTACATCTCTATTTCAATCTCTGGATGTGAAAAAGACCTTGTTTTTTTTTTGTTTTTTTTTCTTTTCCACATGACTATTTTGAGTTCCTTTAGTCACAGCTAAGCAAAGTTGATGCTGCAACTATGGAACTTCTGAAATATCCCAGGACTTTCTATGATGGTATAGAAAGTTTTTTTTTTTTTTTGTTTTTTAAGAGCTATCCCCCTTTTTTTTAGTTAACTTTTAAGCAGTCTTTATTCAACAACCATTTCTGCTTAATATATAAACTGTAATTCGGGTTCTCAAAAAAAAAAAAAAAAAAAAAGTTGGAGTTTATTATTAGTGGAAAAAGCTTAAGAATGTGGGCTTTTCTCTATTTTGAATAACATCCCAAGACAAGTTACTTAATCTTTTTACATAGATTACCATGTTGGTTTATATTAATACAACTATACCATAGGTGCCTGTCATAAGCTTGCAGATAAACTAGATTTAATTTAAAAGAAAAAAAAAACAACTTTATTCCAAAGTCCTCAACTAAACATCTCATGTAAAAACATTTGATTTTTTTTTTTTTTTTTTTTTACAATAAGGTCTTGGGATTTGGTTCCACAGAAAGTGGAATATGAAGGGAATGATGTTGGTTTGCTACAATGTAAGTGGCTATGAAGGTTAGAACCAAGGAATGCAATTTGTTCAAGCCATTTTCATGGAAGTAGCAATAAAGCAATGGAAGGTGAAAAATAATTTGTTTTCCACAAGGATGCTTTTGGACTCTCAAGATGGTGACATTCAATTTTAGGCCAGATCTAGCTCTTGTAAAGATAGAGGATAGCATGAGGAGTTAGGCACTGAAACAGTACAGAGACCCAACCATTTTTCCTGCATCGTTAGTGATGGATTGTATGCATGAGTTCTATTTGAGCTCTGGGGTAAGTTTAATGCCATGTATTCTCAAGGTACAGAGCCTCCCTGAGGTGACATCCATGATGATAGTCTATATTTTTTTTTTTTTTTTTTTGGTAGGCATTAAATGTAACCAACCAGGGTCCCCCCCCCCCCCCAGACGTTAGAACTAGATTGAATGAGAGATCGGCTGCTAATCTCTGGTCATCACAAGTTTGGGAGGTGCACCCATATATTGTATCATCAGCACATATTCACAAATGATATGAGTATACACTTCAGCAGATCATTTATGTAAAGTAAAAAGAGGATTGGTTTGCAGAAGTGATCCCTGGGGATGCCTGCATTGATTGCTAGGGTCCCAGAGGACTGGCTGTTAACTACCTTACTATTAAGGACTTAATAAAATAATTGAGATCAAAAACAGTTGCAGAAATTCAACTGTAATGTTATAAGTATAATAAAAATTCTAACAACACTGATGGTGCATAGAAATAAGATGTATTCCAGAAATTGAATAAAAGATTAAGAAATTGCAAAAAAAAAAAAAATAACTGAAAATCCTGGATCACTATATATCTGAATGGTGGACAGTTTAGTGACAAAACTTGAGATATACTGCAGAATGAAATGTTGAATACTATGAACAGAGGAAGTAACAAATGAGCTTTTGAAAAGAGGAGCTGCATGTAAAAAAAAAAACAGCTGAAATTTTGGGGTCACTATAATTCAATAATCACTGGACGCTGAAGGTAAGAATAAATCGACTAAATACTACAAAAAGAATGTTCGCTCGCCTGATTGAGGAAGGAGAGAAATTAAAATTGGTGTAAGGACGACAACTCGTAAATAGTCTATACAATTTCAGTGTATGTATATATATATATGATTGTGACACTTATTTTTTTAACATAAATAGTTGTTAATATTTAAACAAAAAGAACAAACATTAGAATGAGTTTTAAAGGCATTTTTTTTTTTTTAATTTCACTTTACAAATTTTGAAATAGTTTCATATATTTAAAAATTCGAAAATGAAATTGATGTGAGCAAAGTGGTCTTGTAGACCAAATCATTAATATTTGTAATGTCAAACACCTGAATCTCCACATTTGTGATCTTGTACTAGAATAAGGAAAGCTCAGTAAATTTTCAAAACTATTAAAGCTTCAATTGCGATATATTTACATTTTTAAAATGGAACATTTTAATGCCCCTCTTGAAAAATTAATTGACTTTTTAAAATTAATGTTTCATAATTAATGCAATTTGAATTTTCCCAATATTGCTGTCATTTTTTTTATTCTTTTAAACGAGAAAAATATAGAATATACCAACTGTTCATAAAGCAATAACTGACTGATTTCAATGAGAAATGTGGGCATTGGTAGAAAAATGGCAACTATTAGTGAAATAATGATAGCTCCCTCAGTTGGCAAGGACGTGCAACTCTTGGCACCAGGAAAGCAAGATGGCTTCCAAAGGACGTCGGTTAGCTCAAGGTGCCATGGCAGGTAAAAAGGCCATGGGAAAAAAATCGAAAGAAGTTCAATATTTGAAAACAATAATTCCTTGTGGAATGGCTGCTGCTGCCCCACCATTAGGTCCACAACTTGGTCAGGTTAGTCAATGAACCTAGAATTTCCTTTTTATTCACGTCAAGTGCTGCTGAGGGCAAAAATATTTTTAAAAATGTACATTATTTTATAATAAAACACGGGTTTTCTATCAATAAATAAAATTTTTATTCATTGATAGAAAACCCGTGTTTGTTAGATTTCTATCATATTAATGCTTAAAAAGGTTTTTGACAGTATTATTTTTTCCATTGTAGGAAAGCAGATGAACTTTTTTTAACTAAAAATAACTCTGCTTCGAAATTTACAAGAACTTATTTTCTTATGATTTTTCTGTGAATAACAGAATCAAAACTATCTAAAATTTGTAATTCATTTTATAAATTTTTTTTTTTTTTTATCTAAGTTTACACTTATTAGAAATTGGCGTTAATTCATCCTGATTATAGTTACTGATATTTCGTTACGAAGGGAATATTTGGACTGTCACCGACCGTAGAAGAAATCGTTATGATATTTATCCAAGACTTTATGATAAATTTAAATTAAGTTTTGAAATGTTATTTTTCAATGTTAATAACTTTAATCGGATTGATGGTTAGTGATCGACCAATATTTCTCAGGATTAATTAATATCCATTTGATATAGCTCACATAAAAAAGTTAAAACTTTTTCTATGAAAGAGAAAAAGAATTTCTTAAAGCAATTCAGTAGTGAGTCGTTACTCGTTTACATGAGATCGCTAACAAAAGAGAGCATAGCATGATAAAATGTCAAAATGTTTGTTACTATTAAAAAGAAAGAACAAAGTAATTTTTAATTATTTTTAAAAAAATTTCTGTCTTAACTTTTGATTAAAAAAAAAACCTTGTTTCTCTTCATCAGCGGAAGTCTTAGTAAATACAAATTTTAGTGCATTTTTTATTTTTTAATGACAGACATTAATTTTGAAAATCTTTGAAAAAATAATTGTCAGATTTCAATGAAACTTTCAGAAACTATTTTCAAATGATGAAAATATGTTTATTTATTTTTTTTTTTGAAAGTCATGGAATTTTTTTTTTTTTACCCCTCCATAACTAATCTTATGAAAACTCTAGAAATTCAGACAAAACTACTAAAAGTGTACAATTTAGTGATTATATTAGTTAAAAGCACAAGGCTTTGAGGAAAGTAAATCATGTTTATTTATTTATTTTTTATTTTTTTATTTAGTTAGATTCCCCTTCTACCTTAATCAGCTCTTGTAATATACAAAAAAAAACTCAATAAAACAAAGATATTTAATTTCAAAAGCTTTTAGTTGCTTTTATATGGATAATGTTTGAAAGCAAAAAACTTTTTCGAAAATAAATTTTTACAACATTTATTTGTTATTTCTTAAATTATTTTGTTATTTTTTTCATTAAATTTGTTAAATATTCTAAAATTAATGAAAATGATGTACAGTTTAGTTTAGTCGATGGTATTATTAAGTAGATCTATCTTTACAGTTTACAGATTATAAATTGTAAAGCTTATTACAATCAGCAAAAACCCTGATTAGATAAAAATCTAATATAACATGTTTTTTTTGTTTTTTCTCCATAAAATGGCTGTAGTGTAATTCAAATGTATGGAAGACTGGAAGCAGCATGGATACAGTAAAACATCATGTGCTTTGTGTTGGTATATAAACGTTGTTCCTTGTAAAATGTAATAAATGAATGTACATAAAATGATAATATTTTATGTACACTTATGTACTATGTTTTGCAGACATTGTCATATTTTTCTTAAATAATGATTAATTTTGTTTGAAGAAGAGATAAAAAAAGATGAAACATACATATTTATACTTGATCTTTGATTAATAATTTTTTTAATGTAATTCTAATACATTTATTTGTAAAAAATAATATAGTCTTAGTTATTAGAAGTAGGAACAGTACTTTAAATTTGTAGGAATAGATTTTAAATATTAAAACTTACTCATATTCAGACAAACCTTTTAAGAAATCTTTGTGTATAAAATTATAAATTATGTGGCCAAATAAAAATGCCAATCACTTTTCGTCATTGAAAAACCCAGACAACACATGAAAAATGGATGGCATTGTTTGTGAGCAGGCACCCCTACCCCACCTTAACTGGTTTTTGAAAGTAACTTGTATTTGATAAATAATTTGTCTAGGGAAATTAAAACCCAACTACCCCTTATCAAAATGATTGAATTTTCTGTAACCTTAACAATTTAAAATATTAAGATTGTTTGTGCCTATAAAGTAAGTAAATTTCTTAATAGGTTATTCCAAAATTTGCTTGAGAATGGAATAGAGCTATGGATTTTAAATTTAATTTTATAATTAAATTTAAAATTTTAGTTTCTGTTTTGAACATGGTTTGAAGTCATGGATCTATGGATACCTACAACTTGAAATAAGAAAGGAAAGAGGAGAAAATGTGAAACTCAAGAGGTGGTCACACTTGAAACTGAGACGACAGTCACCATGTATATATATATATATATATATATATATATATATCTATGTGTGTGTGTGTGTATATATATATGTGTGTGTGTGTGTATATATATGTGTATATATATTATATGTGTGTGTATATATATATATAAAATGTGTGTGTGTGAGTATATATATATATACAGTGTTATCTGTTGACTGACTAATTTATGTGTTCATATGATATTTCCAGCGTTTTTACTTGTGTTCCTCTTGCTGAAACTATTGATATACATGCTGATGCCTTATATCATAGTCCGTTGTCCACTCCCGTTATTACTGAGGATGTTTTTGTCAAACTGATGAAATTTGATACTGTGTCTGTTGAATTTAATTTCAATTGTGTCATGTATAGGCAATTTCATGGTGTTTCCATGGGTTCCCATTTAGGACCCATTTTAGCTAAAATCTATGTAGGATTCCATGAAATTATCTAAATCTAATATACCTGATGTTACATCCATTATGTGGATGACACTTTTTGTCTCTTCAATAATGAGTCTGAAGTGGACTTTTTTTTTTACCCTGAATAATATTCATGTGGCTCACAAATTTACTCAAAGAAAGGAAATTAATTATTCCCTTCCCTTTCTTGATGTTTTGGTTAGCAGAACTTCTTTGGGTTTTCTTACTTCTGTTTATTGAAAACTCCCATTTACTGGTTTGTATACCTGTTGTGTTTCTTTTTGTCCCATAAAATGTAAAATCAGTTTAATTAAGACTCTTACTGATAGGGCCTTAATGAACTGCTCTAAAACCAAGCTAGATGATGGACTCAAGTTTATTACTACCACTCTCTGTAACAATGCCTATCCATTGGATATTGTTCAATCAGTAATTAAGAACAAAATTTCTGAATTCAATAAAGTTAAACCGGCTATAGTACAAAGATATCCTGCATACATGCGTCTTCCTTGGCTGGGTAATATCAGTGATAGATATGCTAAGCGGGATTCTTTAGCATTTCGACACGGTTACTTTGCTGCTAACACTATTGTAGTTTTTTTCTGCCAAGCCTGTCCTTCCATTCATCTGGGAAGACGTTCTTCTCCACAACATAATAGTTCTTTGATTTATTCATTTAACTGTAGTTGTGGTTCATACTACATAGGGAGAATAACTCAAAGACTGTCAGAATAGAACATGTACCAATAAAAATCTTAAATCTTAAGTATTACCATCAGACATTCTGACCAACACATACAGGTCTTACATCATGGATCACCTAATAAATAGGCATAATTGTGCCGCTAATTTCAGTGTGGACTCATTTTCCGTCCTTAGTAAGTCCCACTTAAGTTTCCACTTCAAAATATTGGCGGCCATATATATTTTGTCCTTGTGACCTTTATTATGCAAACAGAAGTTTTTAGTACTGGGTCTCCAATTAATTTCCATTTAAGAATTTTTTTTTTCCATACATATTGTCCATCTTTTTATTGATAATTATATATTTATTAACCTTGATTTAACTCTGTTGAGTGAGGTTCGAAACCAGTTAACTAGCTCATTTTTCATTTTTTTCTTTTAATTGTTATCATGAGTGGTAATAAATACAAATTTTGTCTATTCGTAGCAGTCATTAAGTTTTGTACCACTAATAAAATCTTATATATATAAATATACATACATATATATATATATATATATATATATATATAATCATGTGTCCAGTGACTAGACGCAAAGAGTTGTGAGTTCAATTCCATGCTACAGCAGTAGCGAACCAAACTTGGAGAGTTAAAGGGAAATAACTGAGTCATCTGAAAGAGGCATGGCAACTAGAACAATCTACCACTTAAGGCCAGCTCTTAGAAATTTATAACAAGTGGGAAGGGTTAAAACTGCTGTATGCAACAAATCATATATAAACCAAATCATTGTTACATTTTAACCCTAGTTAATTCTCTATTCCAAAAGATTCTTGTTTTTGGTGTAGCTCTGTCGGGCCAGTCCTCACTTCAGTTTGCTTCATCAGAGATCAAAAACACATTGTGGAAGAGAAGAGAAGAGAATGGTCGTGAACAGACAAATGCCAGTTAAGTTGTGCGCAATTGTGCCACCATCACAATACCAGCGACAAAACGAGTCACATGCTAACAAGTGAATAGTCAGCTAAATGGCAACTACAGTGGTCTGAAGGAACTTAAGGACCAATGAGTGGCGTTACATATTTGGTTACTGCTGTCTAGGGGCAACTGTGGCTTGACATTATTGGTTACCACTGATTAGGATCAACTTGGGGCATTACAATATATATATATATATATATATATATATATATTTTTGTCATCCACAGACAGACTGTTTCGCTGTTTCACAGCTCATCAGTGTGGCTAGACGTCCGGTTGCCTCTAGCTACGATCGAAACCCGACTGAATTTGCGTCAGTCGGAACTTCTACCCGCTAAGCCATCAGCGTACGGTACGGAATGGAGGTGAATTTTAGCGTGTTTATTTTTAGATTCGGATAAACACACAGTGACTGAGAGTGACTCAATTCTGTTGAAGGGTCGTGCAGTGTGTGTGTGTATATATAAACACACACACACACTGATGTTAATTTAGCTGGTAAAATTTTGAAAAGTAGGTCACGTTGAGAACTTCCTAGCAACTCTTTGCGTCATTAACTTGTCAGAACACATGAGCACTAACATGTTATGATTGCTTTTGTGTCATGTACAGGAATTTGGTCTTGGGTCATAAATGTTTAATCTAATTTTTGTTTTCAGCTTGGTGTTCCAATTGCATCTTTTTGTCGAGAATTCAATGAAAAGACGAACCAGTTTAAACCTGGTATTCCAATGCGGACACAAATCACAGTGAATGTAAGACAGTGTTTTACCATTCTCTCTTTAATTATGCCTATGTGTAAATGTTCTTTTCTAAGTTTGCTAGAATAATTAATCAAATTTTATCATTTTTTCCCCAGTTTATTTTTATTTATTTACTAGCTGTTTATGTCATCTGTGATATCACAGGTAGAAATTAACAAAAAATTTTATTCAATTTGGTGATTATGTAAGAGTAATGCAGTAAATTCTAAAAAAATGAAACAATGACTATTGCTTTTTAGTATTACTAGACTTGAACCTAATATAGGGAGCTAAGTTTTTCATTTTTTTTTCTGATTTTACTACTGCACCTGTTTAGTTGTAGTTATTTTTAGCACAAACAAAATTAATATTTTCAATAGGAAGAAAAATTGATTTAATGCAATTTAATTTTTGATCTGGCATCGATTTTAATAAGTTCTAGCATTCAATCTAATCAGTGAAAATGGCGGGGGGAGATGATCGGGAATTGATGAAAGCATTACTGACAGAATAGGCAATTATATGTATAATTACAGACAACATCCTAATCTTTGATGTTTCAGTTGGTTAGTTCTGGCTTCTTCAAACAAATATACTAGAAATATTTGCTAATAGACAAATTAATTAAATACTAGTTCAGATGTAAATTGTTTGTCAATTTAAAATACATTTATTAGAAAATATATTCAGTTTAAATACTGAAGGAGTCATAAAACATATTTCAAAAGGCCACACATTTTGGCTTATACTCTTTTCCTGATACTCAGGGTTTGTTGCTAGACAGGGAAATTAATCCTTGTGACACAGATGTCTATTTCAGTTTCCTTCAATCTATGTGTCTGTATACTTATTTTTGTGTACATGTATGTTTTGGAATTCGATGACAGGCAATCTTTAACTTTCATGCCTGCAAAAAAAAATGGTGTGTGAAAAGGATATTTATTCCCTTGACACTGCTATTACCAAACATATTATTCTCAAGAATAAAGAAAATATATAAATTGACTTTTGATTCCCTCAACAACGTTGATTTACAAGATGATAAAAATATATGAACCAAGTACAATATGATATTTATTATTTACCTTTTATAAAGAAATAAATTTGAAAATAAATCTTTTTGTTCAAAAATTTATAAAAAGTACAAAATTATGAAAATATGTAAACTAACTACAATGAATTATTTATTATTTACCATTTTATAAATAACTATGAAAACAAGTTTTTTTATTCAATCTAATAAATAAATTAGTGTTTAATATCTTTGTTGACAATTCTCAAGAATAAAGAAAATATATAAATTTACTTTCATATGTCAATCAAAAGTGTATATAATAACAGGGTCAAGGTTAAACATTGCCCAATGGCAGATCTATAATATTTCTAAAAATATTTTAACAAAATAATAAAAAAACTTTAAAAAAATATGATTTATTACTGAATACTTTCTGAAAAGTTCAATAAACTCTTATTATCTGATTTTCTCTTTAGGGTTTGTTTTCTTTTGTCTCCAACTTTGTGGTTTGATTGCTCAGTACAAGGTAGGAGTTGTGCACAATGAATAGGAGGGGAATGTATTATTTCAGACTTAATCAAATTGTGTTTGTATGTGTGCTTTATCTACATTAAATGACAAGCATATTTAAGTCACTCCTACACAATGCAGACATATGCATATACATTAGATATATGCATGCAGTTTGTGATGGATAGAGAATTAACTTTTATTTTATAATAAATAATACATCTATATATAAAATTTGGTTTCAAATTCACATATACTATTTTTTGTGCTTGTATACCATATCTATATCTATATCTATATCTATCTATCTATATCTATCTATCTATCTATATATATATATATATATATATATATATATATATATATATATATATATATATAGTGGACATGGAAGTCAGCACTTAGAGGCGACAGTCTGTTTCATGCTAGTGCAATCGTCAGGCAACTAGTGCTGTTATTTTTCTCGGCTATTTATATATAAGGGTCAGTGGTGCATTATGGGTAGTCTATTTTGGCGGTTACTTTTACTGGAAGTCGCTTATTTTATTTATTTATGTCAAATTATTTTGCTTGCTTTTTTGTTTGTTTTTTTTTAATTTTATTTTTATTTTTTATCTTATATATTTATTTTTTATTTTGATTGGTGTTTTTTGTTAACGTAGTAAAAATTTGTTTATATAGCTTATTGTTGGTAGTCTATTATGGCCGTCATTTACCGGAAGTCAATTGTTTGCTTATTTATTTGGGTCAAATTGTTTTGCTTGTTTTTATTTATTTTCATTTTTATTTTTTATCTTATATATTTGTTTATTTGTCATTGATTAAATCTATTTGTTGAATTTTGGGGTGGGATGTTGTGGTTTGTTCTTACTATTATTTTGATCGGAACAGTTTTTAATTTATCTATTTTGGTTGATTATCTTTATTTGTTTTTTTCTAAACGGCTAGTTTATCGTAATCAGTTGTTAGTTTATTTATATATTTGGATGTATTTAGATCAATTTATTATACTTGTTGTTATTTATTTGTTGCACTATATATTTTTGGCTTTCGATTTTTAAGTAACGTAGTATATTATCTTTTATTAATTTTTTAATTTTTTATCGTTATATAACAGTTATAACTTTCGTCCGTTCTTTTGTTTTGATTTTATTTTGCATATTCTAACAGGTGTGGTTTTGTAATTTGTTTGGAGTAATTTATTTTGCTTATTTTATTGTTGTTTTGTTTGTTTATATATTTATTTATTTTTCTATTTTAAGTTACATAGTAAAAATTTGTTTTCATGTCTGCATTTTGAGATTAGCTCGGATCTTTTATTTAATAATTTATTTTGATCTGGGAAGGTAATGATAGCTATTTTTTCCTCCAAGCAAAGTTTGCAAGTTTTTGATAGGTTGTTGTAGGCTGATGATTTTTTCCTTATTTTCCAAGATATTTTTGGTGTGGTGTGTGTTTTGTTTTTTATTTCCCAGATATACTTAGAAAGCATTGTGCTGTTCGCGTATTTACTATTTGTGAAAGACATTTTGTGTACATAATTTCTTTGTTTCCATGGTCCTTTGGTTACTCCTATGCATACTTTTTCTTCATTATCTGCTGATTTTATCGTGGCTTGGTAGATTACGTTGTTTTGTAAACAATTACTGTTTAAGGGACATTCGTTTTTTATTCTGCAGTTGCACGTGGGTTTAATTTGTTCATGTGGTTTGTTAATAATTTTCCTGTTGTGCTTTTTTATTATTTTTGCCATGTTTTCGGTGCAACTGTAGCTGATTTTTACTGTGTTTTTGTTGAATATTTTGTGTAGGGTGCTTGATTCCGGGAAGTGTTTGTGTAAAAGTTTGAAGAATATTTTTCCTATGTTTGTTTTTACGTTTTTGCTGTACGGTGGGTTGAACCATATGATATTTCTTTTCCTGATGGTCTTTTTTGTGTTCTGTGGTGAGTATTGCTGGGAATCCGCTGTCTTTTAGGGCTGTTTCGTAGTCTTTCTTAGCTTTGTTAAATATAGATTCATCGGAAGAATTGTCGGAAAGCCTGTGGTTAATCGATTTTGGTATCTGTTTGATTATAGGAGGCGGGTGGTTGGAGTATATGTGTATGTACTGTGGTTTATCATTCGGTTTTCTGTATAGTTTGTGTATGCCTTTTCTTAGGTTGAAGGTAACATCTAGAAAATCTACTTCGTTTAGGTTAGTTTTTATATCTATCTCGAATCCGTTATTTTTGAAAATTTTAATTATTGCTTTTCTAGTTTTATCTGTGTTTTGTTTGTTGCAGTTTCTTAAGATTATGAGACCGTCATCCCTGTAGAGCCCTGTGTCATTTCTATCTGTTATTTTGCTTAGTTCATGTAGTAAGTAAATACCTACGATTTTGCATGTTTCTGCACCGTCAAAGCTTCCCATTGTAGTGTCAAATATCCCATTTTTCTTTATCCATGCTTCTTCATGGTGAAATAATAATGATTTACGGGAGTGCTTAATGATGTCGATTTCGTTTGGTTTTATTATTTGTTCCTGAGCTAACTTGATGGCCTTATCTAACGTACGTTCTGTTATGGATGGGTAAAATTCTTTTATGTCTAATTGTAGGAAGTGGCAATCTTGTTTATTAGGTTATTTGGGCTTTTAGCCAAATTTCCTTACCCATGTGTGATGAAAGCCAGCTTAAATCTACACCATCTTATGCCTACTGAAATATGCATGACTAAAAATGACAAAACCTATTATTTTCACCAATGGCAAAAATATATTTTTAACACAACTTTAATCATATCCTAAATATTTAAACTGTCCCCAAATAAAAATGTGTTTTTGTTTTTAACTTTGATTTATAGTTGTTAGTAGAAAAATAAAAACATCATTAAAATGTTTATGAAAAATATTAAAGTTTTAACTATGAATAAATACAAAAACAAATTAGATAAAATTTACTGGAATCTTTATGAAAACCATCTTTATTTTTATTTAAACATTTGTTAAATCACCTCAAATAATTTATATATATTTCCAATTAATTTTCAGGCTCAGAATAGCTTTAATCATACTTTAATTGAAGAATTGCATTTTATGCATTCATTTTTTATATAATGAATATTAGCGCATTTCAACTAAGTTTTAAAAATCTTTAAAATAACTTTCAGTTAACTGCTACATCTCAACTAAATTTTCCATGTTTATTATTTTAAAAATTTGCCCTTGTATTTTTCCATTTAATTTATAAACAGAAAACATCATACATAAATGTTGTTTTTAATGATTCATTGAAGTTTAACCAACCATTAACAGAAAATATTTTCTTGATTTGTTTATTAAAGCAAAATTAACTCTATAATGTTTTTCACATTTAGACATAAATAATAGAAATATTTAAATTTAAGTCATTCAACAGTTTAAAAAGAAATGCTTAAGTTTGGTTTTTGTGTGTGCATGTTCCATTTATTGAAAGACTACCACTATTGGTGGGCATTAAGATTTTTTTTATTTCAAGTTGCTTAGAGATTAATAGAATTTCAATTAAAAAATTTTTTTTCTTGGCATCACCCCCAAAAATTAACTCAGTTATGTGCTATGCTTAGGTGATCATGTATCTTTTGAGGAGGCAGATTTTTTCCCTGCAGTAGGTTGCCATTTCTTTCTGTGGTAGACCGATTGCCATCCAAGGCTATAGAACCCAGTCTGTCCTGCTATTTACCCATAGCTGGGGGGAGAAGAAGAGGATTCATACCTTTCCCAAGGGTATTAGCACGTAAGTGAATGTAATGGATTTGACTGGAATTTGAACTCGGCTCCCTGATTCCTCAAACCAAGCTGCTATCCACTACTCCATTGTGCCTCTTCAACCAAAAACTAACTACTCATCCCAAATAAATGCTTTATCACCCACCAGGATGTTAAGTTTAAGTTCTGGAATTGACCAGCTGAAACAAGATAGAATCAAAAGATGAGAATAAATGGTTAAATAAATTTGTGGAATTTCTTTAAATCATCTCTGTATTTTCGGATAAATTTGCCTTATGTTTGAGATGACCAGTGAATTATCTGATAAGTGATGTAAGGTTTTATTTTGGAATATGAGGTCTAGGAAGATGTAAGAGAAAAATTGTCAGTTAAATCTGAATGGGGAGTGGAGTAAATTACCAAAAGAAATCTTTAAAAAAAAAAAAAAAAATAATTACAGCCACTTCTTAACGACAAGATTCTGTTCCAATGCGCTGGTCACTAAGTGAGAAGTTGTAACTGACTGCTATTTCAGGCATACTAATGGGTTGATGTCAAGCAGCTTCAGATAGTTTTAATGTCACTTTTACACCATTTGTAATATATCTAATTTATTTCTAAATGTTTATACAGTGCAGTAGTGTATTGAGCAGTAAACATAATTAAAAAAATTAGCTTTATATTCTGTACATGTTTGCATACTTTAAATAGAGTACAAATAGGGTCATTGTTTTGATAAAACATCATAATACAACATAGGACAAGTTCATCTTGATCTCTAGATTGAATACACTCCGCTTCAACTAACTCAGCATATGACCAGTAAAATCAAGTGAATTATCACGACTGCTAGAAGACAATCTTCAACTACTTATGACCTAATATAGTCTATGGCAAGAGCAACTGGACATTTGTTATTTGCCTTAACAAGGATTTTAACTGATGTTTTCTGAATTATTGCTCTATAAAGACTAAACATTCAGTAGAAGGAAACTTGCAAGTAGATATTTACTTAACTTTTTGGGGCACAAGACTAAAATAACAACCAGTGTGAGTTTAACTTGCTAGCAACTGACTGTTGAGTTAGCTTGCTGATATTATTCTACAGCAGACACAAGGAAATTAGCAAATGTCAAGTAGTTTTATGCTAGAAATTCTTGTGATGATGAGCAAACCTTTGCTAGTGTAATGGTTTCATTCTTCATTGGCTGCTCAACTAAATGCCAGGGTGAAAATAATCTGTTTTGAAAATATTCAGGTGCTGATTGCGTAGCAGAATGAATCACATTTCATTATGATTTTTAAATCTTAAGTGATAAGAGTTGATGCCCTGGAAAAGTGATCATGTACTTGAATGTAGCAAAAAAAAAATTATAATTCCAAATTATAAGGTCTGTCTAGAAAATAGATATTTTTGGATATCTTGATAATTGGTTGGGTAGCCTTGATGCAACTTTATCAACCAATCAGAAGACCTCTTATTGTATATGTCTTGGCAGATTCCATTGAGTACCTTTTTTTTTGTCTCAATCATAACAGTGAATCATAACAGTGATTAATGCAGCCTTCATATAACATGAAGGCTTTTTATAAAGAAAAAAGTCAATATAGTATATCTGCTACCATACCTCCATTAGACACCCTGCCACTTATAACAAAGTGGAAATTGCTCTTAAAAATAAATTTAAGACCATGAATGAAATAATGTAACAGTTGACAGTGATCCAAAAATAGGACTATGTAAACTGCTTTGAATAATGGAAGGAACACTGAGAGGTCTTTAAAAGATGAGAATACTTTAAAAAAGAACTAAGGCACCATTTCCCTAGGTAGCTTATTTATTCATTAATATTAAATGGGCTGGATACTTACTAGACAGACTATAATTTTCATTTTTCTGTTTTTCAGTGGTTTATCTATATACTACAAGAAATAATCTGTAAAATTTTTTCTAGTTATGATTAATTTAAAGAAAAAAAATTTTTTTCTGATCACCTTCAAATTTTCTCTGAAATTCAATTATATTAAAATATCAAATTTAATCATTTTAATGATAGCATAATTTCACAATGCAAGAAACACTTGTTTCAACCTATTAAACAATTCAAAGAATGTTTTTCTTCTCATGCACAAAAATACTGGATTTTTTTCTTTAGCATTGGATACATTTGTATTTATTTTACTCCAATTTCTTGCCTTTCAGCCAGACCGTAGTTACAAGATTGATATGATTTCCCCACCATCAACATATTTCTTAAAACAAGCAGCAGGCATTCAGAAAGCAGCTATGAAAGGGGGTATTTATTTTTTTTATTATCTTAAAACTTATTACAGGCTTTTCTTCAGTGTCTGTCATAGTTGGTAACCTAGGAATTTCAAAACAAACCCTTTATTCAGTTCACAGATTCTGCTAAGCTAGAGATATCTTGTAGTAGTCAATTTGTTCTTGTGATGCCATACATTGATGTTTGGGTTCCACATGATAACTCAGCAGTGCAAAGTTAGAGCTTTAAACTTTATGTCACTTGTCTGCCTCTTCAACAGAATCCGTATATGAATGTTATATTACATTTAGTGTCTTAGGCCTAATGTTCTTTTTTCTTTAAAGGCTCAGTTTCCTTCATTAAATTACCCTACATAGCAGATGGACTAAAGGATAAGTGTTGGTTAAATGAACAAAAATTAATCTTTGGGTCAAGTGGTGCTAAATGTCATATACTCCTGCTTAGTGAAATAGACAAGTGACATTATCAGGATGAATACGAGCTCTTCTAATATAAATACCACAATCACCTACCATAGTGGATTGAATGAAGAATCCAGTTTGAAATTCTCATCAGGTTATTAGCTATGGTCAATAAAGTACAGTTCAATGTCTAAGAAATAACACAATATTTTTTTTATGTGGTGGAGTTAACATTATGTTGTTAATTACACCATCTTGAGAATAAGTTATTTCTCATACACTGAACATCTCAATTTTTATGAGTGTCATTTGATAGCAACAAATCTATTTACTTAAATGTTCTTAGTATAAGAAGTCAATGTGTAGCAATTAGTTCATTAATACTGTTCAAACATACCAGTGATGAGATTTTTTTGTATTCTCTTTTATTCATTCCTGTAGTTAAAGTTATTGGATACAGGAAATGTTGGATTCATGCCTTTCCTAAGTATTAGTGGGTTTTTTTTTTTTTACATGCTGCCTCCATTGAAATGTAACAGTCTAGTTAACTATTGCTTTATGGCAGGTCCCAACTTCACTTTAATAAGCTTTGGTATATTTGTCTCTTTATAACCAGAGTTAATATTTATTTTTGCTTTTCAGGTGATGAAGTATCTGGCAAAATATCATTGAAACATTTATATGAAATTGCTAAAATCAAAAGTGATGATCCAGGATTTGCAGGAATGTCTTTGGAAAACGTCTGCAAATGTCTGATTGGAACTGCTCGTACTTGTGGAATCAAAATTGTGCCCTCATTGGATGAAGAATACAAAGAGTTTTTAACACAAAGACTTGAATGGGTGAAGGAAGAAGAAAAACGTTTGGAAGAAGTAAGACAAGCCAAAATGTTGAGATTATGAGCAAAAGTTAAAATAGACCCCCCCTCCTCTTTTCTAATAAAACAATTAAAACCTCATGTTTATTTTCCTGTTATTAGGTTAAGTGGACAAGATTTAAATTCCAAGTAAAAGGAACTGGTCTGCTAGACATGCTTGCTAACCATAAACCCAGAAGATACCTCTATATTATTGATGCTAGCCTGTAAGAAAGTTCTTCCTCACTCACAAAAGAAGTAAATATGCAGTAAAAACTTGCATTACTATAAATTGCCTCAGTATCAAAGTTTGAAAATTCCTCTGATGCTAGTTCTATTTTTGGTTAAGAAGCTAATTGCTAAATTTAATTTTGAAATCTATTTGCTTTAACTTCATTGATATATAGTTGGGATAAAAAATATTGTGTGTATCATTTTTTTTTTTTAAATATTTTCATAGACTTTGGATGCTGGATCTTAATATAAGATGTGTTTTTTTTTGTTTTTTTTAATTTACTTTGGAGAAAGTGGAGGGGAAGTATTGCTGCAACTTATATATATTTGCATTGCAGAAACACTTAACATTTTTGTTTAATCTTGCTAATTATACAGGTATATTTACAGCCCATCAAAAAGAGCTAGAAAAAAAAAAGAAAAAAGTAGTATCTATCCATTTCAATCTCAAATTATTTTGTTTTTATTATATATAGCTAGTAAATGTTTATAAAAGAAATATGGTTGGTAACAGTGCTAAGACAATTTTATCTCAATGGGCTTAACAAGTAGAACATCAGTTCTTGACCAAAAAGGAAATTTCAAGGTTTCAGGAGATAATTAGGATTAGATTGAATATGAATCTTTCTTCAAGACATTCTTGGGAGGAGGGAGGATGCATTCTGAAATGGTGAAAAGGCTCATGGGTTGAAAACCAGTAACTTGTATGTGGTTCCCATTTTGACAGCATCAAAAGCAAGCTTCAATAACCATTAAAAAAAAAAATAAATAAAATATCAAGTGTTTGATAAACACAGTCTTGTTCTAAGTTTAATATCAATTATAGAGTACTAAACTCACTAGTAATGATTGGTAAGGTCAGTACAAATTTATTTTGATGTAGACATGTTTTCCCCCAAACAGTGAAAGATCCATATGTGCAAATGACTTAAATTTTTAGCTGTTGACCATTTAAAGCAGAAAACATTTGATCTTACAATCTGTCATTCATGAGATTTTAGTCATGTTTTTCCCCCATTGAAGATCCACAAATGTACCAGAAATGATCGTTTTAAATAAAAAAAAAAAAAAATTGAACAAACATCATCTTTAATTGATTCAGGTAACTTTCATGTAAAATTTTATTCACCCAAATTAACAAGTATCACCCTGTAAACTCCTCTTCCTCCCTTTCCATCTGATAGGAAGACAAATTCACTAAGTATCAGGACATCTTATTCACTTTGTCAAAAATGATGGTCTACTAAGAAATGTGGCTATATCAGTGTAACTGTTAAAACTTGCAGATTAAAAATCAAAATCTTAAAACAAGTTTTACTAGAAGTTTGTTCAAGTAAAGGTGAATGAGCAATCATGGGGATGGTGCTCTAAAACATCAGCTCAGAGGCAGGCTAATAGCTGAGGTATGTGTGCCATTTCATCAGTCTGTTCAAATAAATGGCAAAGTTCCACTAATGTTTTATGATGACAACAAAATCTTGCAGTTATAAACAATTCTCATTTGTTCCAAACAAGTTACTGAATTTCTGGGATGAGCGTTATTATTTACATTCAGACTATTGTCCTTAGTCTTTGCTGATTGACAATAATCCAAATGTAAACAGTAAATAATAAAACAAAGTATTCTTCGTAAAGGCCAAGACTGGTTCAGTTCATAAAAGCAATGATCCTTCAACACATTCTGAAACAGAATTCTGAATGGATGTTATCTACATCTAATATTTTAAAAAAGGCTTGAAGTTTTCACCAAATGAATGGTATAATACTGCAGCAACCTATATACAGGATGTTATGAAAGTGGTCAGCTCTACCAACCTTCCAAGGTTTGGTGTAATTTACTTAAAAGGAACATATCAAACCCTACAAGACTTTTGCATTATAGAATAAACATTCAGAAATTTTAGAATAGATTTGTTATCAACTTCCAAAAGATTATTGATGTTGGCACTTTAAAAAAAAAAAAAAAAAAAAAAAAAAAAATATAAAATGTAAAAATGCATGTGGACTTCCCCTCCCCACCTTTTAAATTTATAACAAAACAACAGGTGAGGAAACCCTGTGTTAATTAGTAAGTTTCCTTCAGAAGGAAGAAGGGCTAAATTAATAACAAAATGAGCAAAATTCCCATTTTATCAGCTATTTTAATAAATTCAATCCAATATATATATATTTTTTTTTAAATCAATGAAACTGAGCCATTTTTAAAATGGGACAAAACCAGATCTCCAGTTTGTAAAATGTAGAATTATCAATGTCAGATTTTTTACTTTTTTTTTTTCTTTTTGAGTGCACCAGCAGGAATAAAATTGTCAACGCTTACACCACATTGTACTGTCAATGCTGTTTGACAACAACTAACAAAGGCAGTAGCAGCAGGTGTATTTCAATATATAACCACAGCCAGGGGACCTGGGAAGGAAAGTAGTGGTTCAATGGAAAGACAGAAATAAAGAGAAAAGGAGGAGGAGGATGGAGAGAAGGAGAGCGTATGGAAAGAGAGGCAGGTGTAAAGAGAGTACATGGGGTCAACAGAAACCTCCCCTTTTAATATCTCTCCTCCTCCTCCTCCTTCTCTCTGTCCATCTCTGATGGGAGAAATATTCACTAACAACAGGAATGATCTGCCTGCAGTTCTGATTTCCGAGTTTCACATGGAAATTACATTTTTTTAATTTTTTTTTTATTTTATTATCTGCCAAAAATAAAATTAAATGATGGCAGAGTCCCTCTAGGAAATAATTTATTTACTGCCTTTCATCTCAACCAAAGTTTTAACCGTAAAGCATCCACTCCATTCAGGTAGTAGCGAAAAAGTCGCTTGTCTCGTACAAAGCCGAGATTTTCATAGAGTTTCAGAGCAGCTTTGTTCGTGATTTCTGTTTCTAACACCACCTTGAAAAAGACAAAAACAGAAATGATTTAGAAAAGGTAGAAGAGAAAATAGATATTTAATAGTTAAAGAAAAAAGAAAGTCTTTCAAAAATGGTTACATATATGCGAAAGAATGAGGGAGAAAAAAATGCATGTTCTATTGGGCTAGATTACAGTCCACTTTGTAGTCCAAGAAAACTATCCCAACCACATAAAGCCTAGAAGTAAATCTGTTCAAAGTTACAAAGTGGACACAGACTAATCATTAAGGGAATATCCTAGTGAATAAACTGATGAAAATATTAGCATTTTGCATAGATACACATTTCTAACATCAAACACAATGGCAGGAAAAAGACAAAGTTTGTAACAGATTGTGTAAACTCTAAATTTACACATACATCCAATTCCTTGGCTTTTATATCCCTAAACAAAATATTTAAGGATAGAAAAGAGAAACCACTCCTTAAAAAAAATCTAAATGCTACCACTGCTGTATATGATTCAGAACAATATCATAATTTACATTATGACTCAAGTAAGTGAATAACACTTTCACATTTTGCTAACACTAAACAGGCATACAAATACTTTGAGATTATATCAATTTCATATTAATGAATTTCATTACAAGAAAAAAAACAAAAACAATGGTAACATGCTTTACCAGTTGCCCTAGTAACTTACACATCATGCAGATTTCATATAACTAAGGGAAACCAACATATTTTATATTGAATATAAATTTGTGTATCAATTTCAAATCTAACCACTCCTTTTTCTATGGAGAAAAAAATGGTTTAGCGCTAACAACACTGAACCAAACGAATAAACAATGATCCCAACATTTTACAGCACAAATGTCATAAAAACATTACTCCCAAAACCAATATAAATTCCAAATAAATAAAAAACAAAAAGAAACCAATTTTAAAGTAACAATGTCTATAAAAGAAAGATCAATAAAAAAATATCTAAAGGATTTGAAGTCAATATCAGGCTAGCCTTTCATCATAATACCACACATCTTTTGTCATAACTCTCCTCAAGAGAAAAATATAACCAAAATCTGTGTATATAAATAATGTCTCCTGCAGTTGTAAATGTCCACCCACCCAATCAAAATTTAAAAACATCTTAATGTTTGAGTTATAGATAATGGATTAGTACACAATATGTGAAAAAAGAAGAAAAGTATACTATCATTAAAGTACTGTCAAAGCTAGTAAGATGCACAGAGATACATAGGTTTTAACACAATAGAAAACATTCAGGAAAATTAATTTTAGCAATTAATGTCTTCCATATCAAAAGGTGATCATATAGACATTTGAGAAAATGTATGCCTTTCATATCAGAAATCTATGAAAAGCCAATTTCTTGAAAAGAAGGATGAAAGTACAAAGCTACTTCTAAAGTTGAAGGATGCTAAAGCATATATTGAAAAAGAAAAAAAAAGAAAGAGATGAAAATAGTCTAACAAATATTCATGTTAACAAATAGGCAGGTCTTGTTTCTAACACAGACAATTCTTTTCATGTTCTTACTAAATTCTGATACTTTTCTAATATTTTACTTGCAATTCACTACTTTCAGTTGATCATAATTAACAGGAACAATTACACATACATTCACTAATTTTATTTGCTAAGGAAAAATACAACATGAAATAAAATTCTTTAACATTTACATTTGTCTATATGAAATCTGACTAAAACTTTGTTTAAATAACAATATGAAAGAACTTTCACTTGTAACAAAAATTATAAACAGATAAATTTTTTGTTCTTGATTATTAAATTACAGAAAAAAAAAAAAAAAAACAACTTTTGCTATACCAATTAAACATTAGCAACAAGAGGGTACAGATAGAATGTTGGATTTTGTTGGTTACCAAAATGGTAACTCTTGTCAGCAAAGAGCACAAGTCTATTTAAATGCAATGACAATAACTGGTATTTGAAGAACAAAAAAAAAAATTTTCCTATTAAGACTCACCTCATCACAACCATCTGCTAACATGGCTCTGATGGCTTTCAGCACTAAATTGGAACCTGAGGGGGAAAAAAATAAAAATAAAAATAATTTTGATTCTAGCAAAAAAACTATTTTAATGGAAACAAGAACAAAATGCACAGCCTAGCATTTGACAAGTTTAGAGTAACAGATTTTTCTAGGGGCCCAGGTGTGTGAAGATTTTTAACATCCACAAAAGAGTTCTGACTGCTACAATAACTTGTAAAATTTATATTTTTTGTTAAAAAAAAAAAAAAAAAAAAAATTTCAAGTTATTGATTTCTTATTGAGAACACCATGGAATGCTCCATTAATAGATATCTTGGCAATTGCTAAAGTGACTTTTTACTTCAAAGCTCTGATACAGACCAATTAAAGAAAATAATCAAAATTGTTAAAATACTGTATGAAAAAAAATTTGTAGAAGAGATTAAGACATATAAATAATAGCCACTATGTATATAGAAATGCTCTCTTAATTTCATAAAATAAATTACATATAAAGGAAATTTCAAAGAAAAAGATAAATTTCACATTTTTAAAAACGATAAATTGAAAAAGTGAATTCAGAACTAATAATAAAAAAAAAAGAAAAAAAAGATACAATGTTCCTCCTAGTTAGAGACTAACAAAGAGAGACATCTATATCAGAAAGGATAAGAGGAGGAGGAGGAGCAAACAGAATGAGAAACTATGGCTACAAGAAAGTGTATTAAATGTTAACTTTAGGCTGTAGAATGAGACTATATGCCAACATTCTAAAAAACAAACAAATAAATAAAACATTAACATATATGGTTGGGTAAAAACTAAAATTGTTTTTTTAGTGTTTCATCTTAGCTTTTAACCAACCTATTGCTTTAATTTACTCCCCAAAGATGTGAAGAAAAAGTATGTTTAAGAGTGGCTTGAATCTTTTTTAAACTTTAAAAATAAATCAACAAAGCTTGAACTGTATCTGCTATGAATTCACTCAAGTTCCTATTACCTAAAAAGCATTTCACTGTCTCATGGGTATTAAACAACATTCTTCAATTATTGTTTTTCTACTGTTGACTTCTGAATTTGACATTCATTTAAATGTTTTGACGTACAGACACTAATGAAGTATTCTTACCTATTTTTCGCCTTCTATATTCAGCATCTACTGCAAGCATTGCTATGTATCCTCTTCTTATAACTCGTTTGTGAATGTCCAGCTTGCATACTATGGCTCCAACACATTTGCTACCATCCATACACTGAAAAAA
The DNA here is from genome assembly GCA_964036315.1 of Acanthosepion esculentum. Lineage (NCBI taxonomy): Eukaryota > Metazoa > Mollusca > Cephalopoda > Sepiida > Sepiidae > Acanthosepion > Acanthosepion esculentum. The sequence continues at coordinate 49,670,143 of OZ038498.1, forward strand.
AAACAAAAACAAAACAAAACAAAACGGATTAAATATATTTGTCATCAAAATACAATTTCAACCACCTTTTTTAATAACCAGCAATAGAAATTTGCCATGTTCATTTTTAATAAAATGAAAAATATTTTTAAGCTATACATTTGTTAAAACATTGAAACTGTCCAAATTATACATTTTGGTAAGAAAACTACCTGGCATAGGTCAGAATAAAACTATTGTACTTTTTGTAGAATCTTCAAAATTCTTAGCAAAATTATTTCTTCAAAAGTTCAAAAACATTTCACCTACTTTTAGTGATAAATATTAATTTTTGTCTAATTTTCTGGAATGAAGTGTTATTTTAATGTTCAGTTGGACTAATGTCTTCTTCATTGTTTTATTATCACATTAAGGCTTTCTTCAGGTGCATGTCAATACCATATGTCAGTAAAAGTTCATCTAGTCAGAAGATGAGGTGGTTACATGGCATTCTTTACTTCAGACCAAGTCATAGTACAACTCACAATCAGAATTGGACACCTATCAAATAGTTTCATTCCACTAAAAGTGAAGACTTGTTTTCATTTTGGGTTTGCACTGTGGTAATCAGCTTAAGAAATTCTAAGAAAAAAAGTAGAGATTAAGCTCATAATTAATATGACTTGGAAAGTTAATCCTCTTCATCTTTGTATATTTTTTCTTTTTTTTTTTTTTTACTAAGGTCTTATTACAATTAAGATGTAATTTGGCAGAGTTGTGGATCCTTCAACTTCCACCCCATTAACAAGAGTGTACAAAATGTTATATACATTTTAGTTTGAATCCACATTAAAACCTTTTTAATGAAACAAAACCATATCAGAATTAAAAATTCTGAAACAAAAGTATGACAACAAAATAAACATGAAAGAAATTTATTTTATTGTCTAGAAATAAACTAACTATTGTTATGCCGACTTATTTTATCACTCATTTATGATATCTAAAAAAATATCAGATTAAATTTGTTGAATTTAATTATATGAGATTAACTTTATGTAACATTCTAACATTCTTAATAAATGACTTTTTATTTTTTTAGTATGAAATATTGTTTGCTTAAAAAAAAAAAAAAAAAAAGTAAAAGAAAAGGTAAACTAAACTAAAATTCAACATTTTTGAAAATACCTTTTAGAAAGATTAACAAATTACTTGAAAAATTAAATATGGTTAGATTTGTTGTTGTGAATAATAATACCAGAGAAAAAATAAGTAAAATTAACTTCATGTAACAAATTATAGCATTTTTAAATAAACTTGTCCGTGAATTGAAATCTTTGGAAGAAAATTAAGCATAAAACAATTAACTTTCTTGGGAGAAAATCTGTAACAGTTGCTATAAAAAAAAAAATTAAAAAATTTTTTAAAAAAATTAATAAATTAATTTATTATATTACATTTCAGTATAAGTGTGGTAACAATCCAACATACTCTTTATTTGTTACAAACAGAAATACAGATTACAAAAAAACAAAGCTGATTATTAGTGTGTTGGCTTTTATGAATAAGAATCTCAGTGAAGAAAATTAAATTAACTTTTTAAGTGAAAAATGTTAAATTAATTTCCAAGTAACAGGAAAAAAGTTTCCTAAATTATATTTTCTTTTAGTGAATTTCAGACACAGGCTGATTTGCAATAAAAAGAAAATACCACAAGTCCAAAGGAAAAAAAAATGTATTTACTTCAATTTAATATGCTAAAGGTATTCCAAATATAAAAACCCAAAATTTCTTAAGCCAACTACAGTAAACACAGAATGAAACTAAAAATCTTCACTCCCAGTAGAACAATGAGATTTGAGACAGGCCTCCAGTTTTGGAGTAAAGAATGCCACATGCAGTTAGTTATCAGACTTACCAACATTAGCAGAACTGGTTTATTATATATATATATATATCCAGATGTATAGTATTAATTGCTTGGATTGACAAACACCTGAAGCAGGTCAGAAAGCACAATTGAAATGTGATAACAAAAACATTAACTAAAAATAAATCTATTAAAATGTATAATTAAAGTTTTAAATGCTAAAATGTATATTTAAAGTTCATTATCATCATTTACATTTATTTATTCAGGTATAATTTTTTATGAAAGTTATTTCTACCAGCCTGGTTGCTGAATTTATTTTTCTAGATTTGCTACAAATAGATGATTATCTCCCTTCCTTTATGTGAGGGAGCAAGAAAAAAGAAAAGAAAAAAAAGATCACTGATCTGGTTTTGAGGAAATAGATGCAAGTCATTTCATGTGTTAAAAATTATTTTCAATCAAAACATCTTTATATTTGTATTATTTTTTTTTTATATATATTTCAAAATAATTAATAAAATTAATCATGATATACATAAACATAAAAAATAGTTATGCCTAAACTTATTTAACCACACTCCTGAAAATAGTTTTATTTCTAAAAACCTTTGAAAACAGAATAGAAAATTTCTTTTCAATTATCTGACAAAAACAGCTGCTACACTAAGTTTGAAAATAAGATTTTTCTAGGTAGTTTGAAAATAACACCCCTTGGGAAAAAAAAGTCTTCCCATTATATGTATCAACAAAGGTGGAATAATAGAAAATAAACTTAACAAAAATTATCAAATGTTGTTAATGACAATGAATACTGATCTGCATAATGCTGATTCCATTGCAAGTAAAATATAACAGATGTCACCAATAGTAAGCCCAAATAAAAAGATTTGGTATTTTTATGTTCTCAAGAAGGGAATGACTGAAGTTATCAATATCTTGTTATTAAAAAAAAAAAAAAAAATGCCAGCTTGAAAAGTGATTTTCTATAGAACCAGTGAAATTCTTATCAAATTGCTAAATTTTAGTTAGGATTTGAAATGCTACATGATTGGAGAATATAATCAAATTAAATAAGAAAGAAAAAAGTTACTGCTGCTGTTTGAATAATCTAAATACAAATATACGATAACTAAGTAGCTGATATTTTGTATTTCAGTAAAGGAAAAAAAAAAAATCTTCAAAGTTAAAAAAAGAAACAATAAAAAATTGTAAAAATTTCCTAATTATCAAAATATTTTCTTTTATGAAAGAGAGATCCTTTGAATAAAGCTCGAAATCTGGCAACTCCTAATCAAAGCCAGAAATCCAGCAAAACCCAAAGAAAACTTAATCTCATGGCTTTATCACAATACACCTTTTAAGTAATCATTTAATCCCAGTTTAGTGAAATTCAAATTTTAAAGATAGCAAGTGATAAAAACATGTACCAATCAAAACAAAGAGAGAAAAAAAAAAAAACTAAATGCAGTTACCTATCATATGACTGCAAGGTATAATATGTCACGGTTGATTATCAAAAGAGAAAGGTTGGTAACATAATATACTGCCTTTTAGAAAGAAAGAAAAAAAAAAAAGTGTGCAGTGAAAGGAAGGTGAAAAGTCAGAGTAACAAGCAAAGTACATGTGCAAGGCTTTTTAACAGATACCTTTACAGAGAATGACAATAACTTTTGTAAATTATAAGGTTAGAAGGGCACCAAAGTGTGATTGTCTAGGTTAAGTTTACAGCAATTTTGTAAACTTTAAAATAAATAGTTTTTCTGCTAATGCTTGGGTCATCCAATGATGAAACCAAAGGATACTAAAAAAAAAAAATCCAACAAACTCTAAACTTACTAATCAATCAACACAATACATGAATACTTTAGATAAGAACCAGAGAAACTTCGTAATACAAAAATTAAAACCAATAAGGACTTTAAAATGCATCGTCTACAATGCTATTTAATGTGGTTGCATTATTAGAGATGTATTTCTTCTCATCTAATGAGAGATATTTTTTAATATAATTGTGAGTATTTCCATTTTTAAATGTTTGATGACATGGAATTTAGCTGCTTTTTTTTTTCTTTTTTAAATAGGAAAAGTATCCTAAGTAAGATACTCATTTTTTGTTGCTCGCATTAGATTTTAGGATACATGATCTTTGTCTTTTTTATTTTTATTTTTTTATTATTTATTCATTTGAGCTAGCTCAGACATTCATAAGTATCACACCAACCATCACAGTTAGGAGGTCGTTAGGGTAACATTCTATGTCATTGATTTTCTAAGTGTAGCTTAGAAGTGGCACAAGGATGAAAGTGTGGAGCATCCTGTCAAGATCAAACTAACTACTCAGTTGTAATTGATTGACCTAGTGGGGCAAGCTTGCTAGCCATTACACCATATTGAAATTATATATATATATATATATCCCACCCGGGTGTAACAGCATAATTATCCATCCCACAAAATGTTTAATATCTATACAAAGAAAAAAAAATAAATAAATAAATAAAACTAATTGACACTCCCCCCCGGTTTTCAGATAAGATGTTTAGCCATCTTGGCACCATTTTTGTAAGAATCACTGAAAAACCCTTTGAGTTATTCAGCTAACAAGAAACCAGGTTAAAATTGTTTTGTTTCAGAACCACTGTCTTCCCAACTGAGCAATGATGAGAGGAAAAAGATCATTCAGGCCTTCAGTAATATCAACATTCATACTCTGGCTTCCATCTTCAAAGTCCATTCGAGAACCATCAAGAGAATGGTGAGAGAAAAAAAAAAGTGTATGTGTGTGTGGGGGGGAACAGTAGAGAGGAAAACTGGATCAGGAAGTCACAACAGCAAGAGGGATCATCATTTCAACTTAGAGCTAAATAGATCAATTAGAAAAGATCCAACTCATAATTCATAAGACGTTTGGCATGTGAAAGAGGAGTTTCAGCTATGACAGTCCAAAGAGCAGTGAAAAAAAGACTTGAAAATGAAATCGTAGGTGAAACCTGTGAGGCACCTTGTTACTCCAGGACAGAAAGTTAGGTTAGAGAGGGTGAGGATCATCTTGAATAAGTTGGAAAATGATCCTGGGATAATATATATATATATATTTGAATTCTATTTCACTCCTACATGAGCTTCAATCCTTAGCTACAATTAATTAAATGATGAATATGTCATTTTTGTTTATGATGGATTTCATCACAATTCTTCTGTTAAGCTTGGAGTGTAATTATACATTCTTATTGATCAAAATAGAGTCCAATAGTGTTATAAAAACCTCAAAATTCCAATAAAATATATTGGATCATTTCTAAGATATAGTGGTTCAAAGCTTAATCTAACAATTGGACAACTTTGCTGTTACACGATTTGTACAATTTTGCTGTTATACCTTGTGTGTGTATGTGTGGAAAACTTAGCAGATGCATTTTGTCTTCTGAAAGACTTCAGCAATGCAAAGATTGTTTTTCTAAATATTTATATACAAGAGCAAAAATGTCATTAGTTTTTCAAAATTTTTAAATTTAAGAATGCTCATAAATATTCATCAGGCTAGCTGAAAAGTCAGGAAAGCTATGAAATGACACAATTCAATGTCTAATGGAGGAAAGTAAGTGAGTAAATGAGGTTCTTATAATTTTTTTTTTAATGTAAACTAATGTTTTAGTTTTGGATTCATTTATGCATTATATATTAAAAAAAAACAAACAAACAAAAAAACATGACGTTATGAATTTAATTAAAAAAAAATTTTTTTAACATTTTTATAATCATGTATATTGGCTTGGGAAAGTAGCAATTCTTTCAGAAATGGAGATATTTGAAAAGATCCAGAGCCCAGATTTATATTTTGGCAAGATTTGATAGTGGCATTCTTAAGAAATTGGTGTCCTCCATAGCTTGCCTAAACTTCTCAGCTAACATGATGAATATTTATGAGTGCTCTTAAATTTAAAGTTTTTTTTTAAAAACTCATAACATTTTTGCTCTTGTATATAAATACTTGTTACAAAATAAAATTTCCTGCATTTGCCTTGATAAAGTCCCTCAGGGGATGAAACAGGTCAGCTAAGTTTTCCTTTTTGTCTTTATTCACATTATCCTTTACAGATATACTCTGTGTGTGTGTGGAAAGAGGAGTTTAAATAATTTGAATATTATTAGTCATTACTTGGACCCTCTTCACATTCTTTTATTGTCCATTTCAGAGCTTCAGAATATTTATCAAAACAATAGGGAGAAATGTTCAATCCTAATGGAAAATTACCCGGAAATTTTGTACACCTATTAGTCTCAAAACATTGTAGCAACAGCAAAAAGAATGAGATCAATAGTTCAAAACAGATTGTGGAATGATGACCTCTCAAAATTATACAAGTGGTAAACTTAAAGTTTTAATTGCTAAGTTTTTATCAGAAGTCAATAAAAGCCAAAGTTAAAACTTGGATCTGGTCAGCATTCAATATGAATAACAATTGTATCAATGTTTTACAATTTTTTTTTTTTTTTTTTTTTTTAGACTAAGCCAACTTTGGTATAACCTAAACTTTTTAGCATACTTAATGTAAAATTAATTGCTGTTTTTTAACCATTAACATTAAGGCAGTATACCTCATCTTAGAATCAAATATATCAATTGGAATAAGAAACTTTTTAATGTATTTATTGCTGCAAACAAGACAATTTATTCAAATAGTATAGAATTCTGATGTCCTGAAATCAATGAATATTTCAAAGGCATTTTGAACTGCTGCTTGGTTGCTGAAGAGCATCTCTTGCAGGATATCAAGATATTTTCAAAAAGTGATGTCAAGAAAGAAGTCTGATAAATAAACTGCCTGAGGAACTGCTTTGTAGCCAAATTTGTTCAATTTCTGAAGAATCCATTGCAAAACAAGTCAGGCATTGTTGTGGAGAAGAATTGGTCCTTTTCTACTAATCAATGTTGGACATTGCAGCTTTTTGTATATTTTGCCGATTTCCTAGCGATACTAATCTGTGGTGATAGTTTTGTTATAATTCAAGAAGTTCTTGCAGATGATTCCATTTGCCAACCAGTGATCATAACACTCAGCTTTGGTTTGAGATAGGTACCTCCACTAATTTACTGAAAAAAGAGCATACGATGATGAAAAAAGGCCCTAAACTTCATAAAAAAAAAAAAATTTTTTCATCAAAATGTTTGTTATTATTAAGACATTTTTTTTTTTTTTTTTAATTCAAAACTGATTAAAAATCTTGTTTTGCTTGCTTCAGTGGAGAAGGGGGTTATGGGACAAAGATTAGTATAGGAAATTTGAGCCACTTTTTTGCTGTTTAAAAATACAATTGATTTGGAAATTCTTGTAAAAATCAAATAACTGTCAGATTTTAACAAAATTTTCATGATTTATTCACAGATAAATAAAATTTTTTTTATTTTCATTTTTTTAAAGAATTTTGAATATTTTTTGTATGTGTATAAATGTGCTGATTTTTGTAGATATAGGATCCCATACACATTATCAGAAAATAAGAGTGATAACAAAGATTAGTATAGGAAATTTGAGCCACTTTTTTGCTGTTTAAAAAAACAATTGATTTGGAAATTCTCGTTACATTGCAGAAAAATGAGAATGTAATCAATTTAGTTTGAGGGTGGGGGAAAGGAGGAATTTGTAAAAGTGAAAATTTAAGAAAAATTTGTTCTAATCATGTGGTAAAAAGAATGGCCCAGTGGATAAAAGTGTTGGCTGGATCCAGTGACTTAACCCAAAGAATTGTGAGTTTAATACTTAGCTACAGCAGTAGTGAACAAAAACATGGAGAGTTGAATTAAAAGGGAGATAACTGAGTCATCTGGAAGAGGAATGGAATGTGTAACTAGACCAATCTACCCCAGTAGACAAAATAAAGGGTTCAGTTTGAAATTCCAATCACCTGAAGAAGGTCAAAGCGTACAATGGCCAAACGTTGTGAACATGACAAGATGAGAACAACAGTCCAAACAATGTAAATAATCTATGGATCAATGATAGCACATATAATCAATTTCATTAACATTTTGTTACATTAATACCATTTTGAAACGAGGAAACTTAAAGCTGAATCATTTAAATAATGAAATATTTTGATGGAAATACAACAGTGAAAATTAAAATCAATAAAATACTTGATTCATTTACCAAATGCTAATTTTTTCAATCCAGAGACATAAGATAAACCTACTTTGATTTACTTTGCTTTTTTTATGATATACGCATCATTTCAAAAAAGATTAATATGAAAAATTAGCATGACAAATAAACTAGAAAAAAGTGTGTGTGTGTGTGTATATATATATATATATATATATACACACACACACACACACGCACATACATACACACACACATTTTAAAACTATAAATCAGATTACTCAAAATCCTTAAAGAAATGCATTTATACAGTTTTTTTTTTTTTTTAATTGGATTTCTAATCATACAGAAAACTATTTTTTTAGTATGGCAGGCTATAATGGTAAAATTACAATGCCAACAGAGTTGGCCTGTTTAATATCTAACTACCAAATTGATGACATCTGACAGTCCTTAAATGTTTGCCTCTATACAACAACTCATTAAAAACCTGTCAATAGAAATATCTTTTCCTGCTTGCAATGCAGTCTTGTTATAGCAAGTTATTTTTTAGTGCCATTATGAGGGACTCATACACAGTAAGTTTCCAAAATATTTTCTTTGTGAAATCAGTAAAAAATATACAAATTTTTTCAACACAAGGGTTGACTTTTTAAAAATATTTATAATGATGCATGGAAAAAAATTACATATTCACTCATTCAAAATATTAAAAATGTGAACCAATTTTGTGGGTCTCAGGTATAATCCCTAAAGTATTCAACCAGTTTTATAACAGTAGATAAAAAAAAACAAACAAAAAACCTTTATTGAAGGCAGATAAATTTACTTCAGTTTGATAATTTATGTACATATAAAAATCTTTAAAATAAAAATAATCCATTAAAAGCAATCGGTAATTTGGTTCACCTAATAAATATACTACACAACTAGTTTTAGTTCAAATTTCTTTTTACGAGTATTAAAAAGAAAAACAAAGAAAAAGTAAATAAAGTTAAAATGATATAAAACTTAAATTTGTTTTAGATCTTTAATGTAGGTACTTCCACAGATTTGCAATACCTAAGGTTTAAAATTAATTTTTAAACATGAAAATTCTTTCTTTAAGCTTTTATTTTACTTTTAATTTCAAGTTAATAGATTAAATTTAATATTTCCAATAAGCAACATACTTTGCTTTATTTCAAAACTAATTTAAATTGAATGGAAGGTGTTTTTATTTTGAAATTGCTAAACATCCCCAATTTTAGTGCCATTTTAGACATCTTTCATTACAATGTAATTCTCTTTATTAAAAAAAAAATTAAAAAAATTTCAAGAATAAAATATATTTTTCTGAAACTTTGAGGAATATTTGCTGATTTAAAGTGCAATCAATCTGGTTTGAAACAAATATTAAAGTTTAAAACATTGCAGAAATGCATTTTTTAACATGGCAGTAGCTGTTTATTTTTAGGCATTGATAGATTGAGAGTTTGAATGACAGATGGAAGTTTACCTAATGTTTTTCTATGGTGGACATATCTGTAAAATTTACTTTAAGAATATAATGTGAGCACCCACGTTTTTATATAATTTTTAACCGAGTAATCTTAATAATTTAATAAAATATTTTCTGTAGTCTGTTTTATTGAATTTTAGGTACTTTGGCTTTAAATTTACTATAGTCATTACTCTTATTTTCGGATATTTACAATATCAGGATAAAAAAAATATCAGCACACTTATACACACAAAAAAAATTTCAAGATTCATTTTAAAATATTGGGTGTTGATGAATTGTAGTAAGCTTTTCTATTTATGATTAATAAATACAGTTTTTACGTAATATCACCTAACCTCTACAAAGTAAGACTGAAATTTAAAACTTTATAGATTATTATAATTGAAATTTGTAATAAATGAAAACAATTCTTGTAAAAATTCATTATTCTTTAGGAAATTTTTTTTTCTTAAGACAATAGTGTCAACAATATACAGGGTGTAATCTAAATTACACAAAAATGAAAATAACACTGACATCTTATTTTAACATATATTTACCAAAATTACACAAAAATGTCTTGAAATACTAAAGAGAAAAAAAAAAAAAAAAAATTAATTGCATTCATTCATTCATACACACAGGCTTCAACCACGGCCTCCAGGCAACTTCGGAATCTCCTGGACACTGGTGAATGTTGCCATAGCCTTCAGTTCAGCCTTGGTATTACAAGGTCTCTTGCTCAACTGTGCCCCGCACATCATAATCAATGAGGTTGCAGTCTGGGAAGTTAGGTGGTCAAATGTAAGGGGTGATGTGGTCACAGAAATTGTCTGACAGCCATGACTAGGTTCTTTTACTTGCGTGGCATGGTGCAGGGTCCTGTTGCCAGTCATAAGGACTTCCAACAGCCACCCTCTTGATCCAGGGCAGCACTACCTCCTTAAAGCATTTGGTGTAGGCCTCCGTGTTAAGTCTGAGGTCCTCATCAAATTTGGGAGTTCTTTTCTTATCAGAACAACCAGTTTCCCCAAGTTGCCGTACCTTCATAATCACCATTAGACTCATCTAATTCTTCCCAAATCCTCTGCATTGTCCTCAGATTGACACCCAAACATTCTGAAATGTTCATATTGGCGCTTCCGGCACAAATGCCAAGCAGTACAGCATGCCCATTTCCAAATTTCTGGCAGTGTGAATTGCATCATAATGCACTTTTTACTCACAGATGGTGCCCAACTGATCCTACTATACCGTAAAGCTGACAAAAATAAAAAGCAACACCCATGCATGAAATTAAAAATATAAAATGGCAACAATTTACCCATCACACCCTATATGTTCTTCATAAAAGCAATTAAAAATTTTTCTAATTAAATAATGTCTTACTTTCATGGCATTTTTTTTTTTTATTTTACAATTCAGAGCAGACTTTTAGTAACTGGGGTCCTGTTTTACAAAAAAGGAAATTTACAATTTAAATTCTCCAAGAATTTCAGCTTTTAAGTAATATAAACATCAAGCACTACAAAATTTAATTTAAAACTTCATAAAATTTAATCCATTTGTGAATAAGTACTGAAAATTTTTGCAAGAATTTCCAATTCAATGCATTTTTTTACTATGAAAAAGACACTAATACTAATCTTTGGCCACTGTACTGACACACTTATTTTTAAAACATTTTGAATGTAAAAAAAATAATAAATCTTTTGTTTTTTTCTCTTAATACAAAGATTTTGATAAAATTTTGTTTTTATTAATTTGGGGGTAGTTTTTCATTGATGTATTTTTTTTTTTTTTTAAGCAAATCATTGGTGGTACCTACTTTCATGTTTCACAATTTTCATTTGTAAACACCTACAAATGTATTTTTTCTTTTGCAAAAAGTGATTTCAAATTTAAAAAGTTAATCTTTGAAAATCTAAGGTGATCATTTTCTTTTCTTTTTTTTTTTTTTTTTAAAGATATTGAAATCATGTGCATGTATTTTCAGTTGATTTTATGCTCTAATAAAACACCTTTTGGTGGTGGTGGTGTTTCATTCTTAGCTTCTGATTATGTGAGTGGTAAATTATTCTAATATAAAAAAGCAAGATTTTATTTTAAGAGCTTATTATTGTATAGATTGAAGCCATTCTGTTAACCTATAAAGATTTGGACATCAAGTTTTCAAATACTCTATTTCTTAATGTCAAGATTGAATTTTGCACTGTAACACAAAAAGCTGAGAAGGAAAAAATGTTGATTATGGAAAAGTATTTATTTAAAAAAAAAAAAAAGAAATAAAAAAGAATAGAAAACGAAAAGAAAAAAAAGAGGATTCAAATAAATCTTGTGCAAAAATAAAACTTTTATAACCTTTCTCTTTCTTAAAGGAGTTTATATACATATTTAATATAGTGCTGTTCGATAAAAGTGATTCACCTGATTTTTTTACTAAATGTTCTCTTCTCCATTGAAACGAAAGTTGAGCTAAATTCAAAGGATAAGCAATCTAAAATCCAAAGAAGAAGCTTTGAAAGCTCTTTGAATTTAGTAAGTACTGTCAAGCATCCATTCAGTATAATGTTCTGGGGATGCTTTTCTTTTCATGGAACTGGTATCTTAAAACCTATTGAAAAGACCCTCAGGAGCAAGCAGTACAAGAGAATTTTAGAGTCTTGTCTGCTCCCTTCTGCTGAAAGGGTGCAAATTGACCCCACCAAGCTCATTTTTATGCAGGATAATGCTCCCTGTCACAAATCAAAATTGATGAAGGAATACTTTGATGAGAAGCAGGCGAGTGTTATGACATGGCTGCCCCAATCTCCTGCCCTCAACCCCATAGTAAACTTATGGAGCATTATAAAGTACAGGCTCTCGAGAAAGCAGTTGAGCAACAAAGAGGATTTGATTGTGAATTTCATATCCGAATGCAATTCAATGCTTGGAGATGAGATTTGTCAGAACCTGATCAAGTCAATGCCAAAAAGGGTTGAAAAGGTTATTCAAAGTAAAGGAGGACCCATAGATTATTAAATATTTCGAACTATATTACCTATTATAAATAAATTATCCCTCTATTATTCTTTATTTAAAGCTGTTCAGTTATGTTTCTATTGGTTAATGGTTGCAGGAAATAAGTGAGTCACTTTTTTTTGCACAGAGTTTTTCCCTAAATCTCATTTATATTCAAAATTATAATTATCAATGGAATATCTTAGGGTGAGTAAACTTTTTTACTAGGTGGTCGAGAAGGGGTCTTTATATTAGTAAGATTAAAAATTAGTTTGACCCCAAAAACAATAGGCAAAAACATTTTTAAGTAAAAAAAAAAAAAAAAAAAAAAAAAAATCTGGTGAGTCACTTTTATCGAACAGCACTGTATATATTTGGCAAAAGAAAATCAGAGATACTTTGTAATTTTTATACTATTAAATGTTGGTGAAAAAAAATAGTGCACTCAGAACAGGAGTCCTGGTAAGTAGTGTACCAACTGTGTGAAATTAATATTAACCAGCAGAACTAAACAAAGCTACATTGTCACATCTACGGATGACAGGAACCAATTAGAGATGAGCTCACTGTTTTGTCAAACTGTTTAAAGTTAATCACTGGAAAGTTTCTAATTAGAAATGAGCTTCTGCAGCTACAAAACTGTAAACATACAACTCAGATAAAAAAAAGTCTGGACTTGGCTTAATATTCACTCATTGTTTTCCTAAGAAGATTTCACACAAACTAGGATTAAATAAAATTGATATCATCAACAACAACAACATGGTTGAATTTCATTATGTTCCTCAGTCATTAATTTGGCCTTCCAATCAATGCAATTAGATCAAAGTGGAAAATCTCTTAGAAACAAGTACACAAAAAGCAACAAGAGTGATTCTTATCTTCATTTGCTGGAAATCATTTTCATTCAATTGATCTATCAGCTATACACTCCTAAGTAACAAAATAGTTTTATTCACAATATATTTGTCAGTACAAGTGGCTTAATTAAACTATTTTCTTCTGTCAATTTTTGATTAAAAAAAAAAAAAACCCGAATGAACCATTAACAAATAACTTTCTGATTAACGATAAAAATAAAGCCATGTTGACAAATCTGTCAACAATATAATTCTCTTTATTAAAAAATCATTTAAAAATAAAACATACTTTTCTGAAACTTTATATGAGGAAGATTAGCCAATCTAAAGTTTAATTAATCTGATTTGAAACAAATATTATTTTAGTTTAAAATATTGCAGAAAAGTATTTTTAACATGACAATTGACAAACCTATTAACCTGTTCTTTGAGAAATTTAAGTAAGGTGTACATAACTAAAAATTATTTGAATACAACATGAACACCTTTTTTAATATTATTTTTAACTACCCAATAATGTTAAAAATTTATATTCTAGATAATCTAATATTTTATTGAATTTTAGGTACTTTGGTTAGACTTATTAAAACACTTGTTGAGGAAATGTTAGAAAATTACCAATAAATATTAAATTTACTATAGTTCTTAAACTCCTTATTTTCTGATAATGTCATGTATGGACGTCTGTATTTAAAAAAAATCAGCACATTTGTACACAAATAAAATAAATTAAAAATTCTTTCTAAAATACTGTAGGTCATTGAATTGCACTCAGCTTTATCACTTGACCACCACAAATTAATAGTGTTTTAAAGTTTATAAATGATTCTAATTAAAATTAAATAAAAAAAAAAAGAAAAAAAAGTCATGTGAAAATTCATTATCATTGTGGAAAAAGTTTTTCGTAAGACAATATTGCTCATAATATATTAATCATAAGCAATCAAAAGCTTCCCTAATTAAATAATGACTTATTATTCAGGGCAGATTTTCTGTAACTGGGGATCCTGCTTGACAAAAAAAAAAATTCAGGATTTAAATTCTCCAAGGACTTGTCCTTATAACTAATATAAACATTATGCCATAAAAAAGTGCTAAAATAATTTAATTCATTTATAAATAAATCCTGAAAGTTACATTAACATCTGACAATTGGCTGATTTATACAAGAATTTCCAAACCAATGAGTTTTTCCCTGCAAAAAAGATGCTAAAATTTCCCACATAAGGTATCCTCTTTTGTAGCAAATTTTTGGAGGAACCTAAATTTATGTTGTATTTTTTGCTTATCAGAACCTAAATTGAAATTATGAGAGTGAATTTAAAAAATAAGCTGAAAATTGTCATAATGTAAATTAAAACATAAAAAAAGATTCAGAAAAAATTGTGAATATTTAGAAGGCACTAATATTTATTATTCATATAGAAAATAAAAGGTATAAAACAATTCTTAAATTAATATTTGATAAAAGTTACTCTAACCATGAAAAATTGATAACATTTTCATATAGTTATTCAAGGTGATTTAAATGAAATGCTTACATAAAAAATAAAGTTGTGATTTTAATAAAAGATACAGCAAAATTTAACTAATTTGTTCACTTTTAAGACTTTAATATTTTAGCTTGTTAAATTTATTTTCTAAACATTTTTGTGGTACTTTTATTATGCTACTAACTAATTAATGATAACATGAAAAAATAAATAATTTCAGGATAATTCTTGAATGCTGGTAAAACACTAAAAATAAAAAAGACTGGAACTTTTTTTATTAACCAATGATAAAAAATACAATTTTTTTTTTATCAATTGTTTAATCTAGTGAATGAATCTTAGAGAGAAAAAGAAAACCATAACATTTCCATTTTCAACAGCAACTGATCAGTTAATTAAAAAAGATTTCATACCACTAAATTAAATATTTCTTTTAAGTTAAAAGAAATAGTTGGAAACATACAAGTTTTAGAAAACAAAAGTCAAGAATAATAGATACAAGGGATCTCCTATTGATGTTTGGTGCTGCTATTTTATAGTATATTCACTAGTCATACTTTATGTTATTAGGAATAAAAACAATGAGAAAAAATTCTAAAAGAACAAGCAATGGTGCATTTACTTTGGTGCCATATTCAGAAAGTATATTAAAATAAAATACAACTGACAAAGATTAACGTTTCAAAAGAAACTGCTGGGGAAACATGGGCTTGAAGTAGTCACTTCTCACCTTCCATGTCATGCATGAGCTTAGTGATTATCATCTGATAATGGTTTCATTAGAAACCCTAAATGTACTATAGAGAAATATACAAATTATGACATTTCCTAAAGATAGTTTGTATTAAGCATAAAATAAAATTCCAAATTGTGGCAATTAATCTCCATTGCAAGAGAAAAAAAAAAATGTAATAATTAGCATTATTAATATTACTGCATTCTTTTTCAAGGCTTCTCAATTGCAGTATCCTTATTGTTAATTTCACTCAAAGTTCTTTTCTGTTGACATAGGATATAACAACTATGAAATTCAAATGCTATTGTTCAGGGATCAGAGTTACCTTCAGTAGTAGGATAAACTTTCTGTGCAGCAAATGAAGCCACATACATAGTGATAAAGTTTAATTACATACTTTTATTATGGCACAAGCTTTGAAGTTGTTTATCAGATCATTGAGCAAGGTAAAAAAAAAAATACTTGCTGATACCTTCCATATCTTTTTATCTTAAAATGATAACTACTCCAAATTGAGACAATCAAAATCAAGATTGGGTAACTGTCCTTCAAAATATATTTAAATATATTTTTCTAAAATTTAAATATCAAATTTTTCAAACAAAAGTAAAGGATTAGATCTGCATTTTATTTACTGCATCCTATAAATGAAGACTTATTAACGGAATTAAAAATAATTTATCGAGTGAGATACAAAAGGAAATTATTTGAATTATGTATAAATATATAAATAATTGTTTAAATTAATGTTTCCTAAAACAGACTGAATAATAAATAATGACTATATACCACTGTATAATTTATAGTCTTCACAAACCACTTGCACATCAGAAATTTCTGACAATTTTTTAGGATGTAGACAATCATAGAATTAGTTTATCTGTGAATTACCAGGACTCCTTGGGAGGAATAGTATTGTGATTCCATTGCTTCTTCCATGGTTATGAATTCAGAATGGTTTCTTTTAAATTGACTGCCACCCAAAGTCCTCCGCACTATTTAACCTGCTCACTGATCCCACAGAGTTAATTGTTTTACATATACATTTACAATTAAATGATGAAATTAAAGTTGCAAACAAAAGCAAAAAGAAAAAAAGAAGATAGGGTTCAAAGCCATAACAAATACTTCAAATAATTTTAAATTATCTCCAAACCCTGAAAATATTGCATAAATGTGAAAAATTCATAAAAAATATGTCTATAGTGTATATGTTCTCAAACTTGGTTTTAGTAAGGTTACTACTCACCAATGACTAGCCTAACTTTAACAAGGTTGGGAGTGTGTGTGTGTGTGTGGGTGGGTGGGGGGTGAGTTTCTGTAAATAAGCCCTTTGGCCTAATGTCCTCCACTGATTGGCAACTTGATCTAATGAAGGTTGCCTAATTGCAATAATGGTCAGTTAACAAGCAGACATGGGAATAAGGTATATGCACGCACACACACAAGTTCAGGTGGGTGTCATTCTGCCCATTAGTACTCTTGACTATTTTTATAACACATATACAAGAGACAGTATATAGAGCACAATACTTCAGATTAACAGCAGCTTTATTAAAACAAATACTAACAGAACATTTGATGGTGAGCCACTCTTAACAGGAAAGGTTTCTTATAAATACATAAATTATGGACATTATTTTCTGATGAATTGTGACACTGAGGTCATGATGTGATTGAATGTTGATTCTGATGAGAAAAGGGTTTGACACACACACACACACACACACATTTTCCTTGGTGAAAATGAGATTGTCAGGATTTCTCCTCTAAAGTTTATATTTCTTATCTATTGTGAGTCTGGCATGTGGATGAAAACATATTGAGAAATGAAAACAAGGCAACAAACCCAGTCAATGTTATGAAATTTGATGCTGTCATGACAAGCAGGTGATATGGTTTATGTTTTTGCTGAAGACAGCGATCAGCCCACAGATTGAAAAAATTTATCTCTCGAGAATTTAGGCAAACAAATATAATTGGAAAGTAATTTTATTTCTCGATCAGAGGGTTAAATGATAATGAATTTCTCGTAACAGGTCAGATGTATGATTAATGCTGGATCTATGAAAACAAGTTCCGTCATTGGTGGTCTGGTTTATATTTTCGCTGGACAAAGATAATTCCAGGAAAATAGAAAAGAACCAGAGAATTAAAATTAATGACCATAAAACTTCACACTTTAAAAATTAGATTTGTCACAAAGACAGTTATGCATGCCCTGGAAAGTGGGCTGAGGTTAGGAGGAAGAGGGAGAATTTAGCACCACTTTTATTGGGTGGTGATGTGAGGTGTAAAGTGAAGCAGGTGATAGTTAGGGGAGGAGCAATCTCTGTATCTATTCCTGGGAAAGTGGAAGATTCTCCAAATTTGGAAAGAAAGCAGAAATAGAGAACAAAGAGCCCTTATTAGAATTAATGTGAAAATTAAAGATTCAACAAATCCCAAGAACCCTTTGGCCCTACACCAGTTTTTGGCCAAAGTGCATATAAGCAGATGGCTTTGGGAGCTTGAAGACTTGGGCTGAGAACCCGCAGTGAGTGCTTCTGGAATCCACATCAGCTGCCACCAGATTTTCTGATTCTGAAGAACTTTGAACCCAAATTATTAGATGAGGCTCAGTGTCACTATAGAGATTGATGTAGAAAGGGTTAATTTTTGTTGTACCAAGAGCTATATAAACCAATTGAAGATTAACCCCATGAACCTTTCATTTTATTTTTTCATCGTGAAGATATTTTTCTTCCTTAATATAGCACCCACCACAGCTTGAACCAGTGCTGAGATTACGGCAACATTCAATCTTCCACTGCTCTAAGATCAAGAAAACAATGTGGGCAGAGTTGGTGTGGATTGAAGCAGCCAGCAACAACCAACCAGCTTGGACCAGTGTCAGCATTGACTAGCAAATAGTTAGTCCTGTGGTTAAAACGTTGTCCTAAAACCATGAGGACTGGACCACTAAATGCGGTTACATCACTGGGTGTAGGCAGCAACAGGAGGTGTTATAGAATAATTAATTTATTACAATTATAATAATTTATAACATTAAGTTTCTAGCAGTTAAGTGATAGTTATTAATTAAAAACTATATTTACTAATCATAAATGGAAAAGCTTACAATATTTTTTAAAAGAATTTTGAATTTTTTATGTGTGTGTGTGTATATATTATATATATATATATAAAAAACATGCCAATTTTTGTAAATACAGATGTACATATACAACATTATCAGAAAACGAGTGATAACTATAGTAAATTTAAAATTTATTAGTAAATTTTTAACATTTTCTCAACAAGCATCTTTGTAAGATAATAAAGCCAGTACATAAAATTCGATAAAAGATTAATTTTTAAGAATACTGGGTAGTTTAAAAATTCCATGAAAAAGGCATTCATGTTATGTTCATCAAGTAATTGTTACATTTATGTCCATTATAGAAAAATTCAAACAAGTCTATCAAGAGATTTGTCAACACTTCATAAAACAAGCTGATTCCAATCAGTCTAAAATGGCACTAAAAATCAGCAATGTTAGCAATTTCCAAACAAAAACTCTTTCCACCCAATTTAAATTTTTGAAATACAGTAACATATTTTAGTTATTGGAAATACTAAATTTAATCTATTAGATTGAAAACAAAATCTTCAAGAAAAGATTTTTAATTTTTAAAAATGCATTTTAAACCTTAGGCATCACTTTTCTTTGGTGTTTTTATATGATTAAATAAGGAACAAGTGGGAAAACCTATATAAATTTAGCATGTTTTGCTATTTAGCTTAATCAAATATTTTTGGAAATGTAATGTTTTTTTTTCTCCAAATTTTCAATTCTACAAGGCTTTATTTTTGGTTGTGTAGATATCAGATGGATACATTTTATGGTGTAAGTGTGTATGTATATATATCAATTTTGGTGTGTGGACATCATGTGTCAGAATCTGTGGGTTTAATCGTTGAAATGTAATTTAAGTGTATGAAAAATTGGGTTTATTCGTATATTATTTATTACTGTATCATATATGATAAATATGAAAAATTATATATATATATATATATATATATATATATGCACACACACTTTAAACAGTATATGTAAGCAACAATATAAGGAAATTTTGACAAGTTTCTCTAGTGCCAAATAAGTCATTTGATGTAAGATAGAAACTTACAAAGAAACTTATTGAAATCATGTGTAATTTTCCATGTTTCATTTTGAAGAGAAGGGCCTCTAAAATTTTAAAATCCTTTTGAATTTAAATTCGTAGAGTAGTGATGACAGCAATTAAAAGTGTGAATTTATGTTACATATGACAATTTGCTTGGAAAAAATTGCTTGGACAGGTCAATCGAGTGAAATGTGGTATCACCAAACTTACTGTCAGATTATAGTCCACAATACAACTGTACTCTGCCAATCCAACTGCAAAAAAAAAATGATTAATTATAGAGGCCCCCTTACATCAAAAGACAGCAACCCACCATCAATAATCTTGAGGTGTATATGCTAAAAAGCCTTTGAACTATAAGGTCATTTCAACATGTTAAAATCTATTTCCCACACCAGTGTGTAAACCCACATTCACTCCAAACTCTGGACTATTAACATCATAAATGCTCCACTGCTCTCACTTTACTTCCTTCTTTCCTTGAAAATTACCAATGGTGGTCAAAAGTACACAGAACATCACAAACTGTATTTGTATACTTTTATCTAACATTTTTGTGCAATAGTTATCTGTCTCTGTGTTGTACTAGTAACACCATGACAATGACAGATTACTTCAAGATGATTATAAAGTTAAAAAGAGAAAAAAATCAATTCTGAAATAGCAGAACACAAAAATAATTGTAAAAATATATTTAAAATAGTCCTATGTGAAAACAGTAAGGATTCAACAAATGTTTTTGGTATAGGTAAACTAGTTATAGATTTAACAACAGCCTTCTTCTCATTAATGATGGTTTTTATTTCTAACCATGAACATTAAAAAAATAAAAAATAAAAATTGTAATACATTTCTATAGTAAAACACTGGTACATGTACATGTTATATATTAGTAATGCTTATCACAGAATGCACAGATACTACACTAGTATCCTAAGCAGAGGTCATGAGAAGCAACACTAATCCTTGGTAAAGCAAACAGAGATTCTAGGCAGAAGTGCTGGTCCATATATAACTAATGGTTTCATTTTTGACTGGTATTATGTGAATTGTACATATCAGATTGACAAAAAAATGTTTGTCTATTAAGTAGAAAATTTACTTAATAATCTGAACAAACTTTTCAGCCCATCCTAATAGTTGTATTCTACCAGTAACACTTACCTCGATTCCTAATCACCGACAATCATTTTCTTCCTGTTTTTAATGCATGACATACAGATTGAGTGTAGAAATAACTTTTAAGTAAAAAAAATAAAATCACAAAATTTGGTGTTTAATCATTTTTCTATTGCTAGAAAATTTATTAGTGCAGAAAATGATGAAAGATAAGTAAAGGAATGGTAAAGTAGCAGTAAAATCAGTGTGCAGCCAAAATGTTATCTACATATGCTGCCTTCAAATGCAATCAACATTATATACACAATGTGATACACATTTGCCTACCCACTACCATAATTTGCTGTGTCACTACATATGAGAGTAAGAGTTTCAATAAATCATTTAATAAATTCTACCTGTAATGTCACAAGTGGCCTAAACAGCTATTTCAGTAATACTGATGGGTGATAAATCTTTCAAATTAGGCAATATAACAAGAAATTAAAATAAAGATTGGAAAAATATACTTAAAGAAAAGGCTGCCTAACTTCAGAAAAGACAATTGTAAAATATGCTTTCAAGAGTTTTAAAAAAAAAATCATAGCAAAGCAAATCAAAAAATAAAATAAAAAATTAAAATTCCAGTAGTTTACACTGAAAAATTATCAAAATAGTGAAATTCATTCCATTTTCAACTGGTGATATTTCCTTTACTTTTTACACTTTTTTTTGATGAACAAAATTTAATCTATTCTCTTCATAAAGATACAATGCTTTTTTGTGTGAGATGATTAGTCCTTATTCCACATCTCTAAATTATGTCACTATTCCAATGCCCATCACTTGTTTATCTGCATTTTCAAAGCGATGTTTTTAAAACTTGTTGCAATTCGAGTTTCCTTAAACATACTAAAATAGTCCCATCATAAAGAAAAAGAGAATGCACATATAAGTTAGTGGGCTTAAGGTAAGGTTTGAAGTTGTCTTTCACATAATATTTCTAAGTTGAGAACTTTAGTGGATAAACTACCATAGAAATTCAACACTTAAAATGAAAATTGCACCTTCTTATAGAAGGATATCACATCGTTAATAATCAGTTGGTTTTCTGCACCTATATAACTTGCAATATACACAAATCAAAAGAGTATACTGTGTTCTCTCTGTGCAAAACCATTGGGTCCAACAAGTCATCAAAATTTGTATTGCTGACAGAGAATGAACATCTCCAGTTGAAACCCATTTTAAATCAGATTGGTTTCATTGATGGATATTACAGTTTCTCTTATATTTTCTTTAATAATGATTTTTAAAAACTATAAAATACTTATGGATTGTATTTCATTCAAACTGTCATGCATCATGTCCACCTCAGCTGTTTTTATGCATTTTCTTTCATATTATTAAATAAAAAAATAAACTGACATATTCTTAGTTCTTTAAATTTTGCACTCATGATTGTTCATAAAAAATGAAAATTTTTTAAAAAATTGTCCAGTTTTTCTTTTAATGGCCATTCATTTCATTTACATGAATATCTGGCCATATTTCTCTAATTCTTGGGATTTGGGGATTAAATTGACAATTTATTTACATTTTCTTTTAAAAAAAAATGAACTAGATACGTTTTAGCTTAACTTTAGTGCATGGGGCCATAAAAAATTGAAACAGTTATTTTTTAATAATTATTTGTTTACTAATTCTAGGGATTATGTCTTATTTTGGAGGTTAAAATGAAATGGCTACATATAATAAAAAAAACAAACATTTTATAGTTCAACTTTTTCAAACAAGTGTTGTCTTTATAATTTCTTCCACTTAAGTCTTTATGGAAGATAATAAGCATAACATCTTTGTTTTTAAGTGAGCATCTATCTTTCTTTTTGTATTAGTGCTTACAATGCCAGAGACCCCTACCAGGGTGAATAATAAAATTTACATTTAATCTTCTGTTCAATAGATAATGAACTCAATGCCCTGAGAAGTAGTTTGTTTTTTTCTACGTGAGAGAGGCAGGCCCAAGAAAACCTAAAATTCATTGCAATGTATGCTGGTAAAGTTAAACTGTGTGATGAAGGGAATAGGCATTATAGTAATATAACTTAATAGAAAGTCATCTTCCACCTCTAAAAGAACAAAAGAAGGAAAAAAAAAAGATACCCAATGAATCTAAGTATTCAAACAGCTCTAGCATCTAGAACCACTTCAAATGACCTTCAGTTACAAGCACAAGGCCAGTGGGTTGCAGTATACTATTACCCACTTTTACATTGACCAAGTCATTGATGTTACTAGGTATCCCAACACTCAGCTTACAGCCAATGAAATTCTTAACACTAAAAAATGCATATATTCAACTCGCCATGTAATTTCATTCAATATCTCCATAAAAACATAATGCATACCAAATAAAAGCTTATTTCATGAACTTTGTTTCTATCTTATAAACTTTTACATGTACTACAGTGTGTGATGAACATTACAGTTTGAAAATAGAGACATTTTGGCAATTTCGCAAAATTTTGGCCATTTTTTTCCACTGACAGCAGCTTAGACTTCCTCAAATTTTGTAATATGTGCACTCCACAGGGTTTATTACAATTTTGGTAACACGTTAGTTTGAAAGTTAACATTCTAAGCTTTATTTTCATTATATTTTATATTTTTTTAATTTTAATAAGAAGTTTGTAAACAATTCAAATGAAAAGTTTGATCATAAAATTCAAATGCTTCTTGTAAAAATAAAAACACATAAAATATATCGTTAAAACGCTCATTTAATAATCTATGAAACTAAATCAAAATCAAATATGAAACGATAGCTCCATTTTGCGCGTGTGCGATTATGTGTAACCATGTGCGACTCGCTCGGCCATCATTTCAACTCCACGCGAGACTCAATACACAACGTCAACACCGACACAAAAGAATCGACCAGCATGTTTTCTATGGACGAAATTTTCAAGGAAATTGGTAAAAATTTGTTTTAAATATTAATTTTCTATATGTAAAATGTAAATGGGATTTAAAAACCGTTTTCGTCATAAAAAATATGAAACAAAAATAGATTTATTTTACGCTCAGATTCAAATAAAAAAAACAAAACAAAAACTAACATAGGACTTATTGATCGAAAAATGTTCATATTCAAAGAATGAGATAAAAAATCATTCTACAAAAAAATTCTAGAATGTCTTATGTTTTTGCAGTATTCTCTCAATAATTATCAGCATTTCAGTTTACAAGTAACATTTTGTTTAAAGTTACCCCTTCAAACAATTTTCTTACTTTTTAAATTATCTAATGAATGGATTTTAGTTACAATTTATTGCTATCTAGATACAAATTTATGATTTAATATTCATTTTCCTAATTTATTATTATTTCTTAGTAATATTTATTTCATACGGATTATTAGTAATCATTAGTGGGTATTGCTTGGTGTGTGTTAAGCTTCTCTCTCTACAGTCCAGAAATTGTACATGTTGAGTCAGGACTGTACTTGTTCAGCATCTGCTCCATATACATTCTAATCTGTTGATTTTAGGTAATTTTAACCATGATAAATGGAAAGAGCACCCCCAGAAATGGCTAGATATAAAATTTGGTGTTTCTAGTGTAAAAAGTATTCATTTTATCACAAAATTCAAGCAAGTCTAAAATCGGCCTTTCAAATACCTTGTGACAAAAGGTTAAAAAGCAATTTTTTTCAATTTTGAAGTGGAATAATCCAGAATATATCCATTCTATCACTCCAACAAAAAATTAGACATGTTACTGGTATAGTCATAATGTGATATTTGAAATTTGGGATGAATGTGGGTCTTATTTCCAGTTTTATGAAATAAGAAACCTCATGTTATGAGTTGTTTGCATGTCGTTGCAGAAGTTTTGATTTATAAAATTTGCATATTCAGACTGAATTTATTTAAGAAATATGCAGTGATACTATCTGTAATTTTATTATTAATTTCTTTGTTATGTACCAAACAAGCTAGTATAATTTTAACTGTTGTTCTTAATTGCTTTTTAAAATATACGAGTTCAAATATGGTATTTTGTCCTAATTCATAATAGACAAAAAAATGGCTAAGTCAGGCAAATGTGTAAAAATAAAAATAAATCTGCCAAAATTAAACGGTTTGAAATGCTTTCATGTATGTAGATTAAGATGCAATTAGATAACACCTAGTACCTGTTTGAAATGTTCATCCGTGATACCTAATATTACATCCTTTCCAGTGTTGTAATCAAAATTTTAGTTCCAATCAAAGGCATAAATGATTTTTTTTTTTTTTATGGTCTTTATTGGATGATAATGCAAGTGCCATCAAAATTTGTTTTTAGACAGGACTTGGATATAATACCACTTTCAAGCAATGATACAGTGTGTTTCAGGAATATTGTCTATAGAAGAGGCTTAGAAACAAATTCAGAGTGAAAATCACCATTAAGGAGAAAATGCAAGGGAAAGTTTTTTTCCTCAGTTCCAATAAATGTATTTCTATTCATTTCAGTTTTTTTAGTCTGACGATAAATGAGTTTCAAGCTTTACAATAAGCAACTTGATTGCATAATTTCCAAAATTAGATACATCTATGAAAAAAGTATTCATATTACAGACATAAGAACTATCTTATTAAAATTCATCATCCCAAAATTAGTAAAGTTCCAAATTTTCAGGCATGTACCTCCAATGGATACTTTTTATGGAAATTTCAGGTACTTTTAATCCATTTCCCCCCTACTGTCAAATTGTGCTTCTGGCTGTTTTTACATGGTATAAATATGAGTTTGTTCTTTTTTTTTTTTTTTTTTTTTTTTAAATTGATGTACTAATAATGAAAAAAAAATTAGCTTCATCTGTTTTGCTATGAATCATAGAAAGAAGTTGCACGACATTAACTGTTGAAATAAAACTTGGATGCATATGAACAGTCAAAATTGCTCTGTGTCATGTTTTAACTATTTTTGAGAATGAAATTTTTCCCAATGTGTAAGTTGGTTTGATCTAATAATTATTGACTCCATTAGTATTATATTTCTGTTATTCCAAGACTACCTATATGACATTACATTTATAATAATTTTTCACTTGTTTGAAGCCTGCATCTTCAGTTATACACTATTAAAATTGGCTTCTGGCCCAATAGCTCACTAGAGGGAAAAATTCTATCTAAATTTGAATGGTCATAACTTTGTTGCTAATTGAACTACCAAGATAAATTTGTTATCATTTTTTATGTTTTTTCCAGCTCTCCATGTCTATATTAAATGTTTAGATATATTGAAAATAAAAATTTAGTTTGGGATACTTAATTCTAGCTTGTTTTTGTTTTAGCTATTGTTTGATTACAAGCAGAAAAATAAGTCACGAAAAAAAATATTACCATATCAGTTGATATTTGAGGAAAAAAATATTTGTCACCTGAAATGTTACTTGTGTTTTTTGGTAAAATAATTCAAATACCTTAATCTTTTAAAAGCACTAAGCAACTTTACCCAGAATTATTTATAAGCTAGTTTGTTTCTAGGCCGTAGTCTTTGCTAGATAAGTTCTCCTAAAAGGTCATTTCCCTCAATGCAGTAACCCCACCTCAATGCTGCTTAGCAATGAGAAACCAAATAATTATATCTGTTAATCTTTAAGAAAAACAAGCCGAGAGCAAATACCAAAAACCACAGATGTCTTTGCCAAATCTACAATAATATTCAGATACAGAAGTATTCAGGGTGGAATAAACATCAAAGTATAGATTCATAATTAAAGAATTGATCAGGAATATCCAAAGATTTATACATCACCTAATTAACACCAGGGGAAAATGCATGTCTAAATGTTGTACATTTTATAAAATGTACAAGGTACAAGCTGAGTTGATGTCAGAGAATAGATCTAAATCTTAATCTCTGATATTGGTATGTTAATTCACTGCGAAAGAGTTTATTTAAAAATACAGAAAAAACATGTATAAGTAATGCAAATATCTACAAATCATGTTTTGATAAAAATCTTCTAGAGACTCATTTCTAATTTATTACTAGTTGAACTTTTGAAGATTAGAGTAAAATTGGAACATGGAGGTTAAAATTCTTATTTGTAAGTACAGATTTTCAAAGCTCTTACTACAATAACATTAACAAGTTATAGGTACCTTCATGAGATTGCTAAAAAGAGCATAGCATGATGAAAAAGATGCCAAACTTGACAAAAACAAAATTTTATCCTCTAAATGTTTATGTTATTATTAAGAGGAAAGATCATTTTTTTTTTTTTTTTTTTTACACGTTTTAATTGTTCCTAGCACATCCAAAATTTTTGTTAAAAATCTTTTTTTTATTCAGCAAAATTGACAGATAATTAATCATATCAACCATTTTTTCCATTAAAAAAATAAAAAAAAAAAAATAAAAAAGAAAATCAGTCTGAAAATCAATTATAATTTTTTCAAAACTTCTTTTAATAAAATCAGAAATTATGTTTATTTAAAATATTTTGAAACAAGCATTACTTAGTTTCTGCGCTGAAAAGATGTAGTTTGAAAATAAAACAAAGCAGGTCATAACATTTCACATCACTTGACAGGTGATGAAAGACATTTTCATGACATTGATAGCTTACGTGAGGATAATTTATTCTATGGAAGGAGAGAAGTGAAATTATTTAAATTTAAGTGAACAAATTTTTTACCTCGTTATTTTTAAGGAAAATTTTCAGTGCTCTAATTTGTTTTTTTTTGTACTTAGCTTTCATGCTTACGAGGCTTTATGGAAAATACATTATAAAGAAAATAAAATAAGACTGTTGAGAGTGAGATTAAATTTCATAAGAAAGGTATCTAATTTATAGGTACCTTCCTTATGAAATTTTATCATAAGTGTACATAAAATACAAATTTACCTTTCATAAGATGATACTTGTAGGTACCCTTCTCAGTTGAAATTGAAAAATCAAATTAACTTCTCCACAAGTGTTTCACAAAAATAAATCTACCTCAAAAGGACATTTACGAAACTGAATGTGGCTTTTAACTAATTTTATAATATTTTAACAACTTAAATGTAAAAATCTCTTATAATTAAAGAAATAACAAATAATTGTATTAAAAATTCAGTATTTAAGTTAAATACTAGACAGAAACTCAATCCATGTGACTTTTTTTTTTTTTTAATTGCACGCAAGATACTTCCGGTCTTCAGTAGATTTGATTTGCAGTCGTCTTATTGTACAAACTTTTCCCTAATTTTAGAAGAATTAACATTTAATGTAAAAATAAAATATTTCAGAAATAACAAATAATTGTTTTAAAAATTCATTTTTCATCAAAATATCTTTTTGCTTTCAGACAATATTGTCCATGTTCATTAAAATAAATAAAAGCAATTAAAAGCTTTTGAAATTAAATAATATTTTTGTTTTATAGTTTTGTATGTTACAATTCAGAGACGATTTTCAGGTAGAGGTGGTCCAACTAAAAAAAAAAAAAAAAAAAAAAAAATGTTTCCCTCAAAGCCTTGTGCTTTTAACTAATATAATCACTAATCTGCCCGAATTGAAATTATAGAGTTTTCATACAATTAGTTGGGAGGGGGGATATATATATATATATATATATATATAAAATATTTTTGCCATGACTTTAAAAAATGAAAACGTTTATAAGTTCCATCATTTGTGAATAGTTTCTGAAAGTTTCATTAAAATCAAACAATTATTTTTATTTTTGCAAGATTTTAAAAATTAATGTGTCATACAGAAAAAAAAAACACGCTAAAATTTTATAATGTTACTTAGTAGTTCCATTGGACATGAAGAGAAACAAGGTTTTTCAATCAATTTATAATGTTCTAAAAAGAGGGAAAATTTTTTAAAAACAATTAAAAATACTTTGTTCTTTCCTCTTAATAATAAACATTTAGACACTAAATTTTCGTTTTAGTCAAGTTTAGCGTCTTTTTCATCATGCTATGCTCTTTTTTAGCGATCTCATGAAGGTACCTAGTTACACTATAGAAAACCATAAAAATACAGTTCTTGTTAATTGATGCAGAAAAAAGAAAAATAACGTAAACCATTTTTAAATAAATATTCTTGATTTACTTCATGTTTGGTAAGTAGTCTGGCTTCCTTTCAACAACTCAATCTGTTACTTGATCTATGTTTCCATTCCTATAACAAACTTAACTTCACATTCCACACACTTTATACAAAGGTAGCTTTAAAGTGTTTATTACAACTTAATAATTTCTTTTAAAACAGGCTTAATGGTAGAATGAGTCAGTGAACCATAAATTTTTTCACTCAAATTGAAAATCAAAAGCATTGGCCACCTGCTAACTTTCAACACATTTTTGTTTTAAGTAGACAATGTCTTTTTAGAGGAGGAACATATTGTATTGATTGGTGTTCTGTTGGTTAATAAACTGCAAACTAAACCTAAACATAACTAAGAACTGAAGAGTTTGGTAGATAATTATATTCTTTGTTAAAACAAAATTAAAGCAGACAGATTATTTATAAGTATGTACAATACTATTACTCATAGTTGTTGAAGTTAAAATAACTTAGATCAGTAAAATTTTAAGCAGTTAAAATACAAAACAAAACTAGAAAGAAACGGAGGAATGTATTAATCTAATTTTATTTTAGAAATTAGAGAATAAAATAATTTTTTTCCTGTTTGTTTATCTGTAGGTAAGATCAAAATCTATTTTTCCTCAATGGAGTAAATAAGAGGAAATATATTTGAAGCCAAGTTCCATTTTCTTCAATACATCATAACTCTCAACCTTGAAAGAAATTCTCCCACAAAGTCTACCTGTACAAAATCAAAAATGGTATTTTAGCAATATCTAGTTTTTAACTTTTATGGAAATATAGAGAGAAAAAGTTTAGAAAACTTGAATGTTTTGAAAACCTTTGACATTTCTTTTTCCAATATTAAAAAATTATTCTGATGGTGTTGAAATGAAATGTTAGATAAATGAAAGCCAGTGTTTTGTAGTCTTATTTTTCTAAAATATTCAATTTTTCATACTTAATTTCTATTAAAACCAGTCATTCAACAACCAAACCACAAGGGATTGCTTCTGATACAATTATCAGAATAACTTTTAAATCAATTATTTATTTAATACATGAAAAAGCATCTGAATGTCATCACAATTGGACTAGAAAGTGAAAAAAACCATTAGACACAAATAAGCAAGTTTCTGGAGTCTATTACAAACCCCTCTTAACTGTTCAAGGAACATGATAAACTTGAAATTTTTACCACACCAGTTCAATTCTCAGTTCAGTTAGTGTTACAAAATGAATAAACTCACTTCATTCATCCATTACTATACTATGAACTAAACAAGACAAGCTTGTCAGTGTTTAGAGACTACTTGGATCACAACTAAGTGTCTACTTCTTTATATTAAAAAAGAAGAAAAAAAAAAAAAAAAAAAAAAAAAAAAAAAAAAAGAGGTGTTCCTGTTAATGAACTCGGGATTTTTATATTATATTGATGTATAGTATTTAAACTTCTGATTACACTGAAAGGGGATCAAAAGCTAAAGCATCCCATTTCATTAACTGAAGTACAAATCTGAAACAAGATATGTTATACAAATTTGATTAAATCTAATTCACCAAAAACAGATAGGGGTGTTTTGCTAGGAATTAAAGTAACCCAGCAATGGCAAAAATCACATTTTATTATGTCTCAAAGTAGCAAAGAGTTAAAGATTGAGTGAGGCCATTATACAAAACATGCTACAAATTTTATACCAAACAGAGAATATTGTTAATGGATCATGAATGGCACTTCAATAAAACATTATTTGTTGATATAAGGAGCCAAAAATATACGGAGTAAAAGACTATGTTAAAAAAAATGCCACAGTTTAGCACTTTAATATAAACAAGATACTAATATCAAAGAATATAGTGGATTTTACAAGTATATTATGGTGTCATATTCTTAAAGAACATAATGAAGTCTATGCATATCAGCTTAATTCAAAGTAAACTATAAAAATGTGAAAAAAAAAAAAAAAATATAAGGCATATCTGATCTAACTTGTTTTCTATAGAAATAAAGTTTTCAACATTTTAACCATTTTGACCTATTCTCTATTTTTTAGCTAATATTGTATTTTGTCATTGACTGAAGTCTGGATGACTTGTATAAAAATAATCATGCATAAGCTTTACACATCAACTATGTTCTTACAGATAGATAAGAAGGAGTGCTGAAAAGTTCTTAACTCCCCAGAATGTGACCAAATAACATCTTAAAGGGATTCTTGGTTGAGCCAAGAACTTTTCAACACCCTCTCATACAAAGTCAGTTAATAAGTCCATAATCCGATAACACAGATCACAGAAATTAAGATTCAGTTAACTATGGCAAAAAATGTCAATTTAACATATTGACTGCCAGATATCAATTACAAAATCCAACTTCAAATGACGTAGGCAATAAAAATTTTGTATGAGTTAATGTGTTATATTTTCAATAAATTTTTCCCATAAAAAGTTTGTTTTTACTTGCCAGTATAATTTTTCATTCCTGCCTTAGACACCCAGTACCAGTTATTTGCATTAATGGAAAAAAAGAAAACAACAACTTGTGGTTGTAGCATTGATGACAAGGCCTCAAAAATGAGAACTCATGGTCAGCAACATAATAAAACTTCCAAACATGTGTCAGCTCATGGCTAGCAGTCTGTGTGTTAGTGTACTAACAAGAATATATTGAAAACTATTTGTTGTGTAAAATAGTTATTTTTTTTTCATCATATGGTTATAGACCTAATTATGTACCTTTATAGACTTATCAACTATATGCAAGTGCAGGGCCCTCACCACAGCTTATGGGCAGCTTGTTTATTATCAATCTACTAAAGTCTTCTTTATTTAAAAGTTAAACATTATTGTTGACTGATACAATTTTAGGAAAGCCAGTAGCACAAATAAATTTTGATGTTTATGCATAAAAAAAGACAGACTTATTTTTTGGTCTCTGAAAGCTTAATTCTATTATCTTTTCCCAATATTGTCTAAGCAGAGTTGATGTTGAGAAATTAAAGGCAAATGTTACTTATTCTTCACATAATACTATCTTGCAAAATAATGACTTTATTATTGATTGAAATGTCCAAGTACAACAAATTTAAAAAAACATCACTAACATTAATTTTATTATCTGACCCTCATTTGACTTGGTTATAACATGGCTATTTGAAAAGTTAAGATTTGTTGCATTCATATACAAATATAAAATGAAAAGCTTTTTTATCCTTATGCATCTTAGATGCCTAAGATTGTTTACCTTAATGAATCATGCAAGAGATATATTTGCTTCATTCATCTTATTCAAAACAAATTTTTTCTTTATATATATTTCCAAGAGGATAAACTCCAGGTAGAGCTCTATGTACAAGACAGAGCAAGAATATAAAAGGCTCAAACATTAAATTCCATGGTTATAATTTATTATATTGGAATTGTAATCATGATCCAATTCATCAGAACTACAAATTCAATAAATAAATTATATATATATATATATATATATATATATATATATATATAATGCCCCAAACTTAAAAAGTTTTATCAAAATATTTATATTAATAAGATTAAAGGATTTCTTGATATTTTTTAATCCTTTTTAGAACATTTGAAATTTTGCTTAAAAATATTTGTGTCAGTGCAGTGACCAAAGATTAGTATAAGAAATTTTAGCATCTTTTTTGTGGTGAAAAACAAACTGATTTGGAAATGCTTGCAAAAATCATAATTGCCAGATTTTAATGAAACTTTCACAACTTGTTCTAGTAAGGTGTTTTTTTGTTTAAAAAAAAAAAAAAAAAAAAAAAATATGTTACTCCACCCCCCATTTAATTTTATGAAATTTTAAGAAATTAATTTTTGTACAGATTAATGTTTATATTAGTTATATGCAGAACTTCTTGGAGAATTTAAATATTTTGTTTTTGCAAAGCAGGACCCCTAGTTACCAAAAATCTGCTTTGAATTCTAAAATAAAAAATGCAATAAAACTAAAACATTATTCAATTAGAAAAGCTTTTAAATTTCTGTATTTGTACCAGTTAGGCTATATTATTAAGTAAAAACTATATTTACTAATCATAAATGAAAAGGCTTCCTACAATTCATTGGCAGCCAATATTCTAAAAAGAATTGTGTGTGTGTGTATATGAACATACCAATTTTTGTAAATATGGATGTCAATACATAATATTATTATCAGAAAATAAGTGCAAAACATTAGACTATGGAGAATATTTTTATTTTAATACATTACTGGGTAGTTCAAATTATATATAAAAAAAGTGCTCTCATTACATTCTTCAAATAATTTTACAGATATGTACACTGTAGAAAAAATATTAGATAAATTTCCGTCTGTCAGTCAACCTGTCAACACCTCAAACACCTACCGCCATGTTAAAAAACAATTCTGTTATAGTTTAAACTAAAAACGTTTCAACTCAGATTAATTAAGCTTTAAATCAGATAATATTTCTCAAATAAAGTTTAAGAAAAGAGAAAAAAAAATAAAATTAAAAAAGAATAAAGAGAATTACATTATGATGTAAGATATCTAAAAATGGCACTAAAATCATTGATTTTTAGCAATTTCAAAACAAAAACACTGCTACTAGTTTTGCAATAGAACGAAAGTTACAAATTCTGCTCTGACACTGGTTCAAATACCAATTTAATACAAAAAAGTACAAACAAATTAAATGAATTTATTAAACACTGGAGAGAATTACTACAAACTATGACACCAGTATACGAAAAGAAGTAATATTTTGAATCTATCCTCATTCATTTTAATTTTAATGTGACAAGAAAATAATGGTTTTAAAACCTGTACAAAGTTATTGTAAATAAACCATGTAAAATTGCAGAAAAACAAGAATATAAAATTTCTTTTCTAAGTAAAGAGAGCTGAGGAGAACCAATATCATCATTATCCTTTGATAGATACATCCCATATACATATAAAATATGTATATGGGTTGCATATTGGGTGGGTATTGTTACTCATCTAACAAGAAATTGACAAACGATAATATAGATATGCAGAGTTCAAGTGTCAACCTAACAGATCTTATTCGGGATTTTATTCTTAATTCAAGATTTTAATCTTAGTGTTACCAATTCAGCTGTTTAATTAGAGAAGTGTTAATATTTATAAATATTTGATTAGCAAAAAAAATTAAATTTTAAGGTTTTAATACTTATTTTATGTTATTAAATTGTATTACGATTTTGAATTATTTAAAATTCTTTTCATTGAAATATATCAATAATTTCAAAGCAGAAAAGATTTCCTACATGTTCATTTTTATATCAAATACAAACATTAAAATCTTCAAGGATAGCCTAAAAACTTTTAGCAATGTTTAAGCTTCATGTCTGAAAAAAAGAAAAAGAAAAAAGTGTGCTAAAAGGACAGTTATTCCCTTAACACCACTATTACAGCATGCACTTAACTCCTAGAGCAACATTTATTTACAATAAAAATGTGAACCAAGTACAATGCAATATTTATTATTTACATTTTATAAAGATTTATTATTTACAATTTTATTAAGAAACAAATTTGAAAAGAAATCTTTTTATTCAAAAATTTATAAAATTTTTTACAAAATTATCAAAATATTTATATTTATTTGATATTTATTACTTTATAAAATGATAAATAATAAATATTTTGTTAGTTGGTTCACATTTTTTATAATCTTGTAAATATAAATTTATTCTTGTAAATAAACAATCTAAGTGTTTAATATATCTTTGTTGTCAATTCTCAATAATAAAGAAAAATGCATAAATCCACTTTCATATGTTTGGGCTTTATTAAAATTATAATCTTCACTTTTTGAAACAAATATTGCTGAGGGAGTCAAAAGTAATAAAGGTGTCAAGGGAATAACCATCCTTTTGACAGCATTTTGTGGGCACAAAGGTTAAATATTGCCAATATAAGAAAATCATTAACTCTTTTCAAAGAACAAAAAGGACATTCTAACTTTCTTTTTATAGAAAGTAGGAGAAAAAAAAAAAAAAAAAAAAAAATTGAAAAGGTGCTCATAAAAACTATAAAATTGACACAATGATTTTTGAAGAATTGATGTATAATAATAACACTTGTTTTAGAAATTAAAGCACAAGTTAGACGTGTTTAGAAAATTCAAATAAAACTCTTAAAAAGGTAACCACATCAGGTATTTTATTTAGGAGTGTATGGTAAATTTTAACAACAGAATGGAGTTAATAAAACAATTTAATTCTTATTTACTTGCCAAGAGTACCACTCTTTAATACTACAAAAGAGTGTTAACTCAAACTTCATTGTTTTCTGCCTCACAACCAAATATACCATAAGCCATGAGAAAATGAAGAGCTCCATTGAGAACACACCTGTAAAATGACTGATAATGCAAATCGTTAAAGTAAGGTAGAAAATGTTGTAATATTTAATATTTCATAGATTATATTTGTTAAAGAAATGTTCATATAGGCCTTGAAACTTTTGACAGCATTAATCTTTTACAAGTTGTAAAAATAAAATTTGCAAAAATTTCAATAAGTTACAATTATATTTAAATACAGAGTTTGATCAAAACGTTTGTGAATTGGTTGGATTTTAAATATTTAACTAGTGAAACAAACAATTAAGGTGGGAAAAACAAGCATCAGAAATACTTGTGATGATGTAAGACAATTTTGGTAATTAAGCTCTTGACAAAACATTTGTGTCAAAGAACATTAATAGTACATTAAGTGTGGTGAATGCTCAAATCAAACTACTGTGCAGCCAAAGAGCCCTGAAAAATCACTGTCAATTAGACATCTGACTGAATATATTTCTGAGAAAAACTTTGTTAATAGTTCTTAATATGTAAACAGAGTATATATATATTATATATATATATATATATATATATATATATATCACACACACAATTTAACAAACAGCTCATCACCATTATAAGTACCTAAAGATTTTATTTAACCTGAAACTACTATCGACGTAAGGTAATATGTATATTTATTAATATATACTTTATAGCTCTGTAATACCACATTGAGCACTGTTTTGTTATCAAAAAATAAATAAAATATTTGCAAATTTATATAATATATATATATATATATATATAATGTTCAAATCAAAGTCATTGCAACTATTAAAAAGGCATGCATTAAGCTGAATTTAGAAATAGTACCCAACATAACCTAAAAGCTACATACAACAAATACAACCATTTTAAACTTATATCCTGTGTGTTAGCAAGCTTTTATGTTAAAAATAAAATCAATATCCTTCTATTGTGAAACCATAAAACACTTGTTTAAACTAAACTTGTTTTTTGGCATTAAATGACTGGAAAAGTTAAAACAAAGTGAAAAGCATTCATCAAAGCAACTCAGTATTCTGTATAATGCAGTGAAAATCAAGGTGGATGATCTTCCCAAAATACACCAAAAAATAGGGCTTTATAAAAATACTTGGTGAGGGGAGAGAGAGAAAGAGAGAGAAATTCCATAAGCATTGCAGTTTGTAATGTTATAGGCTGAATAGGAAAAGAATCAAAACTCCTAGTTAAGAAAAATTATTAATTTTCTGTTGCTGAGAGTCAACTTGAGTAATATATCATCAAAAGTGTTATAAAAAATATTTTTTACTTATAGGAAGCAAAATAAGCAGTGCATGTCACATCTGACATGCGCAGATAAATTACAGTCACTACAAATTATATTCACACATTACTGTAGATAATAAATATGACATTTACATTAAGAATGTGACTTTTTCAGGCTTTTAAATGCCATATGGGATTCTATGTTAGCTCAAAAGAGTGAAAGAGTAATTCTATATTGGATAAGCTGTGTATATTATTCCCAGCAAAAGACTTATTTCATATATCCAAATTATCAATGCATCTAATTTAACAGCAGTCTGGTGAATATGTTTGCAAATGTAATTTATTAGAGGAAAGAATTGTCAACTGACAAGTTCTATCTCTGGCACAGGATCATTAAAACTTTAAGAAAAGATTTTTTTTAAATTACAAACTTTGACAAAGAACACTTTGTACTAGTAGTTAGATTCAAATTCATAAAATCTGCAAGCTCCAATAGATTAGAATATCCATATTTCTTTTAGCAGTGTGTGTGTGTGTGTATATAATATAAAAAAATCAAAAACAGTTTGTAAAACCAATAAATTCACAAGCTTCTATACCTATTGCATTGATGACTATTTTTCTTAAAATAAATAAATACATTAAATAAAACTCAAAAATTGCCATTTTACATTAACTTATGGTAGGAAAAAAAAAAACTTGCACCAAAAATTTATTGACTTATTTTTTTTTCTACAGCTTATCAACCATTTGGAGGTGATTTAAAGATAGTAATTTTTTTTTTTTTTTAAATTGTAAGAATTTGGGGGAGTTAATGATTTACCAATACAAATCCTACTAATTAACCCA
Source organism: Acanthosepion esculentum (assembly GCA_964036315.1). Classification (NCBI taxonomy): domain Eukaryota; kingdom Metazoa; phylum Mollusca; class Cephalopoda; order Sepiida; family Sepiidae; genus Acanthosepion; species Acanthosepion esculentum. The sequence continues at coordinate 49,707,453 of OZ038498.1, forward strand.
TAGCTAAAGAGAGAAGGTAATCCATACCTTTCCCATGGGTATTTGAAGGTTAGTAAATATAATGAAGCCAATTGAAAGTGGAAACCTGCTCTCCGATTTCCAATTCTAAGCTGTTATCTATTACACCACCCACACATCCAAGCACCTGGTATTCCAAGTTGACCAAAAATTTAATTGCATTTTTAAGTTTCAGAAGGCCGTTATTGATTTTCTGCATCTGATTTTAATATTAAATAATGGTGTTTTCACAATCAAGCAAACATGAAATCACTAATCATTATCTAATATAATTTTAAGCAACTTCCTTTAATAAGGAGGTATGAATTTAGCATGTATAGAGGCCCCATTATAACCAGATCATTTTCCCTTGGACATTTGCAAATTGTCAATAAAACTAGTGGCCTTTTGATGGATCTAAAACATTTTTGATAATTATCTGATTGGTGACAGAACAGCCATATGGCATGGGGAAATGCCATCTTTAGCAGTTATCATCTACCATATATATATATATATATAAAAAACACACAGGTGATGTGAAACCAGAAATGCTGTCATTGTGAATCTGAAAGGGTGGACATTTAAGCCAAGCAGTCTTTGCAATAAAGTGCTCGATATCAGAGAGCATTAATACAAATATAAAATTTGTCACTTATCTGAGTGATGTTATATTCAGCACCTCTACTCCAGAGTTTCATAGATGAACCTTTGTGTAATTGTTTGGTTCAGTTCACTTGTCAGGAGGTATCAGACCACCTGAAAAGTGGTCCAAACAATTACAAGCAATATTTATTGAAATACAGTGAAGAGTGGAAATTCTTTTTTTAATCACAAAAAGGTACTGATTAAAAAAAATTCAGTATAAATTTACATGTATTTTTGTTTATACTTTCCTGTAGAATGAATTGCATTAAAGCAGTCAATCCTAACTTCCTCAATTGGTTTTTAATAGCAGATGACTAAAAAAAATATCTGATTTTGTTCTACAGTAAATAAAGATGAAGAGAGATGAATTAATCAAGCAAAGCAAATCTATTGCTATTTTATTATTTTGCTGTTATAGTGATTCAAATTTTATAAATAAAGAAGAATTGTTAGCAATTAAAAAAATATAACAAAAAGTGTGTAAACAGTTTTCAGTCCGGATGATAACTGTTTAAAATTTATGTCAGTAGCCAGCAATAATAGGACTAAACAGTCAATTTGTTTATAATACCATTAAATTATAGTTGGCAACTGACTAGAGCACTAAGTGCTACATTCAATATAGCTTCCAAGAATTATGTTTAAATTTCTAGAAACAGAAAGAAAGAAATACTTAATTTAAATGATTTGCAGATTCTATGTATTCAAACCAAATGAAGTTCAAGATATTGGAATAGTCACAGAAAAAGTCATATGTTGAAAGAAAAAGGGTGAATTTTCAACAGCATGACAAATCACAAATTCTAGTGAAAAAGGTCAACTACAATAACCTTTTGAGAGTACATATAATTGATGCCATTTAACTAGTGCAAATGCCTTCATTATTTTCATAGGCATTGTAACATCTGCAACAACAGATGCTAAAAATTTCACAAAAGTAATGACTTAAGAGGCAAATGTACCAAGGAATCCTTTAGATTTTAATGTATTTTGAACAAATTTAGAATTTGTGATTTTAATGTTTTCACCAAATTTGGTATTGAATTTGTTAAATTAAAGATGACATTGGGATATACAAGAACGCTGAGAGGTACTTGGCCTGATTCAATTCCCTTTCAAAATAGGTTTTAGCTTTAAATAATCCACAAAGGACTGATTATTCATTAAAAAAAAAAAAAAAAAAAAAAAAAATCAATCAACAATTGATTTGCTTTCCAAAGTCTGATCAAATGACCACACATCAAATATTTTTGAAAAAGGCTTCTTGAACAGGGCAAGAACACTTTCCTTATAAGCTTCTTGAACAGGGCAAGAACACTTTCCTTATAAGAGTAAAGCATTTGAGGCTTTCAACTGAAGAAAGCAAGGTTTGGGAACTTTTTATACATGCAATACATATCCAAAGTGGTTTAATTTGGTTTGGACTGATGTAAAAAGATGAAATTTATAATAAGTATTGTTACAAAGAAGGATCAAGGTAAATGCAGATAATATTACATTTGTTTGTTTTTTTTTAAGAATTTTTTTCCTTAGTAATATTTATTTATAATTTGGTAGCTAAAATCTTGAAGAAAGATTTTTAAAATATTCAATTGTGCAGTTTCTGTTTATTTAAATATTTTTGAAAATTAAATTATGGTTCTGAAGACAATTTCCATTTCCAAAATATAGTAGATAAAATGAACTTCATGGAAGTTAATGATTTTTAAATTTAAAAGAAATATACAAAAAAAGGAAAATTTTGTAAAATATGAAAATTCAATGCAAAAATATTTTAGCCTACCCTGTAAAAAATCTATTGCTACACTTTACTACTTGAATAAGTAAGTTTATACTTTAAATTACCTTTTAAAACAGTTCTAGAAAAATGTGTTTAGTTTATTGAAACTGTTCCATTGTTGTGATAATGCAATGCAGGTACCTATAAAATAGGTAATACATTTTTATTTTACGATTCAGGGTAGATTTTCTGTAACTGTGGTCTTGTTTGATCAAACCAGTGAGGATTTAAAAAACTAAGGACTTATAACAAATAAAAATTTTTTTAAAGAAAAGAACTTCTCGAAATTTCATAAAAATTATTAAGAGTGTGTGTGTGTGGATATATTTTTACAAAGATTTTCTAAAAAAAAAAAAAGACGTTTTTAAAAAAATGATTCGATTCCTTCTGAATAAATCCTAAAAGTTTCATTAAATTCCGACAATTATACGATTTTTGCAAGAATTTCCAAATCAACGTGTTTTCACCGCAAAAAGACGCCCAATTTTCCCGTACGAATTTATTTATGGTTTTGCGTTGACGCAAATAAAAAAAAAAATCCAAAATTTTGTTTTTATTATGATTTGGGGGCATTTTTTTTTTTCATGATGTTGCCTCCTTTTTTTAGAAAATTTTTGGGGAGGTACCTATCGCCAACAAAACTGATCAGGTTACGTTACCTAATCCAATAACTAAAAAAAATGTTATATCACTATTTCGTTTTTTAAAATGACGAAAATTTAAATCAAACATTTCTTTTCGCTCGTAAATTTATGGTGGAGGCTTCAAAGACGCAAAAGTTCGAGCAAAGCTCGTTAAATTACAAGAAAAATAATTTTTTTAATAATGACCAATTCCTCAAAGTGTTTAGTTTACAACAGAACAAACACTAACTAGCTAAATAATTTAATAAAATAATTAAATAATCATTCTTTGATGAAACTATCAGTTTATTATTTATTCTTTTGGAAATTGCAGATGTAATAATGCCTTATGGCATTATTCTTAATTAAAATTTACAAGAATTCGTGAGAAAATTGTATGACATAACACCTCAAGAAGTACTTATAGTAAAAGTAAAACCAAGCTTACTACTATGAATGAACAAAACTGACGGTCATGAATTCCCACAGTTAAAGAAGATCCCTTTGTGGCCAAGGTCAACTCAAAAAGTGGAATACACCTGGCGGCGGAATCAATAAAATTCCCCCATGGACTAAAAAACTGAGTCTAATTATAGAAATTCATTAAGAAAAATAAATATAAAATCGAGTAGTTAAATACGAAATTATAATAAAATTTTCTTTCTTGTTGGCGCAAGACACTTGTAAAATATACGACAACCAGATTTTCTTTAGTTTAATCAAATGTATTTTAGAATTTTACAAACTAAAACACAAAAGAAATAGATGGTCTTATTAAAAATCAAAATAGCAAAGACAGATTAAAAAAAAAGTACCAGTCAAAGTTTATTATTTCTGTAATAACAGTGATTATCAATTTTAAATAAAACTGCCATTTAGAAGCTATTTTTATACACCAATCTTTCTCAACGAGATTCATAAACCAGTGTTCTGTAGTGTGAAGTAAGCAGACAATCTCTACTAGCAAAAAATGCAAGATTACAGGACACGTTTTACGTTTTTTTTTCTTTCCATAAGAGAAAAGCGAAGAACCTCCACATGACTCCCTCTCAGTAATTAAGTGTATGTTTTTAAATTGTAAATACAACAAACCATAATGAATCTAAAGAAATTTCTTACCTTATATCAACATTTCCTTTTTTAAATATACGTGAACTGAAAAGAATGATAAAATTCAACAACCGAAGTTTAACTTAATCAGCTAAAAACTGGGCGTAAATTTGACACTTACGTATTTATTTGCTCAATAAATAAATATTTATTTACTTAACAGCTGAAACCACCAAACTGTTTGGGGGCCCCCATGTGTTTGTGCATGTTTTTCATTTTCATGCTTTTTAAAAAAATAAAAATATAACTTTGAAACTGTACAACCAGGATTTTTTAAAAAATTTCTAATAAAAAAAAGCTTTTTAGTTAGTACAAACCAGAAATTGAGGGAGGGGAGATTTTAGAACAATATGTATCGACACTGGCAGAAAATAAACTTTGCATGATTAACTTAAGGCAAGGATATGAAATATTGAATCACGTGATTATCTTATCCCGATCAAATATCGTAACGTACCGAAGAAGAAAAAAATCAAATACATATCAAAGTTTTGTTTGGTTTCATCATGTAATTCTTCATTTTGTCAAAACATAATTAAGTTTACTTAATTACAACCCGATAGAAAAATTAAAAAATAACCCTGTCGACTTAACATTCGCAATATGAAGCATGGTAAACTTAAACCAGTTAATTTACTTCACTCATTTACGGCTACTGTGGTTATCACCTTGTTCTTGTCAGTTGCTTTTTGATCAATAGAACGTACCTAATCTCACTGTTATTTATTTCGGACTTATTATGTAAGATATGTGTAGTTACTTGGGACATTATAACACTCGACGATGATGATGGCGACAGAGTTCATCGAACGGAGTAAAAACAAACACAGCCGTAAACAGTTAAAGAAAATGGCTGGAAAAAACAACAAAAAGAGCACTAGAAAAATATTGTTTGCAATTCCTAGACACTTCCTAAATAAGTACATGAATAAATGGATTTTTTAAAGTCACCTCTGTTGAACAGAGACTAATAAATATAACCAACTTATTTTAAAATTAAATACTGGCTCTCTAGAGTAAAGTACACATTTTTATGACTTTCGGAAGCAAGCTTCTTTTTAAGTTCATGACGTCTTTTTTTAGAGTGACTTCAAAAATAAATATTTAAGAATATTTTGTATAGTTAGATTTGGATTGAAAAAAAAAATCCTGCTTCAAAACACAATATTTCATTTCTAAGAATTAAAATAATTGATTTGGAGCGGGGATAAGCTAACAATACTAAGTAACACAAACACATAATTGATAAAAAAATGAAAATTTAACTTTTAGGTTTAGCTCACTAAAAAAATCATTTTAGTTCTGTACAAGTCGACAAGTGTTATTCTTTGTGTTTATTAGGAAAAAAAAACGTTTTTAAATTTTAAAAATATAAAAAAAAGTGGGTAAAAAAACATGAACTATAAAAATAAAAAAGCAGATACAAATTGCGTTTAAAACTGCTACTTTCTTCGTTCATTCACTCGAATGAAAAACGTATTTGCTCTGCATTCAGTCTATTTTTAATAAAGTCAACATTTAATCTCAGATTTAACAGAAATCTTTTTCAGTTTTGATTCTTCTCTTAAATGGTTTAATAATCGGATTATTTCAGATCAGCGTAAAAATTGAACAACGAAAACATTCTTTTAGCTGATAAAAATTGGATCCAGATTTTTAAAGTCAATTTGTTGAATAGGCTTTTTAAACTAAGAGGCTCGTTTGTTTTACTTTTATTTAATTTTAAAACGAATTTTCTTTAAAGAAGAGATAAGCTTTTAAACTGAAACACCAGAACAAAGTCTCCACAAGTGGTTTCCCAAAGATTTTTTTAAAGGAGAAAGTGCCGCCAAGCAATAACCAGTCACCATTATTTGAGAAATTATTTTTCTTCAAATATTGTCTATTTGTTTTTAATTAGTTTGATTTTTGAATAATTAAAGTAAACATTTTCAGCCTAAAATAGATTTAATTATCTGAAATTTTTAGTAGTTATCTGAAAATATTTTTAAGTGAACACAAGAGATAAGAAGTGATGTTTTTTTTTTTTGGAATTGCTTTTTAAGAGGTAAGGCTTTGCTTTGCCAATAAATGGTTTGCAAGTGAAATCAAGAATGGCTACCGATAGAGATGAATGGTTAGCGCTTATGATAGGATCACATTGAAAAAGCAATCAGTCTTGTTTTTGAAGACTTGTAAAATAAACAAGAAAGTGGTATTTTTAATTAATTTTTACGGAACACTTATGTATGTTTTGCATGCTTCAAGATTCAGTATCAAGTGAAAAATAAATTTAATCACTAATCAACTACCATCGTTTCAATTCTCGTACGTTTAAGCTACGATATGCATTAGTGAGTAACCTTAGGATTTTTTAAATAAAATATTTTACAAGTTTAAGAGACTGATTAAATTGAAAATAAATGAACATTTTTTTTGTTTATGTAATACCTCCAAATAAGAATGGTTGTGCTGTAAAAAAAAAAAAGAAAAAAAAAAAAGAGAATTGAATACCACCATTTTCAATTTTACTTATTAAATTAACATAACTCTGCATGTTTGTATATTTTTAAAATATTAAAACAAAAACAATAATACGCATATAAAAAGGACTTCTGGTTTTTAGGACATTTGAAGGGGGGGTATTGGTCAGGGAAGCGTGTTTGCGGTGTCTACTTACCAGGAAGCACAATTTTGGCCAGTTGTGAATGAAATATCGGTATGTGTATATTGAGTAAGGTTCAGAAAGGTCCCTGGTGATTAATCGCATTATGTCGGCCATTTGGAGCTCACATTCGTAAACACGGTACTCCAATTGGCCCTCTCCATTATTATTATTATCATTTGCAACAGTGCCTATGTTGTCAGCACGTGCAGAAGAAGGCACCCCGGCCGTATCATCACTATTGGCTTTTACATCAACATCATTATCTTCGGTACCACTACAGGGCCCCCCGATACCAGTATTATTAATATTTGTGGCCGTATCTGTAGTAGAATTGATAGATGTGCTGTCCTTAGTGGAGATATTAAGGGTGTCGATCTGTTGGGTTAGACTGTCCACTTGATCGCCATGGGACTGGTATGTCCGGGACTGGATCGACACAGACAAGGGTTTATCACTTTTACCATCTTCTTCATCCTTGTCATGGGCATCTCCACCACTGTTGCTGGTGGGAGATGAACTCTGGTTGTTCGTTACATTTTTTGTTGAGCTTGAAGCGTTTGTAGTTGGACAACGTTCGTATTTATCAGCTTCGACTCCACTTGTAACAGCGCTGAGCAGACCGCTGGTGTCGGAGGACCCAGTCAGTACATGGTTTATTAGTCCGTTTTCGTCACTTCTGTGTTTTATTTTTCCATTTGGTAGTAGTGTGTTTTCCTTGATTCCGGCTCGTTCGATGATTTTGGCAGTGGCCAGGGCGACATGGTGATCTACGCTGGCTGGTGACAAATTAGAGTGATCAGCGGTAGCTCCATGTGGTGACTCCAGCCGGGACCCATCTTCACCACAGCAGTCTAAGCCAACACCACTGTTTTCCATTTCATGGGGAGGTGCCGAAGACGACTAGTGGAAAGTAAGATATCCAGCCAGATTAGCCAACAGAGTCAGGAGGCTACAACGAAGAAGATAATCACAACGAAATAACCCAATCGCAACTAACAAAAGTATAGTTGTATAGGAAGATATAGTAAGGCAACGAGTCTTGTGTCGATGTCATGTTGAGAAGCCACCATACTGCTTTTTCCAGATACTAATCGACATGCGTCACATTAACTCATGAGATTACTCCGCAGTTGCGAAAAAAATCAACTTCAAAATGCATTTACTATTCGTTCTGATTGTTACAGTTTAAAATAGTTGGTTATGACTTATAAGAGAGTTGATGGAAGACGTTAAAAGATTAAATATCATTGTTTGTTAGATTACTATATTTTTGTGTGTAGCTATTTCCGGTGAGTAGTGCAGCAGTAAATGATCAGTTTAGCAGCAGCCGCCGTCATATCCAAAGCTGTGGTAAGTACCTAGCTGGAGAGTTAAGGGTTATTTCTTCAAGTAGTATTTTGATATCTCGCATGTCTAAGAATTACATTCATGGAATTATTATTTAGAATGACATTTCAAGGTGTTATTATTTTATAATGACATTTACTTGTTTTATTGAACTCCTTTTAAAACTAAATGTGTATAATAAAATCGGAAGTCGTCATACCAAGTACGGATGGTGAGTAAAGTAAAAAAAAAAAATGCACATATTCAACATTGACAGCAATTTCATTTAACAGGAAAAATTGATATTAAATATAAATATCTATTTCTTATTTTAATTGCCATAAACCAATAAGCAATGGTTCCAAGCTGTTAACAATTTAAAACTCAGTATTATTTATAGACTTTGATGAACATCCATATTTCTGGAAATATAACCATAAATCATTATTATTACTGTAGTGTATGTAGTACAGTGTACATCTTCTTTTCTGTAGGCGTGGAGTGAGTTGATCTCTTTTTTTTTTTTTTGCTACACTATATGTTTCTTTTTAACTTAAATTATAAGTATCTTTCTCTTCAGCAGTTTGTAAAGTCACAATTCAAAATTAATATAGTGGTTCTGATTTTTTTTTTATATATATATATATATTGCAAAAAAAAAAGTAATGTGTTTAGTTTTTTTTCCCTTTCTGGGTAGAACTGAATTGTTAAACTAAAAAAGGTTAAGTTACAAACTAAAACTTGTTTTAATTTTTTAATAATTAATTAAAATATTTAATTTAGGAAAATTTTCATTTTTATATATAACTGCCATGGAGAATTACAATCTAAATTCTAAATTAAACTGGAATTGATACTTCAAGTGTGCCGTGCATATGTGGATGGGATAACAACTGCAACAAATAAATGAGGACTTTAAATTTTCCTTGTATTGGAGTAACGACGTCCTAGTCAGAAAAACAGCGAAAACTGTTTTTGCAACTTCATTTTAAAACGCATGAACCAGTTCGTTAATAAGTGGTTGATGCTGTTCTTTTCTGCAAATGATAAAGTCAACTTGGATGTGGATGAAAAAGAATGAGCGAGCGAAAAAAAGTGAAGTCCTTCAGTATTCAATATTCATAGTTCGCGGTTCTTTCATTCAGGTATTGAGAATTTTTGTTGTGGGAAACTAACACAGCCGATATTATTCAACAAATGTACTCAAGGTCAAAATAAAAAATCGATCCTAATCTTGAACTTGGAATAGTTTTCAAAAGTAAAGTACAAATTCTGAACCATTTTATTTTTCCCCATCTCCAAATACTACTAGGAAAAAAATGTGTAGATGGAAACGGTGATAGTAATAAAAATGTACCTAATCATGTTTAGTTTGTGTACCAGAATGTTTTCAATTTCATGGAACCACCAGATAGTTTCAAATAAACAAATAAAGTAAAGAAAAAGCCGAAAGAATTTGCATATCATTTTTTTTCCGGGAAATATGATTTCCAATGATTACTTTACAAGTAAATTTTCAACAGTTACAAGATATTTTTAAATTTATCAAATATTATATAAAAAGAGACGCTAACTTTTGTAAATAAAAACAAAAATTGTCAGTTCTATAAAGCAGTTCCTAGCAGACATTTTTTGACGCACCAATCTTTTAAAACTTTATATTGCAGAAACTATGATATTGTTAACAAATTTAACTTTAATGTTTGTATAGGATTTAAATATTTTACTGTACATGATTAATGCCAACTATTTAGTCACTATTTAATGTTTGTAAATTGAAATAAACCTCTAGTAAGAATTATGAAATTAACCTACAGTTATCTAATTAGAATTGGAAAGTTACAATTTAATTTAACTAATGAAAATAAAGAGGAATTTAAGCATATTCATATTTTTCCAATATATTTTTTAGATTCTCAAATTAATAACTATGAAGCTAAGTACACTGAAAAAAACCCCTCAATCACTCTATCTATCTATCTGTCATATGAATTCACCTAGATATAAAAAATTCTAAAATCCCCAGCTGCTATCACTCATGCACATATGTAGTTGTACCAGCATAACAAATTTAGTCCAGTCAAGTCCTAAAGGACAAAATGTGTCACAAGTAAACTTTTTCCACTTTGTCATACATTTTCCCCAATATACAGGGTGCGATGGATAAATTGTCGTCTAAATTACACAAAAATGAAAATAACCCTGACATTTCATTATTTATATATTTTCCAAAATTACATTAAAATATCTTGAAATGCTAAAGAGTAAATTTATTCAATAAAATCGCCATTGGCTTCAACCATGACCTCCAGATAACTTCAGAATCTCCTGCAACTCTTCTGGACAGTCTCCTTGGTTAAATTGGTGAATGTTGCTATAATCCTTGCCTTTAGTTCATCTTTAGTGTTACAAGGCAGTTTGTTGGTCTCTTGCTCCACTGTGCCTCACAAATAATATTAAGGGGTGATGTAGTTGCAGAAATTATCTGACACCTATGACTGGGTTCTTCTGCTTGAGCCTTAACCAATAGTTGGTTCATCATCCATCCTCAACGATGTTTGCTATGTTTGTTTGAGATTTTGGCAGGTCCCTCCACAAGTCCTGGTCAGATATTCCCTCAGAGTGTAGCAAGCTTTTACAGATTCACAACAAAAACATTGACAGACTCACCAGGGCATAGATGATGATTTACTGTAAACTGCTCATAGACCATAAAAGAGATTGTCATAATAGCAAACTGTAGTGCCTGTTTTATTTGTGCAGATTTTTACTCCTTGTTGACATAACAAAAGCCCCACTATTTAGACTCAGTGTAAAGATGTGTTCAGTCTGTTTTATCCCATGCAATCAGCAGATAAACTCTGCTTTTTCAAGACATTCAATCAAGAATGGAGCTGTTGCTATGTAATCAAATTCAGGAAGCAGTTTGATATTGAATGATTTGTCACACTCGGTTTTATGATGAATATTAGTAATATATGATAATGATGAATTTTCTTCATATGGCAGTTTGATTATTTTAGGGGCTGGAAAATCACAAATAATTACTTATTTTGTGATATATAAACAAGTATCCCCAAATCATTTGTTGAATTTCATATTTACAATGTTTTTTATAACGGGAAATGATTTCTGTGCATATTAAAGTGTCATATCAAACAATTTATGCAAAATGGACAGTCATTTGGATTGCATTTTAATACTTTTACACATTGCAGATCTGTAGATATATTTATAATATTTATGGGTAAATTATTTATAAAAATGTTGTACACCTCACAGTAGTACAGTGTTGTGATATTTGGTTATCAGTTGTTGTACTGTATGATTTTAAAGAGTACAGCCATTTATTAAACTTGCATTTTTGATGGCCTTTACTCAAAAAGTGAACTTTTCAAATTACTATAAAATGAAATCTTCTATATTTTTAGTTAACAATAGAAATCAATTTTCTTTGAATAAAGATGCTTTATTTTTATGAAAATTATTCAATTTTTAAAATGGGCATAATTTTTTTGTGGCCCATACTGTGGTCATGTGCATGCGAGAAATTTCAGCTCTATATTGTCTACTTTGAGATACAATATTAATTTTATATAAACTTTATCCTAGCACCTGATGCCTTTTATTATACATTGATGCAAATGTGTGAGGGCATTTATGTTCATAGTCTGTTCTCTATTTAAGATCTGCTTTCTTCATTTCACTGCTAGCAGCTGTGGCAATAACTTGTAAGTTATTTCAAAAGTGTAATTTATTTTGATAGAATACAGAGGTGTCTCTTTGCAGGTTGATGTTTTGCCCAGCTATTTGTTTCATTCAGTGTTTGCTTGTCTCTGCACAATCAAGTCAAATGTGATGCAATATAGTTGGATTATTTTCATTACCTGATATCATGTGGAAATTACATAATTTTATTATTGCCATGTGATGATAAGCATATATCTGTTATTACTACAAGATATCTATTATACATTACATAATTCAGAATTGCTTATGTGAGAGTCGGCTGGAAAGTCCATTGGCTGACCAAGATATAAATGTAAGTAGATACACCAGTTGATAGACTAAAAGGCTTGCAAGTGCACCAGAATACAACAGCTTGTTGGCCAGCTGTTGCTGACCCTTGTATTGTTTTGATTTTCCTGCATTTAGCCATGTAGGACACAAAACCAAGTTTTTATCTTGTGAGGATTGACTGGCTTGTAGGAAGCAATATGAAGTGTACTTTTTAAACTTGTTTGTATTTTCAGCCTATGTGTGCCTAAATAAATTCTCTCAGGCACAGAATCTTGTCAAACCCTGGCAATGTGTGCAGCACCCAATCAAGCCGAAAGACAGAAATGTTGGTCAGCTCGTGATGAATTCTGGAAATGTCTTGATGGAAATGAAAAAGAGCCCTTAAAATGTTTAGAGGAACGAACAAAGTTTGAAGGCAGTTGCTCAAGAACTTGGGTGAGTGCATTCACTTTTTAACCTGAATCCAGTAAAGGAATGCTTTTATGGTGATCAGTCAGAAAGAATATAGATTGGAGAAATCAGCCAGAGAAGAGCTAGATACTTAATAGCAAACTCCTGTTTGTAACCATGATTGCACTAACTGGTGTTTTGAATTTTTATTTTTCATCTTCAAACGATGCATGCCTGCATACACATACTCATTTGGAGAAAGGTTAAGAAAAAGAGAAATTGAAATATTAAACGATACCAAAGAATTGAATCTATTTTGTGTTTTGGGCACAAAAATTAATGAAACATTAACTTTTTTATGATAATAGTTCCAGTAATACAAACGATCATTTATAATTTATCTTTTGTAGTGAGGTTAATATAAAGCAGTTTTGTTTTTATATTTAGTACTATTTATTGAATATATTTCGACTCTTGTTAGTCAACTCTAGTCACATGGAATAGAAGTGGACAGTTAAACAAGTGTAACAAATAGTTGGGTTTGTTAGAGCATTTCCCTTAAATGCCAGAAGATGCATTCGAGTTTTCCTTATTTTTTTTTTGTGCATTAAACAAATCCTTATAGTTATTATAAATGGGATGTTAAACTCATTTTAATGGGTTTTTTGAGAACACTGGCAATGAGAAAGAAGCAAAACAAACAACTGTTTTGTAATAAAAGGAAATTACAAAACAGCCAGTCAAGGTGTTAATTGAAATATAATGGGATTTTGAAATGGTCATCAGTGTAATAAAATATTCGTTCTTCACAGGCTAATTATATATTCTTTGTCTAGCATAATTTCTTTGTTGTGGCTGGTAGTTCTTGTTTTATTCAAAAATATAAAATTAAGAATGAAAGTAAAGAAGGGATGAAATCATACAAGGAACCCATTCTGTTTGATCATATCCAACCTCACAGGAATGTTTTAACACCTCTTTTTCTTATACTTCTGTTGATAACCGTTCACTTTTTGTATGTTTACATGGCTTAAGCTGTATAGTCATGCATATATATATATATATATATATATATATATATATATAATATCCAATGTTGATAGCACAACTCGGAGTTTCATGCATTGATATGTGCTACTATGACCTGAGTTTGAAAATATTTGAATATAATATACACCTGGAGAAACCTTTTGTGCAAGCATTTTTTTTTTTTTTTTTGATATCACTACTGATAATGCAAGATTTTCTTTAAAATTGGCTTTATACCTTAACTTTAGACATTGTAAAATTTCCCAACTATTCCCTCCAAATTTACTATGAGTGTGCAACCCAAGGAATAGATCTCCTGTTCTTAGGAGAATAAATCTTTACAACTCTGATCCTTTTGTAAGTAGAAAGTATTAGCAAATTGGACTCAAGTGTATATATTCAGAAATACATTAATACTGTCAATCATAAGTTGATGTACAGGTTAAATAGAAACTTAAAAATTAAGTACTTGTGAAGAGTGTTCATAGTAGAAACCACTATTTGAAGAAACAAATGAAAATATAGTTATACTTTTTGCAATGCTTATTCATGTCATATACATAGAAATTGGATATTTGAAAATGCTCCTAGAATTTAAACTATTGGATTGATTTAATTTTAATTAACTTAGAAAATTAAAAGGATAAATCTATATGCTACCATGATTTGAGTTCAGGCAGGTTGAAAAATGAAATGATATGTGATGTTCTCTGTAAGGAAGGGTCAATTATGATTTGGAAATCAAATCAGACAGTGGCTATAAAATAAGAAGACAGCACACATGTACACATACATATTAAATTTTCAGACCTGTAAAACCTATTTATTATCCATAGGAGAAAAGTATTTGTATATGATACTATTCCATATCCAATTATATAGGAAAGGAGGCCAGCTGCCAAAATATTGAGCTGTACATGGGTTGAGACAAGTTGTAATATATGCATCTAATATGTGGGGCATCTCAATTTGGTGTAATGATTAGTAAACTTGTCTCACTAGATCAATTATGACTGAGTAGTGAGTTTGTCACTTAGCTGATTGATGTCATATTCAGTACCTTGATGCTAGAGTTACGTAGAAAACCTTTTTGGCAATCATTATCCACTTGCCATAAGGTTTCAGCAATTGACTGCAGATTTACTCATTTTCATTTAATTTATGCACTAGTTATTGATGTTCTTTAATAGATCGGTAAAAATACACACACAGATGCTATGATTGTTGCCAATATACATGTATTTCATATATATATATATATATATATATATATATATATATATATATAGCTCCTGTAATTCACTGCTACTAACAAGCAGATTTTTTTTCTGATGATGGCCATGGTGGCTGAAAATAGTTGAGGAACCTAACTGAAATAATAAAACAAAAAATATTAATATACAAACCAGTGTGTCTGAAAATTTTAATTTTTTTAAATATTTGTTATTGTTCAAAACACACACACAATGTTATTATGTACCTTCTTTTCCAATTTTATTAGCTGTACATTTGCTACTTCTCTTGTCCTTACATGGGGCATTTTATTTTATTTTATTTTTTTCCACATTTTAATAAGTTAAAATTTTTGTCACTCATTTTATTTTTGACATCATGTAAGCTTTTCCTTAAGTCATGGCTGGATAATATTATAAATATGCTAAATAAAATAAGATGTACTATTTTATCATCATTCATGAAACTGCTGGGTTTTCTGCAATCAATGAATATATTGTTGTTGCAGTGTTTTTTTACCATGAAGAAAAACATTTTATCTGTGTAATAATTTGGCTAAAGGTGTTAAAAAGAACACAGTTTTTACAAGTAATACTTATAATTACATCTTTTTGTGTTTTAAATAATTTTTCCCACTATAGTATTATCTATTATTTTTCATCTTTTTATAGGTGAAATATTTTGACAGAAGGAGAGAGTATCTAAAATTTAAAGAAAAGCTAGAAAAAGGTGAGGCTGATCCAGTTGACCAAGTAAAAATATGATGTTTTCTAATTAATAAAACAATATTTTATAAAATATTCAAATGGGTGAACAATATGAAACAAACTTTTTATATATATATATACGTCTATATTAAATTTTTTAAATAAAATTATTTGCTTCATTATTTATTTGGATGTATTCTCTTTGTATTTCTAGGTTTTGATGCGTGTGTGTTAAAAAAAAAAATTATTTACTGTTGCAACAATTGTCTCCCCTTCAAAAGATTTTGCACGCATCTATTGGCCTATCAGTAAACTAGCTTAAAAGCGGTCCTATCGGGTGGCATTTAAACTAGCTCCTGCGGAGGGCTAATGATTAGGCTTGTTCAGGAGCATTGGAAACTCTCTTAGGTTTTCATTTACATAGGACTTTATTTTCCTTGCTGCAGCCTTGGCTCATTTGCTTGAAATCTGGTCCTCTGTTGGTGGAAATTTTTTTTTTTTGCAAGGCATACTGTTGCCGTATGCAATAGGCAACAATAAACTACAGAAAAACTTTAAATTGCTAACTGCATTTAAGTATTGCATTTATATTTAAGATTACCTTTTTAAAAGTTCAACAATAATTTTTCTGCTGCCACTTAATTTAAAGACAAATTGGTGTGCATTAGTTCTTTCCATACAAACAATTATTTTTATTTCATGGGTGACTCACTGGATTTCACAGTAAATTTCAATTATTCCCAAGTTATAAAAATTATTGTACAAAAAAAATTTATCTTAAAAATCACATAAAAAATATTAGTGAAAACAATCACAGTAATGAAAACTTGGGAATCCAAAATTTCTTTTCTGTGTTTAGTAGGCTACAAGGCTCAAGGAAAGGAAACATTTGGCTTTCATTGACAACAGCCAGTGCTACTTTCACTTGAAATTCATAAAATCTTTCTGTTGAAACAATTTTTCAAGAAAATAAGTTTTTTAAGTCCAGTAACGGCTATCCCCTTCCCAGTATTGATGGGAGCTTCCTTCCTAACCTCTTGTTTGAAGTAGTGTGGAACGTCAACATCTTGATTACGTCATTATTTTCTCTTCAACTTACGTGTGAAATCAATCTTTCATTGTTGCTCAAGTGATATAGTTTATGTTATTTGGTACAGTTCTTTGATTCTGTAGTGCCAGTCTATAAGGTTCAAAGGAGGATTGTACTCTCTAAGGCCAACTTCATTCACTCAAAGCCATTTTTAACCTTTGTTCTGAGAATGTGGTTGTATACAGCTGTGAGTTTAGGTAAATCTGCATGAGTTTGGTATCGTGCATGATATTCATATGAAAGTCTTGATCTGACAAAGCTATTTAAGAATATAACTCAAGTCTTTTGATTAATTTTTTGATTTTGTAGCAATTTCCAGTGTTGGGCAAATCTACCCTCACCTCAATTTCCTTTTCTCTTATATTAAATTTGTTATAACTGATCCATATACTGAGTTCTTTGAAGTGTTTAGCATTAATTTCATATCCTGAATTTTTATGATAGACTCAGAGAACATGCCATACTCATCAAAATATAAATATATAAATTCGTTAAAACATCTCTCTACACAGGATGAATGCTTATAATGTTAAGAATTACAACCCTTACATTTTTATATAGCTTTACTATACTTCTTTTTTTATGATTATTATTATTAGTAGATTTACCTGATATTGCTTGTGTGTCAAGTAGGTAAATAGAACATGAAAAATTATTTTTTTTAATTCTTTATTTAATATTTGGTGCTATTTTCATAAATTTTAATAAGCATGGACTTAAAATATTTCTACAATGTTTTAAAAAAAAGTTCATTTAATACCAAATAGCTTCCAAAAGGTTAAATAAAAATCAGTAATTATCTGATCTTTGACGGGTTTGTTCACTGCAAAATTAATTGTGCCATTTTTTTCCACTAATTCCACTTTTTACCTAAATTCACTTTATGCTTAAATAATACACTCAATATTTACTTTAAGAGTTACATTATGAGTCAGTTTCTGCTAGGGTTTAATTTTTTTTTAAATTTTATAGTTTCTATATTATTAATATAATAATTTTATCTTAAAATTATTTATATGTAATTATCTTTAAATATGTTTTTCCATCTAATTTCATTTATGCATGTTTAATGCCATCACTTTTTTGGCAGCAAGAGTAAATTAGTGCATAAATAGTTAAAACTTTTGATATTTATTTTAAACATTAAAAACAACACAATTCCAATTTTATTTGCTACTTATCACTTCTAATTTTGATAAGCCTAAAGTCAATTTAATGACTTTAAACTTGTCAATTTTGCACACACACTTCATGAAGGATTTTTTCTTTCATTTCTATTATCCAAAAATCAATCAGGTTGTCTGTGTAATCAAAAGGCACCTATAGATTTAACGAATAAACTCTGCTATTTTTCATATCTGTTGCTCCTAAGTGTGAAGTCTTTTTTTTTACACTGGCCTGAGTGTCTGGGATCAATCAGAATAAGTGAGGCTCAGTAGAGTGTTGATCAAATACCCAGAAATCAGTTGATGTCAAGGATTCAGGAAAGATAGATTTTGTTTTGCTTAGTAGAGAGACAGACAAAATAAGTGATTTGTATAAATTATAAGAGTTATTTTTATTTCTGCTTTTTAAATTTGTATTAAAATAGTTTATTTCAACCTTTTCTTGACAATGCCCACTTATGGCACTAGAATGCATATATTTAATATCATTTTATTTACAAATACATTTTTTTATTAATGTGATTTATAAAAAAAGAATAATTATGTTAATGTACATATTTTAAATATGATTGACTTAAGCACAATTAAAATAGAGCCCAATTCTCACTGCTCAGCCTTGACAAAGTTCAAAAGTGCTTGCGTGGCCTTGTGGGCGAGGAATTATTCTCCACTCTACAACCCTTATCCCACAGCCTTTCCTTACTATATCGCTATTACTATGCCAGATGTTCAGACAAGTTACATTCCTTAGTTACAGCAGCTCACACCTTCACAACTAGGACCCACCATGCCATATTCATGGTGGCAAACCATCTCCATTCCCTTTGTGCTCCTTTGATAAAAAGTAAGTTCCACTCAGACATCTTCTTCCCCAGAAGTGTTATTTTGTGGAATAGACTCTCAAGAAAATGCTTCCTTGATAACTACAATCTTTAAGTCAAAGGTTAACTGATATCTATCCTATTTGTCCTAATAATACTTCACCTTTCCTTATAATTTCACTCAGTAACCCTCTACCTTGAGTGTCTTTTGGGCCTTGCATTGAGGGAGTTATCTGTTAAAAAAAAAATTATCAGCTATTTTTAATTAATATATGATTCCTGTAGCTGACAAACACCAAAAGGTTTGTAATATTCATTTCCAACTTTGATAAAAGAAAACAAAACCCCACCATTGCACTGATTCCATTCACTTTTTATTCTGCTGGAACTAGAGTTGGAAGGTCCCTCATAACTTCTGCAGCTCATTCAATTTCTGTGATTCCTTGCCAAATATAGTCGTAATGAGTTTCTGACTTGTCATTAGTGTCATGAGCTGTGAATGGTTGTTCTCTAAACTGAAGTTAGTCAAGAACTATCTTAGGTCATGGCTAAATGATCTCTCAATACTTTTCATTGATTGACATTTGCTGAGGAAATAGATTTTGATTTGGGGTTCTAGATTTTATGGAGAGGAAGACCAGAAACATTAACTTTTAAAACTAGTCTGTTGTTGCTTTTTATATTTTTTTTCTGCAATCAAAAAAAAACAAATGGCAGTAATTGTAATTTATCTTTATATTTCTCTGATATTGTCCAGTTTTTAAATGTTGTTTAGAGGGGTGGCAACTTCTATGACAATAGCACAAAGCTGGCTAATCCTTAACTTCACTAATTTTCTTCAAAGTGAATCTCTGGGACAGATATTAGATTTTTAAGCAGTTTTTAATGAGAGTTAATTGCTCTTTTGTCAGCATTTATCAAATTCATTCAGCAAACTATGTAGAAGTGGTTTTGGTTTAAATATATCTAAAAACCTTATTTAAATACATGAAATTATTTTTCTTTCTTTACAGATTAATTTTTAGACATTATCTTTTAAATAAAACTAAAATTCAACTTCAAAGAAAAATTGTCTAAATGGCTTTAATGCATTTTAAAGTTCTTTTTTTCAAAGTATCTTTTTTCTTCATCATATTTTACTGCATTTGTCTTGCTGTAAGAGCAACAAATTTACATATCATTCATTTTCCATTAATTACAAGAATTTCAAGGGCTATGAGGAAGAGGAAAAAATAGGGGTATGTTTTCCATTTAACCTCACAAATGATTTTGTTTGACTTTAACTTAGTTAAGTATATGCCTGACTGATAAGAGTTATCTAAAAGTAATGTGGTTAGTGATGAGATGTAGCCAATGTTCATGTTTCAACAATTTTATCTGATACAACCCAGTTCATGATTCTATATATTTTATCCTGATTTTTGATAGTCCAAACTAGCTCAAGAACATACAGGCTAGAATTAGGCTGTAAGGCTCAGCCTGTATTTCTCCACTGAAATGAGTTTCAATAAACAACAGATAATTTCAAAACCCAATTCCTAGTTAGTTGTTGAGTGCACTTGTAGCCACATAGTCATATAAATTTGTCCTTGTTCGCTAGTCTGATAATAACTTGATACTGTTACTTAGATTTTGTAACAAACTGTTGATCTTGTCTTGGTATTCTGCTTGCTAAATGATACCTTTCTTTCCTGAAGTTCACATGTTTAATACATGAACTATTTTTAAATGCATGTTATTGAGATTTTGAATTATTTCAATAATGAGCAATAAAGTCAGATATTGAATATCATTATGCTTTGGGAGAGCAAAATGTAAAACAAAAGAAACTAATTTATGATATCAAAAACACATAACAATATTTGGATGTTCCTGGAAGTAGAGATAATATAACAGTTGAAGCTGGAAATATAGGAACAACTATTACCAGTTTGGCAGAAGGTATTTTACAGCAACAGCCATCATTGATTGAATATAAAAGAACAAATGATATTGATGGATGGTCAAACAATCTAGATCAGGAGATTACTTTTTCTTGTTTTTTTATTTAAAGAATTTGGAATCCATCATGAGTATCAAAAGACAGTATTATGAATCTTATAAACATGGATTCACATCTGTCATCAATGGAGAAGAAAGCCTTCAGTGTGCATTTTGTTGCAAAGCTTTGTCAAACAATTCTTTGAAACCAACAATATCTGTGAAATGTCATCTTCAACACAGACAAAAGTTCTTTTTGAATATCAGGGAAAGGCTCTCAAAAAGAGGAAGCTGGATTCAACATGGGCATTCCAAGATACAAACCAAAAGGTTAATGAAACTTATGTCATAGCACTGGAAATAGGAAAGCAGGAAAATAAAACAATTGGGGAAACTTGGATCAAACCATGCTCTCTCCAAATAGTGGAAATTGTTTTGGGAAATGGGTTGGTGATAAAACTTGCAGCAGTTTCATTATCAAATAATACTGTTCAAAGGAGGATCAACAATATGGCCATTGACACCAAGGATCAAGTAGTACAGGAAATCAAGTCTGCAACATTCAGCATCTCGATGTGGCATTGTGTTCCCAGTTGCTGGTATTTGCAAGGTATGTTCACTCAGGTTCATTTAAAGAGGAGTTACTGTTTTGTTCTCTTGAAATGACTACCAAGGCCTCTGATATTATGGAGAAAAAAATTTCATCTTTTTTAAATCAGAAAATATTTTGTCAGATAATGTCTCTAGGTGCTGTACAGATAGAACACCAGTTATATTGAGACAAAATCTGGATTTCAAAAAGTGAGCACCAAAAGTGAAAAGCATTTATTGTATGCTCCATTGTCAGGTTCTGGCCTCAAAAAGATTTCCAGCTCCAATTGGGAAGGTTTGGGATCAAACAATTCAGATTATGAATTTTGTCAAAGAAGGACCTTTCAACTCACGACTCTTCAAGTAGTTGTGTATTGACATGGATGCACACCATCATTTGCTTCTTTTTCACAAAAATGTTCAATGACTTTGACGAGGAAATGTAGTTGAGTATTTGAGTTTAGAGATGAGCTCAAATTATTTTTTGAGATCGATGGTAAGATTAATTTTTTGTTTGGCTGGATGATGAGGAATGGATCATGTACCTTGCCTATTTAGTTGACATTTTTTAGCAGCTGAATAAACTTAATCTTCAGATGCAAGGAAGGAATACAATCAGAAAATTTATGGATTCCTTGAAAACTTTCATGAGCCAGCTGGAAATTTGGAAGTGAAAGATCATTATAAAAAAATGATGCAATGTTTGATAAACTGTCATCAATTCTAGTTGCTGGTGATAAAAACCAAGTGCTACCACAATTTGCAAAAACTGAAGTTTTGCAGCATTTAACACTAGGAAATGAATTCAGACAATGTTTTCATGAACTCAGTGATGTTGAGTTTAGTTTGAAATCCACTTAAATTGTCAGTTGAAAAAGTTCCTGATGATTGTCAAGATGAATTTCTAGATTTGAAGGCTGATCCAGGATCAAGAGATATGTTCAATGATAATCACAGAATTTTGGACTTTGCAATTCCTACCCAAAAGTGGCAGAAAGTTATCTATACATTGCTTCCATTTGTGTTGGCATAGACAAATTGTGAGTCGGGATTTTCAACTAAGTAGATTGAAAGTTGAAAATGACCTGTGTTGTGCCCTTTCAGGTACTCCTCCATGTATCCCAGAATTGGCAAGGAAAAAACAATCAAGTTTCTCATTAACTGTAATCTTCATCAAAATAAAATTGATTAAAATACCCTTACTTTTGTTGAACTTTTTGTTTATTGAAGTATGCTTCAGTTTATGGTGGAGTAATGGATAGCGGCTCGGACTGAGGAATCGGAGAGCCAAGTTCAAATTCCAGTCAAATCCATTACATTCACTTACATGCTAATACTCTTGGGAAAGGTATGAATCCTCCTCTTCTCCCCCTAGCTATAGGTAAATAGCAGGACAGACTGGGTTCTATAGCCTTGGATGACAACTGGTCTACTGCAGAAAAGAAATGGCAACCTACTGTGGGAAAAAAATTTGCCTCATCAATCATGTATTGAAAGATGTGTGATTGCCTAAGCATGTATCATGCAGCATGGCACATAACTAAATAATTAGTTATGAATTAAAATAAATTACTGTGCATGTATTCAAGTTTAAAAATCCACCAACATTTTCTGTTACTAATAAATTTGTAAAACTCTTATAAAAAATAATCCATGTATATGTACTACCATGGGGAAAAAAAATGAGAATTTTCAATAATGTATGCATATTATTTGGAATGCACCTTTTGAGTTCGAAAATCTTGGGGGTGGGGGGAATTCTGACATGAGATGAAAAAGGTGCATTGAGCAAAAAAGGTTGAAGACCACTGATCTATTAGGTTGGTGCAAAAATAATGTCGTTTTCTCACATGTTAGAACATCAAAAAACGACATTATTTTTGCACCAACCTAATAGATGTTTGTAAGTTTGAATATTGGATAACCAAGGGAAGTAATAAAAATCAACATGCTAATAGTGACTTCTCTTCATCTATGTAACAATGAACCTCGACACTGTCAGAAATTTTATTGCATTTTTCTTTCTTTTTTTTTTTTTAATCCTGTTAACACCAAGCAAGGTATTAAGGCCACTGAGACACAAGAGGTTACTGTGTGTAGAAGAATTAGAAAACAGAAATTAAATTTTTGAAGATTAATGTTGGCTGGAAAGTTCCATAATGAGAAGTGAAAGAAAAGCAACTGTTAGTATAGAATTTCTAGTTATATCTGGCAAATTCCACTGTATCTCAATGAGACCTTTTTGCCAGTCTAGTACAGCACATCTGTTCATAAACCAACAAAGTAGCAACATGCAAGAAATTGGTTATGCTATTCAGAAAGCAAAGGAAGTCAATTCTGTTTCTCATGCAAGGTTATGATTTCAGGGTGTTCAAATTTTACTGAACAGGAATTTAATGACTGGAAAAATGCAAACAATCTATTATGTCAATATAAAAAAGCTCCTCACATAGAAAAACTTTAATTTTATTAAATTATCTTTAATACTGTATTAGACCACCCATAAAGCTTTTGGGACTTCTTTTCAAAACAGTTCATGATAGAAAATGTTGAGTCAACAATATTGTCAATTTTATTATGAATTTCATAGATTTTAATTTGTATTTGCAATACAAGTCATTGTAATAATTATTATTACCATGTACAATATTACTGAAATCAAATGCAATAATTAATAATAACTTTAATTTTTTATTATTCATGCATATTTCTTCCTCACATTTATTCAAAAAATATATAATGGCGGCAAAGCAGCATGCATCTATTTATTTATGATCAAGTTATGTGACAAACTTTTCTAGCCATACAGATTGTTTTACAATGACACACCCACATAGCATCATCTACTAGAACTTACCAAACACCCAAAATATCTGTTTATTAAAAAAAACTCATGTAGTGAATTGTATCAATATATGTTGTGTTATGTATATTTAAATTTTATTTAATAATGTTGTTATGTGTTATGCATGTTTATTATTTTTTTTTGCACACATAATAATTGAAATATAATATGCAAGCATTTGTTTATATATGCGGATTGATATAAGAATGTGTATTGAAAACAAATACTGAATTTCTTATTAAAAATGCCATAAAAACAAAAAAAATATAACCTTAGCTCAAGAACCCCTTGCCTAATTTTAATGAAATCTTGCAGTGTATTCACCAGGGGTTCAAGGTACAATATGCTCATAAATTGGTCAGGATATTATGTATCATTTAAGCTGTATCCCAGGAACGCACACACACACACACACACACACACACACACACACAAGATTAGAGTTTTAGTATTATATAGATTATGGCATTAGTAGTTGAGATTGAACCACAACTGGTAATGACAACCTGTATTGCAAGCATTTTACTGTCTATTCAAATAAAAAATAAAAAAAGCACCAAATGAAGAACAAATAAAAGCCACAAATTAATCCCAACTCTACAGATTTTATTGGTAAAAAATCTGTTGTCAAGACACAATTGTTCCATAATTCTTTGTGTGTATTTCACTGTTTGATGTTGAATCTATTAATTTTACCTCGGCTTCATCATTTTCTGTAATGTCATCTGACCAAGGGGCTTTTTCAACTTTCGCTAAAGTCAAAAATAACAAATACCCAAAGATATTGAGTCCACTAGCCAGAAAAAATACTTTCTTCCACTGATCCAGAGTTTCCTGGAAAAAATGTAAAATTATATTCATATTCATATGCCCATGTGTTTTACTGAATGTTACAAATCATTATTTTTTTTAATAATAAAAATAATAATAATAATACTCTTTTCATATATTCAGATAGCACTCTTAAGGTCATAGTTAACTGTTGAACCTTTTAAGAACTTTAACAATCTAGGATTTGTCTAAAAATGTAAGAAGCAAGAGAAGGATTAATGTCAAGAAATTTGATATATCACATTTAATGAAATTTCAAAGTGAGTCTGTTGTCTAAATCTTCAAGAAATGTATACTCATATGAAAGGGTGCAGAATGGTTCTGGACTTAATCCTCTTCCCAAACATCAGTATTTTCAGGGAAATCCCTTCTTGGATTCAGCATCATATTTCTGCATGTGTGTGTGTGTCTCTCTCTTTCTCTATCTATATATGAAATGGATTTAATCCGACAAATATTTTAATATATTTTCTGTTTATGTGTTTGTTTTTTTTTTTTTATGGATACACTTATTTGAGTAAATGCTCTATTTTTTAATTAAATAATATTAATTACATTTACTGGCCTGACTGCTCGAGAAAATTTGTAGAAAATGTTTCCTCCAACAGGAATCGAATCTGTATCCTATATGGAACCGTTATTAAGTCTGACATGCTATGACAGTTCAGCCACAGAGTACTTCCGGTTAGCAAAGCTCGAATTACTGCTTTTAAACACACACACCGCTGATTCTTCTTGATCCAGGTCAAACCACAGCCAATGTTCTCTAACTTGAAGGCTTGCCTTAGTCACAGACATATGGTTTTTGATTCTATAGGAGAACCCTCCGCCCTGGCTGTTGACTTAAATCTAGGAAACTCTCTGCCCAGCAGTGCTGTGCCATCACTGCACTGGCTGTATACATAGCTATGAAGTCCAGTCTAACACCTGGTCATTGACCCTACAGGAAGGTTCACCTACACTTTGACAGGTCTTGTTTTTATCCTGCTGGGTGTCTAGCCACCTTTCTTAGCAGAAAAGCCTGGTTTAGTTGCTGGTGACCTGACAAATTAGAAAATTGTTATTTGGTGTGTGAATTTTGGTTCTTTTCCAGTGTAAATGAGTCTTCACAAAAGCTTATCATTTGTAAATAATAATAATAGATACAAAATTCTTGTTGTTGATTTCTTTGTATTGCTTTTGATACAATGCATCAATTTTCATTATGTAGGGAAATTTTTGTAGTTGATAATATGTTCTACCCAATGGTGTTATTGTGCTCCTTTTATCTGTTATAGTTTCCTTGGAAATAGGAGGTATTATTTTCAGAGTAACCTCTTAATTTACAAAGAAATAGCAAAAACATAACATCCATAACTACATAAACCTATATAACTCTGAGGCAATCAAGGTGGGAATGAACCTACATAACCATTGGCACCACATGAACTCCAACAAATAATCTTTGATTGAACCTCTTTGAGTTCCATGCAAAAATTTATGTTGACTTTGCTTTATTCCACATGTCTTCAATATCATTAGTGCAAAAATCTATTTGAAAGGGGGGGTTGAAGTACAGCAGCATTTATTTTTTGATATTTATTTTCATAAACTTATCTAAACTAAAATAAAGTTTAAGAGAACACTGCTTCTGCAAAATAAAAATAAAAAACAGTGACATACCTCTACATCTGTGATGTACCCTGTAACAAGTGGAGCCAACATTCCAGAAAAATTTGCTAAACAATTAGCAATTGCATAAATAACACCTGCAGAAAAGATATAGAACCAACATTTTAAAATATTTTGTGAAAAGAATAGTATTAATTTAATAGTGTCAGCAAATTTATACTTGATTATGTTATTTTTAAAAGCTGCGGAAAAATTCCAATTTTTCATTTAAATAATTTGTAACAACATTGTACTACTTATTGATGTCCTTCCAAAATATCTTAAATGTATTGAGTCATAAATGGACATGAAGAAGTTTTCTTTAAACATTTCTATACACAGACTTAATAGCTGTAATAGAATGGCCCTTCAAATCTATAAACCGTCTATATACACACACACACACACACACACACATATATATATTACTGAAAGTAGCAGATAAGATTTTATAATTTCTTTTAATTCAGTTTTGCTAATGTGCTTACAGTTTTTCTCTTATGAGGACTAAGAGAATGTGTAAAAACTGTAGTGATTAATGTACCAAGTGCTTTTGGCCAATTAGTCATTTTCAATGATTGTTAGTATATTTTCTGTGTTTGTGTTCTAAGCTGCATTGTGTAAAAGTAGTATTATTTCATGTTGGGGTGCCATTAAACAAACTACAAACACATTCTGTCTAGTTTCAAAGAAAGTGAGATTGAGGCTTGGCATAAATTTCTATTTTCTTTAAATGTTTTTTGAAGTTAGATGTTCTTAGAATGGCAGTGTTATCTACAAGGATTTTTGTTATGGGAGTAGGAAGTTGTGCATGAGTGTTTTGTGTTTTCTCATCAAACTAAGGTCACTTAAGTTTGTATTAAAACACACACAGACATATATGATGTGTCATCCAAAAATAAATTCAGGGAATTTAAACTGCACATGCAAACTAAATGTAGTATAGACTTTATCATTACTCATTTTGAACATTATATTTCTTAACATCTAGTTTCAACCACCTCCTTTGTAGGAAACATTGGGAACTAGAAAATAGAGCAAGTAATTGTTTTATGATCAAATTCCCAAACTTTTGGGTAGTATCTCCTACATCTTGTATATATATTATTATTATTATTACATAAAGTGTTATTTTCAGTGGATACCTGTATTTGAATATGGCCAAGCAGTTGGGGCATACTGGATCAGACAGTGGTTTCTCCTGCCAAAGGGGATGCAGGTTTGAGACCTGCACGAGGTTACTATTTCTTTATTGGATTTTCTTGGGTGCCCAGGCTGGTAGGCATAATACACATTTTTAAAAATCAAGATGTCTACTCAAATACAAGTATCCACTAAAAATAACATTTGAAGTAATGAAAATGTCAGATTAAAAAATGTGTGTGTGTAAAAATTTCCAATATATATTTGTAAAAGAACTGAATAAATGACGTACACACATGTGTGCGTGTATATTTTATATATGTGCTGTGCTTATTGGAGAGCACTCGATATTAGTGATAGAGTTGACATATTTAGTTGAATGGATATGATTTTGTGACTGTCAGTTTCACACTTATGCAATCCTTAGACAAACAAATATTTATTTTTTAAAATTTGAGACTATGTCAGTTTTTGTTTGATTATGTTTGGTGTTGATGGCGGGGGGAATTCTCTGTGCCTGTTTTGGGATGATGCTCATACGCACGGAGACATATGGGTGTAGACATTATGACTTGCACATACATATGCATATATAAAGAATGCAGGAACAAGCACAGACATGTATCCCTCATTGTTTATATATGTATATGTCCCGCATTGTATTTATATTTTTATGGGATTATTGTTTGCCTAAGTGCTCACTCCCTTTTCTTTGTTAATTATTGGTAGTGGTGGGATAGAGGCATTTGTGCAAAGGAAGTACAAATTACATCAGTTGGAATTTGAATGTTTACTGTCACATTCACAATGTTTCAGCTATTATATACTATACTCCAGATTTCTACAGGTGATGTTTGTTGGAATTTGGAACCAAACCCTTTTGTCTAGTCCACGGGGGTAGATTGTTCTAATTTCATGTACCGTGCCTTTGGATATCTTAGTTTTTTTTAGTTAAATCACCTTGATAACTCTCCAAGTTTTTTTGTTCTCACTGCTGAAGCAAGGGATTGAACTCGATATTTTGAATCAATCAAACAATACTTTTATCCATTATGCTATGTGTCCAGACCTTTATTTAAGTATTGATCTCTCAAAATTGTTTTTCTATTAATTCAATTATGGCATTAATGGTTTCAGCTGTGAGTAAAAAGTCTGGCATCTTATTCCACTGATGATTAAAAGAAGCCAAAAATGCTAAATATCAATTGTTACTTCTGAACAAATCTGTTCAATAAAGCTTCATGCAGAGATTTTTTGTATTTTTCCTGTTTTAATTATTATATTTTATTTTTTTTTAACAATAATGTTTTCCCTGTACAAGAGCCAAAAGCCACTCAATGTATAGAGTTACAGATGAAGAGGCACAGTTTATGTGGAGAAGATAATGGTTAACACTAGACTTGAACAGGCTAAGATTGGAGTGATTGGGGAAGCATCCACTTGGGAGTCAGTCCCAAAAAGCAGTGGTTTGTGGGAACAACCTGCTTAAGTGGAACTTATTACTCTCCAATCAAATATGAAGGTGGTTCACTACAATATGTGTGGCATGGTCTTAGCCATAAAGATTAGAACTGATTTAACTAAGGCATGTAGTTTGCCTGAACACTTTCAATGGAAATAGCAATAGAGTAGTGAGAGACTTGCAACATTTCACTTGAGAGAAAGGAGTTTTTAGGGTGGAAAATAATTCATCACCCACAAGGATGAGGAGACTTTTTTTTTTTTTTACTCTATCAAGACTGGAAAGTAAAGACTGGGCAGCTCCCACCCAAATATGACAATACTACTCCATTTTCGGCCTGATTTGGCTCTTCTAAAGGTAGAGGATAGCAGGAGGAGTCAGGTACTTACTGGAGCAGTACAAGCAGCTGATCATTTTTCCAGCATCTTTAATAATGGATTGTATGTACAAGTTTCAATTGAGGTCTGAGTTAATACAAATGCTCAATACAACATATCTCGTACTGAAGAAGTAATCATAGCAAATTGTGTAAAATTTAAAGCAAATTTTTTTGTGCTATAGAGTCTTACCTGCATATCTTGGAGCGATATCAATAATACTAATTGACATTCCGGCATCTCCAAAACCCCCAAAAGTATGAGTGAGGATAAACATTGTAATGACCAAATTGCTTTTACAACCAAGAAAAGCAATTGTGAGAGTAGTGATAGTCTCCGGAATTATACCTTAAAAAAAAAATTAAAAAGAAAAAAATGAATTTTTCTGGTAAAAGTTTTTTTCTGTGGCTCATTTTACATTTTGTATTAACCAATAGGATTAGATAGGTTCACCTATTGCCCAGTTCACACTTCTTCCTCATCTATTGAACAGGAATAGAGGTTTCCTTGTTTCCAGTTCCTTCTGAATACTAATTCTCTTTCACTCCCAGTAACCCCTTGTATCTTAGTGGCATTGTCATCCTGCTTGGTGTGAAATGATTAAAACAAAACTATTGTCCTTTAAAGAATTTCAATTGTTGAATCCTTGAAGTCCTGACTAAACTGTTGAAAAATATGAATATGTTAAATTTAATTGATATATCTCAAAACCCACTGAAAATCAAATATTAAAGTTCATTTTATATGAGAGTAAATGGATTTCACTTTCAAATGATACCAAATTTAGCTTCATTGGTATTACTGGTCATCAGTTTTGAAAATTTACAACTTTGTAAAGGTGTAGCCCTCAACCATCCCCTGGTCATTCAAGACGTATAATACCATGGCTGATCGATGAAGTGCTCACTTCAATCCTGGACCTGTCTTATCCCATGTTGTGATTTGATCATAAGGAGGTGAAGATTGAATCATCAAAGGTATCCTTGTATTGGGCTAGTCCAAGCAGGGTGAAGACACAGGAAAACAAGAGAAAAAAAATAACTCCAATAATATAAAAATATATATACTATTTTTATATCCAGTTCTTCATACAATACTTGGTTAAAAATGTAGAAGCTTGCATGCATTCAATTCTTGACCCAACCCATTTCTAATTGAAGGTGACACTTTGATGATGTTGGCAAAGGCCGTTTTGCTGGCTTGGTTAAGTGTGGCACAAGGCTGATGTCAAAGGTCTTGTCGGCAGATAGTCATGTGTGTTGTCTTACGTCTAGTGGCTGGAACAAACTCTCAGGACGATCTCTGTCTTCTCATCTCGAGACGTTCATATTTATTGATGCTTGCCCAAAACTGGTGTGGGGGTGTGAAGTGGCTAGGTAGGTGTTTAGCATTTTCTCTACCTGTCACAAAGGACCTCTTCTCCATTGCCTGGGTTCTAGGAATTAATTACTTCCTAATTTAGAAGTCTCCCTCCTTTTTGTGATGGGCGTAGGCTTTAATCCGCCCCAAAACTTCTTCCTTCTCTTCTCAGCATCTCCCACTAATACCCCTCCATGGGCATGGTCAGCTTCTCCACATTCTTTGGTCCCTCTCCTGCACCTGTCACCTTGGCCACCCACCAAAAACTAATTCCAAGTTTGTTATTTAAAAGAATTATTATTTCGGGCTTATTACGTCATAAGCAAACTGACACCAGTGTTAGTTTTTCCTGGTCTTAGAGTTGAACAAAAAACAGATGGCCTTCTCCAACATTAGAGACATTCTCCAAAGAAATACCTTTATCTCCACAATAAGTTTTTTCTAAATCTTAACTGGTTTCACGGCTAGTGCCCATAATGGTGGTCATCCATCAAATGTCAAAATTATCTACCATATGGTTGGCCATAAAATTGAGTGTTGTTTTAGCTAGCTGTCTGGCTCTTTTAGAAATTTTGGCTTTCTGAGAAATAAAATCTTCAGTATTTCTCATGATAGTTTATCAGTATATCGTTCTTGCTATAATAGTTTATCAGTCTCAAATAATGTCACAAAGGTTGTAGATTTCATAAAAGCTGTAGATAACCAGATGAGAGTAGTTGATGTGGTCAAACCCTTGATAATTTAGGTTTGTCATGTGAAGACTGATTACCAGTGGAGCAGGCTAATGATATCTCCTTAAGATCCAATGGCCATGAATGTGGTGTCAGCAGGTGCCATGGTGTGCATCAGAGCATGCTGGTCATCTACTACAGTCTGGAAGGCTCCAGTTAGATTCTATGTGCCAATGGATAAAGTATAAAGTGGGATTACTCCAGTGCAACAGTTTCCCCATTATAAATTATTCCTGCACAGGTCTGTTTTGAAAATTCATCTAGATCTGCTGATCAATTGCAAGACAGTCTTCTTCAGGCCCAAAGGGCAATGACTATAGATTCCCAGCACCCCTAGTTGATCATGTGACCTGTTTTAATGCTGTGTATTAAAATACACTACATTCAGACACTCTTTAACTGTAACGGTGTGTAACTTGCAGGTACATTTGAGCATTTCCAGCCTTAAAGGATTTTTTAAAAAATTATTATTAAATAAAAGGTATTAAAAAAAACTTTGCTACAGTTGCAAAAGTTCTAAAAAAAATATAAAAAGTTTGCATAGATTATGACTATAAAAAACTAACAACTTATTCCATAATATAGTAAATCATCTAACTACTATACTGGGCCCTTCATGGCATTTCTCTGAGTAACAAAGGTTACTTGACATTGCCCATCTCCTCAACAAGTAACATGAGACTAATGATATGAAAAGCTGAGTAAGCATGGCCTATTGGGAGAGTTGGATTCATGCCTTTCCTAAGGGCATTATTGTAAAGTGAGCACAAATGATCTTAGTCAGAATTTGCTAACTGCAGTAATGTTAATTGTTAGGTGAACTCCACAACTCCAAATTGATTATATTATAAATTTACTAGAAAGACACAAAAATTTCATGGTTTTCCTATTTGAATTTTCTACTGAATCTTAATTCTTACATTAATGATTGAATAAGCTCATGGTAAGTTCTTCAACAACAAAATATCAATAGAAATTCATCTATCACATCATTAAATATTTGAGCTTAACAACTTTAACAAAATATTGCAGTAACAATCATAAATATGAATGCTGGTCATTATTTTAAGAAGTAAGACGTACAAACGAAAATATTTGAAATTGACAGCTTTTCCATTCCACTGAAACAGACATTAAACACATCTCTTCTATCTTCTCTTCTCACTGAAACCATTTAATATCTCTGATATGCCTTTTCCATCTTTCCACTTGATCAAGACAGAATAGTTGATTATTTATGAAGTATTAGCAGGGTGCAACGTATGTACATGCTAACTAAGGAAGTGAGGGACAGACAAGCAGAATTATAATAAAATTATTATATTAACTATTATAATGATTATAAAGTACAATAAAAGAAAAAAAAAAGACTCAATTATGGGATTCAAGCTTAGATTTTTAATGGATTTTAGTGAATCTTCATTTTATCTATCATAATTATGCACCAGAGGGCAAAATAAAAACAAATACATGATCAAAATAATTAGTGTTTGGAAGTTTGCATTTATTTTCTACAAAATAGCATGCTATTTTAAACTGTTTATTTCAGACATTCTGATATTTTATTGAGAATTTATTAAATTTTATCATAATAAGCATAAACTATTTTGGCTATTTTTCACCTGATTAATAATATCTTCTGAATAAATATTTCAAGATGAGAATATATCAAATTTACTATAGTATGAATTTTGACCACCTGCATTTTGTTTGAGCCAAGAAGGCTCTCTTTTTTATCTAGATGAAGCAGGATAGGGAGCAGCTCTATTTTGAATGAAGGCTTTTAATTATGGAATTTACTATTGAAAACAGTGCATTAGAAAATAAGAATTTAAGCTTAGCAAAAACACAGAAACTTCCACTAATATTGAAAAAATATTTAGCATATGAAGTGAATATGTATTATAAATAAAATGAAAGAAATCTTTCTTAAGGGAGTATGAGCTGGAGTGGCACATTTTTTAATAAGAAGGAGCATGGAGAGGAGCCTACTCCTATTTTTAGATTTGGGCAGGAGCCAGAGTTGCTCCCAAATTAGTCAGACAAGTAAAACCATGATTGAGACCCAAATAAAATTCACTGTACCAAAGATTTTAAGGGTCAAAAGTGTGTACCCAGTTTGAATTTTAAAGCAAAATCTTTCTCTGGAGTCTATCATTTTCTATAGCAGGTTTACTAAGTTAGCAATGACTAAGGATTTTCAAAACATTTTATGAGTGAAAGACTGTTAAATCTATAATTTAGCAAAACTTGAATCCTGAATTCAACTGACTGCATTATTTGCTAAGCTTTAGAAAAATGTATAAAAATAATTTTTATCAAGGTAGTAGCAAATTTTTACCAACAAGGAATCCTGTAATTCTTGTAAAAACCAATATTTCAAGTTTTTCACAAGACAAATCATCGAATGATCATAATCAACTTTATTTTATTGCTAATAAGTTTAGTATCTGTGGTTAGCAATACACCCACCAAAATAATTCTAAATAGCAATTTTGTCCATTTTTAGCAGCCTATGACTATAAAACTACACAGACTAGAAATAAAATAAAAACAAAACTATTAGACTATGGATTTACCAAATATCAACTTGGTATCTTCAAAGAATGCAAAGTTATGAAGTATCAAATTTGACAAATTGTGCTATTTTGAAATCAGCAAAAGTTGACAGCAAATTTCAGAAGGCCATAATTCCTGAACTAATAGCCTAAGAAAGGTAAAATTTTAGGGTTTTTTCATTTCTCATAGGTGAATAATACATACTAACATTTAGAGACCATATACTAAATCTGCGATAGTGCCCATGAGACCCTTGTTTGAGTTGATATGGAATGATCCATATTTCTTATTACCATAATCATTAATTTTAGTGGGTACACATATTTGAGTTGTTATCCCTGCTTTTTATTTTCTTAAACAATGAAATTAATAACAATTGGCCTAGATTGAGAAGTCCTACAAAAAAGGAGGATTGTGGAATGTGACAAGAATCAAATGTGTATTCCCTTTTCTGTGTGTGTATGTATACACACACACACACACACACACACACACACACACACACACAGGGTGTCCAAAAAGTTTTGCCTGATTTTTATTCTATTGTATTATTGCATTTTAGACTTCGAGACTTCAGGAACATGGCTTTTATACTGAATCAGAATCAAAAAATTGCTGCCGTCCGACATTACTATCAATGCAGCTGAGACAAGTTGTTGCCTCAGTGAAGAAATTCATATTCATACGGTTCAGGACAGGAACTTCAAGTCACTTGTTAACAAGTTTGAAACAATGGGCTCTGTAAACAATGCACCCAGACCTGGATGACCCACTACTGCAACATCTGATGAAAAAGGTTAGCAATTGAAAGCTTGTCTAATCGACAGTCTGCAGAAAGCTGTTTGGAGCCTATCTCATAGACTCAAAATCAGTTACTAGAACATGCATAACTTGTTGCATAAAAGGAATTTAAAGCCCTACATTCCTTGCCTGTTCCATGCTCTGCACAATGGAAATACTGATCGTAGACTTGAGTTTTCAGAGATGTTCCTTGCCTTGATGCATGATGACGAAAGTTTACAGAATAAGATATGGTGGTCAGATGAAGCATGCTTTAAATTAAACAGCCACATTAATGGACATAATTGCTTGGATTGGAGTCATAAAAATCCACATGTGGTTTTGGAGAAGGAAGTTAACCTCCCAGGAGTAACTGTCAAGCAATGGGATTATCAACCATTCTGCTTTGATGCTCAGGTCACTAGAGAACGGGACCTCAACATGCTTCAAACCTACTTCTTTCCTCAAGTGCAACAACAAAAAGACATGTGCTTCTAACAGGATAGGCCCCATTCTTTTTAATGTATAAACATAAAAATATCTTAAAATAATTGTCACACTTTGTCCATTTCATAATGTGTGACGTCATTTGTTTACATTCGGATACATTTTGAGCAGATATGAATGTATGTGAGAGATTCCTGGAAGATTGAAGTTTAAAGGCAGTAAATTTGAACGATCCTCTGTGGCTCAGTCGGTTAAGAGCACATCAGGCTAAATGACAGTTCCGTATAGGATATAGGTTTGATTCCTGTCGGAGGATGAATATTTTCTATGAAAATTTCTCAGACATTCAGGCCGGTAAATGTTATAAATACTGTTTATTATAAAACAGCATTTACTTAAATATTTGTATCTATAAAAAGAACGTATAAACATAAAAATGTCTTAAAATAATTGTCGGACATTGCCCATTTCATTAATATTTTTCTTTCTTGAATGTTTTGAAAATTAAGGTCAATGGCATATAACTTACAAATGGATAAACTTTTATAATCATTTTGGCACAAATATTTATTTTCTCTATCATTAAAACTACTTCATGTTCTATTCTTAAATTGCAAAAACACACCAAAGAATTTCCACAGATTTTGGTAATGACAATAAAGAGCAAGAAGAATAATCTCTACTTGAATATTTGAATTCTTCCAAAAGAACAAATTTTTGATGTTGAGACCCTATACACTTTTGCATTGTTGGTGTTTACAGATATTATCCATTTCCACCTTTTTACCAGTCATTGCCTCTGACTCTACCCCTTTTAAGGTAGTGGTGAATTTCTGCATGGGCTGTTGGTCCCCGAGAAACAGGTTTTAAATTTGTTTTGCCAGAAAAAATGCTTAGAAAAATAATGCTGTTCTCTTTGGGTTTAAAATGTTTATATGTTAATGAAGTTTTTAGCAACAAATCTCTAGCTTGGTGCTGAGATAAGAAAGAACTCTGGATTGTTTGCTTTAGAATGATCATACAATTAGTAAAATGAATTTAATTGCCATTGAATGTGCTATTGGCCTTTTGCCAGACTAAGCTTTCTAAATATTCTACACAACAGATATTTTGATGAAAGCCTTACCTATGGTTGTCATGATTTTACGAGTGGTATTAATTTTCACTCCTCTGTGTATCATACAATCAGCAATGACCCCACCAAGGCATGACGTGATCGCTCCTGCCAAATATGGCAAAGATGAGTAAATACCATTCTGTAAAGAAATTAGCGAGACAGAAAATTATCAAGAATTTGATAATTAAAAAACAAAATTAATGAATTGTATTATAGCCTGAAGAAGCTAAGACATTGAAATTAACTGTCTAAAGAAACAGGTGGTATGATTCCTCTTAAATGGACAACTTTTTTCTCGGATATGCAGGATTCATTGCATTCACTTATACACAAATACCCTTTGGAAAGGCATGAATCCATCTCTTCCTCTAGTTATGGATTAAATAGTAGGAATTATACCTGAATTGTTTTTCCCCAAAAATTGTTCATGCAATATCCATTCACAAAAAAAATAAAAGAATTATTCTAATCCAAAATGGGTTGATAAGCCGTAAAAAACAAACTAATCAGCTTTTTTAGCAACTCATCAAAGAGGATCATTGATAAATTTTAAATGATAAAACATAATTGCAATTATAATGATTGAAAATTACTGTTTTTAATGGTGATTCTTTTTGTGGTTTAACATTTTAAAATATATCAGCAATCCTCTTTGTTAAGATCTGATCAAAAAGTTGGCTACTAAAGAGGAATTATACTGTGTTTCATTAGAATTTTGCATTATATGCATGTACAGGATTGGGGAGACCTTGTTTTATAATGTAATATAGGTACCTTAATGAGATCGCTATAAAAGAGTATATCATGACGAAAAAGACGCCAAACTTGATGAAAACAAAACTTTATCGTCTAAATATTTATGTTATTATTAAGAGGAAAGATAAAAGTATTTTTTGGGTATTTTTTTACATTTTTTAATCGTTCATAGCACGTCCAAAATTTTCATTAAAAATCTTGTTTTTTTTTGGTCAGCAAAATTGACAGATAATCGATACTGACAGGCATTTTTTTCCAATTTATAAAACAAAAGAAAATCACAGTTTGAAATTCTTTTAAAAATCAATTATAATTTTTTCAAAACTTATTTTAAGAAAATCAGAAATTATAATGTTTATTTAAAATATTTTGAACCAAGCTTAACTTCGTTTCTGCACCGAAAGGACATAGTTTGAAAATAAAACAAAGCCGGTCATGACCTTTCACGTCACTTGACAAGGTGATGAAAGACATTCGTGACGTTTTGATAGCTTACGTGAGCATAATTCCGTCTACGGAAGGTCAGATGTGAAGTTATTTAGATTTAAGTGAACAAATTGTTTACCTCGTTATTTTTAAGGAAAACTTTTAGTGTTCTAATTTTTTTATTTTTTTGTACTTAGCTTTCACCTTTACGTTTATGATGCTTTATGGAAAATATATTATAAAGAAATTAAAATAAGACTGTTAATAGTGAGATTAAATTTCATAAGAAAGGTATCTAATTAATTTATAGGTACCTTTCTTATGAAATTTTATCAGAAGTGTACATAAAATACAAACTTAAATTTCATAAGATGATACTGATACTTGTAAGTACCCTTCTCAATTGAAATTGAAAAATCAAATTAACTTCTCCACACGTGTTTCGCAAAAATAAATCTATATCTCAAAAGGACATTTACGAAACTGAATGCGGCTTTTAACTAATTTTATAATATTTTAACAACTTAAATTAAAAATCTATTATAATTAAAGAAATAAATAATTGTTTTAAAAATTCAGTATTTAAGTTAAATATTAGACAGAAACTCAATCGACGTGATGTTTTTTTTATTGCACGCATGATACTTCCAGTCTTCCATAGATTTAATTTACAGTGTTATTGACACAAATTATATTTTTTTCATATACTGTTGTTCATTAGTTTGTAACAAGCTTTGGGAATTAGAATCTGTAAATATATATCTACTTAATAACAACATTCGTTAAATTTTACAAATTTTTCCCCAATTTTAGAACATAATGTAAAAATAATAACATATTTCAGAAATAACAAATAATTGTTTTAAAAATTCATTTTTCATCGAAATATCATTTTGCTTTCAGACAATATTGTCCATGTTCATTGAAATAAATAAAAGCAATTAAAAGCTTTTGAAATTAAATAATATTTTTGTTTTAATGAGTTTTTATGTTACAATTCAGAGACGATTTTCAGATAGAAGTGGTCCAACTAAAAAAAAAAAAAAAGACATGATTTGGTTTCCTCAAAGCCTTATGCTTTTAACTAA
This sequence comes from Acanthosepion esculentum, assembly GCA_964036315.1. Classification (NCBI taxonomy): domain Eukaryota; kingdom Metazoa; phylum Mollusca; class Cephalopoda; order Sepiida; family Sepiidae; genus Acanthosepion; species Acanthosepion esculentum. Next base: position 49,746,182 of record OZ038498.1, read on the forward strand.
TATAATCACTAATCTTCCCAAAATCGAAATAATAGAGTTTTCATACAATTAGTTAGAGGGGGGGTTAATACATATGAAAAAAAAATTTTCTGCCATGACTTTACTAAAAAAAACATATTTATAATAAGTTCCATCATTTGTGAATAGTTTCTGAAAGTTTCATTAAAATCCAACAATTATTTTTATTTTTGCAAGATTTTCCAAATTAATGTGTGTCATACAGAAAAAAATGCACTAAAATTTTATGTTATTTTACTAGTTCCGGTGATACAAAGAGAAACAAGGTTTTTTTAATCAAAATTTAGAATGTTCTAAAAAGAAGGAAAAATTTTAAAAAACTAATTAAAAAATACTTTGATCTTTCCTCTCAATAAGCATTTAGACGCTAAAATTTTGTTTTCATCAAGTTTGGTGTCTTTTTCATCATGCTATGCTCTGTTTTTAGTGATCTCATGTAGGTACCTATTAGATAGTATGCAAAAGTTTAATAAATAAAATTAAAATATTTCTTAAATCTCTTGAAAAGTATCATCTATTTATGATTTCTTTAACAACTCATTATCACTAGCATTCTTAAGGACTGGTCAATCAGCTATGTTTCTGACACCAGATGTTTGAATAAGCAGTACCAGTACCAAAGCGAAGGACAATGCACCCACTGCATTTCCTGACCAGTTACAGACCTCAAAATAAACCCAGGAAAAATAGGGCCTCAAGGTCAGTCTTCTCCATCCTTTTTATCAGAAAGCAGGGCAGGCTGATCCAATCCATTTCACTAAAGAACTAATTACTGCCTGCTACAAAGAAGGAGGGGGTCTCTCTCTGTTCCATCTTATGTGAGTAGGCAGTAATTAGTTCTTTAGTGGGCAATATATATCAAGGCCAGTTCAAGTCAAATATTATGAGTGACTACTGCTGGTTCCTATGAAAGATCAGCTCATTGCACAAAGGTAAGGGTCAAATATTTCTGAAGATATCAGAAATACAGTGAGTATTTTATATTTATTCATTTATTTCCCAGCACCATCTAAATTTTCTTTGAACATCAACATGCTATTTATTAATATACTATTTGCCTTAAACTTAAATGTACTATATACAGTACTAATATACCATTAATATGATGTTTACCCTGATCAAAATTTTAAATGTTGAAATTGGAGAAAAAAAAAAGACTAATTCTGAGTAATGATTTAGAATCAAAATACATTAGTCTCATATAGTATCATTTGTCTAGGTAACAGACAAAAATAAATTTCTTTTTGTTGTCCAGTGTAGATTGGGACTGACAAAAATTTACTTTCATTACTTTGCTTCAAGTGTACTTGTTGAGATTGAGTGACATAGACACCTTATCATGAGATTGGAACAAATAATATCTTTATAATAGGTTAATGGACATGACTGAAGTGAGAGAGACAGAACATAATTTTTTTTTCCTCTACTCATAAATATTAATGAGTCTGTCCTACAAAATATGCATATTTAAAAATCTGTAGCTTCAAGTCCAGTACTTTAAATTGTATACTTACGAAACTGCAACTGAAGATTAACAATGCTACTCATTGATCAGTTGATGGCGGTTTCAAAGTATGATGTTGGCCCTTTTTTTGAGGTTTATAGTGAAAAATAAATTGCATAAAGCATTACACTCTCATTCTTTTTTCATAATTTTTATATTAGTAGGTGTTATATTTTTCACATAAAACTGAAAGGAAATGTATTTTTGTTAGTTTTGGTTCATTACAAATTTTCCTTATATCAAGAGACTTATAGTAATGGTTCTTAGTGACTAAAAGTCAGGTTTTTAACCTTAGATATTGCAATACCTGTAATAAAGTTATAATGAAGAAAATATTCTTACATCATTCATATCCAGACCCAAAATGACATTCATGTAGGTTGGCATAAATGTAAGCTGGACATAATACAACCAACTGTTACAGAACATCAATATACACAGTGACCAGATTGACACAGATTTGAGAATTGAAGCCCAAGGGACCTTTATATCCTGGAAAAGGAAACAAACAAAAAATGCATTGTTGAAAGAAAGAAATTTAAATCCTAAGCAAATATTTCATCAAAAGTCTTTTTTTTAAAATCTTGATAACGCAACAAAAAGCAGAAAAGTTCTCAGCCCAACCAAATGAAACATTATTCTACATAATCATGTTACAGTTAAAAACACTTAGCACAATAGTTTCTCAAGTTAATTTAACTCTTCAAAAGGGATTCTGATGCTTGATCATTGAAGATACTACTCTGCTACTGCTATCACTGAAGGATCAAACTCACTACTCGGTCGTAATTATTCTAGTGAGACGAGCTTGCTGACCATTACACCACCTCAAGCTGCCCAACTTGGAAAAATTATATGATAGGAAATTTGGTATATTTATATTAGTCTGAGTCATAAGTAATTTTCATTTTTGGAACCAATTGTAATGACAAATGTATCATGAATACTAATCATATACAATGGTTAAGAATGAATTTGGAATATGATAACATACATAAGTTTTTGCACAACATTGGCAGCATATACAGTGGATAAAAAAAAATGTCTGCCTCCATAGCAACACAAGGCCACATACAGCAAGAATAACACAGGAAAAATATTTTTGAACTTAGTTGGTCTCCTCAACCTGCCACATTCACCTGACCTTGCACGAACTGATTATTACCTTTTTTCTTCACTTCAAAATGCTTTAATGGGGGAAACTTTTTCTAAAGAAAACCAGATTCAAGAGTTTATCAAAAACTTTTCACATCAAAACCTGCAGAACTTTACTCAAAAGGTGTCAAAGAGCTATCTGATAAGTGACAACAAGTTATTGAATAAAATGTAATTGTACTTGATTATTTTGATGAATGAAGTTGATAAAAAAAAAATGGAAATTATTTATGACTCAACCTAATAATTAGTGTTGATATGTCAAATAAATGTATTGTAAATACTAATTTCTAAAATTGTTGACAATCTGATTTTCTGACAAAGGAAACATAAAAAGAAGAGAAATGACTTTTTTGTTTTATTTTAATCATCATATCAAAACTCTCTTCATACTTCTTTGTTAAGCATCAAAGCATAGTGACTATTCTTTTTAGCTTAATGATCTGGAAGGTTAAAAATGCTAAATTTTATGCTAACATAATACTTTTTTATTATATATATTGAGTTTTAATTTTAAAAAAACATTGAAAACAGACATGTTAAAACTAAGAAAAAATAACAAAAGGAAGGAGTAACAAAAAAATAATTTACATTTTCATAAAGTGGTAATATCAAAATACAAAAAACATAGCAAAATAAAACAGCTTACAAGGTTTATCAGTCCCTTCTCATTCATTGAGAATGAGAAATGTGCACAGTAATTGAAATAAACACCGAAGAACAGAGGTTATTTAACAAACATATAACAACTAAAAGCTAATTACATTTAAGCTTAACACCCACCTGGGGTTGTTGCATGTGTTAGGGTCCCAGCTATGGGCAAATAGTGAACCCCCACACAAAAAAAAAAACATAAAAGTATAAAAATACATTTTTAAATAAAAGAACAAATGACCAACAATACCTATTTACAGTAAAAATACCAACAATATATGTTTATAGTGTATATTTAGTGGAAGCCATAAAAATGTGTTTAGAATAATTAAATTTCGGCATTAAATAACCCAAACAAAATCAACCTAACAACCACTCCTCCTGCTTATAGAGAGATGGCTAGTAGGACTTAATATAAATAGATTTCAATACCTCCAAATGAAATTCCAAGTTAGCCTTCCTCAGTACCCAAAACATATCTTGGTTATAAGACTGGGCACATTGAAGGTTATTTTTTTATTTAAATAAATCTTCAGCTATCATTGAACCAGTTGTACTTGCACACATATGCAAATTATTCAACTTGCCCTTGCAAATATTGTCTAGTACATGGTGATTGATCCTTGCTTTCTACCTTTATCCCAAATATCAATATTACCACTTTACAGTAATGGATTTTTTTTTTCTTTTTGTTTTAATATGTCCATTTTTATCACTATTATTATTGAGTTTTGTTATTTGATATTAACATATTAGTGGCTTATTTTGGTATAAAGCGAAAAATTATAAATTACTTAAATATAAAAAAAAATATTAAAAAATTGCTTAAATATAAAAATTCCATAAATATTTTTATATAATAAAATAAAAATGGCTCCTTGAAATTATAGTTTACTAAAAATCTAGTCAGTTTAAGGGATAAACACAAATAAAAAAAAACAAAATGCAGACATATAGTGTATGTATCTTAGAGGTTAATACAGGTACCTTACCACAGAAAGATATCACTGGAAAAGTGTCCGGGGGTGTGGGGGGAGACAAAATACACTGTGTAGGTTTAATCATCTCAAGTAATGGTAAGATTACAACAGAAAAGAAACATATCATCATTGAAAGATTGTGAGAGAAGAGACATTACCTTTTCATTTGCAGTGGCTGAAGTTAATGAAGCTTCTATATAATTTAACTCCTTTCTTGATATTCTTGGGTGCTCAGCTGGAAAATTATACACTGACATCATCCAGAAAATAAACCAGAGACAAGTAGCAGCACCTATTAAGAGAAAAATTCAAATTCACATTGATACACATACATACAGATGCCAAAATTTCCTGAATGTGACCATCTTAAATATAATACACACATGAAAACTATCACTTAATTTGCCCCATTCTTATTTCCTAGTGCAAAATATATTTCAACATTATAAGGAAACATCAATTTAAACACCAAAATTAAAGAATATGTCCACATGTGTGTCATGGATTTCATAAATAAAATGATTGCTTTTTCAAAATTTTAGTCTCATAAATATACCATTATAACAAAAATCTTAATTATCCTCTTTTTTTTTTTTTTTTTTTTTTTTTTTGAAAGAGCAGACTGGCTATACAAGAGATGAATTTTTAATGTACTTGCTAACCTATGAGATGTATGCTTTAAAATGGAATTTTTGGATTACATCTCATCACAACTTATCTCAACAACTGTGCAAGTTGGGCTTTTGACAATTGGCCATGCATCTATAATACCAGTGCACTGAATGCAGTGCAGTATTTGTAACATTTCTTTTTTGAAATTATGCCTGAGAAATAAGGTAAGTTTTTAAAAACAAAGTTTTATTTAATCACATGCTGTTTATGCAACTTGTGATATCACAGGCATAATTTATTTTAAAAAATACTTCAAAACTTTCATTCCCTTAAAGGATAATGACCCAGCAAAATTCTAGTATCAGAAAACATGAAACAATAATCAGTGCTGAATTTTAATGCAAACTGCATTTAAACTCAGGTAAAGTTTCAACCAATTTTCTCATTAATCAACCACTCCCTTGATATTTTGTTATACCATGATTATCTAAAGCATGAAGGCATGCAAACCTAGGCTGACTTTAGGTGTCATAAGCTCTGATTTTAACTCACCATTTCTTAAAGTAAACTTATATTTAGAAATACTACCTATAAGCTGACCATTGTAATGATAGTTATAGCTATTAAATGATAACTAATAAAATTCTGTATTTATTGATTATCTCTGACTAATAAAATAATAGAATTTCCAAAGCATCACTAATTTGAGGTTGAGTTCAGTAGAACAAGTTCATCATTTTAACACTTCGTCTACCAAGAAAACTGACTTCCATTATATTATGCCACCTGGGTCCAGTGGACCCATTTCTTTTTTTTTTCTTTTTTTTTAAACTATTCAAACTGCTTGCATTTTTTTTATGATATTAGGTATGTATAATTATAGATGAACAAATAAATAACAATTTTAATCAAAATTTATTCACTGAAATAGAAAAATTACAATACAACTTTGCATTTAATTTGAAATTATAAACTTAATTCAAATTACATTTTTTTAAATTTACAATTGCTGCATTTTGTACAGAGTACTTTCAAATGGATTTGGCAAATATGGCAGTTTGAATTTTCTATACATTTTAGGACCACACAAGGTGCATCTTTTTTTTTCTTTCTCTTATTGGATGGTTCTTTGGCAGTTAATTGATCACTAGATTTTGTAGTTATATCAATACCTGTGAGATCCGAATTCCTTCAGTATTTGTCCATTTTTTTGATTATTTCCAGGAGATTTAGCTTCATAAATATAAATGAAAGAGCTGAATCACAAGATCTTCTTGCAAAACATGAAGGTTGAGGCTCTTGATGTAAAAGATTGTAGGATGAAGTTCTTCATTGTGCCCTTTCAATTGGTTTAGAAAACCAAATTTCTGACTTATCCTTTGAATAATACTTTTCATTCATTATTGAAGGGCTTGAAGAATCTTTTGTCAGCATTGTTGTCATCGTTCATATCATCATCTGATTTTGAAACGTGCTAATACCCTTGGGGAAAAGTATGAATCCTCTTCTTCTCCCCTCACCTATGGGTAAATAGCAGGACAGACCGGATTCTATAGCCTTGGATGGTAACTGATCTACCACAGAAAGAAATGGCAACATACTGTGGGGAAAAAATCTGCTTCGTCAGTCATGTATCGAAAGCATGTATCACGCATGACACATAACATAACTGAATGCTGACATTATCACCTTCATTATCATCTTCAGAAAAAGAAATGGCACCTATTTAGAATGGACAATATTTTTAATTTAATTAAAAATTTCAACCATGTCCAATGGACCCACTTGGTAATAGGAAGAGATGTCACTTACCAAGTTCTAAATTTATTTCCTTTATGTAGATGATAGAAAATGAATAAAAAATAAAAGTAAATTCAGATAGAATAACTATAAGGGTGAAAAAATTTTTTAAAAAAGGAAATTATGGGTCCATAAGGTTAAGGAAAGACCAAGAGGAGACAACTAGATAAATTTTGGTCTTCTTCTTTTATGGGCTATGTCTCTTCAGAACTTCTTATCCATTGTTGCTCTTAGTGATATTTGTCTTTTTACTATCCTTCCTACTCTCTGTTCTGCCATCCATTTATAAAAACTTGTTAGGTAGGTTACTTTTTTCTCTCTTTCCTCATTATGTGTCCCAGAAATTTCAACTGTCCCTTTCTGATTCTAAGTACAAGTGCCCTTTTTGTTCTCTTTAAAACTTCTTCATTCTCCCAGGTTCTGTCCATGATATCCTCAGCATGCGTCCATAAAACTGCATCTCTATTGCTTTAAGTCTACTCTTCATATGTGTGGAAATTGTCCAGCATTCACTGCCATATTGGAGGATTGATATTACATAGCATTTCAGCTCTTTTCTTTGTTTCTAACAAAAAATACTTTGTTCAACATCTGGAAAGCAACTTTTGCAATTACAATGCACCTTCAGATTTTGGTGTCATATTTTCCATCATTAGTTAAATTTTTGTACTTGCTGGATTTTGATTTTTCTAATTCATAACTCACATATTAAGCTGTTCCTCTGTAATAATAATTTGAAGCTAACTCAGATGTCTTTGTACAAGTCAAATTCAACCTGTAACATTGTATTAAAAAAACCCTCATGTGGCAGTGTGTCTATATATATATATATATATATATATATATAATATATTTATTCACCCAAAGCAAAATTGTTCCTGTTGTTACAATACCCACTTATTATTTATTTTGCATTTTCCTGTATCCTAAAACTTGGTGGTTGGGGGCCAATCCAATTTTTCTTGAACTGTTTCATATACCTAACTACTTGTTGACAAATTTTGACACATGATACTTGTGATATAATTGTTTGTACTAAATATTTCTGGTGAGACGAAAAAAATGATGGTTAAATTAGGTATCCCAACACTCAGCTTACAGCCGATGAAATTCTTAACTAAACACTAAAAAATGCATATATTCAACTCGCCATGTAATTTCATTCAATATCTCCATAAAAACATAATGCATACCAAATAAAAGCTTATTTCATGAACTTTGTTTCTATCTTATTTATTTTTATATGTACTACAGTGTGCGATAAACATTACAGTTTGAAAATAGACATTTTGGTGATTTCGCAAAATTTTGGCCATTTTTTTTCACTGACAGCAGTTTAGACTTCCTCAAATTTTGTAATTATTACAATTTTGTTAACATGTTAGTTTGAAAGTTAACATTCTAAGCTTCATTTTCATATATTTTATATTTTTTAATTTTAATAAGAAGTTTGTAAACAATTCAAATGAAAAGTTTGATCATAAAATTCAAATGCTTCTTGTAAAAATAAAAACACATAAAATATATCGTTAAAACGCTCAGTTAATAATCTATGAAACTAAATCAAAATCAAATATGAAACGATAGCTCCATTTTGCGCATGTGCAATTATGTGTAACCATGTGCGACTCGCTCGGCCATCATTTCAACTCCACGTGAGACTCAATACACAGCGTCAACACGGACACAAAAGAATCGACCAGCATGTTTTCTATGGACAAAATTTTCAAGGAAATTGCTAAGAATTTATTTTAAATATTAATTTTCTATGATATGTAAAATGTAAATGGGATTTAAAAACCGTTTTCATCATAAAAAAATATGAAACAAAAATCAATTTGTTTACGCTCAGATTTAAATCACCCTCCCCCCCCAAAAAAAAAAACACGTAGGGCTTATTGATCAAAAAATGTTCATATTCAAAGAATGAGATAAAAAAACGTTCTACAAAAAAATTCTAGAATGTCTTTTATGTTTTTGCAGTATTCTCTCAATAATTATCAGCATTTCAGTTACCAAGTAACATTTTGTTTAAAGTTACCCCTTCAAACAATTTTCTTACTTTTTAAATTATCTAATGAATGGATTTTAGTTACGATTTATTGCTATCTAGATACAAATTTATGATTTAATATTCATTTTCCTAATTTATTATTATTTCTTAGTAATATTTATTTCATACAGATTATTAGTAATCATTAGTGGGTATTGCTTGGTGTGTGTTAAGCTTCTCTCTCTACAGTCCAGAAATTGTACATGTTGAGTCAGGACTGTACTTGTTCAGCATCTGCTCCATATACATTCTAATCTGTTGATTTTAGGTAATTTTAACCATGATAAATGGAAAGAGCACCCCCAGAAATGGCTAGATATAAAATTTGGTGTTTCTAGTGTAAAAAGTATTCATTTTATGACACAATTCAAGCAAGTCTAAAATCGGCCTTTCAAATACCTTGTGACAAAAGGTTAAAAATCAATTTCTTTCAATTTTGAAGTGGAATAATCCAGAATATATCCATTCTATCACTCCAACAAAAAATTAGACATGTTACTGGTATAGTCATAATGTGATATTTGAAAGTTGGGATGAATGTGGGTCTTATTTCCAGTTTTATAAAATGTCAAACCTCATGTTATGAGTTGTTTGCATGTCGTTGCAGAAGTTTTGATTTATAAAATTTGTATATTCAGACTGAATTTATTTAAGAAATATGCAGTGATACTATCTGTAATTTTATTAATTTCTTTGTTATGTACCTAACAAGCTAGTATAATTTTAACTGTTGTTCTTAATTGCTTTTTAAAATAAATGAGTCCATATATGGTATTTTGTCCTAATTCATAATAAACAAAAAAAGTCGAGCACATGTGTAAAAATAAAAATAAATCTGCCAAAATTAAACGGTTTGAGATATTTTGATGAAATAAAAACTGCTAAGTTTCTTTAATCATGTAGATTAAGAAGATGCAATCAGATAACACCTAGTACCTGTTTGAAATTTTCATCTGTGATACCTAGTTAAATACTGAATACTACAATTTTTAATGTAAAAATTTGTTTGAGCCATACAATCTGTATGAAAATTAGGATTGTCAATGGTCAAGAATTAATACACATGTTACCAGCAGAATATGGTGTAATGTAATGATAGAAATAACTACATTATCTCTTTTTGTTAAAATGTTTATACAAACGGAAAAAAAACTTATCAGCCAAACGAAATCACCAGAAAACAGAAAACAAATAGAGATAGAAGAAAACATTTGTTTATTGACATGTCAGATCTCAAGATTAAAATTTGTTCATGGACATGTCAGATCTCAAGACTGCAGTGAATAATTCTTGTTCAGTCTCAAAACTTAGTTCATTGTAAACAGTTGTATTCACATACCAAATATATAAAAAGCAGTGCGCCAACCACCCAGGTAATCATGTTCACTGAATAAGGCTGTTAGGTAGGTTGAAGCAATGACCCCGCCTGAACTGCCTGAAAAGAGTAAAAAAAACATTTCAAATAAACAAAACTCTAATTTGTGCAATCATATCTTATAATGAGTAACTCGGACAAAGTTATTATCATCATCAACATCAGACCCTTGACTGCTTCAATCGTCAGTGGGAAGGGCCTGAGAGCAGGAGAAACAGACTTTGATTCTTCTTTTGCATGATCCTTTCAGATTGCTTTCCTCTCCAAGCTCTTGTTTGACAGCTGAAAACTATGGAATATGATCTAAGTCGTCCTCAGTCCATATACTAGGCCTCAGATTTTGAATTCAGAGTTGTCCTCCTAGGCCGGTTGCCACCCAAGGCTAGAGGATGCAGTCTGTCCTGCTATTTACCCATAGCTGGTGGTGGGGAGAACAGTTACATTCATACCTTTCCAAAGAATATTAGCACATAAGTATAAGTAAATGTAATGAACTCAACTGGAATTCAAACTTGGCCAAGGTTAACAATGGGTATAACAGCTTTTTACTGTTACAGATACCTGATTGATAAGGTAGTTATGATAGAGACAGTGGTATAGGGTGGGTTTTAAACTATTGTACCTCCTCCTTAGCTAAATTCTAGTTTCATACGTATTTCCTCAACCTAATTAATTTTTTGCGACCTTAAATATTTAGCGCCTGGGGCAATCACCTCTCTGGCTACATCCATGCTACTGTCATTCACCATGCTATGAATATTTTTTTTTGTCAATAGATCTGGTGATGGGTATTCATATGTTTCCTATGAGCATTAATATTAAATGATGGCAAGCAGACTCAGCATGAATTCAAACCTGCTTTGACTACAGTACACCTATAATTCTTGCTCTGATTTGATTAGTAAAGTTAAGCAACATTCTTAATATCATTGTTGAGTGAGTAACTGGAACCGAAGTAAAAGTTGATAATAATTTTTTTGTTGTTGAAGTAGAAAGAATTAGAGTAATGCTAAGCATGTCTCAATTATGATAATCTAATATATTTAAATAGAATATAAAGTAACTCCGCTTTATGCATAATATGGACACATCAACTACCCTTGTAATATTTTGAACTTGCCAAGTGGGTATAGTGTCTATTTTCACAAATAACAGTTACCAACTAACTGATGATAGTGTGAAAATACATGAAACTTAGTTGTGGTTGGCCAATGTTTACCGGGAATTTATTTAGAAATATATACACACTCACACAGTTAATTCTTCAAAGAGTCCTGACATTATTATAGCATTATATGCAAAATAGTGAAACTGTTGACATCTTTGCTTTAGGGTGAGTGTACAATCCAAAGAATAATTTTATTTTCTCATTAGATCATTATGGTGTCATCATCAATTAATCAAGCCAGTGGGTCAGGTATGCTTTCTTTTTTCTTTTACTAATAAATGTTCACTCAATATAAGGACCAAGAGACACTCAAGGTAGAGGTGTTTGATTGATGGATTTGTTTTCTACGGCTTATCAACCCTTTGCAGATAATTTAAAGCCAGAGAATATTTTTAGAATGTAAGAATTTTTTTTTGAGATAATGTTTTAGTGATACAAGCCTTACTAATTAACTCATAGCTGGGACGGGGAGAAGAGGTGGATTCAGACCTTTCTCAGGGATATTTGCATGTAAGTGAATATAACAAACCCAATGGGAATTGGAACTTGGCTCTCTGATTAACAATTCTGAACCATTATCTCTTACACCACCCACACATCCAAGCTTACTGCATCTGCCATTCCCAAGCAGACATCTAACAAGGTACTGACCAGCTTTGATGTTGCTTAACCTCGGTGATCATACAGGAACCAGTGTTTCAATCTGATGTAGCTGTAAGCCCCAAGGTAGATGGTTACTGAATGATGTTGTTGTATGGAAAAAGTGCTAATTTTGAGGATATGTAGGATAGATAATGGTTGACATTAGACTTAAAGAGGTTAAGATTGTAGTGATCAGGAAAGCATCCTCTTGGGAGTCTGTTCCACAAAGTGGCTGTTCTTAAAAATTGTTTTACCTGTGCTGATAACAGTAGAGAATTTACTTCTTTCATCAAGAGGAACCCATTTTCCTATTAATGACATCAAACCTGGATATACACTTCCCTGGAATAAAGAATAAAATACAATTCAAGATACAACTTTTTAGAAATTTCAAAGCATTTAAAAATAGTTCAAACAAATTTTAATAAGACGTAACATGAGAAATGACATTGACAATTCTATCTGTCATGTATAAAACTCAGAATTTATGCATTTGCTCAAAATCTCAATAATAATTATATATCAGGTCATCCCATAAGTTCTGTCCGAATTTTGAATAAAGAAAACAAGTGACCAAATGTTACACTTAATTACAGATTCAATCAACAATGTATTTTCCCTGATTATCTATAACTTCCTTCTATCTATTAACAAGCTTACTAATTCCATTACTGTAAAATTCTTTTGGCTTTGATTCGAAGAACTCACAAATGTCAGTTTTAACCTCTTCCTGTGTTACAAAAGCTGTTTCTTCCAAATGATTCTGTAAGCTACGAAACAAATGGTAGTCTGAAGGAGCAAGGTTGGGAGAATAAGGTGGATGAAGAATTTTCTCCCAACCAAGTTCTTCGATCTTTTGTGACGTGATTCTTGCTGTGTGTGGTCGCGCATTGTCCTGATGAAACATCACCCGTTTTCGATTCACTAGAGCAGGTTTTTTCCCTCAAAGCTTGGTTCAAATGCTCTAATTGCTGACAGTATATTTGAGCATTAATTGTTGCATTAAGTGGTAAGAATTCAAAGTGGATTATTCCTTGGCAATCCCACCAGATTGAAAGAAAGACCTTTTGCCCATGAAGTTCCCTTCTCGGCTGTGGCTGGGGTCCTTCCCCTTTACCAAGCCACTGTCTACGATGCTTAACATTTTGATAAAAGATCCATTTTTCGTCGCCAGTCACAAGTCTATCCAAAAAAGGTGAAACAAGTTGGCGAGAATGGAGAGAAGAGCATATGTCAACTCATGATTTGAGGTTGTTTTCAGACAATTCATGAGGCACCCATTTTCCAAGTTTAGGAACTTTTCGAAGTTGTTGAAGATGATGATGATCAGTTGTATGGTTTGAACTGAGAACCACTGCCAATTCCTCAACTGATAAAGTAGTATTTTCTTCAAGGGCTGCTTCAAGAAGCTTTTCATCAAACTCAACTGGACGTCCGGTTCGATCTTCATCTTCAAGGGTGAAATCTCCACCTCTGAATTTTGCAAACCATCATCTGCAAGTTCTTTCATTCACACATTCTTCTCCATAAACTGAGTGAATTTTTCTAGCCACTTCGGCTGCTGAGTTTCCTTTCTTGAACTCATAAAGCATTATGTGCCTCAAATGATTCTTGGGTACTTCCATGTTAGCAGGGTTTTAATGAAACAAAATTTAATTTTATTGTTCTCTGAAATAAAATTTGATCAGTTTAAATGCATCTAAACATAAAAATAATGTTCAGCTCCATTAGACATTATAAAATACTCTTTAAATTTTGTTCATTTTAACAAAAAATTAAAATTCGGACAGAACTTATGGGATGACCTAATATATATATATATATATATATATATATATATATATATATATATATATATATATATATAAGTGGATTGTCAGTCTGTGTAAATATTACATAATACTGTGAAATCCAATAAATGTATCAGCATGTGCCATATATCTGGCCCAACTTAAAAATAACTGTGTCTTTTTATTCATTCCCTGTCTAGTCTCGAGATCTTTATATATATATATGCAAATTTTTGTTGATGGCTTTTATAATTAAATTGCTTAGTTATTCAAATAAATCCATTTCCTAATCTGAAAGTGGTAACCACTTCAGCATTTACATCACAGCTTGGGAAAAAGGGAAGTAAGCAATATAAACATTTTGAGAATTTAAGAAATATGCTAAATTATAATGTAACCATGCCGTATATGAAATAAACAACTACAAAAATGTCTAAATTTATCAAATTAATTACAATAATTTCATTAACCTCATTTCACAACATATACAAATCTCTTAAAATAATGACTGCACAGCACTAAAGAGCAAAGAGAAGGAACTTGGTCAACAAAATGCTGGGTAGTGGTGCTAGTATACAATACTGTTACAAGATGAGATCTTGCCCTGCTTCGATAAACGGAAGTTACCATCACGAGTCCCCGACTTGAAATGAAAACTGCACGTCTACGCATAGGCTCGACGCAGATAGTTCCGTTTGGGATAAACTCAAAAAGAAATGAAAAGAATTAAATCAACCAATCGGACCGTCTCCCGCGTACTCATAAAAATTTCCATTTGCAGCCGATAGGCGGGTATAAGTTCAACATGGGAAAGTAAAAAAAGGCTAGTCCCATTCAACGGCGAGGCAGAAGGGTCACAACGCTCGCTCCTGACACACTGGCCCGGCGACGAAACGAAGCATGTGACTGCTGCTGCTAATGAACTCTCGTCCGACGCTTGTCAAAGGGTACCCTTCCCCTTCCATAAATCAAGTTAACTCCATGAACTTTACTTGCCACTACCATAGACATTCAACTTCTTAAATACAAACTTTCTACTTGTTCTTATTTTCCTCACTAAAAGAGACTATAAAATATATCTACAGTCTTTCTTGTTCTTTCGATTCTGAATTTCATTTGTTTTGCAACCAGACGCAGTATTCGCCCACGCATCTCAATATGGAATATAACAATACTAGAGAAACTAATCCTTTAATTGTAAGTTATTTTTAGCAGCTTAGTCTTTTAAACTATTGATAGTGAGTCTGTCTATATTTCTGAGATGAGGTATTATGTACAGTATTTACATTAGTCGGACTATTGTCCTCATCTTTGTCGCCATATTTGTCACAACGTTTCGGCCGTTGTACGCTCCGGCCTTCTTCAGGTGGTTGGAATTTCGAACCGAACCCTTTATTTCGATCACTGGGGTAGACTGTTCTAGTTCCACGAGCCATGTTTGATGGATGTCAGTTATCAGTTATCTCCTGGTAATTTTCCCTCTGAAAGTTCTCCACTGCCTGAACCGGGTATTGAACTCACACTCTTTGGGTCTGTCAACGCCTTTATCCACTGTACCATGTGTCCTTGAGGACATCTGGGTATGAATTTCTGAGTATTATAAACCTAATTTTTCAGCAACCATTTTTTTACCAGTACTCATATTGCAACCACCTGAAGAAGGCCGGAGCGTACAACGGCCGAAACGTTGTGACAAATATGGCGACAAAGATGAGGACAATAGTCCGACTAATGTAAATACTGTATTGATAGTGAATTTGGTCTTTACTAGGGGACCCACTATGATGGCTACGTACCAAAGAAAATTAAAATTAGTATCTATTATACTGGATAAATTTCACATAAGATATTACCTAGTTATATATTTCTTCTGTAGTCACCTTGTTAAATGTTATCATGGTAAGTGCAGAAAAATAGTTTATAAAGCTATTTTCTGCACTTATTTTTAAAAACAACCGCAATGCAACATTTTGTAACATCAAATACAATAAAATTGTTATATAATGCCAAACCAGTTCATTTTTTAAAGGATTTTCCTAATCTTGAATGATATATCTGAAGTTCTAGTACTGGCATATCATGTCATATAATGGTCATATAGAGCCAAACACATGAAAGAAAACAAAAACTAGTGCCCAGTGTTTTTAAAAATAGATCTTCAATTTTCAATCACATAACCAAGGTGTTGATTATAGCTTCATGGGTCCGTCGCTATATTTTAATCCTTTCTTTGTGTGCTTGATGTTAACACAATGCTTTATCCGAACTATTCTCTCTCTGTTAACGATAGAAAAACATTTTTCCTAGAAATTTTTTTTTTCTTACAGATTATACACCTGAGAAGAGCTGAAAAATAGATCAGATGAAGCATTAGATTAACAACATTAAGAATTGGAAAAGTTGTTCAGTTGTTGCCCAAACACAATTTGGAATGTTAATGACACTTCTCAAAGAAGAAAAAGAATAGCTTCTCAAAGTCTAATAATGGGGCTTAAAGTGGTCAATTAAAACAACAGGAAAGAATAATAAAAATGTAGAAAAAAGCTTACATTACCGTAAAGTTGCAATATTGAAATACAAAAACCAGAAAAGACATCTTAACCAGTTTATTGATCTTCACTTATCAGCATGCAATCAAGAAGAAATGATAAATTACAGAATTGATACAGTGGGAAGATAAAACAGGTCAGAGATTGAAAGCAAGGATTAATCAACATGTATCAGCCAATATTTAAAAACACAATTTTTATTAAGCATTTATCAGTCTTCCCTGGCATGTTTTCAGTACTGAGGAAGGCTCACTCTAATTATTACCTTAAGTTTTTAAAGTCAATTTATATTAAGTTCTACCAGCCTTTCCTCTGTAAGCAAAAGGAGCAACTGTTTAACATAATGTGCTTTTGATATTTATTATACAACATTCAGTCATTATTGATTGTTTTGTCATTAGTTGCAATGCACATTTCTTTCCCTTAATTGAGCTCTGATGAGAGAGGATCATTAAACCAGTTAAGGTGTTTTTGTTAATTGTTTTGTACATTTCAATATTACTATTTTATGGTATTGTAAACTTTTTTTGTTATTCTTACTTGTTTTAATATATCCATTTTAATCACTATTATTAAATTTTGTATCCCTTTTAAAATATTTAAAGTTTCATAATCATTATTTCCTTTTAAATTTCTAAGTTTTCTTTCAGATTTTTGTCATCTCTTATTAGTATGTGAGCCTGATAGAAGAATATTTACTAACTTACATTTCTGTCAAGACATGAAAAAAAAAGAAATAGGCAAAAAGGACATATACATAACCTGAGTCACACCCATGAGACCACGAACAATAACAGTCAAAACAAAACTGTATTCTGCAGCAGCTGGAGTTACAATGCTCAAAATGCCACAAACAAGAAGTCCAAAGCCAACAGTCCTCTTGCCACCAAATCTTTGGACAATAATACCCCAAGGAATTTGAGAACAGAAGTAACCAGCAAAGAAAGCAGCCAAAACCACTCCTTGTTGGCGGGGTGTCCAGTCAATGTCCCCAGTGATCTAAAAACAAAAAGGCACAAATAAGTAAATAAAATATTACAAGATATTAAAAATTAACTCATAAATCATTTAAAACCTTTAATACTCTGTAGATGACTTAGTTTACCAAGTGAAATGTTTGTCTTGCCACTGCAGGCAACTTTGTGTAATGATAGTGTGTTTCAATTTCATAGTTGCATTGTCATTTCCTGTTATGGCCTTGATTGAAATTGACAGTTGCAGTTGAATGACTTTGAAAAAGAATGTAGTGAAAGGCAAAGTAATATTCATAAATAACAAAAATCTAAAAACATTGTCAGTCAATCAGTGTGTGCAATCTTAAGATTGCACACAAATTCCTAGCACTGTCTTCTGCTAGAAAAATCATAGAAGTGTCTATGACATTTACTCAGCTTTTTAGCACTTATGCAATCATGTCCACTGTAATATTCTGTTTATAAACTTTAAGAAAAATTCAGAAGCTAGAAAATGTGTTTGGCACAAACTTACAAAAATAAGGATCAGACACTGTTTAAATAATTTTCCTTTTCTTCTTGCTCAATATTTTTGAACTAGAGAGTGCTATGTTTCTTTATGGGATTCAAAGTGAATTTTTTAGGATGAATTGTTGGAATCTAGTCAGATTGTTAGTGGACAATCTTACAGCAAGCAATTGGCTTGCTTGAATGAAACACTGGAAGAGAAAATATATATATATATATTTTTTTTTTTTGTCACAATGGAACAATCATTGAACTGGAATCAAGTTCTTTCACACATGACATTAACCAATGTCTGTATATGGACACAAACATAAACCTGATATTCCTGTATGGTCTCAAGCATAAACCCAATCATATGTAAAGAGACCAATTTTCCGTTTCAAATTTTCCTTAATTCCGTTTTGGGTTTTAGTGAATTCCATTTTTTTCCTTGCTTTCAGTATAGATTTGTTTTGCTTCATTATAATACATAGTGAGAAAGTGTAAAAATATATAAATGTAATTAAAACAAAAAATAAAAGGAAAATAAAAAATTTTACTAGCTGGAATATCCACCCAATGGATAAAGTTGCTCCAGCTTGATAAGCTTTCATAACTCATACTTCAGCCCTTAATCTAACTTGATGAGTTTCTGGGACAACCCTCACAAAGAATTCTACAATCCTAAATAAGAATTAAATGAAAGCGTCAAAACCTACATAAAAGTAGCACCACAAAGTCATCTAGAGACAAAAAGCTACATTATCATTTGATCACTTTATTGAAATTATTAAATAACATTGTTGAAAAAAGTCTAATTCATAAAATTTGGCTTTCTGAAATGACAAACTGCCCTCACCTCCTTCACCATGTGTGATAAGAAAAATAAAGAATAAAACAAAAAGACAAACCAAATTTTTAAAAAAATCAAGTCAATCCAACTTCGTAAAACTTGGTTCCTAAATACTGTAAATTGTAAAGAGACAGTAGGTATTACAACATTACTGGCATTATCCTTTGATGTCTGTCAGACGAGCTAGTTAGGAAAAGCAAACATAGTAACAAATAAAAATGGCAGTTAGCAAAATTGTTATAAAAAAAATTTCCATTTCAAGTAGTATCATGGGTCGAACCTAGTCAGCAGTGACCAGATGATATGACTCTTGCCACACGCCACCTATACCAGCAGATAACTTGGTCCTTAGGGTCATAGAATGATGAATTGATGGCTGGGTCAATCCCACACTGGTTGATAATGTCACTGGTCAATGGGTTGTTGGTTGCTGGCCACCTTGGTCCACACTTTGCTCTACCCATGTTGTGTTTCTTGATCACAGAGCTAGTAGAGATCAAGTATCATCAGTAATCGTAGCATTGGTTCAAAACATGGTGGAGCTGTGTTATGATGGAAAAAATAGAAATGTTCTGGCAGACAAAATAAAAGATTCTCCAGGTTAATTTTCGATTTGGTTTCTGTAGTTATTTGTATAACAAAACTAACCCTTCCCACTAAAATCTCTATAGTGACACTTTGCCTATTGGTGCTAATTCTTGGTACAGGGTTCAAAGTTGGGGGTTCTCTTGGCAACAAGTCATGTGGATTTCAGCAGCACCTTTGTTCTTCGCTGCTTGTCTCTTCTGGATTTGCCTAAGTGCCCTGCTTATATTGACTTTGACTCAAGACTGGGGTGGGAGTTGATGGTATTTTTTAATCTGGTAATTCCACAAATTTCTGTATTGATTTGAACAAGAGTTCTTTGTTGTCTGGTTCACAATACTAATTATCTTTCCAAATTTGGGAGAGACATTCACCCTACTGGTGGTGGTTTCAGGTCTCATCCCACCATTAAAATTCATTCCTTCTCTTATTTATGCTTCACACTATTACTTTCAAATGGATGGAGGTAATTTCTCCTTCCTCCTCCTCTCTTAGTATCTCATCTAAGCCTGCTGCTTCAGCTGTTTCTTTGACAAATCTGATTTTTAAACCAAGTGGGTGAAAGGGAGGTTCATACTTTTGATTATTAATTGTAATTACCTTAATTTTCAACAATGAATTTTCTCAGCCCCTGGTCTTGTTTATGCAAGCAGAGATTTACCAGCTATTTCCTCTGACCTGCTATTAGCAAAACTTGTCTTCATATCTTTTTGCTTAATTACACTCATGAACCTTAGAGGTCTGTTTCTTATCTCAATTTCTTCAAGCAAAGGATAAAATCCTATTTTTCGATTTGCTTACATTTCCAATATCAGCAAAGCTATTTCCACTCTTTGACAGGCTGGCATAAATCAGTTTCCCAAATTCTGTTTTGTCTTCAAAATTACCAAATATTGTAACTCAAATTGACCCTTTCTTCTGTCTGGTAATCAAGAGACATGTTTTTGTAACTTCCACTTTAATTAGGTGGACATATATCAATTTTTCAATTTCTGCTTTCATTTCCCAAATTCCTAACTGACCTTGAATGTACTTTCACTATTATTTCTTGGTCCTCATGGGTTGAACCCTTCCACATGACCCCTGATAAAATCTTTTCGCAAAACCAATAAAGTAATCATTTTTAGGTTTGTCTTTTCTTCCTTCTATGTTATTCCATACCCACTCTGCCTGTTCCAGTTAATATATTAAATTAACCTTTTCCTTTACCAGTGTCACATAGTATCACAGTAATCCATTCCATTTTTCCATCTGTTTTTCTGTTTTCATGGAAAATAAATCGCTGTAAATATGAGTTAAAGCACAAATCCAGCCAATCAAAGATAGTATTGTTCTTTTAGGAACAATACCTTGAAGAACTCAGAGTTAGTATTGTTCTTTTAAGATAGCAAGCATAATAATGACAAAAAAAGAGTATAAGCCAGTAAAAATACTTTGATAACTGAATAATGATATTATGAATTTACATGAATAAAATGAAAAATGCCTCCAAATTTTGCATCAACCTAATAACTATGCCTGGGCAGAAGAAAGAAAAGTAGTAATTAAAGAAATATTGTCAGGATAATATGCGATTAACCAAATTCTAAAGATGTAGGAGGGGACTTTTCAGTCTTAATAAACAATGGGGGCATTTCCAGTCTTAATAAACAATGGGAGGTGGGCCTTTCCAGTTTTAATAAACAATGGGAGGTGGGCCTTTCCAGGATTAACAAACAATGGAGGCCATTTTCATAAAACATGGCCTTGTGCTGTTGTAACTTCCTTTTTAAAGGAAGTTAAAAATAGAGAAAGAGAATGGCTTTATAGTCATCCTTTTGATATAGACTGTTTATTTCTTTTGATTTAAATCATCTGCTCATAGCAAAAATAGTTTTACATGCTGCTTTTGTAATCAATATGGTTTTGGTACTGAAAAAATGCTACTATATAACATTGACTTGTATAGGTGCATGGATGTCTATGTTGTGCATGATTGATTAATTACTGAGCCAGTATCAGTCATACAATAAACCATTAGCAAATTAGAAGAAAATAAAAGGCAAAAGTTAGGTGGTAAAAGACAAAGTGGCAAGAATCTTTGTTTTCTCTGAAACTTTTAACTGTTTTATAACCACATCAATAATGTTGATTATGATGATAATTGTAAGCACTTCTGGTCCCACTAGGGAATGCTGGGAGAAAATAGATCAAGCAGGAGTTTGAATAGAATAGCTGTTTAGTTTAGCACATCTTTGCGTTGCTTCATAATTTCAGCAAACAGCCTCATATAATTTATCTTTCCACCCTAAGCCCAGTGGAACGTTACCATTAGTTTTAATTTGCATATTAATAATTACTTGGGAGCTTGTCCTCACAAGGGTAAATATGTCACAAGTTCAGGTTTAATGTGGAGTAATTTCCCTTTGTTTCTATCATCCCTGTGTGTCACAATAGGTAAATCATTAAGTCTATAGACTGATGATGAAAAAACGTATGTATGTTGCACCACAGATATTTACTTTCCAACACTCTCCTTCCTTGTCAGTGCTCTTAATTCAGTGGTGAATATCCTATTAAAATTGTTCTTGTCCCTCCATTCGTTACTTTGTATGACCATCATGTCCTGCCAATAGCCCATAAATAATGTACTATTTTGTTTTGATCACATAAAAAGAGGGGAGAAGACACAACTTGGTTTCAGCTAGAAAATGAATGAATGAATGAAAGAAAGAAAGACAGAAAGATAGATTTAATGGCTGTTTCAGTGAAATGAAAAGTTGTCAATTTCAAATGTTTACATTTGTACCCACTTCTTAAAATAACGATCAGCATTCATATTTATGATTGTTATTGCAATATTTTGTTAAAGTTGTTAAGCTGAAATATTTAACAATGCAATAGGGGAATTTCTACAGATAGGTTATTGTCGTAGGACTTGTCATGAGCTTATTCAATCATTAACTTAAGAATTAAGATTCATCAGAATATTAAAATAGGAAAACTGGAATTTTCACAGACTAAAACTAGTTAATATTAATCCCATAGATCAAACATTACACAATGAAAATTTCAGATCACAGGTCAGTTAGTAAATATGTATTAAATTACAGACTTATTGATCCACACTCATATATATCATTCACAAAATAATGCACTTATCCAGTCAGTTCAGGTGACCATAAAAGTGAAAAATTGCTTTTCTGAAACCAAAAATAGTTAACAATCTTATGTGACAGAGAGTGAGAGTCTGGAAAACACACACACACGCACACACACGTATATTTTTATTTTAGTGAAATTGGAGTAGGTTTGGATAGCAAAATTAAATCAGAGCATTTTGTTTACTGATGGGGAAATCTGATCTAGGGCAGAAGTTGTACCCATTGAATCTGGATCATCAGAAGACAATGGAAATGGTTGAAATAAACTTTTATCAATTAAAAATTGAAATAGAGCTGAGTAATCTAGAAGGAACTTTGGAATTCACACGATTTTGGTTGAAGCAGCCAGAACCCTGTGATAATCACGTGCAAAGTAGTAGGGCCAAAGATCAGTTATAACCAGCCAGATTTATCTATATAAATGCATAGTTATGTTGAAAAAGAGAGTTTTGGCTTGTCTGTCTTTGAGTGCAGTCGAGCTGGGTGGAGAGATGTCGGAGATTGAAAGTGAGCAGAGTTGAGTTGGAGGCTTGAAGAAGTAAGAAAGTGACATCAGAGATTGGAACAAAACGCCTGCTAACATGTGCTGTTGATATAAGTACGAAGAAGCAGATTACTTCCTCCAACATCTAAGACTACTACTGCTACTATTATTACTACCACTGGGAATGGAAACGACGAACAAGCTACAGTCATCAAAAAGGGTTAAAATGAAGCCACCTCTCTCCTTTAACGAAATTACACATTTTTTTTTGTTTTGTTGATCATTGTTCATATACAAGAGACCGGAGAAAATTCTTGAAGAGAGAAGAGAGAATTGGCCCGGGCAAGCATTGGGAGGAGGAACACCACTATAACTTTAAACCCCGCACAGAAATCTTTATCCCTCCATTGCAAGAGTCATATATCGTTCTGAGACAATTTAACAACAAATTAATCACATACACTCTCTCTCTGTCTAGAATCCGGTGTATGAGTTTTTACGTTAAATACTTTTCTTTTCTGTAACCCGTTTCTTTTCTCTACTATTCTTTTCTGCTATATAAAAGACATTAACAATTCAACCATTGAATAGTTGTTTGTCCGGCTTTCTGCAGATATTAATTTTTTTTTGCTGCATTCTAAATTTCTTAGCGTAGACTCCCCAGCCATGTCTACATCTTCAGTCGACTGTGAATGGATGGACATTACTTCTGCTTTCTGGATCAAACAAATCACAACGTGGGCAGGAAGCAGGATTAAACCAGCGGACCGGTCGAATAATCTATGTATGCTCGGGGGACCTATGGCCACTCCCTTAAGTTCGATTAGGACCGAGTAGACACCTCAACCCAGAGAGTAAGACGCTGGAGGTTGAGGGGCTGGGGCGAAAGTGCTAGACTTATAGAATTCAGATTTTCTTAAGAATGATCATTTTTGAATAAGACTTGTTGTGGCCAACATTAATTCAAATATTTTAAGATATATATAACAGCAGGTTATGCTTTTTTTGTGGTTGGATAACTTCTCTCTTTACCTGCTGCTATTTAAAAAAAAAAGATTGATCCTAACTTGAGTTTTCAGACAGCATTCTGTAAGCAAGACACAATTTTTTTCAAAACAACATCAATGCATTTTTTTAAGTTAGTCATCAATTATACTTATGATAAAACTGAAAATAGCAATGAGCGTTTCTTTAAGAGAGACATTAAAGGCTGTAACCAGATATGAACTCAATTTGTCAAAATGCTGTTCTGAATAAAAGACTGACTTGTGAAGAGGAAACCTAATAAGTAAAACCTGATTGACCTATGACGTTACTTTTTTTCATTTGTCATAGTAAACTAGCAACAAGATATCATCCTCAATAAATTTGCTGTCTGGAACCAAACTGCATATGCATATCGATAATTCCACAGATAAAGAAACATTTATTTTACACAACAAATATTTATTTTTGACATAATTTCATTGTTTGCCAAGGTACTTAATTCAGTGATTAATATTTATCACATAGATCAAATATTATTCAATGAAAATTTCAGATTAAAATTATG